>CM022705.1:61054337-61654337 GCA_012295165.1 Asparagus setaceus | reverse complement strand
ACCCGAGTTAAGTCGAATATAATACAAAGATATCATATTCGAATTCGAATCAGAATTCGAGCCCACGTTCTCTGAATACGCTAATAAGCAATGGAAAATAGTTAAGCCTCTGATTCCATGTGCCAAACACCTTGATATATTATGGTTTTAGCTCAAATTAACAGAGAGATAATCTGGTCGATACTGATTTTTTCTTTTCTTTTTTTTTTTTGGCGGTTGTGCAGATTAAGATGTGGCAAGTAGGAGAGAGGACTTTGGGTATAAGCCTCATTTGCGATAAAAAGAGGGGAAACATGATCAAAGTTTATGAACTTTTTGAGTCTCTAAACGTCAAAGTTATAATGGCCAACGTTACTTCTGTATCCGAGAGCCTTCGAAACACCGTTTTTATCGAGGTTTCTCTCTCTCTCCCCTTCTCCCTCCCATGGGCTGTTTGGTTTCAAACTTTGAGGGTGTGTTCGGCAACTCTTTAAAATTGGGTCAGGTTCAAACCTGGCCCAATTTTGAGCAGAAAATTGTTTGGGTAAAACCAGGCCAATTCTGGCCTAGGTTTTCTAAGCCTAAGAGCTTGTTTGGCAACCTGATAGAAATCAAGCTAGCCCAGTTTTATTTTTTTAACCAGGGCAGAATGGAACCGGGTAGAGGGTGGTTCAATTCTAGCTTGGTTAAGACGCTGAAAAATGAACTAAAATAAGTTGGGCCAGTTCTGGCCTAACTTTTCCCCAACACAAAACTATACTAAAATTGGACGAGGTATGAACTTGGCCCAGTTTTAGTGGTTTGCCAAACATGTCCTAAATTTGTCTTTTAAACTGGTTTTGATTTGGACCACCTCTCCCTTGGTTTAAAGCAAAACTGGTTTAGTTCAAAACAGGAATTTTAGAGTAGTTGTCAAACACACCCCGAGTCTTGGAGTATTCATAAATTCAAATTTTCTTCAAAATTTCAAAAGTTTTAGTTTGTTTTTTGTTTAGTTGAATGAAAAGTTGTTTGATGTCCACTTTTCTCTCTCTGCAAAATTCTCAAGAGAAAACAATATTTATGACGTGAAGGTAAGGATTGGTTTGGGTGTTTTCGATAAAGTTGAGGATTTATAACTCCACATAAAAGATGATAATCCACGTCATCACTTTTTCATTGAGATTTTCCTTTGTTTAGTTTAAATTCCATTTAGATTTCTACATATTTTTCACTTTCCCGCAAAATCCTCTCCTTCTGGAGGGGGAACTCTACACTTTAATGACTTTTCTTTCAAAATAAACGCAACCAAACATGTACTAAATCCATCCGCTTTTCTCCACACTTATTATCAAAACAGAAAGAAAATTTGTTGAGAATTTTAGTTCTATAGCTTTGACGTGAGATTCACTTTATTCATAAATTCTTAAGAATTCAATTAGGACGTACGTCCTAATTTTTGTTCATCTCCCGTTAGAAGACTGATCCGGATGGGGCCCGCTTGGGTTGGGCCTATAACTCAAACATGCCTAATTCAATTTATGAGCCCAATAAATCTTATCAAATATCATGTTATCAACAAATTATTTTTCGTATATTCCTCTGACAATTTTGTTAACTATTGCTTGATCACTAGATTGGACAACAAAACGGGATGAGAGTAATAAATGGACTTAATTAATTTAGTGATAACAACTAATATATGGCTCAACTACATCTTTTTTACTAGAAAAGCAATATTTTTGAACAGGATTTGGGTCTGATTTGTGATAGCAATATAATTTCAAACGTTAAAATGCTGAATTTGCTAGTCAATTTTCCCATTCTGTTTCTTTTGCGATGCATCGTGATCCTTTAGACCCCTAAAATTGTTTAGGGGCCATAATTTTCTTCCTGGATTTTTGTTAACTTGTTAATGATGTTTGTGTTCGCAGTCCAATACAATGAATAGCGCTCAACTTAAGGAAATGATGGAAGGTGCCATTGCCGAACTAAATTCAGAGAGAAGCCTTTTCAAGTATGAGTTTTAAGATACACGGATTAAAAAAGTAGGAGAAAATTCTTTCTCTATTTGTATATACAATAAAGCTATTCCTCTACTCGAGTCCTCAATATATATTAGTACGAGTCCCTTTTTATTTGTATAGGACCATTGATCACAAATCCATGTTCACTGGATGTTATCAATCATACATTGGATTTTATTTGGTCCTCGGATATATATGAAAATCATATTAATATTTTTAAAAGAGTGAGAAAATCTTAATAATATTGGTTTGAACAATATCTAGTTCATGATAACTGTCAAAATACAACAATATAAAAATTAAATCATGCGTATGGCCTTTTGTCCGATTTTAATATTTTGTGAGGAGAGTGCTATATATTTTGCATTTATATGTTTCGTTGAACTCTTTTTAATGAAATGCGAGGGGATCTCTCGCCGTTTTTATCAAAAAAATAAAAATAATAAAATTTCAAATGGTAAACAAATTATGCCTAATATAATTCAAAGACAAGCATAGTACAAAATTGAATCAAATTGCTAACAACTCCGACATGTGGCATTCACATTCATTCAGCAACGTTAAATATATTCAGAATGTTCTCACTACGGATGATGAAAGATAACCTGAAGAATTTTCATTTAATAGAATACTATTTTAACCACATAATCTATGTATTTTAGCTAGATTTTCTATCCTATATTAATCAATAAATACCCTCACACGAAAATATCTTATTTTCTACCGTCAAAATACAGGGATCAAATCGTGTCCGCACTAACAGTGACAGCAACGCAAATCCTGGTGTCTGCCATTCTAAGGGCAATGCGGGTCCCGCATCGCTTGCGAATGCCTTGATAATCACCACGTGACCACGTGGTTAGGGTATCCTCACGTGAAAACACTACTGATCTGCTTCCGTGCGAAAGGGGTCATTTTATGCACCACATGATTAAAACGGGGGCAAAAATATCTTCTGTGTACTGTAGCATATGGATGCCACGTTTCAAAAGTTATTTGTATGTTTAGGTGTACTTTTGCGGCCTTTACAAGTTACTAGTGTTTTATCCCATCTATGGAGCAATTCCTTCAACTCCGCTTTAATTTGTCTTTGAATTCATTCAGCATCTTTACAGAAATTATCCCAACTTCTGTCACTTCATTATAAAAGTGACATCTAAACATAGATATTGCAAACCATAGGCTTACACTGTAAAAAGTTTTAGCAATGGTGCTAACATTTTAAAGTAACATCACAGGGATCAATTCTTCCAAGATTTTGAAAGCTAGAGATAGAAGTCTCGGAACATCTAGATCATCTAATACTAATTACAAACATATTTATTAATGATAATCATGCGAAAAGGGTTGTGTTTATGCATCACGTGATTAAAACGAGAGAGAAAATATCTTCTGTGTACTGTAGCATATAGATGCCATGTGTCAAAAGTCATTTGTATGTTTAGGGGTACTTTTGCGGCCTTTACAAGTTATTATTATTATTATTATTTTAACTTTGAGGTTGACTTTAGTAAAACCTCGTGATTTTGTATTAGGATTAAAAAGTGCGCTTATTCATTTTTAACTTTTAAGCAATATATCACTTCACTCATACGGGTATACGTAGATTAGGGTTGGGCGTGGGCCAGGTCGACCCGTGGACTGACCCGGCCCAGCCCGCCATGGGTCATGACCGCGACGTAAGTAGGGCGAATCGGCTTTATGATATACCGAGGTCCGGGCATCTTTGGGTTAGCCCAGGCAGGACAAAAAATAGGCCTACCACCATTGACCACGGTCCGGTCAGGCCACATGGACCCGACCGATCGCGAGAAAAGCGGTCATGAGACGGCCAAACAGGCATTTCGGAAAGAATTTGTGAATATAACTTGGAAGAATTCGACTCATTGAACATTAATGGTTAACATATTTTTTTTCTTTTTTCCTCTTATATTTGTAATTTAAATTTAAACTAAAGGAAAGTTATTAACTTCCCGTGGACGTAGGTCTTCCTTCGAAGTCCGAACCACATATATCTTTATGTTTGCGATGTTTTTCTGTGTGATGTTTATCTTTTTGTGTGTGTGTGTATCATTTTAAATAAAGAGTGAAATAGGAAAAAAATAATTTAAATATAATTTAATAGATACTAATACAAAGTTAATATAATTTAAAAATTAGAAATAAAAAAATTAGGAAAAAGTTGAAAAAACCTGAAGTCGACCGACCAGGTGAAGACGGTCGGCCCAGCCCAAGATGATGAGTGGTAGGGTGGGTCCAATCATAGACCCGGGATCAGAAAAGTAGGCCCAGACCCTCGGCGAGGGCACAGGTCGGACTGGCCCGCGCCGATCCCGTGGTAGAGTCCACGAACTGAGCAGAGCCGACCCATACCCCCCTCGGTAGGTTAACTTGATATGATACCTTTCGAACTCCATTTTTTTAAAAAAAATTATTTGGATCCTATACGTACCTTTAGACTTTGCTTTTTTTTTTTCTATTGAGGACAAATTGGGCTCAAGCTAAGAGTTAATGGGTTTTAAATAGATATTAAGAATCAATTTTTAACCCAAAAACTATAGCTTCTAATTATTGACCTCAACTTCTGTTTAAACTCATTATTTTTTCTTATCCTATCGAGTGGACTTATACGCATATTAGCAAATTCAACAAAAAAGGGCAATGTTATGATATGAAAGTGAAAATAAGCCTTGATTTCAACTATACAACTGAACCGAACCAGTCACGGTCTCACTTTTTTAATTGAGACAAACTTTTCCATTGGTTGTCACATGGACAAATCCAACTATTTATCTCTCCTTTCCTTTTGAATCTAGTTTATTTTCGGAAAAAAATGGTTGCGGAGAAGAGGGGAAAAAAGGAAACAGATTGAAGGGGATATGTATGTAACAACTCACGTTTAACAAACCTCACATCAAACAAGCGCAACCTTATCTTCTTGTATACACATTGCTTGTCTCAATGCAGATTATGGATTAAAAACTTCCCATTTTTTCTTGTACATATATATACTTGATATATGAGCATTTTGCTTATAAACTCTTCAATAATTATATATTTGCACCACCGTCAAATCTTAACTTGTAGGATCAAAGGATGAGGAACACGTGCACCATAGAGGATAGATGCATGGGGGGTGCAAAGATTGGATAACATACTTACCATATGTTTGTTTATTTTGCTTGTGAATCACAAATGTGGCTATCAATATATACATGATTCATTAAAAAAGTTCATAATGCACTTTAGTCAAAATTGAATACGGATACAACATAAATAAGATTAGAAACATATAATGATATACAGAGAGCATGAGAAAAACATATATGATTATAAAATATATAAATCATATGATAAAAGTTCTCAAATAAGATTTCATAAATGTGTACCACATCTAAAAGATAAAAATTTAGATCTCCACATTATCGATTTTAAACGTGTAAAAGTCATGTTGAGAAAGTTTAACGAATTTTCTAAAGGTTAATTAACAGAAGATAGTAATTAACGTGTGTTTAGAAGAACAATATAGTATTTCGTCCTTAATTAGATGTCAAAAAATATAAGTAAAATCATGTAAACTGTAAGAATTTTAAACGCTATTTAGCCTATAATTTGGTTGATATCGTGTCATTTTTAACATAACATTGCCTAGCCAATTCAAATAGGGTTAATTGCAAACAAACACCCCAGAGAATAACCCAATGCGAATAAGTCCCTTGTACTTCTATTTTTGTGAATAGATGCCCAGAGTGAATTTTTTTTTGACTTTTTTTAAAATCTTTAAAAAGGTGGGTTGACCCTATATAGTTCTATTGATGAGGATAAATCCTCAATTACTTTTTTATTTTCAGTTGTAAAAGAGTTGAAAAAGTTTACTGGGGGGGGGTTATTGGTTGAGGATTGTTGACTTGGACTCGAACTTTTTATTGGATTTCAATTTAGAGTGTTATTCATTTCGGACTAAAATTTAGATTTAAATTTAAGGTGTTATTGGTTTAGTACTAGGATTCGGATTTGAATTTAATGTGTTATTGGTTTAGGATTAGGATTTGAATTTGAATTTAATGTGTTATTGGTTGTCTAGGATTGTTATTAGGACTAGGATTTCAAAATCCACACTACATTCTAACTCTATAGTTTTTAATGAAAAAAT
Source organism: Asparagus setaceus (assembly GCA_012295165.1). Taxonomy (NCBI): domain Eukaryota; kingdom Viridiplantae; phylum Streptophyta; class Magnoliopsida; order Asparagales; family Asparagaceae; genus Asparagus; species Asparagus setaceus. Next base: position 61,648,199 of record CM022705.1, on the reverse strand, counting down.
TTTAATAGAAAGTCCAAGTTAAAATTGATGGATTCTGATGTTACCATGTGCATTTCCTCTCTCCTCTTCTCTTTACTTATTTAAATATTTAATATATTTCAAATTAAATATATTTAATTTTACAATATTCCATATGTTTATACTAACATTGAATGTATTTAAATTTAAAATATTTTTAATCAAATTTATTTAATTCATTTAAAATGAAATATATTTAATACTACATATAATCACTTAATATATTTAATATTAACTTAGATATGTTCATTATTTAACATTTCTTAAATATACAAATATTTCAAATATTTAATACTCTATTACATACATTTCGCTTGAACTGCTTAAATGAATTACATATATTTTATATATATATATATATATATATATATATATATATATATATATATATATATATATATATATATATATATATATATATATATATATATATATATATATATATATATATATATATATATATATATATATATATATATATATATATATATATATATATATATATATATATATATATATATATATATATATATATATATATATATATATATATATATATATATATATATATATATATATATATATATATATATATATATATATATATATATATATATATATATATATATATATATATATATATATATATATATATATATATATATATATATATATATATATATATATATATATATATATATATATATATATATATATATATATATATATATATATATATATATATATATATATATATATATATATATATATATATATATATATATATATATATATATATATATATATATATATATATATATATATATATATATATATATATATATATATATATATATATATATATATATATATATATATATATATATATATATATATATATATATATATATATATATATATATATATATATATATATATATATATATATATATATATATATATATATATATATATATATATATATATATATATATATATATATATATATATATATATATATATATATATATATATATATATATATATATATATATATATATATATATATATATATATATATATATATATATATATATATATATATATATATATATATATATATATATATATATATATATATATATATATATATATATATATATATATATATATATATATATATATATATATATATATATATATATATATATATATATATATATATATATATATATATATATATATATATATATATATATATATATATATATATATATATATATATATATATATATATATATATATATATATATATATATATATATATATATATATATATATATATATATATATATATATATATATATATATATATATATATATATATATATATATATATATATATATATATATATATATATATATATATATATATATATATATATATATATATATATATAATATCTAGAATTGTCTCGGTGCTCTTGATGGTACATATATTAGAGTGAGGGTCTCCCAAAAGGATCATCCAAGATGTAGGAGTAGGAAGGGTGATATTGCCACAAATGTACTAGGAGTGTGCACACCATAATATATTTCACTTTCATCTTGTCTGGACGGGAAGGGTCAGCTGCAAGGTAGAGCACTTCAAGATGCCATCACAAGAAGAAATGGACAGAAAGTGCCAAGTGGTGAGACATGTCAAGTTGTAGCTAGTGTTGGTTCTTAAAATTTTAAAAATATTTAAACTAACAAGTCTATAATTTGATTCAGGATATTACTACCTTTGTGATGTGGGTTACACAAATGGAGAGGGTTTTTTGGCTCCTTATAGGGGTCAAAGGTACCACTTAGCAACTTGGAGATGAGAGACAACCTACATGCCCTGAGGAGTTCTTCAACATGAAGCACACATCTGCCTGGAATATCATTGAAAGAGCATTAGAGTTCTTAAACTTTGTTGGGCAATACTCAGGAGTCCTTCATTTTACCCTATCAAAATTTAGTGTCGGGTTGTCACTGCAGTGGTGCTTTTACACAACGTCATTTGTAGGGAGATGGGCAGTGGGATCCTTTAGAAGCCGAGTATGATGCAGCTGCTGCACATAATCCTCCACCACTTGATTTTAAGCACAATTTAATTGATATTGTCGAAGCCACTGATGAATGGACTGATAAGAGATACCGAATGACTTTAATAATGTTTAATCAGTGGAGGGCAAGTAGGGATCTTGCCCCTTGGCCAGAACAACCCTAACAACTATGACTTCTTATGAATTTAAAACTTGTGACAAACATTGTAACAAACATTGTAACAAACATTTATTTCTTATGGCTGCATTTATATAGTTTTTAGTATTGAACTTCTTGTATGTTCTAATATTTAATAATGTAGTAATGTAAATTTCTTTATTTTTCCTATGTTTGTACATTATAACATGAATATTTATTGAGAACTGTATTTGGTGCAGACTTATTTTAACTTAGATATTGTTAGTTTTATTTTATTTGCTTTAATCTTACTAATTGTTGGGTTTATTTTAACTTCATGCATGTTGTAGCGATGGAAATTAACGGCAATCAAAGTTCCCAAATCTTGGGTAAAAGGCCAAGAGATCAGGTGAAAAATTCAAGGAGGACTTAGACTTTGACTGAGGAGAAAGCACTCATTGATTCTTACTACCGCTTGCTACATGATGGAAACAACATGATAACAACACTTTCAGTCCTCGCTACATGAATGCTTTGGAAAAGTGCATGTTAGTGTTTTTGCCTACTACTAACTTGAGGGCAAACCCACATCTTGATTCAACATTCAAATATTGAAAGAAAGTGTATGGTTGCATTTATACTGCTTTAAGTACTAGTGGCATATTATGGAATAGAATTGTCAAAATGATCTCTATAGACGATGAGAATGTGTGGAATGAGTATTGCAAGGTAAGCAATAATTTTAATAATTATATATTAATTTGTTTATTATGTTTCTATTGTTTGAATATTACTAAAATGCATTATTCTTGTGTAGAAAGATGCCGAGTTGGGTAAATGGGGTAACAAGCCATTGGTGTGGTATGGTGATTGGCAGTTCATTTATGGAAAGGATCGAGCCATTGGCGAGGGGGCTAATGCACCAGGTGATACTATAGAGGAGATGGAGAAAGAGGATTTAGGTCCCCTGTTGATATTGAGGATAATGTGGGAGGTGAAGGATTAGAAGAAATGCAAATTTCATCTAATATTGGCTTGTCATCAGCCCAAGCTTCTGATAATAAAACTCCTACTTTGAGGAAGAGGTCAAAATCAAATGATGCATTTATTGGTAATGTGGACAACTTGAACAAGAGCATTGGCTGTTTGATTAAATAACTCTAGTCAATAGCTAGGAGCGGTGGCCCAAAGGATAGGGTATGATCAAGACTTGTCTAAGATGCGCTGGAAAGTTTTTGGCATCATCATGAAGTTCTCAAGGTTCATGCCTCAACAAAAGGTATATGATGCAAAGCAAATAGTTAGCACTCATGCCCGACCTCTTCTTTAGTTTTCTCGATGAAGACAAGGAGAAAAATGTGACGATGATATTTTTGGGGGAAATTTGAATTTCCTACTCTTCATTTAGTAGTTAGACATTAGTTGAGTAACCGGTATATGATTTAGTACTATTCTTATGTCTTTTATTTAGTAGACGATGTTTTTATGTTCAAGTATTATTTAATACTTCCTTCGTAATTTCATATTTAATTAAATATTTTACTTTTATATCATCATGAGTTTCCTATTTTTATCTAGCTTTCATTGATATTTGTTCATATGATTTATAAAAATACTGATTCAAGAATGTTTGCATTAATTTTGTGTGCTCGCAGGATTCAGACACTTGTCTCTGTCAATTTCTCTTTTTTTTGTTCACCACTTTCCTAACCACTATTTGGCTTGATAAAAAATAAGGTCTTTCTACCATAGAGTTCTATGATTCTTTCCTTTTGATTGTTTTCATTTGAATTATGATCAATCTATAATATGTCTTCCCACTCTTTTCTAAAAATATGTCTTCCTTCTCCCCATCCAAGTTTAGAAGTTCTAGAAGTTATTTTAAATAATATATGATATGGTCAACAATGCTAGCAACAAAAATCTAATGGAGAATATATTTTTATTGTTTTGTGCTAAATACTAGTAAGGAAATATATATTGCAACATTTTTAAATTATTGAAGTGTATTTTGACTTTCTAGATAAGGTTATGCCTAAATTTTAATTGTTTTTCCAAACAGATACATTAATATGATATTAGTTGATTTGAGGGTAAAAGATCATTCTAATTATGATATAGTCCGAGCGGTCATAATCCCCTTAAAAACAAACACCAATATATATTATTTTAGTTAATCCAACTGTTAATTTGTGTCAAAACAAACATTAAATTAGACTAAAATAGTCCCAGTATCATAGTCCGGGGAATATAATACCCTCTAGTATGGGGACAAAAAACAAATGTGGCTTAGTGTTGTAGCCAAACAACACAATAGCGTATTTTTAGTACAAATCAAATGTTTACTAATTAGCTACAAAAAGATTATCTATATCTTTTGAGGTGGAATTGACTAACTTGATGGTAGGGCAAGAACTTGCAGCTTTTTTTGTTCCATCCAAATTGCAAGCAACAACTATAATTATTTTCCAAAATATAAATTCAATTATCATTCTCGACTAATTAACTTGTTACTTAATATACAATAGAAAAGGATATTTGAGTGCAACATTTTCGGCTACAGCTCTATTTCCCATTAGCCAAACAAACCTCGGCGTGGGCGAGGAGAACTGATCAACATCATGTCTAATTGCTTATGAGGGACATGATTTTTTCTATTCCATCAAAATTAATATTCATCTCTAAAAAGTAAATTTATAACTGAAAAAATATTATAGATTTTAATTCGCTCATCTCTTTTCTCTGCCAACATAATCTATATAAGATTGTTACCTATATTTAAATTATTTGTCGACTATTGCAAAACAACCAAATTTCTATAGAATACTTATGAATTTTTCTATAATTCTTAATTGAAACTAGCATGTTTACTGAGAGATGTACAATCCTGATGATTTGAAACATAAATCTAATTTAATTTGATAAGTGTTTGATTTGGATCCTCACTTAGACGCTAAACTAGTTTTACCCGGCCCGTACATAGGATTAACATATTCCAATGTTGTTGTATCTTTAAAGACAATTTTAAATAAATGATTAATATGAAAAAAAGAAGAAGAAGAAAAGAAATGAGTTTAATGTAGGTTTCATAATTATTTAGAAATATAGAGAAAGAACAAATAATACATAGTAAGAACCATATAACTACTTATAATAAAGAAGATGAAATGTCACATAGATGGCTTATAAATATGTGTAAAGTATTATTATTTTACAAGTATTATAATTTTACAATCAAGACAGTTACCGTATTACTATAGTACAGACATATATAATTTTCTTAATGTACATGGTCTATTTTATCCTACAACATTTTCAGTTAGTATTTAGAATCACACCCTCTGAAATTCATGCATTATCTACATTTTGAGAGGCAGGTTTCACATGTATAATTTCCCTTCTCTTTTTTCTCGCAACCAAACAAAGAAAAAGAAATAATTATAGAAAATCAAACAATAGTCACCTTTCTCGTATGGTTAATTTCCTTGGCCCTAAGAGTCACACGAACTTGTCTTTTCTAGCTTTGGCCACCAACTGGCAGCATTTATTGCGTGCCGAAGGAAAACTTTTCAAACAGAAATACCGCGTAAGACAGAGTAATGCTTTTGTGTCTCAAAAATTTATGAGCTTCATGCACCATGAAATTTTAAGGATTCAAAAAGAAGCGGCAAAGGGGTTCCAGACAATTCATCTAAATTCGAGGGGCCTAGATGTAATTTTGTGTTTCAAAAAATTCCTTATCCTTAATTTGGAGTCTATATATAGACAGAGCACCTCAGTTAATAGCTCAGCCTCTCAAAAGTGATCTCCTTATCACTGTATACTATAAATAAACTGCTACTTCCCCAGTCTCCTTTTTCTCCATCAAAATCAAAGCTATATATGAACAAATATGAGATGGAAGCAGAATATAACCACTATTGGGAGACCAAGAGATTCTATGAGGAGCTTGACAGGTTAATTAATATCTTTACTGCAATTGCTAACTTTTCTTTATTTTTTGTTAGTATTGCACTGCAAGATGACATTAAATGCAAGATCCAAATGATAATAACCATTAGATTATTAGATTTCGAGATTCATGCTCAGATCTAACGGTTGATATTTTTTGGGTGCACATTTAATGACATAGGCCGTCGCCACCGAATACTTCCTCCTAGAGCACTTGTTAAGAGTCATTAATTAGGTTCTCAATTACTTTAGTAGTCTCACTAATTGAAAAAACCTATGAATACAATGTATGAGCTATCAATGATTTGCACATAAAATTACTATAACTATTTAATGCTTTGCACATATCATTACTTTACTAGTTTTGATATTTAAAAGTAATTTTTGACAAAAGTTGTCTTTTGTTGAAAATATTTATATTTTTGAGTTTTTAAATAAAAAAATATATATGAAGAATAATATTTTCTAAAAAATAATATTTTTCAGAATATTTTTAAATTTATGGAACATTTTTGGTAAAGAATTTATATCTTTTGTAAATAATAATATGTTCGAAATAATAAAATTTAAAAATTAGGAGAAGAATTATATTTTACAAAAATATTTTGAAAAATAACATTAGTTCTTCGAAAATTTTTAATTTTCAGAACTATTATTTTTCATATATATTATTTTCGAATTCTTTTTGCAAATAATATATATTTTCTCAGGAACATATAAATATTCTCAAGAAAATATAACATTTCTCAACAAATTTTTTTAAATAACAAGACTAGTAAAATTATGATATGTGCAAAATATTAAATAGCTCAGACATTTAAGTCATGAGTTTTTTCAAATACCAAGCTACTAAAGTAATTGAAGCCTAAGTAATAGCTCTTAACAAGTGCCCTAACAAAACCCAAAACATTGGATCAAAATCTTTATGGGTCCTTTGAGTTTGTAGCTTAAATGCAGCTTCACGATCGAATTCTCTTATAATTTTGTCAGCTGGGGAGTCGATGAATTTCTCACAAGCTCCTATAGTCCAAGCTCTCCTGAAGAAATCCCCTCTTCTTCATCCCCCACCGCCGCAAAGAATACAGTAATGGAGAGACATAGGAGGAGGAAGCTTAATGACAAGCTCTATGCACTTAGAAGTGTAGTGCCCAACATTACTAAGGTACAAAATTCTTAAACTTTCATAGCTGCTTAATTCAGAAAGCGATATTAGTCTTTTTCGCCTTCTAACTTGCCTCTAATTATACATCTTCTCCTCTTACCGCATTTCTCACTCTTTTCCCCTTTCCATTGTGTACTTACGTAATCTATTTTTCTCCGGTTAACGGGTTAATGGATAATTTTAGATGGATAAGGCTTCAGTTGTTAAGGACGCTATCGGCTATATACAAGAGCTTCAGGAGGAAGAGAGGAGGCTAATGTCGGAGGTAGCTGAGTTGGAGGCAGCGAAGGATAAGTCAAATGTTAGTGAGATAACTCAGGATGATGTTCAATTAGCCGTTAATGAGAGGAAGAGGAAGAGCATTAGGAGTTCCCTTTTGTCTTGGAAATCGCATGAAAAGTCATCCATAGAAAATTTGAAGGTAAGATCTATTTTCATTGTAATACTAGTCTTCTGGTGCACTGCACTTGATGTGTGCGTGACACGGTAAATTTGTGTGTAATTAAAAAAAGTTAATAATACTATAATAATCTTTTCTAATATAAATATCATATTAAAAGAAATATTACAAAAGTTCTATAACATCAAGATAAGTCATTCATATAGCTGTAAAAAAAAGCCTATATATGCAATAAATCAGAGAAAGTCTTGGAGGAAATAAAACAAACATGTTACCTTCGTTCCCAAAACAATTCCAGTAGGTTTAAGCAAACCCTAATCATCATCATCAAATTAATTAAAGAACCAATCCATTAATATAATTTCAACAGAGAAAATGATCTCCGCGCGACTTGTTAAAGACACTATACTATGAATTGTCAAAGAGTGGGGTCCGTCGTGGGGCCCGTCAAAACAAAAGCAAGGTAACCGAAGAGAGATGATCGCCATAAGAAAATCATCAGAAGAATCATCAGAAGAATGCGAAAATATTATTATTATATTTTAAATAGTGATTTTCCAAAGCTATAATAAAATGTAGCTCTTCTTCTAAACTCATCCTAAACAACAACTCCTCTATATATAGAAGTGAGAGAAAATAATAGAGAGTATCTCCTTGTAAAAGAGAGATTGTAATCCTCCTAAATTTTTCCTCATAGTGAATTCTTCTATCCTGCTCGTGGTTTTACCCCAAATTCATTTAGGGTTTTCCAATGAATCAAGGTTTTTTATTACTTCTCATGACTATTTTACCCGCTGACTATTTATCGGTTTGTCCCAACATGAATTGCCACCCGCTCAAAACTTAATAATGACATTTTTAGCAATTAATTCGTGATATTCTACTCGAGGTCGAGGAAAAGGACGGTGATAGGGAAAGAGCAGGATACTGTAGTTTTACGATCACCTATTTGTAAGAAAACATGTAACCTTAATTAATCGTAAAGACGCTAAAATGGATGATGGATCAAAAAGTTCTGCATGGCTTTCTGCTTCGCTGATTCCTTCTCCTTGCAGTAGTTATCATGTAGAATTGAATGGAGATGATAGACAAAAAAATAATCCTCTTTTTTGTCATTTTTGTCGGTTATGGGATTTTTATTTTTATTTTTATTTTGTCTTTCTGATGGCAGGGGTTTTGTTAAACGGTGGGTAATTGGGTTTTGGTTGAATGTGGGGGAGTACTGTGTGAATTTGGAATTAGTTTCTATTTTTGCATTTTCCAAATTTGTCCTTGCATGATTTTCAAAGCATTTGAAAGTTTTGGGGATATTTCTAGGAATTTTTTGAAATTGTGATATGGGCAGGGGTAGAGCACCAAAAGATAGCTTCTAGCTCTTAAATAACAGTAATAGGCAATAGATGCTGTATTTCATTTTGTCTAAAGAACTCAATTGAACGTGATAAAAGACATTGTATCCCGAAACATGTTTAGAGTTTGGGAGGAATGCTTATAAACTTGGTGCAAATTTAGATCTAATGAAATTGACCACACTCAGCTACTGATTAGAGTCATGTTATGAGAAAATTTGAGGCCAAGATGATAGTGGACTGTTTTGACAAATGAATTTTTGTATGAGAACTAACAATTTCAAGACATGCTTATAATCAATATAGAGAATTACTAGCAGAAAACAAAGTCTGTCAGAGGGAGGTATCAAACATTTTGTAGTTTATTTTTGCAAAAGAATATGTATGTGATCAAGATCTAGATATCGCCATTTCAATACCTGTCTCTAATCAACATGAAGAGAGAAATACTTAAGTGCACTTCTAGCTAGGAAATGAAATTGATCACAGTTGGGCTACTGATTAGAGTCATTTTTATGAGAAAGTTTGAGACCATGATTATGATCACTTGTAGATTGTTTTGAAGAAGGAACATATGTATGTAAAATGAAGTCACAATTTCAAGGCATGCATGCATATAATCAATATAGCGAATGGAGAAATGAACTATCTTTGTACAGAAGACTTTAGATTTTATTTTGAGGAACGAATTTGTATGTAATGTCTCTAATCAACATAAAGGCTGGACTATCTTTCGTGCACCCTTAGATCTCAAATGAAATTAATATAATATTAGGAGAACCAAGATTAGAAAATACATCAACACTTAGTTAAGACTATTAGAAACAAAAACTAATCTATATTTTTCTAAAATTTTATTAAAACTATGATTACATTATTCAAATCTTTTTAGAAAAACATTTTATTGTAGATAAATATTTACGTTTTTGGTGTGGCAGCTTAAAGTTTGTGAAGCAGGAGAAAGGACTGCAATGATAAGTTTCACTTGCAATAAGAAGAGTGACACCATGAGCAAAATATCTGAGGTGTTTGGTTCTCTAAACCTCAATATAATCAGTGCAAACATTACTTCTGCTTCTGGAAGCCTCTTGCACACCTTCTTTGTTGAGGTATCTATATATTTTTGTCCTCTCTCAAAAGGTTAACCTTTTAGAATTTGAGTTCCTTAATTTATCTATTTTTCAGTACTTGATAGTTTATCCACCAGCATCTAGCATGTAGAAAAGGAAATCATTATCCATGTACTGTACTTGATTTAATTACAATTTCAATGTGAGATGTTAGAGTATTAAATTATATTTCTCAATCCTCACCATTACTTTAGAGTCTTGATGTAGTGTCTGAGACTATAAGATGGCTCTAAATTATTTTACATCATGACCATCTTCTTACCTAATTCCTATTTTAGTTTATTTTCTCTTAAGTTATAATCCCCAACAATGATAGTATATTATCTGGCATCTACTGTTATTGACTTAAATTATACAGTCATTAAATAAAGAGATAGTGATTCAAGGGCTATAATTAACATGTCATGCTGATTGCTAAGATATTTCCTCCAAAACCAGTAGTATATCTACTTTGGCATGTGCTGAATTAGTTCCTTAATCTAATTCACATGAGGTCATGCTAATTGAGACAGATAAACAAATATTTTTGTCCATATATGCTAATTCCTTTTTTTTTTTTGGTGATGAAAGACATATGCTAAATTTTTTTTTCCTAAAGAGTTTAGTTAAATATCTAAAGAGTTATGTACTCATGCAACCATGAGTATAAACTTACTGCTGATTTTTTCTATTTAAGATACTGTTTAAGTTGTATAAAAAAGAAATCCTAAAGTTGGAGAAGAAATCTTTCATCATCTTTTAATAGATCAAAACTTCATAATTATTATTGCAAAAGCAGGCAGTTGAAAAAAAGAAAGAGTTAGACTACGTAGATCGCGACAGCAAATATCAATGTTGAAGCTGACAGTGGATGAAAGAATCACTTTGTTAAGAAATTTAAGAATTTCCTTATACAAATTACAGTCTATTTGTTATCCGAAATAAGCTAGCTAGAAGTGTCTCAGTCTGAAATTATTAATGCATCAAAGAAACTCACAGCTTAAGATGTCCTTTTCTCATGACATATTAATGCATCGGTCTGAAATTTTATATGCATCTTGGACAATTTCCTCTCCGAAACTTTCATTGTAATTTTGATTATGGTGTTTGTCCTCCTGAGCCCCTATAACTGTTAGCATGTAAAAATATAATTCTCAATCCTCACACAACATCTTCAGAGTTATGGTGTGATGATTAAGGACTTTAAGATGATATCATATATAACAACCCAGGTTCAAATCCCACCTTCTAGGAATTTAAAGCGAATTTTTTAAACATTGACACCGTTGCATGAGTTTAGATTACAGCTCATAAAAAAGGGCGCTCAACCTGGAAGAGCAAGCTATAATATAAACATATAACCCTCAACCCCCATCCCAACTTTTGAGTTTCATGTTTTGGTGTAATAGTCAGGGATTTTAAGAATAACAATAGTTCTCAAATACTAGAATTTATTTTACCAAGCTTTGCTTCTTTCAAATAGTATACATAGAATTTGTACCCTTTCTACGATCATTTCTCCAGTATTAACTGCCTAAGTGCTTATTTATAGTCCGGATGCTTATAATTCGTTCCTTATATTTATTTCTCCTTGTCAAGTGATATTGTTCATTATATGGTAAATAGTTATTATGAGTAAAAGAGGTGTATTATGAACTGTTTGTATATATGCAGTGAAGTGAATCCTAACCCATTATCCTAACAACAAAAATTTAAACTTATCCCAGATAACTACGTATTTGCATGTTCCCCTTTTTCTAGGATTGATCTGCTCTGATTTTATTGACATCTATCGCAAATTGTTACTCAAAAATAAAAATAAAAATAAATAAATAAATAAAAGAAAAGAAAAGAAAAAGACATCTTCTATACATAAAGCTTCATTTTTGCTTTCCTAGATTTCCTGAACAAATAACATTTTTATATCCCTCATTTGTTTAGCTCCAATTCAAACTTAAATGTTTTTTTATCTGTTTTATTTTATTTTAAATAATTAACACACGCATTTTTCCCCTTGTACTTTTGCTAAATTAGGTCTAACACTGGTTTTCAGGACAATGAGATGAACACTGTTCAGCTGAAGAAGAAGATTGAAGCTACAATTGCAGAATATGATGCCAAATAAGCCCTGTAAATTCTAAGCGAGTCTACGAGCTTTTGCACTGAACACTGAACATTAAAGCTAGCTATAGTATATACTTCGCGGTCCACAACTTAAAAAAGTTTCTTTTTAATTAGGATGCTTTCTCTTTTCTTCGTTCTTCAACTTTTACTATAAATTGTTTGAGCAGTTTTTGCTCCGGTTCCACTGTCAATGTTTGATTTTTCAGGGGAAAAAGCTCTTTCATCTATATATTGTTAAAAAAAAAGGATAAATATAACAAGATACCCGTTATGAATAGGGCGTTTAGCCCTATTTTTGCGTCAAAAAAAAAAACTTCGAAAATATCAAAAAACCCCCCTAAGTTAGGGTTACTAGAAAACCCTATTTAACTTCAAGATTATATCAGAACCAAAAGAGAGAAATTGATGAAAAGCATTTCCACTACATAGTTTCCAAGAAAACAAACATTAAAACCCTATATCAAGAAAAGCCCGGAAATACTTGAAAATTTATTTTTTAAGGTACTTATTCTATTTCCTACTTGTTTGGGAAATTATGTTGGATGCTAAACTTGCAATTTCTGTTTGTGTCTGAATAGCAAATTTAGACAGCGAATTCAATAAGACTTTTGTCTAGGTTATTCTTCATCAAATTAATTGAATGAGAATTCGTTAGAAGCTTTATATGTCTAGTTTCCAGAAAATCAAACTGTTCATGTTTTGGATTTTAAATCAGGATTCATGAACTTGGTTATTGTAGATGCATGCATGTATTAGATATGAAGAGTCTTTTGTGTTAAATGCATTGAGGCTAGAGTGTTCTTTTATGTAATATTAATATCCATATAATCAACAAGTTTGTTCAAGTCATTTTCAATCAAAGTAAAATCCTCTTAGTGACTTCCTCTTCTAATTTTATCTTGTTTGTGTGAGTTTGTGAGAGTGCCCACCACCTTCCAACAATATGATATCAGAGCTTGGTGTTAAGATGACATCGAAAGTGTAGGCGTTAAAAATTGCTTATCAGTGCCCGAACGAAACTCGTGACGGTGGGTTAACAACCAACAACCCATTCGACAAACCGACGCCGATTGACTATGCCGCAAACACGTAAAGCGGGTCCGCGAACACACGGCGGGTCAACAAGGCGCATGGATCAACGAGGCTACGTGATATGGAATGAATCCAACAAGCAAAGCTTCATCGAGATTGATCGTTCAAACGCCAACGATCGGATTTGAACATTGACCGATCGTCACCTAAATCGCTGACGGATGAAACCAATCAAGTGAACCAAGCACGGACTTAGAACGACGACGACAAGATCGAATAAACGCCACGGAAAAGTCCGTAAACCAAACCGAGAAGAAACCGGCCGTAAAGCTGAAACCCTGACACCGCTTTGGTCCCACGGGCCGAAAACCCCCTCTCCCTCTTGTTTTCCTATAAATAGTGGGGAATGCTCATTTGCACAGCCGGATTTTGGGGAGTTGGATTTTCGATATTCTTGAGAGAGCCCTCGCGAGATCCACGAGCCGACGACAGCCCGAAAGCACCGACGAGCACGTCCGATCTACGAACCGCGAAGTTGCTTAACTCGGTCGCCATGCATAGCGCCAGGATTTCTCCTAGTAGATCTCACCCGCCCGGCGATCCTCTCCTTCGCGGAGGCGATCCCCGGCGATCCTCTCCTTCGCGGAGTGTGATCCTCGTGCGCCGCTTCTTCGTGAAACGAGCCCTCGCACGCCTCAGAAGTTCCGCAACCCGGTTTCCACCTAGATCTGAATTGCGCGGTAGTCCACGGACGAACAAAAAGTCCCCGGCACAGGCAAAGAACCCACGCAAGCGAGGATCCCATAAAATAGAGATCCTCGTGTTTGTTCACAAAAGGAAGAAGTTGTAATTTTTTGTTTTCATTGTACGCCTAAAATAAAGGCATTTTCTTTTGTTTGAAATTTTGTTGTAGGCCAACGAAGCTGTACACGAGTTCAAACGAGCAATGAATAACAAACCAACTTTCCCCGCGAACAAGCTGGCGACCACAGTGGGAGGCAACGGCCTCAACAAAGAAGCCGTCGTGTCGCAACCGCGGATTCAGATCCCGGTCATTGAGGAGGTCGAGTTCGAGTTCGACCAAAAGAAGTACGAGGAGTACCTCTCGTCCTCGCCCGTGATCCGCCCCGCGAAGTCCAAGATGGTCTCCGCTGCAAGGAAGACCCAATCGGCCTCAGATGCGGAGGCAAGAAAATCCACCACCACCGCTGTCAAGACTACAGGCAACGGTGGTTCCCCGGCCCTAACAACGGCCAAATCTTCAGAACCCCTGGAGGGGATCGATTCCGCCAATGGCGTTGTGATTCTCTCTAAGAGAGCCCGTCAGAGGCGACGTCAGCGCCTGGCGAAACAATTAGCCCAGGCAAAAGAGTCAATGGATGGGGTCCGCTATGAGGCGGATCTAAGATCTAAGTTGACTCGAGGTCGAATCGAGATCGTAGCCGATTCCTACAGGCCGGCGACGAACGAATGGGTCCGAGTCAAACGGAACCGTTCTACACTTCAGGAGCGTATCCGGAAGCGCCGCGCGCTCCTCGCGCAAGCACGGGCTTTGGTGCAACAAGCCCGCGAGTTGAGGAAGGAGGCGGCCAAGAAGTCGTCAACAAATCGGCTAGCTTGGAAGCCCAAGTCCGTCGAAACTTCAACTCTGACGAACTTGGCATCCAAGCCCAGCCCCGCCAGCCAACTCCCCGCCCTGCTCGATCAAAGATTGTAAGCGCTTCATCGAAAGTGACGCCGGTTACCTCCGGCTCG
Source organism: Asparagus setaceus (assembly GCA_012295165.1). Classification (NCBI taxonomy): domain Eukaryota; kingdom Viridiplantae; phylum Streptophyta; class Magnoliopsida; order Asparagales; family Asparagaceae; genus Asparagus; species Asparagus setaceus. The sequence continues at coordinate 61,633,088 of CM022705.1, read as the reverse complement.
CGACTCAACTCCTACGGGCTAACTCCGTCGCGACCAACAGGGCTTACCATCAAGGATCGCCTAGGTCCCCAAAAGGAATACCGCCACTCCCTGATACAGGGTCGCACACCACAAAGACAAGAAGATTCCTACAGCTTTGCATACCGGACTGAAAGTCGAAGTCCGAGAGTCCTCAAACTTCACGCTCACATAAGCGGAAGTCAAGGCGAGTTACTTTCGGTGGTTTTGGTCATTCTCGGAAGGAGACGCTCTCGTCTGATGACGATGACGTTATACCCGAGAAATCGCCCCAGCATACGGCAGATTGCTCCGGTACACCCACCGACGAGCTGTACTACCGTGCAAGGGGTACGAGAAAATCTCGAAGGGATTCCCCTAAATTGACGCAGTCATGTTTATGCTCCAAACTTATCAAAACAGTGCTCTCGGAGTGTAATTGTTGTCGAGGAACTCCAGAAAGAGTCTCGGTCTTTCAAAGACTTAGCACCAACACGCCAAAACCTAGGTCAAGGAGATTCCGCAGAAAGATAGCATCCCGAGAGGATGAATTGCCAGAGGTTACTAATAATATGACTGGCAAAGAACCATCGTCAAGGACTATTCCTAGCGCATCGCAACGATTAACTCGTTTGCGGTCCGGGACTATTCGACGGTCCAATTACGACAAGCTCTTGAGAGGGCTACCTTCAGAGGATGAAGTATCAGACACTGGATCGGCAATGGCATCCGACAATACAGCTTCTAGTGACGGACAACCCGAAAAGCTTTATGATCGCATGCATCGTGGCCAAGATGCCGGACGGCGCTGAATAAGCAACGGAAAACTTCAAATTAGAGATGGAGTTGGCCATGCACGATGAGAGAAATGCATGACCAATGATCCAAGCTTTAACGAAGCATCGAGGAGAATCAAGTCAACACATCGACGTTGATCAAGATGACAACACTGCATCGAGGAAGCACCGAAGATGATAACCCTCCGAACCACGCGATGTTACCGCCGCCATGAGAACGAAGATTAAAGACCTCGAGAGCAAAATTAACTCGTTGATTTCCGCCCAAGAGGTGAAGAAGACGGGTATCCCTTGCCCATACCCGAGGGGGTGGGAATCAATCCCATACCCTTCAAAGTTTAACTTAATAAACTTTACACCGTTTGACGGTAAGGGCTCCCCGACACAACACTTGATTTACTTCAAGTCGCACCTCGGGGTTATTTCTGGCAATGAGCCCCGATGGTTCTGGTCATTCGCTGGCACCCTTCGAGGAGCCGCTTCATTGGTACCGCCGTCTTAAACAGGGGAGCATCAATAGCTGGGACGATATGGAGTCCTTGTTTCTCTCCAACTTCTTTGATGATGATACCGAGGTATCCATTGGAACATTACTTGACGAAAAGCAAAAGAATGGAGAAACTGTGGATATCTTTGTTAAACGATTCCGTAACAAGGCAATGAACTGCCGGGATCCGATAACAGAGGAATTCATTCTCCAGACCTGCCACAGCAATTTATCAATAGACGTGCTCGAAGCAATGGGGACAGCACCATCTGTAACGTGGAAGGATTTGAAGGTTCGTGGGGAGCAAGCTGAAAGATTCCTTAAAAGGAAGAAAGCAGAAAGAGGCCAGCCGGCGACAAACACGAACAAACAGAATTTTGTGCCACGCGGCAGAGGAAAGGCGCCAAAGAAAGGTCAGACGCCAATCAAACCTTCAACCGCAACCACAACAAAGAGCCGCAACAGCCAAGGCGCCACAAAGAATCGCAGCCTCAATGGCGCCAAAGAACTCGTAATCAAAACCTTCCGGTTCGAGATTTCCCAAGACTTACTCGTTCAAAGATGAGGAAGTTCTGGGCATTTTCAAGTACCTTCTGGAGAACAATAAAATCCAGTTGCCTCCAATCGTGAACCAAGAGGAGGCAAGCAAAGTTACGATCCTGGCATCGCGCTTATCACAGGTCAGACATCACCCTACGAAATTCTGCTACCATCTCAGGGATAAGATTCAAGCCTTGATCGATGTTGGAGTCATCACCCCAAAACCTTCTAAAGAGAAGAAGGTGGGGGCGAATGCAGTCTCTATAAGCTTCGGATCAGTTCCTTTGGATTGGTTTCAACCGACCCCAATTGTGAAGGTAGGAGTAAAGATGGTGAATGAAGATCCTCACGGGCAACGTGAGAAGGGACTCGCACTCACACACGCAAGCGGAGAAATCCTTTGGGTCCACCCTGATTTGTTGGAAGACGATCAGTGGACCGCGTCTTCGGCCAAAAAGAAGTCCAAGGGAAAAGGCAAATTATGCCAAGCCGCTTCAGCAATTCCAGAAAAGGACGATGAAGAAGTGGCAGCCTTCCAATTTTCGGAGGATGAGCATGAAGTCTTTGCCACAAGGAGTGGGCACGAATACAACTACAAGTATCCGAGATTCCAAACCCGAATGCGAAGACGTTATCTGAACTGGGGGTAGCCATGACTCCTCCCACTCGTGCAGAGAAAGGACAACAGCAGCTGCTAAAGAAAAGCACTGAAAAAACGTTCTCAGTCCGTGAAGCTCAACTCCCGGCAACCCGATTCAATCGCCCGATTGTAAGGGATAGACCGGGAACATCGAGCTCTCCATACCGTTTTGACGTCATGGCCCAGTTGGCAAACATCCCGCCGTAATAACTCTCTACGAAGGTTCGATTGTCAAAGGAAACCCGAAGCTCTACAAGAAGCTCGGCCGACTCGGAGGTGTTTCTCACTCGATCAAACCGATTCCTAAGAATCCGACAAAGAATGCAACTTTATGCTAAAGACTTGCCCTCGCATCACCTTTACAAAGGAGGATATGCACCAAGAATTCCAAGCACGATAGGCCGCTATACTTTACCGTATATTGGTTCTAGCGAAGTCAACCGATCCAAGTCGATCCGGTTCCACAGGAGCATCATGCCCTCGCTTTATGTATCATCTTGAATCCCCGCCAAGAAGTCGGGCCAATCGGCACAATGATATACGGATTTAACACTGGTCTCGCCTTGGTAAAATTCGGATTAAATGCCAAATGGGGACTTAAAGTCCAAGTCACTTGCTACGTGATTGACGCAGACTTCCTATAATTTATTGTTGGTCGGCTACCGATCCACAATAACGTTATAGTCCCATCCACTCTTCATCGCTGTCTCAAGTATGTAGACACAAATAATGAGGTCAAGACGGTGGTCGCGACAAACACCGCTTAAGGGATGGAGAATTATTTCACCGATTCTCTCCTCTACGGTAATGAGTCCTAAATCGAATCATCTACCAAGGCACGACAGCGGTGAAGAAGCCGACACCGGCCGCTTGGTTATAGTGGAGGTTTTGTTTTAAATAGCATTGTACCCCTTGTAATCAATCTTGACGAGGAAGAATCGTCAGATGAACATTGTAATTGGCAAATTGCCGATGAATCAATAAATGACGATTTAGAGTATCCTTTGTCTTTGAATGATGCGATGACAGGTTTATATAACAATCCGGAGTTGCACCTACCAACTCGGTCATCTTGCTTTATACAAAAGCAATTCCGAGAATCCTTTGGGACAACACTCGCCATCCCGAAAGATCGAGTATTGAAAAAGACTTGGTTTACGGAAAAGGAGATGCAGTTCCAACCCCGAATCATTTCTTAGAAGAAGATGAAGATAATAATGGGCCTATCCTCCATACATTCAGATATAGTCCAGAGACACTGGGTATCATGAAGAAGTGGGGATACGACTTGACACGAGGGGAAGGTCTATGTTTCGGACGAGGTCCTCGAATCCCTCCTAAAGCGGCATATGTCCCAAAAGGGAAGCCAGATGACTATTACGCATTTAGACGAGGATTGGGATATGAATCCTCCTCAGAAGATGAATGTTCGTGGTTGATCGACGACCATTTACCTGATGAAGAAGGCAGATACTCGTCTGATTCTTCGGTTTGGGATTCTGACACCAGCCTCGGAGAAGCTTTCAAAGCTTTGATGTCAAATATGGCTACGGTCGATCCTGCTACTATTGAGGGTGATGAAGACATGCCAACATGGGAAGACCCATGGATCCATCAACTCAGAGAGCAGTTTGGGGATAGATTCGAACAAAGAGAACCCCCTACTAAGGATGAGGTAGTCCAGGTTAATATGGGTGATGAGGAACATCCTAAGCTCATAAACATCAGTAATACTCTTCCCTCGGAAGAAAGGGAAGAGTTGATCGCCCTAATCAGGGAGTACATCGATGTATTCGCTTGGAGCTACGAGGATATGCCAGGACTCGACCCTAATGTGGCGACACAATCACCAACATCAACGTGGATGTCAAACCCGCCAAGCAATCGCGAAGACGGTTTCGCCCACAAATCTTACAGCGCATCGTAGACGAAGTAAAGAAACTCATAGAATCGATTCATCGAGGAAATTCAACATCCGGATTGGTGGCTAATATAGTCCCGGCCATGAAAAAGAATGGTTCGATTAGGGTCCGTGGTCGACTACAGACCAACGCCGCTGTCTCGAAGGATGATTTCCGCCAATCACCGACGCCATAGTTGACAATACATGTGGATTCGAGGATGTCCTTTATGGATGGCTTTTCGGTATAATCAAATCAAGATGCATCTAGATGATGCCAAACACACGCCGCTCGTAACACCCATCGGTATATTCTCGCTACACGGTCATGCCGTCGGCTTAAAGAACGCCAAGAACATACCAAATGAAAGCAATGACTAAGATTTTCCAAGATCATCTCTCAGAGGGTCAGAAAAATTATCGAAGACACCAATATCCGCTAAACACTATCGATGAAGGTTACAAGTCGACGACTTTCACGATGACAAAGGAGAATCGGCTAATGTTCCAGAGTACAAGGATTACAAGTTGACAATCCTTGTGAAAGAGATCACAAGTTTTGATCTCTTCAATTCAAAACGCGGAGCACATGGCCCGCTGCTCAAGCTCAAAACGCGACTCACATGGCCCGCTGCTCAAGCTCAAAACGCGACTCACATGGCCCGCTTTCATTTTCAAAATGCGGAGCACGCGGGCCCGCTTCAACCCAAAACGCAGAGCACACGCCCGCTGCTCGAAGCCCAAAACGCGGAGCACATGGCCCGCTTTCATTTTCAAAATGCGGAGCACGCCCGCTTTCAACCCAAAACGCAGAGCACACGCCCGCCGCTCGGCTTCCAAACGCGCACACATGGCCCGCTGCTCAAGCTCAAAACGCGACTCACATGGCCCGCTCAAGCTCAAAACGCAGACGCCAGGCTTGCTCCGTAACGCTAACTTCGCTTTGACTCATTCAAACATGAGTTGAACGGTTCATAAACCGCTTGAGAGATTTAAGGGGTGGTTACACCCACTAAACCCCCATTGAGGAGCAATTCAAGGGCAGTTACACCCTTTAACCCCTATAAATGGGGGTTTTCACAGCCAAATGGAGGGAGGTTGAAGGGTTTGGCCGGAGAACTAACAAAGGGGAGAGAACTAGTTTCTGCTGCGCAGCTGTGATCGGCGTGACGATCGGACCTTCATCCGTGGTCTGATCGGAGTGAAACTTGGAGGACGGCCTCAACACTCGTCGTCCCTAATTCTGAACGGTGGAGATTGATTTCTACCGGTTGGATTTGGAGATATCGAGGTTTTACCGAAGCCAATTGTGCAGGGAACGGCTTCTTCCGCGCAGCTGTGATCGGCGTGACGATCGGACCTTCATCCGTGGTCTGATCGGAGTGAAACTTAGAGGGAAGCCTCAACACTCATTGTTCCTAATTCTGAACGGTGGAGATTGAATCCTACCGGTCGGATTTAGAGATATTGAGGTTTTACCGAAGACCTCCTTTGCTGGAATCAACTCTCCTAGAGAGTTCAACTCGATTAGAGTTTTCAAACTTGCACGACAAGTTCTTCTCCGCCATTCTTGGCTAAAAGGATTATTAATCCTTTTCTAAAATCAACTCTATCAAAGAGTTCTTAACTCGGTCGAGTTCTAAACTTGCTACTGCGAAGTTATTTTTAACCTCGCCCCACGAAGTCAAGACGGTCGGATCGTCAACGGGATACAAGATTCAAGCTCCCACCGCCACCGGAAGAACCCAGATTAAATAAAGGGAAGGGTCTCCGTTGATCATTCCCTCTTTGTAAATCGGGCAACCGATCGAGGAATTTGTAATTTCTTTTATCTAAGTCGCTAGAGAGAGAGATTGCATTCGAGAGAGTTGTATTTATTCTTTCTTTAAAATCAATTGGAAGGGATAATCTTTATTTTACAGCTTTCAAATTTCCTCGCGAACAAAAGATGGCGACTCACTGGGACTAGCTTCACAGATGAAGAAGTGGTGGCGCAATCCGACGCCAAGCTCATTGGGACGATCGCTGAAACTCGACCGTAGAGTTCGATCAAGCCAAGTTCGAGGAGGCACTCTCCTCCGGATCCCTTAGCCCCAAGGCGCAAGATCCACAAAGCTCTAAGGAGGCCAAAGCCCATTCGCTTGTCGTGGCTAACCCGATCGTGGAAGATGGTGATGTCGCTACAAAGCCTCAAATCAGCGAAAAGGAGCCGCCGCCAAAGAACACGTACCAGATGGCCGATCGACCAACCAACGCTAACTTCACGCTTATGAGCCAAAACGCGATCCCGAAGCCGCTTTTACGTAACGCAAGCTCGCTTATGTGCCCGGACACGAGCCTCGCGAAAGCCGATCAACGCAACTCTCAATGGCGTGTTATTAGCCAAAACGCGTCCCAACCCCGCTCAATTGCTCAAACGCCAACCTCGCTCACCAGTTGCACGCGATCCTCGCGTCCCCACTATAAAACGCGGGTCACAACCCCGCTCAATTGCTCAAACGCCAACCTCGCTCACCAGTTGCACGCGATCCTCGCGTCCCCACTATAAAACGCGGGTCACAACCCCGCTCAATTTTTCAAACGCCATTCGTTCGGCAGAGGGTTGCAATAACCTCACGCCTCTATCCCGAGACGCTGGTCTCAACCCCGCCCAAGCATTCAAACGCGACCTAGCGCTCACAATCTAAAACGCGGTCCAACTCGCTCAAATGCTCAAACGCCGATCTTCGCTCCAAGTGCCAAATCATCGCGATATCGACGCCGCCACATGCGCCAAGCCGCCGGTGTTTGACCAATTGACAAATATCATTTGGTCCGCCGAACGACGGCATTCTCCCGTGAATGAGACTTCAGAGGTCAATACCTTGGAGTCACTTCTAATATGATCGAGTAGGCGCATCACAATCTCTAGCTCCAATGAGCCGAGGCAAATCGGTCCTCCCATTGAAAGAGGCTTTGAATGACTCCGACGGAGTTTACCGACATACGGACTCAACAGGGTCATACCCCGTCAACTACCAAAAGTTGGCTAAAGGAATTGAGTCCGATGATGAGCATTCACCATCGCAGAATCTCAATCCTCTAGTTCTTCGAGCACGTGAGCTGCCTACATGACGGAGAATGTCAAGATTTCAAGAAGAGGCTCAAGAGCATCGCTATGATGCAAGAAGCCCTGCGATCACAACAAGAGTCCATCGATCAACTTCGAGAAATGGTAGCCCAACTTATTGCAGATAGGGCTCAAGTTCAGAGAGTTGACTCAACACCTCAGCCGAAATCATCACGGAGGAGGGGTCGATCCTCAAAACGGAAAGAAAAAGTGAATGAAGCTCCCATCAAGAAACTCATCACGAAGAATCCTCCTCTAAAGAAGGAAGCGAGTCCGAAATGAGCAAAGTCCTCAATCGCAAAATACGAGAACCGGAAGCCCGCCAATGCCATGGTTAATAGGTGCGAGCTCCAAGATCGGGTTGTCGACCGTATCCCAGAATGGGATACGGTTCCTTATCCTCCAAAATTCAAAGTCCCTACGCTACAAGCTGACGCACGGGATCACCGAACCAACATATCTACCATTTTAAGTCACGATCGAATGGGATGTCAAACGATGCCATAACAACTCGTTTGTTCATTGGCACCCTCAAGGGGTTGCCTTTGAATGGTTCATGAAACCGCCGCAGGATGTATCCGTAAATGGGCGATTTAGAGAGACTCTTCCCGCACGATTCTTTGAAGATGACACGTAAATCATCGCCACTTCTCTCCTTGCCCTTAAGCAAAGGGAGGAGAGCCTATCAAAGTCTTCGCCGAACGGTTCAAGCATGGCTCTTCGATGCTCGACGTGTATGACACAGCCGCCTCGATTGACACCGCCGCACAATTTACAAACCAATCTCCTAGCTCGAATGGGGTTGCAAAATGTCGCTCCTCGAAACAACTAGTCTCCTGTATTAACAGTCAAGCAATTATTGCTAGGATTGAAGTCAAGAAGAGGAGGTCGACCAAGACTGGCTATTGATGACCCGCTCTAAATCGCGAGGTCAAGACTCTGCTAGTATCAACCTAGAATAATTACGCATCGGGTTGATTATCTGTTATTTTCCAGTAGAATAATAAATTCTAAATATTGTCAAGTTAACAAAACACTTTTGACAATGTAAGCACTTCAACGCAAGAACACCACTACAATCAACTTATCAATCCTCTCCAATAGGATGATAAGCCCACAAAGTTGCTCACATCGTAACACAATCCCGTCAGGTTAACAATGCACCTCTGACAATCAACTTATCAATCCTCTCCAATAGGATGATAAGTCCACAAAGTTGCTCCAATCGCAACGTATCCTTGTCATGTTAACCTAACACCTCTCGACAATCAACTTATCGACTCTCTTCAATAGAGCGATAAGTCCTCAAAGTTGCTCCAATCGCACATGTCCTCTCCAATAGGATGATAAGCCCACAAAGTTGCTCACATCGCAACACAATCCCCACAAAGTTAAGATTAGCTCGCCTCGCTATTAGCAAGGCGACCTCTTCGACAATCAACTTATTGACTCTCCTCAATAGAGCGATAAGTCCACAAAGTTGCTCCAATCGCAACGTATCCTTGTCATGTTAACCTAACACCTCTGACAATCACCTTATCGACTCTTCAATAGAGCGATAAATCCTCCGTGTTGTTATTAATAACACCACAATCCACGCCACGTATCGGGAATTTTATCCCTAATCCTAAGTAGGATAAGTCAACGCCTAACACACGCTGTCGGGTTTAGTCTTTGACCGATCAAAGAAGACACCGTATTCAAATCGGGAATTTTATCCCTAATCCTAAGTAGGATAAGTCAACGCCTAACACACGCTGTCGGGTTTAGTCTTTTACCGATCGAAGAAGACACCGTAATTCAAATCGGGAATTTTATCTCATTAATCGGCAGATAAGCCCGCATCTAATACATGCACCGTAGTCTATTCCCGTGAGAAAGACGGCTTCACGATTCAACATCGTAGCATTAAGCCTAAAAGAATTTTATTCTTTAGCACAACGCCACATGCAACGGATTTAGATAATCGCATGCTAGCCCGATTCAAACGGTAATCGGTAAAGGCTCATCAAGTCCGCTGATGGTCGGGTTGGCTAATAACCCTAAAGTCAACGCCAACACACGCTGTTTGCTAGTTTCTTACCCGTAAAGACTACAAAGTCTACGATTCAACATCGTAGCACAACGCCACGCAGGCTTAACTCCTCAAATTGGCTTAAATCGCAATCAACTTATCAATCCTCCTCAACAGGATGATAGGTTCTCAAAGTTGCTCCGATCGCAACGTATCTTCATCAAGTCAACACTATACCTCTGATGATATAATCAACTTATCAATCCTCCCCGGCAGATAAGTTCCTCAAAATTATTCAAATCACAACTAAGCCCCGTCAATCAACTCATCATTCATTTCCAATAGAATGATAGATCCACAAAGTTGTTCAAATTACAACACAATCCTATCAAAATCTGTACACATCCTCAGCAGAGTTTGATAACCAACTTATCAATCCTCCTCAATAGGATGATAAGTCCACAAAGTTGCTCCAATGGCAACGTATCCTTGTCATGTTAACCTCATACCTCTGACAGTCAACTTATCAATCCTCCTCAATAGGATGATAAGCCCCAAAGCCTTGTTAACACCACAAGCCCAAAGCCTTGTTTACACCACAGGCCCGAAGCCTTGTTAACACTACAAGCCCAAAGCCTTGTTCAAACTACAAGCCCAAAGCCTTGTTCACACCGCAAGCCATGTAAGCCTTGTTCACATCACAGGCCTTAAACCTTGATTTCATATTTTATCCCCCGATAAAACCTAAACTTATCGACTCTCATCAATAGAGCGATAGGTCCTCAAAATCTTGTTCAAATCACAAATACCCAACTTTATCAAGTTAACCCCACACCTCTGATAAAATCAACTTATCGACTCTTCAATAGAGCGATAAGTCCTCAAAAATCATTATCAAGTTAAAATTTCACCTCGATGATAAAACCAATTTATCAACTCTTTACAATAGAGTGATAAGTCCCCAAAAGCTTGTTCAAACAACAAGTATGAAAGGCATGCCAAGTTAACACTATACTTTTGGCACCTTAAAGAAAAGTCTAAAAGACTTAGTTGGAAACGGGGTTCATCCCCACGCTTTACTCATGAAAGCCAAGGACCACCCACGCTACAGGGTTCCGCTGCTTTTAAACAAAGAACGCGATGGCTGGCCTCGGTTTCAACCTCAAATCGCGAGGATCGGCCTCACGTAGCAAAGTTCAAGACGCTACGGCCACTCCCCGCATTTCAAAAGGCAAAACGCCGAGTTCATCCATGCAAGACTAATGACTAACGTGGGCAAAGGTGGACACAACTTCGCTGGAAGACGTAATGAGGAGCAATACCTTCTCGTGATCAAACAAAGAAGATATCCAAAGTATTTCAAAGCTCGCCCCACCAACCGCAAACTTTCAAAACTTTGAGGGGGTTCAGAGGGTCAGAAAAATTATCAAGACACCAATATCCACTAAACACTATCGATGAAGGTTACAAGTCGACGACTTTCACGATGACAAAGGAGAATCGGTTAATGTTCCGTGAGTACAAGGATTACAAGTTGACAATCCTTGTGAAAAGAGATCACAAGTTTTGATCTCTTCATTCAAAATGCGGCTCATCCCCGCTTCAATTCAAAACGCTGAGCACACGCCCGCTGCTCGAAGCCCAAAACGCGGAGCACATGGCCCGCTTCATTTTCAAAATGCGAGCACGTGGGCCAAGCCAACCCAAAACGCAGAGCACACGCCCGCTCGAAGCTCAAAACGCAGCTCACATGGCCCGCTCGAAGCTCAAAACGCAGCTCACATGGCCCGCTCAAGCTCAAAACGCAGACGCCAGGCTTGCCTTAACGCTAACTTCGCTTTGACTCATTCAAACATGAGTTGAACGGTTCATAAACCGTTTGAGAGATTTAAGGGGGGTGGTTACACCCCACTAAACCCCCATTGAGGAGCAATTCAAGGGGGCAGTTACACCCCTTTAACCCCTATAAATGGGGGGTTTTCACAGCCAAATGGAGGGAGGTTGAAGGGGTTTGGCCGGAGAACTAACAAAGGGGAGAGAACCAGTTTCTGCTGCGCAGCTGTGATCGGCGTGACGATCGGACCTTCATCCGTGGTCTGATCGGAGTGAAACTTGGAGGACGGCCTCAACACTCGTCGTCCCTAATTCTGAACGGTGGAGATTGATTTCTACCGGTTGGATTTGGAGATATCGAGATTTTACCGAAGCCAATTGTGCAGGGAACGGCTTCTTCCGCGCAGCTGTGATCGGCGTGACGATCGGACCTTCATCCGTGGTCTGATCGGAGTGAAACTTAGAGGGAAGCCTCAACACTCATTGTTCCTAATTCTGAACGGTGGAGATTGAATCCTACCGGTCGGATTTAGAGATATTGAGATTTTACCGAAGACCTCCTTTGCTGGAATCAACTCTCCTAGAGAGTTCAACTCGATTAGAGTTTTCAAACTTGCACGACAAGTTCTTCTCCGCCATTCTTGGCTAAAAGGATTATTAATCCTTTTCTAAAATCAACTCTATCAAAGAGTTCTTAACTCGGTCAGAGTTCTAAACTTGCTACCGCGAAGTTATTTTTAACCTCGCCCCACGAAGTCAAGACGGTCGGATCGCCAACGGATACAAGATTCAAGCTCCCACCGCCACCGAAGAACCCAGATTAAATAAAGGGAAGGGTCTCCGCTGATCATTCCTCTTTTGTAAATCGGGCAACCGATCGAGGAATTTGTAATTTCTTTTTATCTAAGTCGCTTAGAGAGAGAGATTGCATTCGAGAGAGTTGTATTTATTCTTTCTTTAAAATCAATTGAAGGATAATCTTTATTTTACAGCCTTTCAAATTTCCTCGCTAACAATCTCCGAAAACGGTCAATGCTACGCCGATGACTTGGTCGTGAAAAGCCGTAATAAGAGAGATCACATCAAAGATCTTAGAACGGTATTCGAGCTCATGCGACTCATCGCCTAAAGATGAACCCCGCCAAATCCTTCCTTGGGATGTCCAGCGGCAAGTTCTCTACCATTGCCACCGACAAAGGAATCCACGCCGATCCCGACAAAGTGAAGGCCATTCAAGAGTTGCAACCTCAGAAATCGAGAGAACTCGAGGGGTTACAAGGGCGATGGCGTACATCCGACGGTTCATATCGAACCTATCCGAAGTGCCAACCGCTCTCTAAATTGAACAAGAAGGCGTGTCATATATTTGGGACGACGCCGTAAGGCATTCAAGAGATCAAGTCTTATCTCGCTAAACCTCTGTTCTTGTTGCACCGCTGTCGGAAAACCGCTCCTCGATCTACGCCAAGGCAACGGATCACTTTCGTTAAGCGCCTTACTTGCGGCGAGACGGCAACTGATCCCGCGGCGATGTATTACGAGCGAACATTAGTTGGCGAGTCTCGATACCCAATGGTCGGAAGCAAGGTTTTGCATTGGTGTTCGCGATTCAGAAGATGCGACACTATTTAGTCGGACAAACGATTTATGTTATTTCTAACGTAAATCCGGTCCGAATATTTATGACCCAGCCAGCCTCAATGAGTTGGCGTTTGGCGAAATGGGCTTTGCTCTTGTCCCAATATGATTTGCACTTCAAACAACAAAAGTCGGTCAAAGGACAAGCGATTTGCGATCTCTTGGCTGCCAACCCGACAACGGACGCAGTTGAGCTATATGATGATCTTCCGGATGAAGTCCAGGAAGTCAACACTACGTCGCACCAACAAATATGGCGATTGTACTTTGACGGAGCTTCTCGGGCCACTAATGTAGCAAGTACCCCCGGATGTTCTAAAATCTCCGCTGGAGTCGGAGTTGTTTTGATTTCCCCGGGGAATCATGTCATGCCCCGTGTTTATTCACTCACCGAACCCTGTTCCAATAACGTAGCCGAATACAACGCGTTACTTATCGGACTCAACTTCGCCAAGGAGCTGGGGGTCGAATATCTCGAGGCATACGGTGATTCGCAACTGATAGTCAGACAGATCCGCGGAGACTACGAGGTCAGAAATCCAGATCTGATTCCTTATCATCAGGTAGCAATCGAAATGGCAGACTCGTTCGAAGAATTCTTCATCGAATATATCCCGCGCCTTCAGAATGCTCATGCGGACGCACTGGCGGCGTTAGCTGTGTCGTTAGCACAACCCTCTGAGACCGAGCAATTAGTTACGGTCAGGACTCACCAGCTCTTCGTACCAATATATGATAGAGTACGAGAAGACAAAGGGATAGTTATCAAAGAGGTAAATGCAACCCAAACCAAGTTGGAGCCCCGAGATTGGCGCTTTCCTATCATCGATTACGTCTTACACGGTATTCTCACGAAGACGGAAGGAGAGAGAGTCAATCCCAAGAGCTCCCGATTCTTTTACGACCACGAGACCCGGATGTTATATCGCCGGGTATGATGGTCTTTACTCGATGCCTCTCAAACAAAGAGGCGTAAGAGGTCCTTCGGAAGCACACGAAGGTGAATGTGGTGCGCACTACCGGTCCCAAACTCTACGATCGAATCAGAGAATGGGCTACTTTTGGCCAACAATGATCAACGACGCAATGAAGCACGCCGAAATGCCACGCGGTCAAATTCACGCCAATTATATGCATCGCCTCCGTGAGCTTGCATCCTTCGGCCACATCCTGGCCATTCGAGACATGGGGGATGGACGTCGTAGGTCCCATTTTTCCTCCGTCAGTCAAAGGCGATCGGTTTATCCTAGCGATCACCGACTACTTCTCCAAGTGGGCAGAAGCAATCCCGCTAAAAGAAGTCAAGGCGAGTACCGTCGTCAAATTTATCAAACACCATGTCATCTATCGACATGGTGTCCCAAGACGGATCGTGCATGACAACGGTCCCCAATTCATCAGCAATTCCTTCATCAGGTTTTGCGAAAAGTTCAAGATACAAGACGTCTCGTCGACAGCCTATAATCCAGCGGCAAATGGATTAGCTGAAGCGTTCAACAAAACGATTATCAAGATTTTGTCGAAGCTTGTGAAGAATAACAAGCGAGACTGGGATGATAAACTCGGAGAAGCACTCTGGGCATATCGCACGACGGTACGCACGCCAACTGGGCGACCCGTACTCCACGGTTTCACGGTGTGAAGCGATTCTCCGTTGGAAATCCAGATTCGCCACTTCGACGCCTTTCAACAGATGACGACCAAGAACAACATCAAAAGCGTCTCGAAGAACTTCGAGATGTTAGATGAGAAGCTCGAGGCTCAACAATGCATTGAGTTCTATCAAGCTAGGATGTCGAGGGCTTTCAACAAGAAAGTTCGACAGAGAACCTTTAAGGAAGGAGATCTCGTCCTCGCTGCTAGACGGTCGATAATTCTCAACTCCAAAAAGAAAGGTAAATTCGAACCCAAATGGGAAGGACCGTTCATAATAGACACAGTCTATTCAAACGGTGCATATCGCCTTATCACCTGAGAATGGCGGCGAGTTAATCTTAGATAAATGGGAAGTTTCTGAAGAAGTATTATCCTTAATACATTCAGGATAACCCATTTTTGATGGGAAGTTCCTCAGAGAATATCTCACTCATTTTCATGAGGATAACCCTAAATTATTGTGTTTCCTCCAAAATTTTCTCACCGATCAAATTCATTGACGGTGGGCCCACTAAAAATCTCCCTGGTCCAACCACCAGCAAAGTCCCCTCTCGATTCCTTCCATGAACGAGAGGTCCACTTTCAAATTTCGGTTAGCAATCCTATAAAAGTGAAAGCTATCCGTACCCTTCCAAAGATTCTCAGAGTAGAGACCCCACTCTTAGTTTCTCATCGGGAAATAGAATACATTCTTCCTTTCCCACATTCACCTGGAGATAGGACACATCCTTCCTCTTCAGAAGCAAGAGATAGAATACGTTCTTCCTCTCTTGTTTTAGATTCTTAGAGTGGAGATTTATTCCGCTCTTAGTTTCGCCTTTCAAGATTCTCGAAGTGGAGATCCCACTTTCAGTTTCTTTCACTGGAAACAGGACAAAAATCCTTCCTTTCCAAGTTCCCGGAGATAGGAGACAAGATCCTCCTTCCTCTCCATCGGCAAGAGATAGGATACAAAACCTTCCTCTCTTGTTCATCCCTCACCCGGAGATAGGAGACAAGATCCTCCTTCCTCTCCACATTCGGGAAATAGAATACATTCTTCCTTTCCCACCTCAATCAACCTTATTCCGGTTCAGTCATCCTCCGGTCAAAAGAAGACACCAAGGTTCATCTTGGGGAATTTTATCCCGAAGCCTAAGAAGGGGTAAAGCCAACGCCTCACACGCGTTGCCGGGTAGTCTATTCCCGTGATAAAAGACAAAGCCTACGTATTCAACATCGTAGCATTAAGTCTAGAAGAGTTTCATTCTTTTAGCACAACGTTGTGTGTGGAGCAGTTTAGATAATCTACATGCTAGCCCAACTCAAGCGGTAGTTGGTAAAGGCTCATCAAACCGCTGAAGGTCGGGTTGGCCAATAACCCTAAAGTCAACACCTTACACGCTGTCGGGTGGTCTCTTGCCCGTAAAAGAGTACCAAGTCTATGTATTCAATATCATAGCAATAAGACTAGAAGAGTTTCATTCTTTTAGCACAACGCTGTGTGTGGAACGGATTTAGATAATCTACATGCTAGCCCAACTCAAACGGTAGTTGGTAAAGGCTAATCAAATCCGTTGGCGGTGAGGGTTTGCCAAAATCCTATAAGTATTATGGTTAATTATTTACGTGAAATAAAAGAATCATAATAAAGCACAAAAGAGGATAGAAACACGTTTTATTGATGAAAGACTGAAGTTACAAGTTCTCTAAACATCAAATTTGTGACAAAGAAATTTGTCGCTTCAAATCGATATTTTATTGAGGAAAGCTTCTGAAGTTCCTCTGGCTTCGTACGAAAGTCTCCTCGCTACTATTAAGGGTCTTTCGCGGTTTCCTCTTCGACCGACCGACTTCGCTTTGAAAACTCAAGCTTCTGACATGATCGCAAGAGTCTCTTCCTTGTTGGCCTTCGCCGCCTTCAAGATGATCGACTCTCCTCGCCGCTGAAGTTCTGTTCGAGCTCTACTATTCTCGCTTCTCCAAAGAAGAACACAAGATTGAAAATGCTCCACTGAAGACGGCTTCGTGATGCTAGCCGCCAAAAGACGCACCTTGCCTTGTTGATCCGAACTTCGAGTCCAAGAATGACACGAGCATCACGCCAAGCTTTCAGCGAGCCTCCGCTCGCTCTATATATGAGGGAGTTCGGCCGCCTCAAAGTCTTGCGACTTTGAGCCTAACCTCCGTGATGATCGAGATCATCGGCAATGCTGGGCCAACTCAATAACCGCCTCTCGTATCGTAGTTACCCTAGGATCGAGGAATGGTCTGAATCGACGAAGAGAAAGCCCGGTACCGAAGTGTGTCTACCACTATGGCCAATAGGAAAAGAACGAACAATTTCCACCGGATAATAAGCCGAGATGGATCGTCGTCGGACATCAAAGCTCTCACTAAGTCATGAAGAGTCGCGGACAGCCCCGCGAAAGGAAGAAAAGGGTTAAAACCCCCCAAAAACAAAATCAACATGAGTATTGGCAGCGGAAGGGTTCATACCTGTAGAACCAGCTCCTTGACCTAATGAAACCGGCGAAACAATAGCAGTCGGTGACGCATCGACAGTCTCAATCGGTATCTCAACCTGCACGTCCGACATATCAATGGTTGCGGAAGCTGACTTTGGAGGAATAGCAGCCTCAATGTCACCAGGACGAGTCTCTGTTATCAAACGGGAGACATTTTCAATCATAGACGTACTATTTAAAATTGAATAGTCCTATGATTATCAGGGAGGGGAGTCTTACCTTCAAAGGAATCGGCTTCGATATCCCTAGGAATTCCTAACTCAAGCTCAGTATCGCCAGGAGGAGGAGCGTCCTGGGGTAAATCGCGCATCAAATCCTCGAAGTCCTCCATCGAAAAAGCTGGCATAAAAGTGTGAAGTATAGATGAGAACTGCAGGGAAACAAATTTCATGTCTTTGCAAGTGCTGTCCGGGTAGAAAAAATACCAATGTTAGACGAACCCGGATTTTCCAATCCTGGTCCTATGTTGGTATTCTCGGGCTCTCCGTCCATAGCTCCGAGTACTTGCTCCACGAAGCTGGGGGCCGGCCTAGGTCAGAGAAAAGGAGGGTTGGTGGGTATTTATAACAATCCCATATGGACCCAATCCTCTTTGAATAAGGACTCTTATTTGGCAACAAGTAGGAATTCTAATTAGAGCCCAATTAGATATCCAAAAAGGAACCAAATCAGCCCCTAATTAGGAGCCCTGATTGAAACCTTAATTGGATGCCAAAACAAGGCCAAATCAGTCCGTTAATCGGCCCCTATCCTCTCCGCTATATTTGGAAAGAGTCTGAAGGTTTATTCGGCAGGATAACACCTTGCAAAGGCCCCCATCGACGCAAATCAACGCGTCGTATAATCCTACTCCAACTAGGATTATGAGTATAAACTATTTCCTAATTTATCGAGAAGTTCCCGGAAGAATATTTTCACAAAAAATATTCTTAGGGATAACTCGATCGTACGGATTGCGTCGACGCCAATCAACGCCTAATCCTACTCCAACTAGGATTATGAGTATAAACTATTTCCTAATTTATCGAGAAGTTCCCGGAAGAATATTTTCACAAAAAAATATTCTTAGGGATAACTCGATCGTACGGATTGCGTCGACGCCAATCAACGCGTCGCCTAATCCTACTCCAACTAGGATTACGAGTTTCCCAATTTAACGAGAAGTTCCTGGAGAATACTACCATATTCTTAAGGAGATAACTCGATTCCCTCCCGCTGTGGAAAAAGTTAATAAATTCTGCCGAGACTTATATAGACGCCGAACAACGCATTCTACCTGGAAAGAACTCCCCATCAGATCAGTCGATTCGTGCGTCACCGAGGGCCTACCAATCGCAATTGGGACCGAACAAATCCCGTGAAGAATTCCTCCCACTGAGGATAATCGTGCTCCAACAAGGAGTAATACAGTAGCGACGCCAACCGACGCGTCGTCGACGAAAGATTCACCGATCAACGGTTCGGATCCACTTCCCCGATCAACGGAGGAATCTCGATAGTCAATTGGACGACAATCCACCGACACGAGTCAACAACAAATAAACTCAATTAGCTACAGTTCGAAATTCCAACAACGGTCAAGCAATAAATGCAAAGACCGCAACACCCCCAGGTATCCTACAAAGCACTGGAGAACCTGAGAGAATTGGAGGAATCAAATACTGCAGCCAATCTCAAAAGAAATTTATCTACCGACTTCTGGTCAAGATCTCGACAACGGTAAGACAAAAAAATGCAGTACCGTAATACCTTCAGCAATCCTACAAAGCACTGGAAAGACTGAAAGGGGTGGAGAGATCAAACGCCAAGGTCATTCACAAGTCCCATCACGCCGATCGAAGGGTGAAGGGCTCATCATGTCCAAAGCATCCCAGACTCATCAAGAATCGAGACCGAGACGCTTTGGAGGGGGTATCTGTAGGCGTTAAAAATTGCTTATCAGTGCCCGAACGAAACTCGTGACGGTGGGTTAACAACTAACAACCCATTCGACAAACCGACGCCGATTGACTATGCCGCAAACACGAAGCGGGTCCGCGAACACACGGCGGGTCAACAAGGCGCGCGGATCAACGAGGCTACGATATGGAATGAATCCAACAAGCAAAGCTTCATCAAGATTGATCGGGTTCAAACGCCAACGAGATCGGATTTGAACATTGACCGATCGTCACCTAAATCGCTGACGGATGAAACCAATCAAGTGAACCAAGCACGGACTTAGAACGACGACGACAAGATCGAATAAACGCCACTAAAAGTCCGTAAACCAAACCGAAGCCAAAACGGCGTCCGTAAACCCGACACCGCTTGGTGTCCGGCTAACCGGCCGACACCAATGGTGTCCGTTAAGCCCGACACCAATGGTGTCCGCCGGCTAAAACCCCCTCTCCCTCTTGTTTTCCTATAAATAGTGGGGGGAATGCTCATTTGCACAGGCTGGATTTTTGGGGAGTTGGATTTTCTGATATTCTTGAGAGAGCCCTCGCGAGATCCACGAGCCGCCGACGCACAGTTCCGAGCACCGACGAGCACGTCCGATCTACGAACCGCGAAGTTGCTTAACTCGGTCGGCTACGTAATAGCGCCAGGATTTCTCCTAGTAGATCTCACCCGCCCGGCGATCCTCTCCTTCGCGGAGGCGATCCCCGGCGATCCTCTCCTTCGCGGAGTGTGATCCTCAAAGCGCTGCTTCTTCGTGGAACGAGCCCCCGCGACGCCTCAGAAGTTCAAGAACCCGGTTTCCACGGATCGAATTGCGGTAGTCCACGGACGAACAAAAAGTCCCCGGCACAGGCAAAGAACCCACGCAAGCGAGGATCCCATAAAATAGAGATCCTCGTGTTTGTTCACAAAAGGAAGAAGTTGTAATTTTTTGTTTTCATTGTACGCCTAAAATAAAGGCATTTTCTTTTGTTTGAAATTTTGTTGTAGGCCAACGAAGCTGTACACGAGTTCAAACGAGCAATGAATAACAAACTAACTTTCCCCGCGAACAGAAAGGTGCCTCTCTTTTCTTTTCAATACCCACAACTCACCGCACAAACTTATGAGAATTGGGCCATCAGAATGAAGGCCATAATTGGTTCACAAGGAGTATGCGATGTTGTCGAGAAAGTCATTGTGGAGCCTCAAGATGAGGCAACACTTAATGCGCCTCAGAAGGAGACCTTAGAGAAAGAAAGATCAATGTGCTCACTATTATCCATCAAGGGTTGGATGATGATATGTTTGAGAAGATCGTGAACGACAATACATCCAAACGAGCGTGGGAGACGCTTCGCAGTTTTGTGCTAGAAGTTGAGAAATTAAAGAAAGTTAGATTTCAAACTCTAAGGGCTGAGTCTAAATCCCTTCTTATGAAGGAAATTGAATCTATTTAAGATTACTTTACAAAAGTTTTGGCGGTGGTGAACCAAGTGAAGGGACTTGGAGAAAATATGCAAGATTTTTGTGTAGTTGAAAAATTTCTTCGCTCTCTCAACATGAAGTTTAATCATGTGGTGGTAGCGATCGAAGAAGCCAAAGACTTAGAGTCTATAACCATTAATGAATTAAATGGGTCGTTGCAAGCCCATGAGGAGAGGATGAACCGTGACAAGTAAGAGCAGATAGCGCAAGCTCTACAAGCAAAGATGTCTTTAAAGTCTAGAGGAGATACTTCTTGGAGAGGACGTGGCCAAGGGCATGGAAGGGGTCTAGATCGCTGACGAGGTTGTGGATAAGGAAGAGGAAGAGATGAATAAAATTCTCAATTTGAGAATAGAAGCCAAAATTTTATTAGAGGTCAAGGAAGGGCAGGAGGAAGGGGCAAGTATGAAAGATACAATGAGAAGAGAAATAAAAAGTCTCAAGTTAAATGTTATTCTTGCAATAAGCTTTGTCATTATTCTTGGGAGTGTAAACCAAGAAGCTAGAAGAAGAGGCGAAACTAGTTGAGCACAAAGAAGATGAAGCGGAGCCATCTTTATTCCGTTCATCTCGAGAGGAGTCTAAGGGTGAGAAGAGCACATGGTTTATTGACAATGGAGCTAGCAAGCACATGAGGGGAGATAGAAGCAAGTTCATGGAGCTTGATGCGAGCTCGAATGGCTTTGTAAGCTTTGAAGACAACTCAAATGTAGAGATTAAAGGTAAAGTCAAAATCTTGCTCGAGATAAAAAAGGAAAGCCACAAAGTTCTTTGTGATGTTTATTACATTCCAAAGATGAAAAAAATATTCTTAGCATTGGTCAACTTATGGAGAGAGGTTGTAAAATTTAAATGGAAGATCATATGCTTTGGCTACGAGATCGAGATTCTAACCTTGCTGCTAAGGTTACTATGACAAAGAATCACACATTTCTCTTGGACTAGAAGAATGGTGAAGCTATGTGTTTGAAGACTTGTGTCAATGATCCATCATGGATATGACACATGAGGCTCGACCACTTGAAATTTGGAGAACTTAAAACCTTAGCGGAGAAGAAGATGATGAAGGGAATCCTTACAATCGATCACCCCAATCAACTATATGAAGCATGTTTACTTGGTAAGCATCCAAGAAAGAGCTTCCCAAAGCAATCCATTATAAGAGCCATGGAGCCATGCCAACTTGTTCATGTCGATGTTTGTGGATCCATTAAACCTCAATCTCTTAGTAAAAACTCTTACTTCTTACCTTTCATTTATGCATATAGTATAAATACTTGGATTTATTTATTAAAACACAAGTCTGAGGTTTTTTATGCTTTCAGGAAGTTTAAATATTTTGTTGAAAAAGAAAGTGGCTATGAAATTAAATCTCTAAGAACTGATAGGGGTGGAGAATTTACTTTTAATGAGTTTAAGAGCTTTGGTGAGTTGCATGGCATTCGATATCTTATGACAATTCCCAAATCACCCCAACAAAATGGAGTTTCCGAGAGGAAGAACTAAACGATTCTCAATATGGCGAGAATTATGATGAAGGCGAAGGATATGCCAAAGAAAGTTTAGGTTGAAGCCATTGCATGTGTGTTGTACAGTTCAAACCGCACTCCAACCAAGAGCATGAAGAACGTGACGTCACAAGAAGCTTGGAACGGATGGGAGCCAAGTGTGCCGCACTTGCAGGCCTTTGGATCCATTGCTTATGTGTATGTTCCCGTGCAAGAGATCTCCAAACTTGATGATCGAAGTCGGAAGCTTCTTTTCATTGGCTATGATGAGAACTCAAAAGGCTACAAGTTGTTCAATCCTAGCAATGGAAAGATTGTGATCAGTAGAGATGTGAAGTTTGATGAAAAAGTATCATGAGATTGGAGCACTATGGTGGAAGGATCCTACGATTTCCTTCTATATTTTGAAGAGGAGAAAGTGACCAATCAAGAAGATCAAAGAGAAGCCACTTTATCGGCGTCACCACCGGCTTCACCACTTTCATCTTCACCAAATTAACTTCAAGTAAAAAAAAACTCCAAGATATCAAAGTCTTGCTAAAATTTACAATAAAACTGAAAGGTTAGATTATGCAAATTTATTTTATTTATTTGCTGACATAGAGCCTTCAAATTGTGAAGAAATTTGGAAGAAGCAAAATGGACTCGACCAATGGATGAGGAGATTCAAGCTATTGAGAAGAATGACACTGAGTTAGTATCTCTTCCAAGTGACCATCAAGCCATTGGAGTCAAATAGGTGTACAAGGGTAAGAAGAATGCCAAAGGCGAAGTGGAGAGGTACAAAGCAAGGCTTGTCACTAAAGGCTATAAAAAAAAGCAAGGTGATGCTATCATAATTATGACTGATAACAAGTCAGCTCAAGCTTTACCAAAGAATCCAGTGTTTCATGATCAAAGCAAGTGTATCGATGCAAGGTATTACTTTATTCGGGAGTGCATTGCAAAGAAGGAAGTCGAGGTGGAGTACGTAAAGACCAGGGATCAAGTCACTGATATTTTCACAAAGCCCCTCAAGTATGATAGTTTTTAGAGACTGTGATATATGCTTGGAGACTAGAAACGTTCAAGTTTACAGGGGAGTGTTGGATACTAAACTTGCAGTTTCTGAACAGCAAATTCAAGAAGACTTTTGAGGCGTTATTCTTCACCAAATTAATTGAATGAGGATTCATTGAAAAGTTATATCTATCTACTTTCCAGAAAATCAAACTGTTTATGATTTGGATTTTTCTAGAAAGAGTTATCTGAATTTAAGTGAAGCACCCGAAAATTATGATTCATGAACTTAGTTATTGTAGATGCATGCATGTATTAGATATGAAGAATTTTTTGTATTAAATACATTGCGTGTAGAGTGTTCTTTTGTATACCATGTAATCAATAAGTTTGTTCAAGCCATTTTAAATATTTTCTATAGTTCTGCATATCATTCTGGAGTGTTAGATTCAACCATTGTTCAAAGTTTGAAGGAAATGTTCGATGAATATAATCCATTTGCTAAATCTTTTAGAATGGCCAAAGAGAGGTTTGATAACAACAAATCCTCAAATGTGAACCTAAGGTTGATTAGTAAAAGGAGCAATGATGGAAGGACTTATAATCTTCCTACAGCTTCTGAGGTTGCTGTCCTTATTGTAGTCACTAGTAAAAAAAGGCCCAGCCCCAACGGGTGGACACAACCGTTGGGGCCGAATTTACAAGCCCCAACGGTTTGAACCGTTGGGGGCAAGGCCCGTTCACCTATTTCCACTGGAGGGAATTTTCCCCCCCAATTTTTTTAGTAAAAAACAAAACAATAAAACCGCAAAATAATTTTTTGCCCCCCAACGCCCCCGTTCGCTCTCTCTCTCCCTCTCTCTCTCTCTCTCATAAAACCCCAAACCCGCCTCCTCTCCCTTCCCTCCCAAATCGGTCGCCCGCCGTCGGGCTCGTTGATCCCTCCGTTTGCCGGATCACCCTCAAAAACCCGTAATTCCTCCGCCTCCTCTCCCTCGTCAAAACTCTAACCCTACTTCCTCCTCCCCAATTGGATCTTTGCTTATTTTGTAGGCCGCCTAACTTGTAAGTCCTCTACCTCAAAACCCTAGCCCTAATTGGGGAATTTTCAGAAATTAGATATGGTTATCTCAAAGATTACTCTAGCTTAATTTGGTTATAAACATCCGAGAAATAATTACTCTTCTTAATTTTACATTTCTGATGTTTATGACTCTTTTTTCTTGGGTCTACTTCTAATTTCTCCCATGATATCTCGATAAAGGAAACCTAGAAGAAGCTCAAATTGGATAGTGTCTGATTCCCTAGGAAGAAGCCTTATACAATCTGATCACAAAATCTATTCATGCTACATTGCCGTTTTGAAATTTTAGATCTATAATTGTAGTTCTTATGATTTCTATGAGCTTTTGAGTGCATTTGAGAATCTAGAAAATGTATGTAGGCTCACTAATAAAAACATAATTTGTTTTAGTTTCTGAATATATGTAACTGTTGTGTTACTTATGAAACATAATCTTTTTCAAATATAGGAGTATTTTGTCAAACGCATTATGCCCATTATGCATCTCCTAGTATCCCATATACTTGAAAGGGAAATTGATGGCATAGTTTTCTAGATATTGCATAGCTTTTAGAGAACACGGCAATTAAGAAATTGGTGAATATATAGTGGTGAGCATACTCCTTTTACGTTTACGTTTTTAAAACTATTTAAAGAGTCCGATTGAGATTTGCATTGTCACATATAAACAATTGCCTATGTAATTCTCTATCACCATACAAAAGTCTCTACATAAAATTCCATTGCCAATACTTCCCTCTTCTCTCTTTCCTTACGCTCTTGGAGAAAAGTTTCATGGGGACTAAAAGATCTTGACTCTACTCTTTGTTCTTGTGGTGCATCATTGCTCTTATCTTCGTTTGCAAGTTGGTTTTATTACATCTAACTAAGTTTTTCTTCATTGAATTTTATCATTTGAAGTTCTAGTACTTGGTGAATATTTTTGTAAGTCAAGTTCATGAGTACTTATGTCTTGGATTATTTTGATTGGTTTTCTGTACTTGAACCATGAATTTGATTTAAGCTTATGAGTTGTTACATGAGGCGTAGTAGAATAATATCTTGAAAGATGATAATATTTGTCAAACTTAAATATCATTATAAGTGAAAAATTTTGATATATAAGGTCATACTTGAAAGATGCTAATTGACCATAAGAACATCAATGGCTTGAATATTACTTGAGCAAGCTGCGCCTACTCTCTCATACTAGCAAGCTTCTGGTTCACAAAGAATGCTTCTTTAATGATTACGATATTAATGAACGCACAAAATACATATTCATAATATATGCTTGCATAGATAATGTATCAATTACTTTTTGATGAGAAAGATGCATCAAACTTTAACTTATAATGTCTTTATTATGATTGTATCCTCAATTTGATATTTGTGGATTACCAATTTTGTCCTTTAATGCAAGCGTGCATAATTTTAAAATTTTTTATCGCTAACTTTGACTTATTTAGGTTAGTATGGCACATGACTATATCAAAGTTAAGGATTGGATGTATGTGAATCGTGAAAAACGCACAAAGCCTGAATTTATTGAAGGAGTTGCTACTTTCATAAAATTTGTGCGTGAACACGATAGGATTCAACATGGGATGATCCTTTGTCCGTGCAGTCACTGTGGGAATAGGCTGCATCGCAAGGAGGAAGATGTAGAACTTCATATTGTTAAGCATGGTTTTATTAGAGATTATACAATTTGGGTGTATCACGGAGAAATTCTAGCTCCTAATATTGTCGATAATGAAGAAGAAGACAACGAAGAAGATTTATTTCCAAAAGAGGAGATGGAGGAAATGGTAGAGGTTGCTTTTGGTGACACTAATCTTGCTGAAGATGATCATCCTTATGGACAAGAACGTGTAGACGAGTATGAGAAGTACATGAAAGATGCCAAGAGACCGATTTATGAGAATGCAAAATATTCCACACTGTCATGGTTCGTTCAATTTTTCCAGATTAAATGCCTAAACAAATGGAGCAATAAGTCATTCACAATGCTTCTAAAATTCCTGAAAGATTCTATGCCTTCGGGGAACAATGTGCCTCAGAGCTGGTATGAAGCTAAAAGGATAATGTCTGATTTGGGTTTGAATTGTGAGAAGATTCATGCATGTCCTAATGATTGTGTGCTGTATTGGAAAGAAAATTCTAAACTAAAAGAGTGCCCTAATTGTGGAGTGTCTAGATATAAGAAGAAAGCACATGCTAACAAGAATGACATACCACTCAAGGTGCTACGATACTTTCCTGTGACACAGAGGTCGCAGAGGCTCTACAAGTGTAAGAAGACAGCGGTGGCAATGACACGGCATGACCGTGCTATTCCAAGCGAAGATGGTAAAATGAGTCATCCAAGAGATTCCCCAGCATGGAAGGATTTTGACAAGTTGCACCTAACATTTAGTCAGGATCCCCGCAATATTAGGCTCGGACTGGCAAGCGATGGTTTTTGCCCCTTCAGTTTTAATGGCAATTCGCATAGTACATGGCCTGTTATAATGATGATTTATAATCTCTCACCGTGGTTGGCTATGGATCAATCATACTTTATGATGCCTCTTCTTATTGATGGGCCGAGTTCATCGGGCAATAATATTGACGTCTACCTTCGACCTCTCATCGATGAATTACGGTCTTTATTCATTGATGGTGTAGAGACATATAATACAGACAAAGGGGAAACATTCACGATGCGTGCAGCCTTAATGTGGACAATTAACGACTTTCCTGCATACGGAATGCTATCAGGTTATTCCGTACATGGTTATAAAGCATGCCTTTATTGCCATGTTGATACATCATCGACATGGTTGCCCTTTAGCAGAAAGATCTGTTATTGCGGTCATCGACGTATGTTGGAAGAAAATCATCCTTATAGGGATGACGCTGTTTATTTTGATGGTACTACAGAGTATAGAAAGGCTCCAGCCCCCTTATCCGGAAAGGACATACTTGCTCAGTGGAATGTTTACGAAAATGTAACTTTCGGGAAAGTAAAGGAAAGACAAGAAAGGCTGCAAGGATGGAACAAGAAAAGTATTTTCTTTGAACTGCCATATTGGGAGACAAATACCGTACGTCACAATCTGGATGTCATGCACATTGAGAAGGGAGTATCTGAGCACATACTTAACTTGCTTCTCTGTAAAGATGGAAAATCGAAAGACAACCTCCAAGCTCGGAGGGATTTGCAGCACTTCAACATTAGAAAAGATTTGCATCCTATACCTAAAGCGGGTAATCCGGGCAAATTTATCCTCCCAATGCTGTTTATCATATGTCAAAATCAGAAAAGAAAATGTTCTTGGAGGTATTGCATGAGCTAAAGGTTCCTACAGGCTTTTCGGGATCATTTAATAAGAAAATAAAGACTGTGAAAGGCAAGATCGATGGGTTGAAGAGTCATGATCACCATGTTATTATGCAACACCTTCTCCCACTATCCCTAAAGACTTCACTTCCTGAATCCGTTGGTTTAGTGATCAATGAACTTTGCACCTTCTTTAGAGAATTGTGTGCTAAAAATGTCGATGACAAGGACCTAGAAAAGCTAGAGAAAGCAATACCTTTGATATTGTGCAAGCTTGAGCGGATTTTTCCACCGTCGTTCTTTGATATCATAATACACTTGACTGTTCATCTTGCAACAAAGGCTAGACTTGCGGGACCGGTACAATATAGGTGGATGTACCCTATAGAAAGGTAACTTTAGTTTTTCATTTGACGCAATAGATATAATTTTGTTATTCTGCATTCTTGTGTGTAGTAATATAATGTGAGTTTTTGTAGGTACCTTCTAACTCTAAAAAATTATATACGAAATAGAAATCGGCCGGAGGATTCTATTATGGAATGTTATCTCCTAGAGGAAGTAACGACATTTTGTTCTCGTTATTTGGACGAAAATATAGAGACGAAGCTTAATAGACCTGTGAGTATTCATGACGGAACATATGGCAAACCAACTTACACGACAATGGGACTCACATTTATTAATGAGATACATCGCTTTATCCTTCTCAATAGCATATGCCTTGAGGAAGTTAGAGAGTAAGTCTGTTTTATATTCATTGTTATATGTATATATGTATAAAATAATATAATGTTGAAGTTATAACAATTCATGTTGAGAACAGAATTCACAAGAATGAATTACGTGAAGAGCATCACAATTGGAATGTTGAACGATTGGAAAAACATCATCAGGATAATTTTTGTGCCTGGTTTATAAATTATGTAAGATTTTCTTTTTCAATTTTTATGTGTCATTATCTTAATCTAAACTTGTATCTTTATATAATTACCGCACAAACTATTTTGTCAGGTCCAAGATCCAAATGTAGTATTAACATTGGATAAGGATCTGAGATGTCTAGCTGAAAATCCGAGCCGAGAGGTTGCATACTACAAAGGATTTGGTGTAAGCGGTTACAAGTTTGAAATTAAGGAGAAAGAAGAATCTCAGACCACCCAGAATAGTGGAATTGCGGCCATTGGAACCGAAAGAATGATTTACTATGGGTATCTAGATAGAATACTCGGTATTCACTATCCGGGATGAGCAAAACTAATTTATGTATTTAAGTGTGTTTGGTATCATACAAGAACCGGACATGGAAAGTGGACAGAAACATATGGTACTTGGAAAGATGAATATGGATTGACTAGTGTAAACACTAATCTTTTTGAGTTTGAAGATGAACCGTATATATTCCCGGAACAAGCATGTCAAGTATTCTACTCAAAGTGCTTGAAACATCTGGGATGGAGTGTTGTTTGCCGATGGAAGCCCAGGAATACTTACGATGTCCCACAATTTGTGGATGCTGACATAGAGGACAATGTTGAGACAGATTCCGATGATGAAGGACTTAGATTGTTACACCCTTCTATTTCTTTAGATCCAAATGAATCTCGGGTTGAGCATGAAGTTTCATGGGTTCGGAATGATTTCGAACATGAAATCATTGTAGATATTCCTACAACGTCCAAGGAGTCTATGAAAAGGAAAAGGTAGTAATCACTTAAAAAATTTATACACAAAAAATTCATACACATATACGTTCACTTTGTTACATACATGTACACACTCATATCACACATTTACATACATGAAATTTACAAACATGTATTGCATGCATCTCATATATATATGTACTCCTTTCTAGGGATTGATGACGATGTCTGGTAGAGGACCATCGAGGTCTAAGACTAGACGGATGCCACCTAATAAACTTTCACAACAGGCAAGGGAGCGTCGGAAGGAGCTAGAGGGTGCTCGTCGGTCCACATCTATCCCTAGCGTTCCAGCATCTACATCCATCGCTGAGGATGATTTACAGACCCCCCTTACAGGTTTGTAAATTTTGATTTTGATTTTGATTTTGTTTTGCATTATGATTGATTTATTGATATGTTTACACATCTAGTAGGTGGGGCCGAGGATGATTTGCGGACCACCCCTACACACTCTATACCATCTGGAGACTCGATGGGTTCGTATCATTTAATGTATTGATATCATATTGATTTCATATTATTTTATCAAACAGTACTTACATAATATTCTTTTGTTGTCTAGTTGGAGAGGGTGCCTCTGCATCCACATCAACAGCTCGCCCTCTACACCTGAGAAACTATCGTCCGAATCGTGCTGCTAAACGTGCGGAGAAGCGTGCTGAGAAAGCCGGAGGTATGTAATTCCTAGATGCATCATGACCATATACATCAAAGTCACCTAATGCTTTAGATTTATTAGACAAGAAACAAGTTATATTTACCACTGTTTTGGGAAATCAAGTTTAAGACAAACCTTCTTCTAAAGAAATCAAGTACTATATTAACAAATAGTTTCCTATTTCATGATTATCTGCAAAATAGAAGTGGTTTGTAAAAATGCCAAATTACCAGTATCATTCATTACAATACCAAACATATTGTCTAAGGTTGCTATTGCCAATGAACTATGCAATCCCCTTGCATTTTGATGCAGGTCTGCCAAGGATGTCCCAGAAGGTTCGAGGGCCAAATAAATCTAATCGATTAAGGCCTAATCCTGAGAAGAATGAACCAGCAATTCCCTTGCATTTTGATGAGTATTTCCGCATCACAGGCCCCAATTCCGAGAGATTTGCACAATATGTGGGGGAAAAGAGCCGCCAATTCATGGACTATCCACTTTATAAGAACTGGGGCCCGGATCATGAGCGTTCGTTTGATAAGTTCTTTCTCCAAGCTCAGGTTTAAATACATTTTTAATTCGTAAATACATTTTTTGCATATGTAAGGCAAGTTGCTACAACAGCAACTCATCTTCCCTTTCAAAGTTGCGTCTCGTTTTTATTATTTATTTTTTGCAAGATTTAGAGGGCTTGATAAGCTAGGATAGTCTCACAATCTGATTATGTACGATTGCAGTAACATTGTCTTTAAACACATCTTAATTTATCAGGTGACTTCGTTATGTGATACAGAATTTAGCATATACATTCACATGTTCTGGAGATGTTACATCTTCTCCCTAAATCCTATATTATAACATGTCTTCATATTTTAAAACCTACTAGCAGATATATACTTGTACGTTGAGACCTGTCAGCAAATCAAGCAGTTGGTTAACCTATAAGATTATAAAGTTTAAGGTTAACATGTATACAGTTGATATGCCATCTTTGATTACAGTTTTCTCCTAATCCCTTAAATCCTGTTGCATGTTTGATCTCATCAACAATTTTCCAGTTCCTTCGAGACCATCAATGAAGAATACTGAACTTTCTTCCTTTCTTCTTGTTCAGTTCCCTCATAATAACACTAAATGCATATGCTTGGCAAGTATTAAGAATGTTGGCGAGAGTAAGTCACATTGTGCTACAAGGATTAGTTTTTCATCATGTATCAATTTCGAACAATCAAGGATTTCATCTGAAATTAGTGGAAGATCATAATCGGTAATGTGCTTATGATATTGTTGTAGGAGGTTGTTATATCTCTTAGCAGGTGATTTCTTGTAATTGATGGGTTTCCTGTACTTGTTTATGGATTATATTCTGACATTAAGTATGACACTCATCACATAATTGTCGAACTCCAACATGCTCACAATATACCAAAACTGTGACAAACAACCGCTTTAACGCTACAGGCATATGCGTCCTCGAAACCTCCAGTAGACATTCTCGAGCACTATCATCATGTTCCAAAAGTCCATGTGCTTCAGTTGCTTGTTTGAATGTCAAATATCTCCCGCCTTGGACAGTGAGCAAGTCTTCAAAAGATACAAGCCCTTTTACAGGAAGCAAGTAAAATTGCTTTCTTTGATCACAGTTTTCTGTCCTTAACTTTGGTACATATAGATTGAAAAGTTAGGAACCCTTACTCATCTGAGCTAGAGAGTGTGTTCAGCTCAATAGTTGAAAGTCCTGACCACGAACTTAGACTCATGCTAGCAAATTTCTGAACAAACTTAGGTATTTGTACATGAATCCATGTAAAGAGTTTAATACATTTTTTTTTGTTAAATATGCAGCAAGATTATGAGTTTCTGCCAGTGGATCCTTATTGTCCTCTCAACCTTCCTGTTATACATCGAGGCGTGAAGACGAAGATGCAGGAGAGAGTCCGAGGCAATCGGAATCAGGTGAAGACTGAGTGTTATGAACTATGGCTGGAGACTCCCCAAGAGAATAGAAAAGCTCTTTTCAAGGAAGAGGTGTTCTCAGGGATCCAAGAAAAATGGTGGGACGACCTATGCAAGTTTTTTTCTTCTAATAGCAAGCAGGTATATGGTTAACAAATGATTCAATGTTTGGTATATGCTTATTTTTGGATCGCAATCTAAATCTTACATTTATGTGCAGGCGGAGGCAAAACGAAATAAGGTTAATCGGGAGTCAAAGAAGCGAGGTCGAGCAACCTATACAGGTGGCTCGAGGAGCATGGTTCGGGCAAAGCAAAGAGTGGTAAAATTAATTCTTAGAGTTTAAAAAAATACATTTCATAATTTATGATACGATATATTATACATATTTATGTTTTGGTGAATTACAGAGAGCTCATATTGAAGAATCGGGTGGCAGCTCAAGTGCATTGAAGGAGTATTTGGGTACCCACGCCACGTTAGTCGATCCAGCAGCTGATACATATTCATGTACATATCCCGACACCCAAACTCAAGAGTATTGTGTAAGTGTTATTTATTTGACTAATTGAAATAATTTTCTTGAATATGTTTAGAATAATATTGTTGACGTAATATATGAATACTTTACGTGGTGTAGGCTCGGGTGATAGAAAGAGCCAAATCATTAGGGGTTGATCGAGAACCCAAATCTACTGTAATGACCATGGTCTTAGATGATGTACATGGAGGGCATCATGGTGGTTATGAGAGAGGCTTGGGTCACGGTGTCACCATGTTTTATTTGAAGACTTCCTCCACTCCGACCTTCGCTACTCCTGACGTCCTTCGTGAGATGGCGAAGCTTAAGTCCAAGATGGAACGACTAACCCGGCTTATGCGTATGGCAAGTCTGAAATTATAAGAACCATATGCATAAAATCTGTTATTCATCTTAATCTATTATTCATCTTAATGCACACACTGTATGCACACACGTGTCAAGCTAATGCTAGCACAACAATTTTTTCACTTGCATGATGCAATCTTCTGAAAATGTGCCATATTCCTGTAGCTCATACCATTTCTTAACTAGAATTTATACCGTCTCCCTGTGCTTCAAAAGCCATCAACTGTCATAAAGCTTCTTAAAGCTTCTGCAATGTTAGGAGGCCTCCTGAGGTGACTCATGTGTCTCACATTGCTCTCCAAGTCTGATGACAGGGAGAAACATATCAAGACTACCTCCCTGACCTGTCGTTATGTGTTGTAACACACCTAAATTCATTGGCAAAGCTGATCTCCCACATTCATCCCCCTCTGACCTTGTCTTTATGTGTTATATCACACTTAAAAGTCAAAAAGAAAAGCTAAAAAAGAAAGTGACTAGGTTTTTTTACACTAATCCTTTACTCTCTGTTAAAAGTACATATACACATACACAATCATAGAAAAACTTCTTAAACAAATGTTCAATATTATCTCATCTCTTTACGCACTTACTATGTACACCCATATTATTTTACTGTGTTGATTATCATACCGCCTCCACCTTCTCGCCGTTCGCTACTCCACCGCTCTTTTGCTCACCTTCTCCGGATGCTCGGGGTTCTACTACGCTCGATATTCTCCTCGGGATATTTCAACACCAACGGTTGACACCGTTGGTGCTAGTGTTTTACATTTTTAAAATAAATTTAATAAATTATCGGCACCAACGGTTGACACCGTTGGTGCTAGTGTTTTACATTTT
The DNA here is from genome assembly GCA_012295165.1 of Asparagus setaceus. Lineage (NCBI taxonomy): Eukaryota > Viridiplantae > Streptophyta > Magnoliopsida > Asparagales > Asparagaceae > Asparagus > Asparagus setaceus. Next base: position 61,599,606 of record CM022705.1, on the reverse strand, counting down.
TAAAATAAATTTAATAAATTATCGGCACCAACGGTTGACACCGTTGGTGCTAGTGTTTTACATTTTTAAAATAAATTTAATAAATTATCGGCACCAACGGTTGACACCGTTGGTGCTAGTGTTTTACATTTTTAAAATAAATTTAATAAATTATCGGCACCAACGGTTGACACCGTTGGTGCTAGTGTTTTACATTTTTAAAATAAATTTAATAAATTATCGGCACCAACGGTTGACACCGTTGGTGCTAGTGTTTTACATTTTTAAAATAAATTTAATAAATTATCGGCACCAACGGTTGACACCGTTGGTGCTAGTGTTTTACATTTTTAAAATAAATTTAATAAATTATCGGCACCAACGGTTGACACCGTTGGTGCTAGTGTTTTACATTTTTAAAATAAATTTAATAAATTATCGGCACCAACGGTTGACACCGTTGGTGCTAGTGTTTTACATTTTTAAAATAAATTTAATAAATTATCGGCACCAACGGTTGACACCGTTGGTGCTAGTGTTTTACATTTTTAAAATAAATTTAATAAATTATCGGCACCAACGGTTGACACCGTTGGTGCTAGTGTTTTACATTTTTAAAATAAATTTAATAAATTATCGGCACCAACGGTTGACACCGTTGGTGCTAGTGTTTTACATTTTTAAAATAAATTTAATAAATTATCGGCACCAACGGTTGACACCGTTGGTGCTAGTGTTTTACATTTTTAAAATAAATTTAATAAATTATCGGCACCAACGGTTGACACCGTTGGTGCTAGTGTTTTACATTTTTAAAATAAATTTAATAAATTATCGGCACCAACGGTTGACACCGTTGGTGCTAGTGTTTTACATTTTTAAAATAAATTTAATAAATTATCGGCACCAACGGTTGACACCGTTGGTGCTAGTGTTTTACATTTTTAAAATAAATTTAATAAATTATCGGCACCAACGGTTGACACCGTTGGTGCTAGTGTTTTACATTTTTAAAATAAATTTAATAAATTATCGGCACCAACGGTTGACACCGTTGGTGCTAGTGTTTTACATTTTTAAAATAAATTTAATAAATTATCGGCACCAACGGTTGACACCGTTGGTGCTAGTGTTTTACATTTTTAAAATAAATTTAATAAATTATCGGCACCAACGGTTGACACCGTTGGTGCTAGTGTTTTACATTTTTAAAATAAATTTAATAAATTATCGGCACCAACGGTTGACACCGTTGGTGCTAGTGTTTTACATTTTTAAAATAAATTTAATAAATTATCGGCACCAACGGTTGACACCGTTGGTGCTAGTGTTTTACATTTTTAAAATAAATTTAATAAATTATCGGCACCAACGGTTGACACCGTTGGTGCTAGTGTTTTACATTTTTAAAATAAATTTAATAAATTATCGGCACCAACGGTTGACACCGTTGGTGCTAGTGTTTTACATTTTTAAAATAAATTTAATAAATTATCGGCACCAACGGTTGACACCGTTGGTGCTAGTGTTTTACATTTTTAAAATAAATTTAATAAATTATCGGCACCAACGGTTGACACCGTTGGTGCTAGTGTTTTACATTTTTAAAATAAATTTAATAAATTATCGGCACCAACGGTTGACACCGTTGGTGCTAGTGTTTTACATTTTTAAAATAAATTTAATAAATTATCGGCACCAACGGTTGACACCGTTGGTGCTAGTGTTTTACATTTTTAAAATAAATTTAATAAATTATCGGCACCAACGGTTGACACCGTTGGTGCTAGTGTTTTACATTTTTAAAATAAATTTAATAAATTATCGGCACCAACGGTTGACACCGTTGGTGCTAGTGTTTTACATTTTTAAAATAAATTTAATAAATTATCGGCACCAACGGTTGACACCGTTGGTGCTAGTGTTTTACATTTTTAAAATAAATTTAATAAATTATCGGCACCAACGGTTGACACCGTTGGTGCTAGTGTTTTACATTTTTAAAATAAATTTAATAAATTATCGGCACCAACGGTTGACACCGTTGGTGCTAGTGTTTTACATTTTTAAAATAAATTTAATAAATTATCGGCACCAACGGTTGACACCGTTGGTGCTAGTGTTTTACATTTTTAAAATAAATTTAATAAATTATCGGCACCAACGGTTGACACCGTTGGTGCTAGTGTTTTACATTTTTAAAATAAATTTAATAAATTATCGGCACCAACGGTTGACACCGTTGGTGCTAGTGTTTTACATTTTTAAAATAAATTTAATAAATTATCGGCACCAACGGTTGACACCGTTGGTGCTAGTGTTTTACATTTTTAAAATAAATTTAATAAATTATCGGCACCAACGGTTTGAACCGTTGGTGCCGAAATTAGCACCAACGGTTCGACCGTTGGTGCCGAAATTAGCACCAACGGTTCGACCGTTGGTGCCGAAATTAGCACCAACGGTTCGACCGTTGGTGCGATATCTGCACCAACGGTTTGCACCGCTGGTGCGATTCGGCACCAACGGTTGACACCGTTGGTGCTAGTGTTTTACATTTTTAAAATAAATTTAATAAATTATCGGCACCAACGGTTGACACCGTTGGTGCTAGTGTTTTACATTTTTAAAATAAATTTAATAAATTATCGGCACCAACGGTTGACACCGTTGGTGCTAGTGTTTTACATTTTTAAAATAAATTTAATAAATTATCGGCACCAACGGTTGACACCGTTGGTGCTAGTGTTTTACATTTTTAAAATAAATTTAATAAATTATCGGCACCAACGGTTGACACCGTTGGTGCTAGTGTTTTACATTTTTAAAATAAATTTAATAAATTATCGGCACCAACGGTTGACACCGTTGGTGCTAGTGTTTTACATTTTTAAAATAAATTTAATAAATTATCGGCACCAACGGTTGACACCGTTGGTGCTAGTGTTTTACATTTTTAAAATAAATTTAATAAATTATCGGCACCAACGGTTGACACCGTTGGTGCTAGTGTTTTACATTTTTAAAATAAATTTAATAAATTATCGGCACCAACGGTTGACACCGTTGGTGCTAGTGTTTTACATTTTTAAAATAAATTTAATAAATTATCGGCACCAACGGTTGACACCGTTGGTGCTAGTGTTTTACATTTTTAAAATAAATTTAATAAATTATCGGCACCAACGGTTGACACCGTTGGTGCTAGTGTTTTACATTTTTAAAATAAATTTAATAAATTATCGGCACCAACGGTTGACACCGTTGGTGCTAGTGTTTTACATTTTTAAAATAAATTTAATAAATTATCGGCACCAACGGTTGACACCGTTGGTGCTAGTGTTTTACATTTTTAAAATAAATTTAATAAATTATCGGCACCAACGGTTGACACCGTTGGTGCTAGTGTTTTACATTTTTAAAATAAATTTAATAAATTATCGGCACCAACGGTTGACACCGTTGGTGCTAGTGTTTTACATTTTTAAAATAAATTTAATAAATTATCGGCACCAACGGTTGACACCGTTGGTGCTAGTGTTTTACATTTTTAAAATAAATTTAATAAATTATCGGCACCAACGGTTGACACCGTTGGTGCTAGTGTTTTACATTTTTAAAATAAATTTAATAAATTATCGGCACCAACGGTTGACACCGTTGGTGCTAGTGTTTTACATTTTTAAAATAAATTTAATAAATTATCGCCACCAACGGTATGAACCGTTGGTGCCGAAATTAGCACCAACGGGTTCGACCGTTGGTGCCGAAATTAGCACCAACGGGTTCGACCGTTGGTGCGATATATGCACCAACGGTTTGCACCGTTGGTGCGATTCGGCACCAACGGTTGACACCGTTGGTGCTAGTGTTTTACATTTTTAAAATAAATTTAATAAATTATCGGCACCAACGGTTGACACCGTTGGTGCTAGTGTTTTACATTTTTTAAAATAAATTTAATAAATTATCAGCACCAACGGTATGAACCGTTGGTACTGATAAAAAAACCGTTGGGGCTGACTTTGCCCCAACGCAATTTGCCCCAACGGGTGTTTTTTTGGCCCCAACGGTCCAAACCGTTGGGGTCAGTATCAGCCCCAACGGTTGTAACCGTTGGGGCTGACCTGCTTTGTAGTAGTCGGTAGATATTGATAGCCTAAATGTTGATAGAGATATAATAGTAGAGTCACAAAGTGGTGAGCTTAAAAGAATCAATGAGTTGCACCCATCTTATTTGCCGATGTAGTATCCTATTTTGTTTCCCTACGGAGAAGATGGTTATTGAGAGAACATTTTACATAGATTCAAACAGTGCATCTCAAAAAAAAAATAGAGCTTACTATGAGAGAGTTTTTTGCATTTAGACTTCAATATTGTAGAGAAAACGAAGCACCTACAATATTAATGTCAAGGAGATTATTGCAACAGTTTATAGTAGATGCTTATACAATGGTTGAAAGTGGAAGATTGTCATACATTAGGAGTCATCAAAAGGAGCTTAGGGCTAAAATGTACAAGGGTCTTACCGAGGCTATTTTAAGAGGTGAAACTAATCCGGCTTCTCAAGGAAAGCGCGTTGTCTTACCATCTTCTTTTACTAGTGGTGCGCGGTACATGATTCAAAATTATCAAGATGCTATGGCTATTTGCAAGTGGGTTGGATATCCAAATTTGTTCGTCACTTTCACATACAATCCAAAATGGCCAGAGATAGTAAGATTTGTTAGAAGCTATGGTTGCAATCTAGAGGATAGAACTGACATTGTTTGTAGAGTCTTCAAGCTGAAACTTGGCCAACTTATTCGAGATCTGAAGCAACATAATTTGTTTGGTTCTGTCAAAGCTGGTATGAGAAATTATAATTTTTAATATATAAGTTATGTATTATTCTTTCCCCATAAAGTTTCATATATAGGCTAATTTCTGAAAGTGGTCCTTTTATTATTATATATATTTTTTATTACTAAATTGCACGAAATTGACTAATATACATTTCCTACCATGTAAATCTGCAATTTAATTTTTAGAGTCAATTATGAGAATGGCTAATACGTTAAAATTACAGGGATGTACCTTTAAATAATGTATTTAAATTTGCTATCCTTATATAGTTTTAGTTGAGTTATCTCCTTGACGTACAAACCAAAAAATTTAAATAATTAATTTAACCATGCATTTACTTGATAATGAAAAACTTAACCATAGATTAATTGAGAGTAGCAGCTAGCTTAATTACTCAAATTCACTTTGGCTTGCCTATTTCTTTTTTTCTTTACTATTAATTTCCTGATTCTTCATATTAACAGTGCAAGAATCTTTTCTTGACACCTCACTAACATGCTAACTATATGTTATATTGAAATATAGGACTCCCTTTCAGTCACTTGCTATAATGAAGCTGAAATTTGTTCCTCGGATAACATTACTCCGTGCAAGAGGAATTTGTTGGAGTCTGATATCGAGAACTCAGTTTTTGTAGACTTGATTTCTCCACAAATGTCGAGCAACAAAAAGTAAAAATAAATCAAAATTAAAGATGAGAATTAGAATATTCCGCAGAGGGTTGAAGCTGGTTTTTTTGAAAAATTTCTATTTGATATATGATGTTTGAAACTTATATTTAGTATTCGGTCTAAAATCCTATTTAGTAAACTTTTATATGAACTATATTTTTGTTGGTGGTTTTGCATTGAAAAACCCAACTACTTGATATGATTATGACAGATATTTTGTTTATCAATAGGTTGATAAGATGGTTTTCTTTTATGGATATATGTACTCGACAGGTACTTGATAGGTATCTCGATATGTTTGAAATATTTTGTGTGGAACAAAACTTGATGCTGCATACTAATTATTTGGTATAGCAAAATGTTATAACATTAAGCATATAGATCTCAGACATTTTACCTATGTTGTTATGATAACAAGGAATTCGAAAATCGATTCTTTTTTACAGTTTAATAATAGTAAATTAAGCATATATGTAGCTTAGGTTATATCATTTCCAACCACTTCTATGTTATTATTGTTTTATTTTGCATTCTTTTGCTACATCAATTTTTATATATTAAACAAATCCGTCAATCGCACGGTTCTGAAACTAGTCACTTTGATAATCAAGTGCCACATTCCATCTCCTCTTCTTTGATTTAAGATTTTGCACTTCGGTCCTTGTACTTTGAAAAATTATCAAAGAACTCTTGCATATCACTTGCCCAGATTCATCTCTTCTCTTTTATTGGAAATATCACTTTAGCCCTTGCATTCTGCAAAACTAACATAAAGAACCCTTAAACTAACATTATTAGTAAATTATTAAAATAAAAAGATAGATAATGAAAATTAAAATTATACATAAATATGAGCCAAACAATGCTATAATTAGGGGTGCTAAACTGTATCTGTATCCGTTTCCGAGGAAATATCCGTAACCGTATCCGTTAGGATACAGATATGGGTACTCAAGTCTATAACCGATGAGATATGGTTACGGATATGGATTTGTAGTGAAATATCCGGATCCGTATCTGAAATATCCGAATACATATTAGACATACTGTTACGATAGTTTTAGTCCTTAGATTATAGATTTGAGGTTAATTTTGAAGATCGAGATGTCTAATATTAGCTTTTCAGATATAATGAGCATATTAATGAACTCTTTTGTATCACATGAACTATATATATATTTTTCAATACTATCTAGTTTTCTTATATCCGTTTGTATCTGCATGCATATCCGCGTATATATTCACATGTATATATTCATATCCGATTTTAGCGGATATGGATATGAATTTTTCTTATTGAGATATATTCATATCCGAGATGGGTAATCGGATATGAATATAGTAAATATCATGTCTGAGCCGTATCCGAACCGAATGCACCCCTAGCTACAATCTCATCCAATTCTTTTGTCCTTTTCCTCTATTCTATCCTCACTTTCTTTTGTTCTTTCCTTCTACCCACTCTTCTTCATCTAATTAAATAATATAAGAAGTACTTTTTGTAAAGAAGTCCCCTACTGTACAGTTTTTGCATGCACGTCCAATGGATTGTTTTTTTATTAATAAAATAAGTATGCTTGGTACGAAGCATAAACTCGGTGCTTAGTTGTGAGGTGAAGGAATCTCAACCCCACATCTAAGATTGTGGAGTACGAACAGAAAAAATATCACATGGGTTGTACTTCCCATCTAACTAATCTCACTCACATCTATGATTGAGATTCCTCCACCTTACTGACAAACATCAAACTTGGTGCTAGGTACCAAACATACCCATTTTTCTTCTTTTTTTTTTTAAATAATAAGTGAACAATTAAGATTAGTGAACAAAAGGGAATTTTCATATCTTGATGGAAAATTACTAGGTTGAAAGCTCAACTAAATAACCAAAAATATTGACCGAGTAATTTTTTACATTTATCTCACTTTATCGCAATATTTTATCTATTAATGTAAAGAACAAAGACAGGTTGAAAGAAGAGTGGACATCCATCCTAACCTCAGTATAATCTAGAAGAGTAAAATGGTTATTCAGGTTAAAACTCACCGGAAAATTTTTGTGAGGGGCCTCACAATGATAAGCTTTAAAAGGTTAGATATGAACAAGAAATATAGAAATTAAGAATTTTTTATATATAAGACCCTAATATTTGTTTTATTTGATATTAAATCCTCAAAATTTTTATCTTTTATTTACATTCTAAAATTTTAAGTTATTTAAAATTGAAAATTTTCTATTTGAATTTAGATTCTCAAATCATTTAAATAATGTTTTTTAAATCACAACTTGAGGAAAAAAAGCAAAGAGATATGAAACAAAGGTGACTGCTAGGATCTTTTTATATATAAACCCTATAAAAAGAATTTGCTAAAAAATTTATTTTGAATTCGATTTACTATTTACATAGCTATTTATTATTTCTTGCATATGCATTGCGCGTGCGAAGCCGCTAGTACCATATAATATCACATTACATTATCATCAAAAGTTTGACATTTTTTCATTAAATTTTTGCACCCATACTTTAAAATTATTCCAGTTCTATAATCCAACTAATGGATTTACACAAACTTAAATAATATGACAAAATTAACAAAACTACAATAAGATTTAGAGGTTTTGAAAAAAGCCCATAAAAGTTAGGGGGGGTTTGCACAAACAACTAGTACCTCTAATTAAAAGGTCAAAACTAATAATTTATAATTTTTTTAAAATCTAACCTTGATTTGTTACAAATTTTACGTCTAGAAGGTTATGACAAAAATAGTATTGCTAATAAATTAGCAAGTGCAAAAGCATCCAATTGCTTTTCTCTAGTCAATAGTTTCTATTGGAGTCAACCACTGTCAAATGTGTTTCACAACATCTCATCAGTCAAGTCATTCAAAGTCAGACTTGGACACAGAGTTGTTGACTGAATAAATTAGAATTTTTCCCCCTATATATGTGTAAACATGACATCAATAATGGAGGGCAGGAGTGAGGAAAAAGGAAACGGAGAATATGTAGGCAGGATTTGGTACTTTATTCCATCCATGTGAAAATATGACCATACAGACTAAATGGCATTCTTTAAAATTCCACTCATATCAATAATTGAATAATTCTAAGGCACTTAGGCTAAGTGTCCTTAGAAGGCCTCTCAATAATTTAGAGGTAGGTTTTATGAGGAAATCTAGCGGCAGTCGCTTATAGCGGCTGCCGCAGGACACTCACCCAGTGATTGGGCCACGTGTTCATGAGGGGTTTCTACCAATTGTTGTCAAAATAAACAACTGGCCGTAAATATCTCAATTTGACCATCAATGTTTGATCAAATTGCAGGAACATTTTAAAATTAGAAGTTTTATGATATGATTAGGGTCATTGGCACTTTGATCCCCTAAAGTTTACATCCTTTTTACCTTTGATACCCTAAAGATATTAATTGATACTTTTGGATATCAAAGTGTTGGAAAAAACTGTGGGGCAATGAAAGTGATAATTTCTGGGGTATCAAAATAGCGGAAAAAAAAACTATCGATATCGAGTAAAAATGATGTAAACTTTGGTACCCCAAAGTGCAATTAACCTTGAAATTAATTGTTGTCTAATTATACAAGGAACTATCAGCAAGAAAAATAAGAAAGAAATAGAACACTTTGATATTGTAAATTTTGGGGTATTGAAGTGTCAAAAACAATACTTTGGAGTATCAAAGTTAAAAATATATAAACTTTTAGATATCAAAGTATCACAAAAGACTTTCGGTATCAAAGTAAAAGAATTCAAACTTTGAGGTTTCAAAGTGTCAATTAATATCTCTGGGTATCAAAGGTAAAAAAGATGTAAACTTTAAGGTATCAAAATGCAAATGACCCTAATCATATCATAAAACTTTTAATTTAAAATGTTCCCTGCAATTTTATCAAACATTGATGGTCAAATTGAAATTTTTACCCCATAATTCGGTTATGTGCAGCTATCATGTTTACTTTGGCAACAATTCGTAGAATGCCCTCATGGACGCATCGCTCTTAAGCGACTGCTGCTAGACTTCTTCAGGTATTATCTAAGAAAATTCAAGTTCAAATCAATGCACATTATGAAATTTAATTTGTTGTAAACCTTTTGGGAATTCACTCGAATTAGACACAGATTGTGATATGCGTGGAATTCAGTTAACATATAATAGTTTAAGTATCTTATAGAAAATTAAAACTAATCGCCAATTCATATAACCTGGAGTAGAGAATCTTCTAAATGCAAGATTCTCAAAAAAAAAGCGTCAATTACACAAAACCCCTCTAAACATTAGGGGTTTTGCACATAACCCCACAGATTTTTTTTATCTCATATAACCTTTGAACTTTAGGTTGTCTCTCAAACCTGTCTTGGACTTAAAAAATTTTCTCACATAACTCCATACTGTACTTTGCAAAGAACTAAAAATTTTCTTGAGATGAAAAAAAAAAACCTAAATCAAGGGGAGGAGAGTATGTTGCAATATGGCTTGTGGTTCTGTTGAGAAAAAGTTTAAAGTTCAAGTGAGTTTTATGAGACACCCTAAAGTTCAAGGTTGTTAAGCGAGATTAAAATGTTTTAGGGGTTATGTGCAAAAGATTTTGAGCAACAATATTTCTTCCTAAAAGGTATATTTAGAATATCAAAGTATTAAAAGTAAAGACATGTAAAAATAAGATTATTTTAAAATCTACAACAACATCACCATTTCAGCAACAATATTTCTTCTCAATAAGAAAATTTTGAAAAGAGACTGCATAAAATATAATCTAACTTCTAAAAATTAATTTTAAACCTCTAAAGCAAGTATACAAATGACTCATTTCAAGCAATCCCTTTTCTCTTTCGATTCTTGAAGACATTTCTTGTTTGCATCTATCAAGTAAATTAAACTGATAAAACATAAGCTAAAGTTAAGAATATCATAAAAGATGTAAAGTATAATTTCAAATAGCTTCCTCAACAATACAATTTTATCTAATATGGTCTTCGTGTAACAAAATTAAATGTGATTACAAACATACCTATAGGAGTGTTACCATGATTCCCAAATAGTGCCACAATAGTGGAGCTTAGTCTTGAAACATCTCTCATTTCTGTAGGGAGAGGATTAAAGCAATAGACATGTAGCTTCATTCATAAACACATGTTGAAGTGATAAAAGAAATCCAATTATTTGGTTTGTTAATTTCAGCATAATAATCATGAAACACGTTAAAGAGGAAAATCATTGCTCAGTTACAAAGCAAAAGGAGCACATGCAAAATGAGACACCTCTCTCCAAATGGTATTCAAAATCATCAATTGATATTATAAAGACCAAACTTTGCAAATACAAATAGCTAAATAAACTATGAAAGGCCAAGATTTTAATAAAAATATTACTTGATAGCAACGATCAGATGATTTTGCCGAAGATAACATGAGCTTAACATGACCACAAACAACATAAGAGCAATAACACTACAAATAAATTGGAAGCGAGAACCAAGATAGCATTTCTTAGGGGTGTCCAAAACGGGCCACCAACCCGGACCCGAGAAATGCCCGGAAACCCGGGCCTGACCGGGCTCCGGGCCCAGGTCCAGGTTGGTTCGGCGAAACCTGACCCGGGCTCGGCCCGGTCGAGCCAGAAATATGGTCGGGCCGTAGAACCAGGGTCCGGGTCTGGCCCGGACCCAGATCCAAAAACAGCGGGTAGCCGTTGGACCAGGCCGGGCGTCTAAGTCCGGCACGACCTGGCTTTGGACCCGGTCCAACAGGAAAAAAATTTCCCATTGGACCTGGCAGCCCGGACCCGGACTCGGCCCGATTCGGGCTGATAAAATAGCTAATAATGGCTATTTTATCAAATGACTAAAATACCCCAAAAACGGTAAAAAGACCAAATTTTAAGGGTATTTTGGTCATTTGGCTATGGGGCTGCCTCTATAAATAGAGGGGTTTTCATTTATTTTTCTCATCCAAAACTCATCTACTTCTCTCTAATACTCTCTAATACTCTCTTATTCTCTCTTATACTCTCTAATTCTCTAATTCCAATGGCTTCCTCCTCCGATTATGAAGGGCAAATTCCAACTCCCGACACTAAAATGAGTCCTACTACTTCTACAGCTACTCTTCCTACTACCGATGTTGATCCCAATCCGGTGGCGATGATCCAACATCTAGAGCTCCTAAAAGCCGAGATCCGATGTGTGGAATTTTTTGAGAAGATAGAAGTCAACAAGAATCAACACATCAAACTTCTCACCCAGAAGGCCAAATGTGTGTTGTGCGGCCATATCTTTGAAGCTCATCACAAGAGCGGCATCAACCACCTCAAATGCCATTTGGAAAAACACAACAGAGCGCAAGCAGCAACATCTCAAGAAGACATCCGCCAATCTCTACTCTCTCAATCATCTACCTCAGGTAGCCTCGGTTCCTAGAACTACGATGCAATTAAAGCTAGGAAATGTGTCATCAGGTTTATTGTTCTTAAAAACCTTCCTTTTAAATTAGTAGAAGATGATGAATTTGAGGATATGATTAGAGATGGTTTTATCCTGTATTTTAAAAATTTTCTCGTCAATTTTGTCAACGTGATATTTTGAAATATTATCACGAGGAACAAAAAAAATTTCTTATTTTCAAAGCTTAAACTGTAAATTTTCTCTAACTTCTGATATTTGGACATCTAGAGTACAAACTAGTTATTCATGTATCACAGCACACTGGATTGATGACACTTGACAAATATTTAAAAGAGTTATTTTTTTTATTGCATTTGAAGATTCACACACTGGTGTTAATGTTGCAAATTTAATAATGGAAGAACTTTCAAAATTAAAAATTTCTAAAAAATATTTTCTCTTTCACTAGATAATGCAAGTAATAATAATGTAGTCTGTAGATTATATCAAGTCATCTTTGCTATTGCCATCCGTGGTGATATTTTTCATATTAGATGTATGTGTCATATTTTAAATTTAATTGTTCAAAGTACATTTAATGAAATTAAACCCATGATAGAAAAAGTTAGGGTTATAGCTTTTGCTCATAATGCTTCGAATAAAGACTTAAAAGATAGAAACAATTGTGTAGAAGAAAAAAAATAAAGTCTAAGTTAATTCCAAAAGATGTTAACAACACGCAATTTCACCTATGCAATGTTAAATGTAGCAACAGAGTATAAAGAAATTATAAATAAATTTATTACTTTCTATACTCCTAGTTCTAGCTCGTAATATGTATGGAATAACCGATAATGAATGGACAATTATATGTTATGTAAAAGAGATGCTACAAGTTTTTATGAAGCTACTATGTTATTATCCGGTTGTTATTATCCAACTATTACTCAAACCGCTTTACAAGTTTTAAATATTCAAACCTTTTTAAATACTTATCGCATGGATAATTATTTTGAAAACATGATTTTGAAATGGAAAGTAAATTTAATAAGTATTTTAAAACTATTCCTATTATTTTTGGTTTGGAGATTCTTATTAATCCATGCTTGAAGGATATTGGCCTTCAAAGTTTATTAAATTCTTTGTATGAGAACATGATAATAGACACGATAGTGGTCGGACTATTCTTGCTCTAACTTATAATAACACTCTTAAATATTATTTTAAATATTATTATTTGATGAGTATGCGAGAACATGATAATAGACACCGATAGTGGTCGACTATTACTGCTCTAACTTATCATAACACTATTAAATATTATTTTTAAAGATTATTTGATGAGTATGTAGGTAGATATGGTGTAAGTACACCTCAACCTACATCGTCTACAAGATCAAGGCGGGGCAAAGGTAAGTTTTTGATAGGCAATCGATGATAGAGAGGCTAACTGGTAGCCGTGGATCTGGATCTAGATCATCATCAAGGAAAATTTTGAAATTGAACAATATTTAGCTGCACCTTTAGTTAAACCTCAAAATAATGTTAATTTTGATATTTTACAATGGTGGAGAGTATATGGAACAGTTTCATATCCTATACTTTCCATCATGACTCATGACTTACTAACAAAGGTGTGTTTCAAGAGCTTCAAATCGCCTTGACACATCGGGGCGTTTGATCGATGGCCATGAGAACATCGCTAGATCCGTCTACCATACAGTCGGTAATGTGCCTACAAGATTGGTGGAGGTCCGAGAAGAGAGTTAAGGCATCGACCGGATAGCTAATATTAAAGATAGACTTAATAAGTTGACGATAGGAGATAGAGAGTAGAAAGTAGTTTGTAATTTTTATTTTTTAGCTGTAAATCTATGATAAATTATTTTGGAAAGAGTTACAAATGATAGTGATATAGATGAGTAGGTGCCAACTTAGTTGGGATGTATTCATCTATTGAAATCGACAATTTTCAAAAAAAGTTGTAATTATTAGTGATTAATAATAAAGAATTTATTTTTTATCATTTTAATTTCTACGATATTTGCAAATTGTATAATTATAAGTGATTAATAATATAATTGAATTTTCTCAAAACTTCACATATTTTATTACTCTTGAAATTCCATTTTTGGGCAAAAATCTAAAATTTAAGCAAATTTTTGCTAAAAAAAAAAATCTGGCCATTCTGGACCGATCTCGCTCGGCCTCCAAATGGGTCCCAACATTTTGCTGACCCTACCCGGATTTCTGATGCCCGTTTGGATGGGTCTAGCATTTCTTCTACGTGTGAGAATTTCTTCCATGTTGCGAGAACCAAGAGAGCGATTAAACAAATGTTGTCCATTGCAAATAATTTTGGGAGTTACACGATTTTAGTAATCAAGTCTCTCTTAATAATAACAAATAATAGTAGAGATGGGGGTTATAATAGTGAGAAATTAGAGGGATAGAGAGTTTAATTGAATTAATTTTCTAATGGTAGTGGATGCAATTTGGAGGGATATTTATTATATTTAATTTAATTTAATTAGGAGTTATGAGAAGGATGAAGGGGTATGGTTTATCTATGCATGTATGTATATGTATTTTATGTATGCATTTACGTGTTTAATGGGTGCATGTATGTATTTTGAAGGGTATTTTCCGAAAAAAAATATTTTACACTTTTGTAATAGTATAAAATTGATTGTTTGAGAATAAATCAAATATTAACAAAGTATCTAAATGGGTGGTCCATTTATTAAATGGGTGGGCAAACACGAGTTTATTTAGCAAATGCTAAATAGATCATAATCGGGTAAATGTGCCCATGATCCACCCAAACGCGGCCACTTGTATCAATTATATCATTCTTGCTAGTATGGTAGTCCTTTCTCTTTGTAATATTTTATGAATTCCATTTCAAATTATACATGTTCTCCGTTCTTAATCTCATCGGTACTGTTCGTACTCTACTATATTTTTCTCCAACCAACTCACAGATAAAATAGATCGCTAAAGTTCAACACCGAATCGCCGTGGGCCGCCTTAATCTTTTAGAAAAACAAAAGACAGCATGTGTCCATCAAATGAAATAAAAATTAACTTACATAAAAATCTCTTACGTTTTATACACGTGCTTGATTTTAACGCGGAGTCAATGGGCCAAATATTTTGATGTCCCCATCTTCCTACTGGGCACAACGTGCAAAACATTAAATAAAAAAAAATAAAAATAAAAAAAATAAAGAAGGTGAAAGCTTTAAAGTATTTCTCCCCTGTACCCATCCTCTTCTTCTTCTTCTTCTTTGGTGTCACTATATATATGGAGACCAAAACCCACAATTTGATTAGCTCAGCCTCAGTAGCTCTCTCTCCCAATCCTACTTTTTTTTCCTCTTCCAAGATTTTTTCTTCCCATTAAAGCAAAGCAACATTAGCTAGCTTTGGAAAACTAATGGATGAAATGGAAGCAGAATACAACAACTATTGGGAGACCAAGAGATTCTATGAGGAGCTTGACAGGTTAGCATCAGACTGATACTAAACAATATATCCACTGGACTGCTGGTGTTTCGAGTAGTACTCAAAATGCGCTAATTTTGTGTGTTTTTTCACAAATTAAGGGAAAAACACTTAAAATAAACAAAACCCATATAAATTAATTACTGAACTTTCTCCATTGGATTGAACTCAGTTGGGGAATTGATGAGGCCCTCAGTTACTATGACTCAAGCTCTCCTGACGGCACTGCGTCTTCTTCATCCCCTGCTGCCAAGAACATAGTAATGGAGAGGAATCGAAGGAGGAAGCTCAATGACAAGCTCTATGCACTTAGAAGTGTGGTGCCCAATATCACGAAGGTAACAAATCCTTCAACTTTCAAATAGAACTATTTGTTACGGTTTAATGGGTTTTTTGGCTAATGGGTCAATGGATTGTTTTAGATGGATAAAGCGTCTATCATTAAGGATGCTATCGACTATGTGCAAGAGCTTCAGGAGGAAGAGAGGAGGTTGATGACGGAGGTAACTGAACTGGAGTCGGCGAAGAAGGAGAAATCAAATGTTAGCGACATCACCCAAGCTGATTATTTGGTTGTTGATGAGAGGAGGAAGAAGAGGAGTAGGACTTCGCTTTTGGCTCCTGGATCTCCTGGCAAACCTTGGCTCGAAGTAATGGAGGTAAAAGCTCCCCCTCTCTTAAAAGTAGTAGTAAAAAATATTTCAGTAAATTGCAAATATTAATCCCCTTCGTCTGTGCCTTCAGTAGCATTTATCATCCTCGAACACTTCTATTAGTACTTATCATCACTCACTTATTGTCACCCCAGGCCCGGGCTGGATTTGGCGTGCAGCGGTAGGGCCCAGGTGTAACGTCTTTTTGGTAAATCTGTCAAAATCGGTTACCGAGCACGGCGGCTTTTAACTTTCACTATATAAACACAAGTTTTGTCTCACATAGGCGTGGGATTATAAATGAGGTGTCACTGAACATTTGAGTTCGTAGATTGCTTCCAGCTGTGATTATTGTATTTGGCGCGTGCTGTGGCAGTGATTATTCTCATATTTGGTGTGGTACTTTGCCATATTTACATTTGTGAAGTCTTCACACGATACATTTGTCCGCCCGTCAGGTAGGCCCTTTGGCTGCGTAAGCCGTGGGACCCACCGAGTGTAACGTGCAATTTGGCTAAATTCACTGCCAAAATCGACTAGCCGATGTTACACTTGAGCATTTAGCTTTCACTATATAAACACTTAAAATTTTGTCTCCACATCCAATGTGGGACTATAAATTTGGGGCGTCACAGTTATAATCAAATAACCATTTTGAGCACGTGAGTTTTGGAATATCGGTTGAAATGTGTGTAGCATTAATAGACAAAATGGTCTAATGAGTGATGAGTTTAATTTTTAAAATACACACACTTGTGTGTCTATATATATATATATATATATATATATATATATATATATATATATATATATATATATATATATAAAGACTCCCAGTTGAATTTGAAATTCAACTGTCTGGGTGGAATTGGATTTTAATCATGTATGCATAGCCTCAGCCAAATTCTAAAACAGGAAAATTATTTTATAAGTTAACGTAGGACATGTCTACTATAGCTGCAACACATGTAAAATTACAGGTATCACGAATAAATTAATGAGCGTTAGATCCAAATATAGATCAATAGAAACTGAATATTTATCTGAATTATTTTCAAATTGTGGCAGATTTATTTACACATTTTTATCTGCTCTGCAGCTTAGCGTGTCTGAGGTGGGAGAGAGGACATTGGTAGTAAGCATCACTTGCACTAAGAAGAAGGGCACACTGATCAAAATGTGTGATCTCTTTGAATCTCTAAACCTCAATACTATTAGTGCTAACATCACCTCTGTTTGTGGAAGTCTCTTGCATACTCTCTTCGTTGAGGTACATAATTCTCTCACACAATATGTTTATTTCCCTTTCCCAAACATTACCTCTCTTATATGTTGATTGTATGATATTTATTTTTCAGGTAGACGATATGGATTGCGTTCAACTAAAGGAGAAAATTACAAGTGCAATTGCAGGCCATGACAGCATGACAAGCCCTAAGAGTTCTATTAGTTTTCAGTAAAGAAGGAAGTCCAACAACTTAAATCCTCTCAAAATTTAGCTTTGAACTTTTTTTTTTTTTTTTGTCTTTCTTCTCTTTTTATGTCATTTAGACATTTTTTCCCGCTTTATTCTCCATTAATTCTTGTACTATTTATGGGGGCAAAGTGGCGATGTGTTTGAGAAGAAAGATACTTGTTATGAGACTGGAATCTTTTTGTAAATTTTGAGAGGATACAAGTTAGATGAACTGCTATGTGATGTTTTTAATGCAAATTTCCCTAATAAAATGCATATGTTGTCCTTCATTACTAATTGATTGTCTCTTTTTGTATTTGATCCTAATATTATACCTTTATGGTTGTGATCCAAAGAGAGACAGAGAGGGGCCAGATATTCTCTTCCCAATATACTAGAAATTAGATATGAAGCATACGAAATGTATATATATAGGTTGGGGAATGTCACTTTCTAATATTTTATTCTTCGAATCAAAATATATCGTTAATTTTCATGAAAATGTTCTCTTTTAGCCCTAAATACTCTCCAAAGACAAGACTCATTCTCGAGTTAAATTGGATCAATAGTCACTATATTTGTCTCATAATTGGACGTTCATACATATGTTTTAATTGCTTTGATGACCGGTTATGTAAGTAGATACTAACTGGATCATTAGTCACTTCTAACCCTTTCTATCAATTTGAGCTATACATTTTATTTATTTTCAAGCAATACAGACTTACTCAATATTTCACAAGTTAATATTTTTGTAAACAAAATGCCAAATGCAATATAATTATTCAATACAATTGATTGATGTGTCACAAATTTTATTTCCATAAGTGATCATGGTATTATGCATACGAATAAATCCATTTTGTCAAATGATCGATGAATACTTTTTATCATGTTAGAAAATTTTTGTTATGTTAATTGGCAAAATATTAGAAAATGATTAACAATCCAATTAGTTTTAAATTACATAACCAATCATCCAAGCAATTAAAACATATGTATGAACATTTAATTATGAGATAAATACAAGGACCAAGGATCCAATTAACCCCTCTTTCTCTTACCACAATTTTTTTTACAGAAAATATTCAATGTATTCTCTAATCATTAATTAGTAGAATTTACAACAAATTTTAGTCAGAAATAAATCCCTCAAAATTCAGAAATTAAGTCCTACCCCAGTAACAACTTAACTCCAGTCCAAGTTAGGATTGGAGATTGATAGGACCCTGTCATCTTGACAATCTCCCTTTCATTCGAGAGTATAATTTGACAACCATGGAGATGACGAGATTTGGCTACCAAACTATGTGAGTATACTCGAATCTATTACCATATAGAGATCTTCCGCTGTATGTGAACTTAACTTGACCTCAGATCACCTCCTAACACCTTTGGACTTCAATCCTTTGTATGTGAAATTAATTTGACCACAGATAACCTCCTGACACAATTTGGACTTCTAATTGAGCTTCAATATCAAGTCCAGCCAATAGTTAATGAGCTCTAAATAAAGGTTAGAACATTCCGTATGAGTATTTTAGAGACAAGTGGAGCAAATCAGTTTTAATTCAAAAAGCTTAAGCTATTAGGTATTGATCCGAACTCTTATTTAAACTCATTGCTCTTTCTTACGGTATATAATGTGGGACTATACTCACCTATGAATATTCTTAATGGGATTTGAATTTGGATTGCTTTAGTGCTATGTCAAAGGATCCTACCACTACACTAAGTCTGAAATTATTGTGAGGGTTGAGAGTTTATAAATTTATAATCTAAAAAACTCTATATCCCTCATCAAGAAGGTGTTTAGCGAATATGGACCCATTCAAAGATAATATGTAGATGGATTATGGATTTTCTCTTCCAATTGTCTCAAATTTGACTGAATTTGCAGGAAATGCTCTTGGAAAATTGATCACGAATATCTCTTTTGTTTTAGTGAAAATTAATACCAGTCTTCAGACTTAAGTTAATATTTTTGAGTTCACTGTCAAAAATAGCTTCACTGGAGAGCAATCCAGATTTTGTTAAAATTTTCTCTCTTTTGATTAGATTTATTACACTCGAAATCCCCAGTAATTTTACTTTTTTTTTTTTAAAGGAATTTACCTAATGTTATATGTTGGAGAATTTATCTATCAGCATCTTGCAAGTACAAAATGTCTATCATCATCGATTCATCCATGTGCTTCATCAGATTTAGTAACATTCAAAGGCGGCATAACGTTCAATCAGCATGTGATGCTGAGCTGTTTTCCCCCAAAAAACCAATAACAAATCTATTGGCATGTGCAAATTTATTATCTAAAAATATTTTCTCTCACAATGTGCTATATAAGATTCACATTTTATATAAGCTCCTCATCCTTTATGTACACCATTCTAGTGATGGAGGCAGGACCCATAGAGTGGGTGCACGATTTTAGTGATGGAGGCAGGACCCGGGGTTCTGTTTTCCCCAAAACCAATAACAAATCTATTGGCATGTGCAAATTTATTATCTAAAAATATTCTCTCTCACAATGTGCTATAAGCTTCACATTTTATATAAGTTCCTCGTCCTTTATGTGCACGATTCTAGACTTTCTAGTGATGGAGCCAGGACCCGTAGAGGAGGGTGGGGGCAACAAATTAGGATAATAAAATAGAAGGCTATTTCAAAAAAAAAAAAAAAAACCTTAACTGTAGATAATTATAAGATGATCCCCACAACTTTAAAATATCAAAAAACCCTTAAGGTTAGGTGTTATCTGCAAACCTCATTTACCTTTAAGATTTTTTTTCATAAAACCCCCTAATGGTGTTAAATGCAATTTTCACATGGGTGGATAAAATTATGCAGAGAAATATGTTTTCCAACGAAAATTGTGGTTCACGCTTTTAGGGGTTTTTTTTTTTTGAAAAATGTTGAAAGTTGAAGGTCTTATCAAGGTCTAATTGCAGTTGCTTAAGAATCAATTATATTTAATAATATGAGCCCCTCTTTAAAATAATAACAAAAATATATCTAAATACAAGTGACCTGTAATGAAATTAAATATTTAATTAACTATAATAGAAATGTGTTTAAAATATTAAGTGGGAACAAATATTAAGCTAAGTCTCAATATTAAAATTAATATAAGGATTTTTTAGCAAATATTAAACTAAGTCTCAATTGTAAATATAATTCACATGATATGTATACTTAAAAAGAATAGTGGGGACATTTGCCCACACAACCTTCAATGTGGCTCCATCACTTATGATTCCATGTTAATTGAGCAAAAGATAAATAAATGTTTTTGACATCTGTTGACATTTGTTAAGGCGTTTCTTGTGTTTTAATACCCACATTATTCACATGTTTATGGGATTCCATAAAGAAACAAATGCGGCATGTCAAAGAAAGAGCTATATATATCTATCTAATCTAATACTATTATAAAAGTGTGTAGTCATGTTAAAACATTTCTTCCAAAAATGCCCTCTAAATTATGTCAAAACACATACATGCATACATAGAACACATACTTCATACATAAACCATACATTCATTTTATTTATTACATCATCATTATTGCAATAAATATGAGGAGTAATATAAATAATTAAATGTCTTACTTTAAAATTTTATCATATTAACTTTTTATTACATAACATAATCATACATAATATTGATAAAGACTAATAAATGCGATGAATATATTATTATTATTATAAGTTTGAATAATTAGGCACTTTTGAATACTAATTTTATTAATGGTATTAGATTTCATATTACACAACTTTACATGAATTATTAATACACTATTAGTTATGATATAATATAATGCTATTTTATAATTATCAATGTCCTTATAAAATGAAAACCCACTTCAAACTCCTTCAAATTACACAACCTGACCACCACCTTCCATAACCTGACTACCACTTCAAACTCCTTCTAAATTCACCGATCCATTAAATAAAATCAATTAAGTTGTGACTTTAGATCCCATAATCCATTAAGACCTATTAATCCCACCCATCCCATATACCCATTCAAATTCCAACTCACATAACCCCCGCACTTCTATTAATTCACTCATTTCATAAATCCAGCCCACTAAGGTCACAAAATTACTGAATCATTTATTTTTCAAAGCAACTTTTCATCCTCATGTTGATAACGTATAAAGCATTGATTTTGTGATCTTTATATCACATTCCAATTTCCTTCATTCCTCCCTCCCTCCCTCTCTATCACAAATTGTATTTCGCTTAAAGATGGCAGCGCAAGGAAGGAGCTTAGGAGCAATTGACACTTTTGAAAAATAAGTTTAACGAGCATAATACCCTTAATCGAGTAAGTTAATTGTATCTTTCTTCTCCTAATTAAATAAGTTTTAAAATTTAAACTTGATTATTTAATTATTTTCTGTTGTCAAAACAAAAGCAAATCAGCTAAGTAGTTAAATCTAAGGTCGAGATAAATCGAAATTTGGTTCCAAAATTGAAGAGCAAGGTACAAGCCCTAACTATATTCAAATGACGTAAGTGTTCTTCTTAACTTCTTATCTCTTTCAATATAGGGCTATTGTTTAAGGACAAACTGAAGCAAGTAAAAGTAGGATTCGAATTCCTAAAAAGATGCTGCGAGACTATAAGCAACGAGAACTAGAGGCTACAAAAGGAGGTGACCGAGCTATGGGCAACGAAGCTCATACTATTATAAAAGTGTGTTGCATGTTAAAATATTTCTTTCGGTAATGTTCTCAAATTTATATGTACAGTTATAAAAATACTCTTTATATTGCTATGGATATCTATGTAATTTTGGATCTCTTCATAATTGAGTACATACATACATGTACATACATACTCAAAATTAATGAAGAAGAAAAATAAAATAATAATGATAATTGCTCACCCATAATCTCCTCATATTCATAACCTCTCTATTTATTTATTACCTAACAATTCTCTATTTAATCACCAACCCATAACCTCCCTATTCCCCCCAATTCTACCCATTAAACTCCATCAACAACTTTTCAATTTCCACAATATCTCTTATAAATGCACATGTTACTGTGACTTTGTGCTAATAGGAGCATTGGAAGATTATGAGCCCATTTTAGTAGCACAACTTGAGTAAGAGGCTATGCAAGATGTAGAATTTAGAGAAGAGAGAGATTGAATGTGGGAAATGGGTAACAAAAGCTTTTGATTTAAAGGTTTGGCATTTTCTTATTTTCTCATAGTTTTTTTTGACAAATCCAAGTTATAATATATGGTGGATTCAGATAAATGTATGCGTTTCTATTTTAGCACTACTCAAGTTCACTAATTCTATGTGGTTCTATAAGACAATGACGAAGGATAGTAGCTAAGATAAATGTAATGAGCAAGAGCGAGAAATTCCCTCCACTACATCAAGATGGAGCAAGCGGGATCACAACAGCATCATTCAGCTCATCTCTCCTTGATTCAACGGTTCAGCTGGTCGAGCATTAGCAATTTCATACCAAATGGTTTAAATCTTCAGACAATTATTTTTGAGAACTTGTTGAAATCACTGTAATCTTCATATATTGAGATTTGTATGGATATTTTTGAAGAAAAAATGAAATATTATGTTGCCAAATTTTGATGTATATTAGGTGGAATCATAGATTTATATATATAGAAAAAAATGAGAAGGAACTAGAATTGTTTAAGAGCAAAAGAAACTGTCAAGCATTAAAATGTGTAAGTATTTTATTTAAAAACTCAAAATAGAAAAAGTACCCAAAAGATTCAAAAGTATTTTGGGATTTGAATATTTTCCAGAAATTGCATATTAAGTCCAAAAACTTATGAAAACCCAAATAACTTTAACAAATTGCATATTTTAAAAAATATCTACCAAACTTATTAGAAACAAAATAAATTGCATATTAGTCAATTTGCAAGTATTTTATTTACTCTTCCTCATGGTACAATTATATTGTGACTTTTCATGTAAAGCCAGTAACTCTGTAAAATTTCTAAATCCCATACGTCATATTCAATTATAAAATAAATAGGATTTTATCTTTTAGGTTTTTAAATAGAATTACGACTTTCAGGTAATCCAAAAGTTTTATAAAAGGTCACACGGATTAATAAAAACATCAAAATTTCTCAAAATTTAAATTTCACAAGTTAATAATTGTATAAAGAACCATGAAACTTCATAGACTTATAAATTGACATCTATAACTTCAAAATGAACCACATAAAAAATATTTACTCTACGATTTTAATTATTAAAAATTACAAATAAATTATCCAATTACATTCAAAAACAACTTTCTTACATAAAAACGGCAAAACATAACAAAAAAAAAGTATGTCCACGTGCAACGCACGTGCACTATTCTAGTATTATAAAACATGTATTGTAATATAAAATATAATAAAACAAAGCACCCAACCAATCCCATATTTTAAAGGGAAAAATGCTATGAAGCCTCAAAATGAGACATGGAATGTAACGAAGCTCCAAGTCAATTTTTTCATGTGCATATGCCCTTTATACAATGTTTTACTGTTCTTAGGCCCTAATACATGGTGCCAACTCAGCCCAATTTGAAAACTTTTACTTATCCCCAAAATACCCTTCAACCGAAAATCATGCCCCTAGTTTCTCGTTGCTCGGTAATTCCTCCCCTATATTTCTCTCCTTAGTAACTCCCCTCCCTCTTTCTCTTCCGCTAACCCCAACCAAACCCTAACCCAAAATCCCTCTTCATTCCATGGCCCTATTTTTCTAAAAATTTCGCCAAAATTCCCTAAGAGTAATACCAACTTACTTTCCTGTCACTCATGGCTGAAGAAGACACAGAACCCACCCGTCGAGAATGAGGTTGAAAATGGATCCTAGTTATAAGTTCAACAGAGAAATTCTCCAATGGAATTTGCTGCTACTGATCTTGCTAAGGCTGATGAGATGGATCATGGGTCAAAAGAACAAGCGGCATTCGAAATAGCTGTCATGAACAAAAGATTTGAAGAAGCCACTGAAGCGATAATAAAGGATGTTATTATTGACATCGCAAAGAACAATCACCCCTCGTCCCTCCCTACTGAAGAAAACCTTGAATTACGTGGCAAGGGGAGTACAGTAGTTCACAAATTTTTTTAATTTAGGGTGTGTTTGGTAATCAATGTGATTTTTTATTGTGTTTTTGTTAAAAAAACACCATGGCATGGTGTTTTTTTTTCCAAAAGTGTTTTGAAAACACCATTTTGAAAATTATTGGTCAAACTATTTTGACCATTTATATAACCCATCACACCCAACCACTAATTCAAACTAGTTTAACTCTCACTGTCGCTCCTCACCGCCGCCACCGCCACCGCCGGTCATCAAGACCACCTCCGTTATATTTTACAATTTACGTAATTTAATATCGTGACTTGTTGACTACACATAAATAAAGGATTTAAGCGGTAAAATTACGCAAAGTGTAAAAATCTCCAACACAATGTCAACAAAATCAAAGTTCATTGACTATACCATGCAGAACTTATCAATCGTGGAATCATACACGACACAACCGAAACCAATCTTCACAAGAAAAAATACAAATAAAACAAATTGTAATGTTTCATGAAGGAACAGCTTAAGGTTTAATTGAGCAGATGAGGTTGGATTTTACCTTCAGGGATGAAGAAATTGCAATCTAGGGTTTTCAACAGACGAAGGAAGGGAGAGCTCAGCTATTTCCCCCTTCTGGCCTTCTCCCTTCGGAAGTTTTAAGGGAGCGAGTTGCAAAATAAGACTAAAATCTAGAAATAATACAGAGGGGGAACACGAGGCCATGTCCGGTCGGATCCGCGATTGGCGACGAGTCAGAGGTGCCGGCGACTTGGAGGAGGCGGCGGCGACTCCGATGCGGCGGTGGTGACTCGGAGGCGGCAGCGGTGACTCAAGAGGCGGAGGAAATCTGTTAGGGTTTGAGGGGGAAGAGGAGAGAAAGGGGATCAGCTTTGGGGAAAAAACGGGAACTCAAAACACCTTTTTGGTGGTTTGAGAAACCCGATTATTTTGAGCTTTTTTGATGGGTCGCCCAAAAATACTACGTTTGCCAAATAGGTTTTGTTTTTTTCGAAAAAAAAATAGAAACGCTAAAAACACTTTGGTTGCCAAACGCTCCCTTAGTTGTGAAGATTGAGAGTTAATTGTTGATGTTGAATGATAGTTGTTAAGGTTGAAAGTTAGTTATTAATAGTAAAACTTATTTGCAAAACTTTGAATTTAGTTGTGAATATTGAAAGTTAGTGCTTGAAAATATTAAATGGCAGTTATTAAGGTTGTATGTTAATTGTTAATGTTGAGTCGTAGTTGTTGAGGTGGAGCATTAGTTGTTGTTGTTGAATGATAGTTGTTATGATTGTAAATTAGTTTACTCTTATATCTTAGTTGTTATTTTAATTGAATGTCAGTTGTGGACAAATTTATGTAGTTGTTAAATGTGCACAATAGTTGTTAATATTTTGGGTAGTTGTCAATGTTAAAAGTTAGTTGTTAAGGTTCATTGTTAGTTGTTAACTTTGAAGGTTATTTGTTAATGTTGAATCTTAGTTGTTAAAATTTATGCAGACTTATTTATCTTTTGATAGTTGTTAATATTCAATGTTAGTTGTAAACTTTGTAAGCTAGTTGTTAACCTTATAAATTAGTTGTTAAGCTAAACTGTTAGTTGTTAATTTAGTTGAATCTCAATCAAATCTAATTCATATATACTTATTTAACTATCCTTAGGCCAAAGGTGTATTCATACTTCCATCCTACATCAAGTTTCTCTACTTATTACAATTTTATAGATAAACTTGTATACAAAATAGAAAAAAGGCATTGGGATGTATATGAAGATTATGTATTCAAACATTATGTGCATTTTGGTCCTCCAAAACTTGAGTTCCAATTTTTGAACATTTGCTAAAGCAATAGGACAAAAAAAGGAGAAGTTCATCTTCACATATTATAAAAGTGGTCAAGACATCAAGTGTGAGTTTGAGCTTGAATGGGTGAAGGCACATACTTAGTTCCCAACTGAAGAGGAATTAGTTCATAGTAATAGAGACAAGAACAATCGCATTTGGAAGCGATTTTTTTCAATGGAGAAAGAAGATTTTATACCAAATCAAAAAAGTCCATAGAGGATAAGCTTGAAAAGATGGTGCAGTCTAAGAAATGTGGGGATGTTAAGGATTTTATTCTTCTACAAATTTTAAATCAGCTGAGCGTGAACCGGTGCCCTAGTAGCATCTAAGGGATTCCAAGGCACTTGTTCAAGTTTGTCAATAGCATTGAACAAGTAAAAAAAACATTGCTTGGGAGACTTACATATTTGAGTAAACAGATGCTGCGTTGAAAGCTGCTCTGAAAGATAAAGATCAAGGAAAATCTGTTCGCTACCTACAAGGATGTTTTCAACTAGTTTCTGTAAGTTGTTGATTTTATTATTTATTTGTTAGCTTTATTAGATGTTACTCTTAAATATTAGTTATTGATTGTAAAGTGTATTTATTAAACATAGTTATTAGTTGTTACTCTTAAATATTAGTTGTTGAAATTAATGTTTAGTTATTAAGTTTAGTTAATAGTTGTGAAACTTAATCATTAGTTATTGAATGTTAAGTGTAGTTGTTAGATTTAAGTAAAATTTGTGAAACTTAGTGGTTAGTTGTTATGTTTAAATATTAGTTGTTAAAATTTATGTTTAGTTGTTAAGTTTAGCGGTTAGTTGTGATATTTAAGTATTAGTTGTTGAAATTAATGTTTAGTTATTAAGTTTAGTTAATAGTTGTGAACTTTATAGTTTATCTTTTATTTATGCCGTTATTTATGATATCATTTTTATTTTCATACGCTTATGGTACTATCGCCTAACGGGATAAAGAAGTTTAACAATAAATCTATATGCTTAATAACTAAGCTATAAGCTTATCAACTACGCTACAATCTTAACAACTAAATAAAATGCTTAATAGCTACAATTATACCTTATGCCTGGGAAAAATGCCTTGGCCCATTTCTTTGGAGAATAATTCATAGCAATCACATAAGCTTTATGATCTATCAAGCTTATATCTTTCATGTAATCATCCCATTCTGATGTTGTGAACTTATAGGCCACGGATTGCAATAAGGCCCCCAGTTGATGTGCGAGATTGTATGGTTCAAGCCTTTCATATAATACAGACCATAATCCTTGTAAAAACCACTTCCAGTTATCCTTATTCTCATGTTCGCATATGCAATAAGCAAGAGAAAATATCCATTGATTGCCATCGTAAGTCATGGCACTTAGCAGTATACCTTTGTAGCAATCTTTAAGGAATGTCTCATCCAAGAACAAAAAAGGCACACAACTAGTGATAAACCTTTGAAAGCAAGCATTATAACTTATGAACAATCACCTAAAATGACCATCAAGCTCATCAATGGCAATACAACTGCCTGAATTGGTAAATTTAATCATTTCTTGATACATGTATAAATAGAAAAAACTTAAAAAAGTTGACAAAACTTAACAACTAACTTCTATGTTTAACCACCAGCTTACAAAGTTAACGACTAATGCATACTTATAACAACTGTCTACAAAACTTAACAACTAATCTCTATGTTTAACAATTAAGTAATATATTTAACAACTAATCATTTTGTACAATAACGTAGAAGTAAAATATTACCAATGTAGTGAATCATAAGCTTCATCATAATCACCAAACAACTCCTATTGTGCATTTTCTTTACCATGCCACGTCCTTACTATAATCAATCTTGATGCTGTATTGGGTGAGAAAGTTGTTCTTGATATCAATAGGGTGGATGTTTGGATGAACTTTCAAAACAACTTGTATTTGGGTGGCAATAAATCTACGAGAAGCCCTTGTTTACCCTGCATTAGCGCCATGTTGATCACAAGGGTGAGTACTTTCGAATTTCTTTATAGCGAAAGTCGTTCCTTTTCGAACAGGAGAGGCAAATAAAATCCATGGGCATTTATATGTGATTTATATTGGTAACAAATTCTTATACGTCTTGGTTCATTCTTCTCAAACTTGTATTCAAACTTTTTTGCTATAGAATAGTAAACTAATGCTAATCTAACTTCTACTACACTTTTAAAAATTTGTCTCTCCTCACTTATAATTGTGTGCCACTCTACAGGAATCTTGATTGTCCTTTTAATCATGTTATCAATTATCATAATTTTTTCCTCAGATATATTATCATTAAGAATTTTCTCAGACAAGGATTAGTTGCCCTATTCTATTTGAATTGGGATAGCAACGTTGGAGTAATGTTGTTGATATCAAAACAAAGAATTAGATGTCTGAAAAATAAGTTATTCTTAACAACTAACACATAACCCTAACAACTAACTCATAAGATTAACAGTTGTTCAATATATATAATGACCAGTAGATATGTTTAGCAACTGCTTGGTGTTCGCGGTAAAAGTTGGTTTGCTATTCATTGCTCGTTTGAACTTCGTTAATGCAACCGTTGGCCTACAACAAAATTCAAAACAAAAGAAAATGCCTTTTATTTCAGGCTTACAATGAAAACGAAAATTACAACTTTCTTCCTTTTGTGAACAAACACGAGGATCTCTATTTTCACGGGATCACCGGCTTGCGTCGAGTTCTTTGCACTGGGGACTTTTTGTGTCCGTGGACCACAGCGCAATTCGATCAGTGGAGACAGGTTCGGAACTCTGAGGCGTAGAGGGGCTCGTTTCACGAAGGAAGCGAAGCACTGAGGGATCACACTCACGAAGGAGAGGATCGCTGCGGGGATCGCCTCCGCGAAGGAGGCGATCGCCGGGCGGGTGAGATCTACTAGGAGAAATCACGTAGCTATCCACGAGATTAAGGCGAAGCTTAACCTAGAGGGTATCGTAGTTCGACCGAGTTCAATTACCTTCGCTTGAATATCGGCGTTGACGGCTTGTGGATCTCGTGAGAATTCTTCAGAAGATCTCCAAAAATCCCGCCTCAAATCCAAGCTCCAAATCCTCAAAATTCCCCCGTCCGAATCAAAAATCCTCCCCTTGAAGTCCAAGACCCCCCCTATTTATACAATGGAGGGTGTCTGTAAACCCTTGGTGGCTCGGCCACTTAGCCGAAACCACCTCGGCCGGGTTGGTAGGAACCTCGGCAAGTTGGCGAGGTGGTTCGACCAAAGTGGCCGAGCCTCCTCGGCTACTTGGCGAGGCACCTCGATCAAGTTGGCAGAGGTGGCTGCAAAGTAAACATATTGGCCACTTTGGCCGAGGTTTGGCCTGTGGCCGTCTTCGGCGTTTTCGTCGTTTTCGTCATTTCTCCGTCGATTCTTGGTCTTAGGGCTTAGTTTTGCTCGGTGATGTCGCCGTTGTGTTTGAGTCCGTGCCCGATCAACTTTGAGCTTAAGCGGCCCGTTTGCATGGCGGACTAAGTGCGATTGATTCGATCTCGTCAGCGTTTGAGTTTAGTCAACTTCGGCGTCGTCTCATTGTCTCCGTGCGTCTCACTTCATGTGCTCGTCGACTCGCTCTGGCGTTTTTGCGGCGTGGCGTTTTCGGCGTCGGTTTGTCGAATGGATCGTTAGTTGCCAACCCAGTCCGAGTTTCGGTTCGGATGCTGATAAGCAATTTTTATGCCTACAGATACCCCTCCAAAGCGTCTGGTCGATTCTTGATGAGTGCAGGATGCTTTGGACATGATGGTTCCGGCCTTGATGGTGAGGGTCCCAAAGATAGCTTCAAGTCTTGATTCTTTCGGATCATCCGGTTCTTTGTAGGATTCACGATAAGATCGCGGTCTTTGCATTTATTGTCCGACCGTTTGTTGAAATCTTGATTGAAAGCTGGTGGGTGAGTTTTGCTTGTAACTCGTGTCGGTTGGTTGTTGTTTGACTAACCATCGGACTTTTGGACTTATCCGTATGTCGGCGAACTCCTTGTTGGCGACATGTTGGTTGTGTCGAGTACATAGAATTTCATAACCCTCAGTCGGCTATTTCTTCCATCATCACGTGTGTTGTTGGTTTAACCACAGCGGGAGGACTAATCTTTTCACGGAGATATCCTCCAAGGATTCCTTGCCGAAACAAGAGACCATTTGGCTTTCAACCATCGTCCTAGCCTTCAATCGGCGAGTGCGACCCTTTGACCGTTGTTGGGATATGATTATCCACGGTGGGAGAAGTTTCTTGGATTTGGACCGTTGTCCGGTGTCGTCATGACTTTCGCGCCTCGTCAGATTATTCCTCTCTTGGATATTATGGTGGAAGGAAATTAAGGGTTATCGAGTTATCCTTAAGAATATGGATTTATTCTCCAGGAACTCCTCGTTGAAAATTTGGAAACAGTTTATACTCGTAACCCTAGTTGGAGTAGGATTGGGTGACGCGTTGATCGGCGTCGATGCAATCCGTACGATCGAGTTATCCCTAAGAATATTTCTTGTGAGAATATTCTTCCGGGAACTTCTCGACAATTTAGGAAACAGTTTATACTCATAATCCTAGTTGGAGTAGGATTGGGCAGCGTTGATTTGCGTCGGTGCAATCCATACGATCGAGTTATCCCTAAGAATATTTCTTGTGAGAATATTCTTCGGGAACTTCGACAAATTAGGAAGCGGTTTATACTCGTAATCCTAGTTGAGTAGGATTAGGCGAGCGTTGATTTGCGTCGGTGCAATCCATACGATCGAGTTATGCCTAAGAATATTTCTTGTGCTAGGGAACTTCGACAAATTAGGAAGCGGTTTATACTGTAATCCTAGTTGGAGTAGGATTGGGCAGCGTTGATTTGCGTCGGTGCAATCCGTACGATCGAGTTATCCCTAAGAATATTTCTTGTGAGAATATTCTTCCGGGAACTTCTCGACAAATTAGGAAACAGTTTATACTCGTAATCCTAGTTGGAGTAGGATTAGGCGACGCGTTGATTTGCGTCGGTGCAATCCGCACGATCGAGTTATCCCTAAGAATATTTCTTGTGAGAATATTCTTCCGGGAACTTCTCGACAAATTAGGAAACAGTTTATACTCGTAATCCTAGTTGGAGTAGGATTGGGCGACGCGTTGATCGGCGTCGGTGGTGGCCTTCGCGATAATCTTTCCAAACTTGACGGAGGGAGTAGGAGCCAATCAACGGACTGATTTAGCACTATTTTGCCATCCGGATAAGATTCCAATTAGGACTCCTAATTAGGGGCTGATTAGAGTCCTAATTAGAATTGATTTGGGCTCCAATTAGAATTCCTACTTCTTGCCAAATAGGAGTCCTTGTTCAAAGAGGATTGGATCCATATGGGGTTGTTATAAATACCCATAATCCTCCTTTGCCTATGACCTAGGCCGGCCCCCCTATGCTCTCTCTCTCTCTTGTTTTCACCTCGCTTCTCGCCGTCGTATCTTCTTCGATCAACACGGTATACACACGAGAGTTTTACAAGGTCTTTTTCATCTTTTTCTTCTCTCTTTTCTTTGTGTATGCGGTGATGAAAACCACGAGGGGGAGAGACGAGGCGTGGTGTGGGCGGGCCCGGCTGGCCCGGCCAGGCGGGCTGTGTGGCGGGGGCCTTGCATGATGCGCCACGGCCTTGCGGCCCAGGCGCCAGGCGCCAGCCGAAGCGCCAGCGTGGCGGCCCCAGGCGCCGCGCCTTCCATGGCGCTCTTCGCCCATGCCGTGCAATGCCGGTAGCGGCAAACGCTTTGGCGTGGCGCCAGCCAGCGCCTAACTTCGCTGGCGCCCTTGGTGGCGCCATGGCCAGCGCTTCAGGCGCCAGGCGGCGGCATCGCGGAGCTTCGTCGATGCTCGGCGTCAGTTGCTTTGACACTTTATTTGCTGATCTTCCACTGTGTATCGACTCTATTCATCTTCTTTTGCGATTTCCGATGTCGTCGCGAAGGTCTCATGTTAGAGTCGATCAACTTCGCCTGGCGTGAATGCCGCCTCCTTCTTTCGGTGGTGCGCCCGCGTCATCATATTCATTACATATATCGTTGTATCCCTTCGTTCTCCTTTGTGAGGCGATTGGGAAGAGCGAAATCCTCCTTTGTGGGGACGGCAGCAGTTATTGTGCACGTTCGTTATGACCCAGCCGTCCTCCTTTGTGAGGCGATTGGGAAGAGCGAAATCCTCCCATTGAGGATCGGGCTTCAAAGCTCACCGTCTTTAGCGGGGCGATTTCATACCGTACCCTTGCCCGTAGAGCGGGATATATATTGTCGCTTTGTTTATGCGACTATATTTATCGTTCTCCGGATATTGATGCGGGTGAAATCGTCATACCGTTATAAGGTCGTGACTCAATCTCATGTAAGATGAATTCAGCGCCATTTACTAAGCGAATCTTTTACGATTTCGGTTGATTATTCCTCGGGGAGCTTTTCCGGCTTACGCGGTTGATGGGCGTCATAGTGACTATTACTCTCGTGTGATGATCCATGATTTTTATCTGCCTCGATTTGCATCAGGCATCGGCGAGCGATCGGTATGTTTGAAGGAGCTCCGCATTCTCCGACGGTTGGTCACCGATCGCCACTCATAAAGACACCAGCTCCGCGAACCTTTGCGAAAAGCAGATTATCGTTTGGCGGCTTCGATTAAAGATCCGGATTCAGCTTTTCGAGGCGAGGTGGTTGAACAAAGATGACGGAGGCCCTTGTACATTCCCGGATACGCGTCGGCTCTCATTGACCGACCTTAGACACCATCTTTGTGACCGTCGTATGTCATGGCATCGTAGGGCGTGATCATATTCATTGCGGATTCATTACCCGACCCGATTCGGGTTCCAGCGGGAATCGCGTCATCGGCCTTCATCACGGGGTGGTGGAGTGCGGATACACCGCCCGTGATGAGTTCTTTGTTCTGCCTCGACTCACGAAGAATCGTCTTGCTACGTTGGGCGAGATGCGATCATCTAGTCATAGATTTTACGGTGGGTTCACTCATCGGTAAACATTGGTGGGGTCGTCGACCAATTCGTCCTCAATCGATGGGATGGAGAACCGTTACTGCGGTTACGTATTGATGATTAGTGCCACCATGTATGGCCTTCCAATCAGTGCCAACCATTTCTTCACCTTATTGAGCTTTATAATCCAGTTGAATCGTTTTCACTAAACATGGCGAGTTGGGGTTGGCTTTGCATGAGATGTACGTATTTCAGGTCTACCCATGGGAAGATGCTATATCGAGTACTTTCCTCCAATCGAGGAGCGAGTCGGTGAAGGAACACCGCCCGATCGTTATAAGACTTTATGGGATCTCACTTGTCATTACTATATAGCTCCATTTGATCGAACCTTGCTTGAGAAATGTGAGTGAGTGCAGGCGATTCGTGATTACTTGTTCGGCATTTGGAGGACAAATGCGGCGAGGAAATATGTGAACTATCACGCTCACTCGCCGAAGGTTAGCAGACTGATCGAGAAGTCGAGGCTAACTCTTATCGCTTCGGCTCGCCAAAGAAGGCTTTCCTTCCGGGGACCAAGTTTCGCGACCTTTACGTGGCATGCGGTGAAGCCTATCGGTAGACAACTCTTCTAGCAGGCTATCTTGCAATCTGGCTCAAGAAGTGTGTGGTTCCATATCAATCTGATGATGCTTTACCTTTGGAGGTCCTTTATCCTGCAGTTCAACTCGCCCACAAGAAGGAACTCTCTCTCCTTCCGGTGATGGTGGCCAGTATTCACCGTGGATTGCGGCATATAGTTCGAGCGTTTACTCAGAGAAAGGACGAGCCATCATCACGTATCCCTTCCGTCCGAGTAGAGCTCCCATATACCTATTTGATGGCCTGGTTGGTCCTTCATCGTCCCGACATGATGTCGGCACCGGGTTCCACAGATTCGTCTACTCCTTTCTTACAGTTGGTAGAGGATTGCGGATGGAAGGGCGTGGTTTTGCGAGATCAAAAGCAGTCTGATTCACAAAGGGTGGATCTTTTCGGATGTTTTCCTCGATTCTCACGGTGATTATGGTGAGTCCTTGGTTGGCGAAGAGGTGCAGAACACAGCGGACTTCACTTAACATTGGCTATTTCAGCGGTTAGTGAATATCAGGCGGGGAGTATCTCACCCAGAGTAAGGAGGAGTGCTTCATTGAGCCTTATTTTCCCTGTCGTTTTGCTGCCGGATTCGGTTCACGACCAACTTTATGTTGGGAACCCGAACCGGCGACTCAGGCGAGGTGGACTTGTGGATGGCCGAGCATGGTTGTGGGCGTCATGGGATGTACGGTGTTAGATTCAGTCTCGAGCTCGAGGCCGTCGGTGAGTCGACATTCCTCCATTGTAGTTGGCTATTAGTAGCTAGCGAGCGATCCCTGTGAGGGCCATCTCGAGATCATTGGCCGAAGCATCGTTGAGCCGGGACTCGGACACCCGAATCTTTGCTCAAGCTCGGAGGAAGCGCCAATCTTATCGGCCGGGTGAGGTGAGGAGGAGTTCCACAACTTCGGACTGGCTGCTACTTTAGGAAGGACCAGGCGGAGAGCTGCGGCTCATGAGAAGGACCCGGTACTTTCTCCTTTTCCCCTTCGTTTTCCATCCTTTCCATTAGATTTCTCATTCAAGCTGAATTTTCGAGCAAATCTGTTGAAGAAGAAGAATTTCGACCCTCTCAAGGGTTAAGCGAAAGAGGTTAGCCCATAAGAATCACGTGAATCCGGTCCTTTGATATAGACTTGACCCGGTAATGATCCGGTTGGTAACGGAGGTAATAATTCACCGTGATGAAATCTTGAAATTTCGACTTTTGAGGCCCGACATTTCTCCGTTCGTATGCAGGGGATTTGAGGGATTATGCTCCTGGCTTTGATTTTGCTCACCACAATTTTGCTGAGCCCAGTTCTGCTCATGCTGAGCCAAGTTTTACTCAACAAATGTATGGAGCTATAGCGGAGGAGGCCGACGTAGGACCTGATTCGGTGAACCGTACATCTGCGTCAATAACTCCTCTTACGGATGGCGAATCACGAGAATTGAGCGACTTCGAATCGTACCTCCACTAATTACCTCTTCGCTTTTTGCTCTTTTAGAGGATTGCGGAGACAAATGCACAAATCGAGATTAAGCAAGCTAACCCCATTGTAGGAGTGCGTAGCTTTACTTATTGTTTGACTTAATTGCATTAGCCTTCCTAATGCCTTCTTTTCGGACTTCTCCATGGAAGATTTCGTGGGATCACGGTTTATATGGTAACACTTCCATGGATGACACACTCTGGCAGCTTGGTCCGGGATGGAGATACCCTTGGTGAACTTACAGGCTACCGTCCTGAAGAAGGTATGAATTTTCCCTTCGATTACTTATAGGACCGGTGGTTTGGCTAATACCACTATAATTAAAAGAGGGACATTCCATTTGTGCAGCGGTACTCCTCTTTCAGCGCTCTCGAGAATCGGCTACCACTTGTTGAGATAGATGATTACTGCTTGAGGGCTTCGGTAGCGGTTGTGACATCCAGCGATAGATCGCCTTTGGTAGACTCGCTAGCCTCGAGACTACAGAAGGAGGCGGGTAAGGGTCTTTAGCCCAATAAATTTTCACCCATTTCTTCTTTGAAAGTTCTAAAGTCCTCTTTTCTTTCGTGCAGAGCCTACATCTCGACTCCATGACTTGGCGAGAGCGTTGATGCTGGATGAAAATCCATCCCATCTTATTATCTGTTTGGAAGTACGCTCATTCTTTTCTTTGGTGAACATGGTGATCGAAAAGATCCTTCATGGCGGGCTTTCTCTTCATCGATTCAGGCCTTGCTTGATCCGGATAGCCCGATCTGAGATATGGGTTATCCGGTAGCTCGAGCCATTGTTGATGACCTCGCCCATCACGGAGGAAAGCTTGAGGCGCAAGAGCTGCGGATAGCTGGGGTTTCCTCATATGTAGCTACTCATACGGGCTCGCGTTTGGGCATGGTGCGATGCCGTGTTTTTCTTGGGCTCGAGGTCGGATCACGAGAACAGCCGATCATTTCGGTGCTTTATTGTTCTTGAGACATATTCTTCCCTAAGCCACATCGGTGATATTGTGGCGAGTCGCGGAGAGAATAATCTTGCTTTCGGGGAGAGCTCCATAGGAAGATAAGATGACCAGTTTGGAGCTGGCCAAGGCCAACAAGGAAGAAGCCCTCACCGTTGCGTCTAGGGAGCTCGATCTGTCGAAGCAGAAATTGGCTGAGTTCGAGGAGGCAACCACAAAACGAACAGATGAGGAGTCGCCGGGCGAGTTGCGGGAAGAACTTCACGGGCTTACAATGGTGAAGTGTCACCGGCTGACGACAAATCCTTTGTCATAGACTTGATGTTTAAGCAGTTGTAGTTCCTTCTATATTTACTTCAAATGAATAAGATCCATTCCCTTCATTGCTTATTATGATTCTTTTACTTCGTTAGAAATAATTAACCATAATACTTATAGGATTTTTGGCAAACCCTCAGCCATCAACGGGTTTGATTAGCCTTTACCAACTACCGTTTGAGTTGGGCTAGCGTATAGATTGTCTAAATCCGTTCTACACATAACGTTGTGCTAAAAGAATGAAACTCTCTTAGACTTAATGCTACGATGTTGAATCGTAGGCTTCATACTCTTTTACGGGCAAGAGACCGCGACAGGCGTGTTACCGTAGACTCATCCCTTCTTAGGCTTCGGGATGAAATACCGAAATCGGACTCACGGTGTCTTCTTCAATCGGAAAAAGACTAAACCCGACTTGCAGCGTGTGGCGTTGGCTTTAGGGTTATTGGCCAACTGACCCTCAGCGGGTTTGATGAGCCTTTACCAACTACCGTTTGAGTTGGGCTAGCATGTAGATTGTCTAAATCCGTTCTACACACAACGTTGTGCTAAAAGAATGAAACTCTCTTAGACTTCTACGATGTAGAATACGTGAACTTGTCTTTTTCCGAGAAGGCTAGCAACGGCAGCGTGTGGCGTTGGCTTTATCCTTCTTAGGCTTGGGATAAAATACCCCAAGATGAATCTTGGCGTCTTCTTTGACCGGAGAAAAGTTGAGCAGGAATAAAATTGATTGAGGTGGGAAAGGAAGAATGTATTCTATTTCGAAGGTGGAGAGGAAGGAGGATCTTGTCTCGTCAGGGTGATGGTGAACAAGAGAGGAAGGTTTTGTGTCCTATCTCTTGAACATGGAGAGGAAGGTTTTGTGTCCTATCTCCGGTGCCGGGAAAGGGAGGATTTTTGTCTGTTTCAGTGAAAGAGACTAAAATGGGATCTCCATTTTGAGAATCTTGAAAAGCGAAACTAAGAGTGGGATCTCCACTCAGAATCTAAGACAAGAGAGGAAGAATGTATTCTATCTCTTGCTTCTGAAGAGGAAGGATGTGTCCTATCTCCAGGTGAAGGTGGGAAAGAGAGGAAGGTTTTGTGTCCTATCTCTTGAAAATGGAGAGGAAGGTTTTGTATCCTATCTCAGAGTGTGGAAAGGGAGGATTTTTGTCTGTTTCAGTGAAAGAGACTAAAATGGGATCTCCATTTTGAGAATCTTGAAAGCGAAACTAAGAGTGGGATCTCCACTCCGAGAATCTAAGACAAGAGAGGAAGAATGTATTCTATCTCTTGCTTCTGAAGAGGAAGGATGTGTCCTATCTCCAGGTGAAGGTGGGAAAGGAAGAATGTATTCTATTTCCCGATGAGAAACTAAGAGTGGTGTCTCCACTCCGAGAATCTTGGAAGGGTATGGATAGCTTTCGCTTTTGTAGGATTGCTAACCAGAATTTGAAAGTGGACCTCTCGTTCGTGGAAGGAATCGAGAGGGGATTTTGCTGGTGGTTGGACCAGGGAGATTTTTAGTGGGCCCACCGTCAATGAATTTGATCGGTGAGAGAATTTTGGGGGAAAACACAATAACTTAGGGTTATCCTCATGAAAATTAGTGAGATATTCTCTGAGAAACTTCCCATCAGAATGGGTTATCCTGAATGTACTAAGGATAATACTTTTTCAGAAACTTCCCATTTATCGGCATTAATGCTAGATTAGCCATTCATTGTGATAGGCGATATGCACCGTTTGAATAGGCTGTCTATTACAAGCAGTCCTTCCATTGGGTTGAATTTACCTTTCTTTTTGGAATTGAGAATTATCGGCCGTCGGCGAGGGCGAGATCTCTCTCTAAGGTTCTCGTCGAACTTTCTTGTTGAAAGCCCTCGACATTCTAGCTTGGTAGAACTCAATGCATTGTTGAGCCTCGAGCTTCTCATCTAACATCTCAAGTTCTTGAGGCGTTTGATGTTGTTCTTCATTCGTCATCTCCGTTGAAGGCGTCGCGAGAATCTGGATTTCCAGCGGAGAACGCTTCACACGCGTGGAGCCGAGAGTGCGGGTAGCTCGTTGGCGTGCGTGCGGTTGTGCGATCGCCCGAGTGCTTCTCGAGTTTATCGTCCGGTCTAAGCTTGTTATTTTTCACAAGCTTTGATAAAATTTTGATAATCGTCTTGTTGAATGCCTCGGCTAATCCATTTCGCGGTGGATTATAAGGCATTGATGAGGCGTCTTGTATCTTGAATTTCTGCAAAACCGATGAAGGAATTGCGATGAATTGGGGACCGTTGTCATGCGATCGCCTCGGGACACCATGTCGATAAATGACATGGTGTTTGATAAACTTGATGCGGTACTGCCTTGACTTCTTTTAGCGGGATTGCTTCACCGGAGAAGTCGGTGTCGCTAGAATAAACCGATCGCCTTTGTTGACGAGGAGGAAAAATGGGACCTAGCGTCCATTCCCCATGTCTCGAATGGCGGGATGTGGCGAAGGATGCAAGCGCTTTCGGAGGCGATGCATATAATTAGCGTGGTGACAGCGTGGCATTTCCGTCTGGCGCTGCGTCGTTAACCATTGTGGGCCAAAGTAGCCCATTCTCGATTCGATCGTAGAGTTTGGGACCGGTGGTGCGCACATTCACCTTCGTGTGCTTCGAAGGACCTCTTACGCCTCTTTGTTTGAAAGGCATCGGAGTAAAGACCATCGTACCCTCGGCGATATAACATCACGGGTCTGCGTGGTAAAAGAATGCAGGAGCTCTTGGCGGATTGACTCTCTTTCCTTCCGTCTTGTGGCGAGAATACCATGCAAGGCGTAGTCGATGATAGAGCGCCAATCTCGGGTTCCAATTTGGTTTGGGTTGTATGTACTTCTTTGGTAACTACCCCTTATCTTCTCGTACCTCATCGTATATATAATGAAGCGAGTTGGTGAGTCGGCCGTAACTAGTTGCTTTCGGTCTGGGAAGGTACGTGCTAACGACACGACTAAGCCCCGGTCATCATAAAGCGTTTTGGTAGCGGGATATATTCGATGAAGAACTCTTGAGCGAGTCGCCATTTCGATTGCTACGATGATAAGGAATTAGATCCGGTTCGAACGTAGTCTCGGATCTGCGACTATCGATTGTGAATCGCCGTATGCCTCGAGATATTGACCCCAGCTCCTTGGAAGCTAAGTCGATAAGTAATAGCGTTGTATTGACTCGTTATTAGAAACGAGGGTTGGTGAGTGAATAAACGGGGCATGACATGATTCCGGGGAGATCAAGACAACTCCGACTCCGGTAGATTTTAGAACATCCGGGGCACTTGCTACATTAGTAGCTCGAGAGCTCGTCAAAATACAATCGCCATATTTGTTGGTGCGATGTAGTGTTGACTTCTTGAACTTCGTGCGGAAGATCATCATATAGCTCAAGCTGTATCCGTTGTCGGTGACGGTAGAAGAGTAAATCGCTTGTCCTTTGGTGACTACGTTGTTTGAAGTGCAAGTCATATTGGGACAAAAGCAAAGCCCATTTAAGCCAAGCGCCCGACTCATTGAGGCGGTGGGTCATAAATATTCGGACCGGTTCGTTAGAGATAACATAAATCGTGCGTCCGGCTAAATAATGTCGCATTTTAGAATCGCGAACACTAATGCAAACCTTGCTTCCGACCATTGGGTATCGAGACTTCGGCCCGACTAATGTTACTCGGGTAATACAACGTGACATTGTCGTGCGTCTGCAGCGGTAAAGCAACGAGTGATCCGTTGCCTTGGCGTAGATCAAAAGCGGTTTCGACAGCGGTGCCACGAGCAGGAGGTTTAGCGAGATACATTTTGATCTCTTCAAGCGGCTTTACGGCGGTCGTCCCAAATAAGCGACCGCCCTTCTTGTTTAACTTAGAAAATGGTTGGCACTTCCCGGATAGGTTCGATATGAACCGTCGGATGTATGCCAATGCCTATAACCACGAGTTCTCAGTTTCGGAGGTTGCAACTCTTGAATTGCCTTTACTTTGTCGGGATCGGCGTGGATTCCTTTGTCGGTGACAACAAAGCCGAGAACTTGCCCTGGACATCGAGGAAGGATTTGGCGGGGTTCATCTTTAGTTGATGAGTCCGCATGAGTTCGAATACCGTTCTAAGATCTTTGATGTGATTTCCTTTGTCACGGCTTTTCACCACTAAGTCGTCGACGTAGCATTCGACCGTTTTCCGTAGATGATCCTGGAAAATTTTAGTCATCGCTCGCTGATATGTGGCGCCGGCATTTTTGAGGCCGAACGGCATGACCGTGTAGCAATATATACCGATGGGCGTTCTGAACGCCGTGTGCTTGGCATCATCGGGGTGCATTTTGATCTGATTGTAACCCGAGAAACCATCCATGAATGACATTCTTTCAAATCCACCGTATTGTCAGCGATGACGCCGGTGATTGGGAGAGAAAGTCATCTTTGGGCAAGCAGCGTTCAGGTCTCGTAGTCGAACACAGATCCTAATCGAACCATTCTTCTTCATGACCGGGGACTATATTCGCCACCCAATCCGGATGTTGAATTTCCTCGATGAACCCGATTCTATGAGTTTCTTCACTTAGTCTGATTGCGCCTTAAGATTTGTGGGCAGACCGCTTTCGCGATTGCTTGACAGGTTTGACATCCACTTTGATGTTGAGGTGATGGGTGCCACATTAGGGTCGAGTCACGGCATGTCCTCATAGCTCCAAGCAAACCGTCGATGTATTCACGATTAGGGCAATCAGCTCTTCCTTCTCTTAGAAGACTATTCGGCGTTTATGAGCTTAGGATGCTCCTCATCACCCATGTTAACTTGGACTACCTGGGTCCTTAGTGGGGGTTCTCTTTGTTGAATCTATCCCCAGCTGCTCTACGAGTTGATGGATCCATGGGTCTTCCCATGTTGGCATATCCTCATCATTCTCAATAGTAGGGATCGGCCGTGGTCAT
The DNA here is from genome assembly GCA_012295165.1 of Asparagus setaceus. Classification (NCBI taxonomy): domain Eukaryota; kingdom Viridiplantae; phylum Streptophyta; class Magnoliopsida; order Asparagales; family Asparagaceae; genus Asparagus; species Asparagus setaceus. The sequence goes on along the minus strand of CM022705.1, from coordinate 61,557,844 downwards.
ATTTGACATCAAAGCTCAGGCTTCTCCGGTGGTGTCGAGAATCCCAACCGAAGAATCGGCAGTATCGTCTTCTTCGTCGGGTAAATGGTCGTCGATCAACCACGAGCATTCATCTTCGAGGAGGATTCATATCCCAATCCTCGTCTAAATGCGTAGTAGTCATCGGCTTCCCTTTTGGGGCGTATGCGCTTTAGGAGGGATTCGAGGACCTCGTCAGAAACATAGACCTTCCCTCGTGTCAAGTCGTACCCCACTTCTTCATGATACCCGGTGTTTACGGACTATATGCATGTGTGGAGGATAGGCCCATCGTTATTCTCATCTTCTTCTAAAGCGATTGGCGTTAGCTTTGCATCTCCTTTTAGTAAACCAAGTCTTTTCAATACTTGATCTTTCGGGACGGCGAGTGTTGTCCCAAAGGAGTCTCGAATTGCTTTTGTATAAAGCAAGATGGCCAGAGTTGGTAGGTGCAACTCGGTTGTTATATAAACTGTCATTACATCACTCAAAGACAAAGGATACTCTAAATCGTCATTTATTGATTCATCGGCAATTTGCCAATTACAATGTTCATCGGCGATTCTTCATCGTCAAGATTGATTACAAGGGTACAATGTTATTTAAAATAAATCCTCGCTATAATCAAGCGGAAGCCCGATCGGCTTCTTCACGGCATTTCGTGTGCCTTGGGCGATGATTGATTTAGGACTCATTACGTAAAGGAGGGAATCGATGAAATAATTCTCCATCCCTTAAGCGGTGTTTGTCGCGACCACCGTCTTGACCTCATTATTTGTGTCTACATACTTGAGACACCGATGAAGAGTGGATGGGACTATAGCGTTATTGTGGATCGAGTCGACCCGACAATAAGTTATAGGAAGTCTCGCGTCAATCACATAGCGGTGACTTGGGACTTTAAGTCCCCATTTGGCATAATCCGGATTTTACCAAGTGGGTGGGACCCACTAGTGTTAAATCCGTAAATCGTGTGCCGATTGGCCTTGATTTACTAGCGAGGATTCCAAGATGATACATGGCCTGAGGGCATGATGCTCTGGAAGGAAGGATCGACTTGGATCCGGTTGACTTCGCTAGAACCAATATACGGTGAAGTATAGCGGCCTATCGTGCTTGGAATTCTTGGTGCATATCCTCCTTTGTAAAGGTGATGCGGGCAAGTCTTTAAGCATAAAGTTGCATTCTTTGTCGCGATTCTTAGAATCGGTTTGATCACAGTGAAAAACACCTCCGAGTCGGCCGAGCTTCTTGTAGAGCTTCCGGGTTTCCTTTAATCGAACCTCATAAAGAGTTATCTGGCGGGATGTTTGCCAACTGGTCATAACATCGGCGTGCGGAGAATTCGATGTTCGGTCTATCCCTGTCAGGCGATTGAATCGGGATTGCCGGGAATTGTGTTTCTGGACTGTGGTTGCTTCTCCTTTGCTTGTTGTCTTCTCTTTGGTAGCCGCTGCTGTTGTACTTTCTCTCCTCGGTGAGAGGCGTGGCTACCCAGTTCGGATAACGTCTTAGCATTGGTTGAATCTCCGGATACTTGTAGTTGTATTCGTGCCCACTCCTTGTGGCAAAGACTTCATGCTCACCCTCCGAAAATTGGAAGGTTACCACTTCTTCATCGTCCTTTTCTGGAATTGCCGAAGCGGCTTGGCATAATTTGCCTTTTCCCTTGGATTTCTTTTTGGTGAAGGCAGGTCCAGCGATCGTCTTCCAACAAGTCGGGGTGGACCCAAAGGATTTCTCGCGCGTGGTGTGTGGTACGAGTCCCTTCTCACGTCGCCCGTGAGGATCCTCATTCACCATCTTCATTCCTATCTTCACAATTGGGGTCGGTTGAAACCAATCCAAAGGAACTGTTCCGAAGTTTATAGAGACTGCATTCGCTCCCACCTTCTTTTCTTTAGAAGGTTTTGGAGTGATGACTCCAACATCGATCAAGGCTTGATCTTGTCCCTGAGATGGTAGCAGAATTTTGTAGGATGATGTACCGCCCTGTGGTAAGCACAATACTTAGGATCTGTAACCTTGTTTGCCTCCTCTTGGTTTACAATTGGGGGCAACTGGATTTTGTTGTTTTCCAGAAGGTATTTGAAGATGCCCGGAACTTCCTCGTCCTTGAACGAGTAAGTCTTGGGAAACCTCGAACCGGATGATTTCGATTAGAGTTTGTTGGCGCCATTGAGGTGCGATTGCGTGGTGCCGTTGTTGCGGCTGCATTTGTGGTTGCGGTTCGAATGTTTGATTAGCGTCTACAATTTTCTGGCTTTACCTTTGCAGCGTGGCACAAAATTGTTTGTTAGGTAATGCGTATTTGGTTGGCCTCTTTCTGCTTTCTTCCTTTTAAGGAACCTTTCAGCTTGCTCTCCACGAACTTTCAAGTCCTTCCATGTTACAGATGGTGCTGTCCCCATTGCTTCGAGCACGTCTATCGACAAATTACTGTGGCAGGTCTGGAGGATGAACTCCTCTGTTATCGGATCCCGGCAGTTCATTGTCTTGTTACGGAATCGTTTGACAAAGATATCCACCGTTTCTCCATTCTTCTGCTTCTCGTCGAGTAATGTTCTAATGGATACCTCGGTATCGTCATCAAAGAAGTTGGAAAGAAACAAGGACTCCATATCGTCCCAGCTGTTGATGCTCCTCTGTTTAAGGCGTACGATGAAGGCGACTCCCGCGAAGGTGCCAACGAATGACCGAACCATCAGGGGCTCATTGCCAGAAATAACCCCGAGGTGCGACTTGAAGTAAATCAAATGTTGCGTCGGGGAACCCTTACCGTCAAACGGTGTAAAGTTTATTAAGTTAAACTTCGCAGGGTATGGGATTGATTCCCACCCCCTCGGGTATGGGCAAGGGATACCCGTCTTCTTCACTTCTTGGGCGGAAATCAACGAGTTAATTTTGCTCTCGAGGTCTTTAATCTTCTCGTTCTCATGAATAACAGCAGCGTCGCGTGGTTCAGGAGGGTTATCATCTTCTGGTACTTCCTCCTGATCTGAGTCGCTGTCATCTTGATCAACGTCGATGTGTTGACTTGATTCCGCTCGATGCTTTGTTAAAGCTTGGATCTGTTGGTCATGCATTTCTCTCATCGTCTGCATGGCCAACTCCATCTCTAATTTGAAGTTTTCCCGTTGCTTATTCAGCGCCGTCCGACATCTTGGCCATTGAAATGCGATCATAAAGCTTTTGGGGTTGTCCATCACTAGAAGGCGTATTGGGATGCCATTGCCGATCAGGCATCGATACTTCATCCTCGAAGGTAGCCCTCTCAAGAGCTTGTCGTAATTGGACCGTCGAATAGTCGGGACAAAGCGAGTTAACCGTTGCGCGTCTTGTTGAATAGCCCTTGGCGATGGTTCTTTGCGGTCATATTATTAGTGACCTCGGCAATTCATCCTCGGGATGCCATCATTCAGTCGCCTTGACCTAGGTCTCCGCATCTCGTGGTGAGTCTCGGAAGGCGACACCCTTCGGAGCTTCTTGATGGCAATTGCACTCGAGAGCACCGTCTTGATAAGCTTGGAGCACAAGCATGTGAGTCAATTTAGGGGAATCGCCGAGACTTTCATTACCCTTGCGGTAGTATAGCTTCGTCGGTGTGTGTATCGGAGCAATGCGCGTGTGTTGTAGCGATCTCGGGTATAGCGTCGTGCGTCATCGGGCGAGGCGTCTCCTTCGAGAATGGCCAAAACTACAGAAATAACTTTGACTTCCGCTTATGTGGCGTGAAGTTTGAGGGGACTCGGACTTCGATTTTTAACGGTTTGAGAATCTCGGCCTTTAGGCAGTGCGACCTCCTATATGAGGTGACTGTGATCCCTTGAGGACCAGCGATCCTTGATAGTTGGTTTGGTGGTGGTGGCGGAAGTTGGCTTCACCGGTTAGTCGCGAGCATTTTGACATTGGCGCCGTCGGTCTTGGGCCGCTGGCTGAGTTTGCAGCCTGCGGTCTTTGGTTTAAGCGCCCGAGAGGCGAGTGTAGGCGGGGTTGGGGAACTTGTTAGACTTGGGCCTCAAACCTGGCGATGCGTTGGTGGCTTCTTTGCCACTTCCTTCTTTAACTCACGAGCCTGCTTTGCACCAGCGTTAGTGCTTGTGCAAGGAGTGCATGGCGCTTCGGATACGCTCACGAAGCGTGGAAGCGGTTCCGTTGGACCCACTTCGTTGGTTGGCGGCTTGGATGGACCGTCGATTCCTTGAGGCTGGAGCCCTGCGTGAGTCGGATCTTAGATCCGCTTCATAGCGGACCCCATCCACAGTTGCATGGCCTTGGCGAGTTTGCGGCGCCATGCTCTGTCGTCGCCTTTGGCGGGCTTCGCTTGAGAGCGGCGCGTCATCGGCGTTCATCTCGGCGCCTTTGTAGTTCGGACTTGAGGCAGCAGAGGTTTCTCGCTACACTGGCGGCGGGTTTGGACTTCGATCACAGGGCCCTACCGGAGGCCCATCGGGTTCTCCTTGCGGCGGAGACCTTCTTGGGCGAGGCTGGATCTGGAAGAGGGTGAGGACAAGTACTCCTCGAACTTCTCTGGTCGAACTTCGAACTTCGACCTCTTCCTCCAGGGATAGGAATCAGCGGTACGCGTACAGCGACCTCGATCTGAGGCGGTGGCTCCGTGGTCGCCGGCTTGTTGCGGTAAAAGTTGGTTTGTTATTCATTGCTCGTTTGAACTTCGTTAATGCAACCGTTGGCCTACAACAAAATTCAAAATAAAAGAAAATGCCTTTTTATTTCAGGCTTACAATGAAAATGAAAATTACAACTTTCTTCCTTTTGTGAACAAACACGAGGATCTCTATTTTACGGGATCCTCGCTTGCGTGGGTTCTTTGCTGTCTTGGGGACTTTTGTGTCAGTGGACCACAGCGCAATTCGATCAGTGGAGACCGGGTTGGAACTTCTGAGGCGTAGAGGGGCTCGTTCCTGAGAAGCAGGCGCTGAGGGATCACACTCACGAAGGAGAGGATCGCTGCGGGGATCGCTCACGAAGGAGAGGATCGCCGGGCGGGTGAGATCTACTAGGAGAAATCCTGGCTATCCACGAGATTAAGGCGAAGCTTAACCTAGAGGGTATCGTAGTTCGACCGAGTTCAATTACCTTCAGCTTGAATATCGGCGTTGGCGGCTTGTGGATCTCGTGAGAATTCTTGAAGATCTCCAAAATCCGCCTCAAATCCAAGCTCCAAATCCTCAAAATCCCGTCGAATCAAAAATCCTCCCCTTGAAGTCCAAGACCCCCTATTTATACAATGGAGGGTGTCTGTGAAACCACTTGGTGGCTCGGCCACTGGCGAGCCACCTCGGCCACTTGGCGAGGCACCTCGGTCAAGTTGGCGAGGTGGCTCGGCCATGGTGCCGACCACCTCGGCCACTTGGCGAGGTGGTTCGCCAAAGTGGCGAGCCTCCTCGGCTACTTGGCGAGGCACCTCGGTCAAGTTAGGCGGTGGCAGGCCAAAATGGCAAACGCCTTAGCCACTTTGGTAGAGGTTGTTCTGGCGCCGTCTTCGGCGTTTTCCGTCGTTTTCGTCATTTCTCCGTCGATTCTTGGTCTTAGGGCTTAGTTTTGCTCGGTGAAGTCGCCGTTGTGTTTGAGTCGTGCGATCAACTTTGAGCTTAAGCGGCCCGTTTGCATTGGCGGACTAAGTGCGATTGATTCCGTCTCGTCAGCGTTTGAGTTTAGTCAACTTCGGCGTCGTCTCATTGTCTCGTCGTCTCACTTCATGTGCTCGTCGACTCGCTCTACGCGTTTTTGCGGCGTGGCGTTTTCGCGGCGTCGGTTTGTCGAATGGATCGTTAGTTGCCAACCCACCGTCACGAGTTTCGTTCGGGTACTGATAAGCAATTTTTTATGCCTACACTTGGTATAACTAACTACTCAACTACTATTAACAACTGACTCATATGTATGGTCAACTGACATATAAGTATAATAATTAACAATTTTTTAGTAAAAGCATCATATATTTCACATCTATTGCTTATACTTTCACAACCAACACGTTAACTTAACAACTTACATTTAACAGTAACATATATAGAATAAACTTACAAATTTTCTAGCCAAATGGGTGTTGCGAGAACTTGACACCGCTTCTATTACACTAGCATACAGATTGATATCTATATATCTATTTTGTAGATTGTACTTGATCATAATATTCAGGTGCTCTTCATTTTTAATGGCAAAGGTGAAGTTGTTGTTCATTTCAAATTTAAATTTTAGAGAAAGACAATCAAACTGAATTTTTAATTTCTATGACACTTCAAACTTAAGGCTCACTAACTGGGCTAAGGAATTAATATGCGAATATCCCCTCAGCAGTTGATGTGTTGGTAACCATGCAAAGTATAAAACTTTCTAACGTTATGAAGGATGGGTAGGAGAAGAGGACGAAATAAAGAGGAGTTATGATCACCAAGGGAAATTAGATAGAAGACTTGAAGGGAAGTTGAAGAAAACAGATTCATATCACTTGATAAGGTAGGTAAGATTTAAGGAAAGAAAGAAATGATGTTTTCCCTCCAAAACACAAATATAAACAATATTAAATGCTTACCATCGTTATGGAGGAAGACAAAGAGTGATTCGGCCCTCTTTCTTTTTTTTGTGCGTTTCGCATGATAAGATACATGGGTATTTTTTTAGTTTTACACAAAATACAGTATGCAGTGAGTATATGAACAGGCTATTAGGCTTAAGAATAAATGGTTGGCCAATTTGGGGCCTATGTACATGACAAATGTAACTTGAGGCTTAATTACATTTTATCTCATTTTGGGGCCTCATAGCATTTTTCCCTAGAATCTAACCTTAATCTATGACGTTGTTCTACACAATATGGATGTACTTCTCTCAATACTGAATCATCGACCGTCAAGGTTACTAAAGTATCAAATGAAATCACGGATTAAATAGTGCTAAAAGATATGAGAACTAATTTAGAATTAATTTAGAAATAAATGCATTGATTTAAGGATTTTCTTATTTTTAGACTATGACATGTGCAATCAATAAACTTAGTTCATTTGTATTACGCATTTAAAAATACTTAACTAGGTGGTAAGCGATCGGATCGAATCGAATATCAAGGTGTTGTTAGTTGTATTTATTTAAAATTATCAATTCAAACTCAAATTTGAATATCCACATTTGGAGTTTGTCAAAATCGAACTTCGAATACTAGGTATTTGATAAATATTCATGAATATTCACGAATACTTATGGAGCGTCAAAGTACATTTATTTTGCTAATTTTTCTAAAGAATTTGATTTTCAAATAATATCTAAATTTATAAATAAAAGTTATTTCTTTATAATTACAATGTGTGTGTGTATAAAAAGCTAATTCACGATTACTTAAGTCTCTCAAAATTAGTATATAGAACCTAAGTAGAAATGATAAGTGGGTTGAAAATATAATATCATGTGTAATAATACAATTTACAAGCGATCATATTTTAAGCGAATATTTGCTAAGCAAACGACATCGGTTAAATTTAGAATGACCTACTGAATTTACTCATTGATGAATTTGAATACCAAAAATTATTTGTTTAGTGTTAAATGACCTACCGAATTGAATATAACAGAATAGTTACTCAAACAATAACGAACTATTTGTTAATTATTTGGTTCGATTCCACCCCCAAGTTACCTCCCCAAAGTCATTTCATTGTGCTAATTTTCTTTTGAACAAAACAATCCAATAGTCCATGTAAATCAACATTAATGATGCAGCAAGGAACTAATAATTCTTGGATCAGGGCATTCAATCCCTCAACCTCATGTACTGCTCTGAGCCAATAATCCTTGTTACTTTTGTGAATACAACAGACATGGATTACTGAATACTTTCTCTTTCTTTATATCCAAGAACCCAATTTCAGAGAAAACCTTATAAAATCTTTTAAAAGAAAAGGTATTAGTCAAGTAATCTGTTATGACAAATCCCCAGGATAAACTAATATCAATCACACGAAAGCACGAAAAATATCGAGAATACATGAACACAAAGATATACGTGGTTCGGCTTGTAGCCTACGTCCACGGGCGAATGAGGAGAATAGCTTTACTAAATTGTGAGGAATACAAAGTGAAAGCTCTCAATCACTCAATCCTAAATCACACCCCACAAAGCACTTAATCTCTCTAACAATCTCTAACACCTGTAGAGCGAACCAAATAGAGAGTCAAATCAAGAACCTCTTGAATCTATTGCTTCAGTCTGCAGAGCCCGTTTCAATGCTTACTGCTGCCGTCGGATGGATTAATTGTGTAGCCTTAATAAAGAACTATCCGTTCTTTCCCTTGATGATGCGATCTTAAGTTAGGTGGATTAGATACTATCTCTCTTAAACAAAGGAACACAAAAGAGAGCCATACCGAAAAACCGATTTACTTCTCACGGCTTCACAAGAGAAACTCTTTATTTCCGTCTTGATGAGGCCTGCAACCTTGATTATTTTCTTAATGTTGCTGCCATCATGAAACTCACGGGTGGTTTCCTACCGAAATATATAGGCAAGGTTGATGACCATAAAACTTGATGCAAAGACTTATCCAGACACATGTATTCTTACTTGGATAAGAATTATGAACAGTTTTGGACTCTTTGTGGTTATCTCCTAGAGAAAACAACCAATAGGAAATCAATTCCTATTAGAACTTATATCCAATTAATCAAGCTATCATCAAACCAACAGAGTTCTACCCAAGTGCCCAGTATTGGTCAAATCCGTGTGAGCAAAGAAAAATTGTGTTCCGAGTTCGAGTATTTGAGGCACACATAACACAATCTTTATAATTTATCACTACTTCCGCCTTCCCAGGACTAGGTAACTTATTGTTAGAATTTAAAAATATAACCCTCAATCATCACCACAACTTTGAAGTTTTGTTTATTTATAATGTTCCGGGGACTTTTACATGATATCAGAGCAATCCTAGTTCGAATTCCACTGACCGCGAATTTAATACGGATTTTATAAAAATTAATACCGCTGCGTGAGTCCAAGTTCCAGCCCATGAAAAAGACGCTCAACTTGTAGATGCTTGTTACAATATAAAAATATAACTCTAAACTCTCACCACAACTTTTGAGTTTTGGCAGATTGGTTGGGTTCTTTCACACTTATAAATCATGTTGTTACTTAAATAACCTTAATAATTGTCTTTTTATTTCATCAAGTTTATGAATTATATTGCAAAGAGCTGCGATCTGGTGAATCCGGATCAAAGTTTTACCATACGATCCGGACCCAATCTATCACGTATACAATTTTTTGATCCGAACCTCCCCATCATGTAATGAATCAAACCATTTGTATTTTCCAGATAATTTAACTATAAATTTGATTATTGTGTCAAAATAATTAAAAAGGGTCATTATATAAAAAATTGGGATGAGTCCGAATCTGGTCGGTATATAAAAACGGTTCTCGATGACTCATTCGTGAGGGGGCATAATCCGGGTCGGGTTAGTAACTGGGCCGGGTCCAAGTAGGAGGAATTTTCAACAGTGCTAGAGCTCACTATTCTGCTTGGGCTAGTTTAGAAATAGTCAAATCTTGGACATGGCTAAAAGTTGTTTAACATCCGACCCATCTAGTTAGACTAATAGCAAGAGATAATAGTTTCACTTTCACCTTTTATACATCTATTACTATAAAGTTTGCATTGCTTATACAATATATTATAGCTATTGTGTTTCGGGAACAAAAAAATTTCAGAACAAGATAGCTTTCTTTTACGTTTTAGAGAAGACATGAAGAAGAAAGTATATTATAATGGACAGTAATTCGTGTAAGCGTGACAACAAGTAAAATGACAGTCTAATACATATATTTGGTTAAAATTCAATTATCTATTTTACATTTATTTATTTTACATTTTTATCTATTTTATGATTTTCATTTAAATTTATTTATTTTACGTTTTATATATTTTACGATTTTCAATGGACCCGATGTTGTGCCCATCCTATACAACTTTCCTGATTCCACCCCTGTTCATATATAGTACTCCATCACTAAACTTAAATTGGGTCGACAAACCCTCATACCCTCATCTTGTTAAACATTCACATTGGTAGAATGATATCTTTTGTTTTCTAGACTACAACTACATTAAAAAATAATATGACTCTTACTAATATAAACAAATGGGTTATAATGTTATATGTGTGACTGGATTAGCCATATTTGACCATCCTTTACAAATTACAATCTTAAACCAACATGAAAATACATGAAAACTTTTTTCTATTCTGAAAACGTTATGTTTCTTTCGTCTTGTAAAACCGCCTAAAATCATGCATATGTATTAGAGTATAAGACAAATACATGACCTACAAAATTCAGTAAAGGACACAGCATAATGCGTACACAGCATAAGCTACATATTTATGAATACAATGTAAACATAGTGCATGATATTTTCCATTAATATAAAAAACTAACCAGCATGGACGGCAAGCTATCAATGGTTTCAAACTATACACATAGCCTTTCACGTAGAGTTATAACACAAGGACTTTGTAGAGTCCGAGTACTTAAAAAGTTAAAAACTCACTTTGTACTATAGTATAGAGCTATCTCATCTATATATATTGTTGAGCTTCACTACTTTAAAAAACAAAGGAACAAAGATGAAAATTGTATTCCTTGCTTTGTTTCTCTTCTTTGCACTGCAACATGCAAATTGCTCCTATAATGAAGCAGATCGTCTGTGGGAGTTGATGAAATCTCAACCGCTGATTCAATCTATCCGAAATCAGGCATGGAAACTTTTGAATTCAAAAAAGGCGCCGATTTATGTGGGCCCACAAGATGGAATGATGGAAGCAGATAAGATTGATACGTTGCCTGGGCAACCTCAGGTGAGTTTCGATCAGTATGCAGGATATGTGACAGTTGATCCTTCGTCTGGACGAGCGCTATTTTATTACTTTGTTGAGTCTCCTCAAAATGCATCAAGCAAACCTCTTGTGTTGTGGCTTAATGGAGGTAATCATTTGTGATTCTTGATTTGATTTTGAAGCTAGTTCTTGTGATTGCAGAATGGATATATAACTACCTGAAACAATAGGAAAAAAGTTCAAAGATGTTTGACATCAACAAATTAAGACAACAAGAAAAATCCATTAATCAAAGAGAAAATTATAACAAAGAGTATCTAATTTTACTCATCCAATTCCACAAATAATATACAAAATGATAAAACAAAAATTAAGCAACCAGAAGACGCTGTTGATCTTTTTCAAAACTCTGTCTCAAGCTCTCTTCATCAGCACCTCCCAGTATGACTTTTTCATATTAATTTGTTCTATGGGTCGAATAGGTGAGATAATGACAGGTAAAATAGTTAAATTAATTGATTTCACATGGGCATATTGTACGTACAAGTATGAATACCGCAATATTTCTCAGTCTTGTTGTTATTAAAGTCAATGCTAGGAATACAGATGCTATTTGGGCTCAATATATGAAAGAAAATGAAATGCAGGACCTGGGTGCTCTTCGCTTGGAGCTGGAGCCATGAGAGAATTGGGACCGTTCAGAGTCAACAGTGATGGCAAAACTCTATATACAAATGAATAATCATGGAACAATGGTCAATCTAATATCCCCTCTATATTATGCATAAAGCCAATTTTTCATTTTACTAACATTTACTGATGAAAACAGTGGCAAATGTAATCTTCTTGGAATCTCCTGCTGGAGTTGGATTTTCATACTCAAACGCTTCATCGGATTACAAATTGAGCGGAGATAAGAGAACCGCTGATGATTCATATTCTTTTATTTTGAACTGGCTTGAAAGATTTCCTCAGTATAAAGCTCGAGATTTCTACATCACTGGAGAGAGTTATGGTGGCCATTATATTCCAGAATTGGCTAGTACTATACTAGCAAATAACCAAAACACAAACAATACTGTCATCAACCTAAAGGGTGTGGCTGTAAGTCAAGTTTCTATGAAATTGCAACTAATTATTAATTGATTATATAATTGATGGGAGACTCATTTTACAGATTGGAAATGCATATGTCGATGGAAATATTAACACAAAAGGGATGTACAATTACTTCTGGACTCATGCTTTGATCTCTGATGAAGCTTATGGAGAAATCCAATCGAAATGCACCTTTGCTAACCAAAACTATACCATCAATTGCAAGAATGCATTAAGATCAGCTTCTGCAGAAGTTGGGGATATCGATCATTATGACATCTACGCTCCACTCTGCCACGACCCATCTCAATCAACTGGCTTCAGTTCTTCAGTGAGATTTAAAGAAAGAACAATTATCTGTTGAAGTAATCTTTGTTCGTCAATTTTTATAATAAGCGATATATTATGACTATTCTAGGTGAAAGAATATGATCCTTGTGCGGGTAATTATGTCGACGCATACGTCAATCTTCCAGAGGTTCAGAAAGCTTTTCATGCAAATATTACACAGTTGCCATATCCATGGAGCGAATGCAGGTTTGGGTTATATTCATGGATATCTCATTCTAATATCAATTATTTTTTTAGATAATAAACTTATATTTTAGCTTAATACTTCACATTTGGAAACAGTTCTTTCATAGGATTCAGTAGCATTTGGATTGATTCACCTGCAACTGTTTTGCCCACTATAAAAGATCTAATTACAAGTGGGCTTCGTGTTTGGTTGTATAGGTTATGCTCATAAACTCAAGTTTGTGTTTATATATATATATATATATATATATATATATAGAGAGAGAGAGAGAGAGAGAGAGCAAGGCTCCTATGAACTTAAGTTCATAATGAATAGTGGTGCACCAACTTTTTTATCCACTCATCTTGCCTTGAGATTTGTGATGCACAAATCTCAAAGTGGGCTTTATATCTTTCACGGATCCCAAAGCAAGATGAGTGGTTAGAAAGTTGGTGCTTATTCATTATGATATTAAACAAAGGCTTCTATATATATATATATATATATATGAGAAAAATGGGTATCTTTGGTGCTTGGTAGTGAGGTGTATCAATCACATCCACTCACTATCCCCAACCCATGCATGTGGTCCCTATTTAAGTGAGTGGATGTGATTGATACATCTCACTACCAAGCACTAAAAGTAGTGCTTGGTACCAAGCATACCCATTTTTCTATATATATATATATATATATATATATATATATATATATATATATATATATATATATATATATATATATATATATATATAAAGAAGCTCTATAAGTTTAAGTTGATAAGGAATAGTATACACCAATTTTTGTATCCATTGATGTTGCCTTGGGATTCGTGAAATCAAGAGATGCACAAATCTCAAAGTGGGCTTTATATCTTTCACGGATCCCAGGCAACATCAATGGATAGAAAAGTTGGTGTATGGTATTTCCTATACACTTAAGTTGATAGGAGGTGTACCAACTTTATATCCATTGATCTTGACTTGGGATCCGTGAAATCAAGATATGCACAAATCTCAAAGTGGGCTTTATATCTTTCACGGATCCCAATGCAACATCAATGGATAGAAAAGTTGGTGGATGACTATTCCCTATCAACTTAAGTTTATAGGAACATTGCTATATATATATATATATATATATATATATATATATATATATATATATATATATATATATGTAAATAATGATAGGCGCTTTACAATATTTCTTAATGAGTCAGCCAAGATAATACAAGCCCACTTGCTAGTACATCAAAGGTGTGAACCTCACCACTCTATCTCTCTCTTGGTAGCCATTTAGCAAAAGTAGCCACCATCATCACCTCTATATATATATATATATATATATATATATATATATATATATATATATATATATATATATATATATATATATATAATTAAATTGCTAATACTATAATTTATTGCTTCAGTGGTGATCAAGATTCAGTATGTCCAGTATCATCCACAAGGGATCTCATAAGCATACTTGACCTTGACATTGAGTCATCATGGCGTCCATGGCACGTCGATGACGAGGTAAAAGAATTATAACCTATTAATTTCAAATTTCTTATTAGAACTTCCTTTTCAATAATTTGAATATGTCGTTGTTGTTAATATGTTATAATTATAATTATTGCAGGTTGGCGGATATGCTGTTGGTTACAAAGGATTGACATTTACAACAGTAAGAGGAGCAGGACACATGGTGCCAAGCTTCCAGCCTAAAAGAGCATTAACCATGATCACATCTTTTCTCCTCGGCCAACTTCCTCCTGTTTAATTGGGTTTACTTAATAATTACCTTGTGATTATTGTCCTTAATTTATCACCATCAATTTATGTGTACTGTTTGGTTTGTCTAAGATTGTTTTTCCTTTCATGTAATTTTTCTCTTGAATTGATAATGTTGGGAAACTTTGTTAGTATGAAAGAAATAAATATATATCCCCCCAACCCCAACAAAACAACATTCAAAATCACACTAAACCGCCAACGGTATCGTATGCCCCTGAGCGTGCACCCATTTCAGTTCTATCAAAAACCCAAAACCCATGGAAACCACCAAACCCCCTCATCAAGCACAAATGAAACACCAATTGTACATCTCAATTCCATCCAAAACAACCAATGAAACACCAATCACACATCTCAGTTCCATCCGAAACCCAAAACCCGGAGAAATAATCATACCCGCCTAAGAAAATCAAAATTTGAGCATAAATTCTAAAGAAAAATTTTATTTAAAAAAAACCTTATTTTTTTTGGGTTTTTTTCCTAGAAACCACCTTAATAATAGGGTAATTATACAGAAATCACCTTTCATTTTCAATTTATACATAAACCACCTTTAAAGTTGGTTTTTGTTGCAATCAACCACCTCCTAGTCAAATTTTCACTAAAAACCAAAAGCTTAAAAATTCAAGTTCAAGGTACATGAGTTGTATCCTAATAAGAACTAAATACTAAAAAAATGAGTCATGTACATTGAATGTGAGTTTTTAAAGGGTAATTTTGGGTTTTAAGTGAAGAATTTGACTTGAAGGTGGTTGATCGCAACAAAAACCAACTTTAAAGATGGTTTATGTATAAATTGAAAATAAAAGGTGGTTTCCATATAATTACCCTATTATTAAGGTGGTTTCTATGAAAAACCCTATTTTTTTGTTGTGGAGCTAGAGGTGGGCGGTGCGAAGGATTTGCACGGCGACGATCGTGGGTTGTGGCAGATGTAGTTGTCTCGAGGTTGGATATGGACTGGCAGAACAGAGATTAGAGAATTTTTTGGTTCAAGAGAGGATTTAGGGTTTTGGAGTGGAAGGCTATGCAGGTTATGTGACAGTTGATCCTTCGGCTGGACGAGCGCTATTTCACTACTTCGCTGAGGCTACTCAGAATGCGGGTAATTAATGATTTATGATTCTTGATTTTATTCTGTTAATGTTATGACAAACCCCAGGATAAACTAAAATCAATCACACGAAAGTACGAATAATATCAAGAACACACGAACACAAAGATATACGTGGTTCGGCTTGTAGCATACGTCCACGGGCGAAGGAGGAGAATAGCTTTACTAAATTGTGAGGAACATAATGTGGAGATTTCTCAATCACTCAATCCTGAATAACACCCTAAAAGCCTAATACAACTGATAGGAAAATAAATGATTACCTCCTAAAGTTGTAAGTATACAACTTACCAAGTTATAGTATAAAAAGTTATCGATCCCACGAGGAAGGTGAAAGTATGAGTTTTGGTCAATATTGGTTCTTATGTTGTGTGTGACAAATTAGGAGTGGTAAATAATGTGAATGTGGATGTGGAGAGATTAGAAGAGTGAATGCGATTATGTGCAAAAGAGGAGAAAATGAAGTTGAGAATGTGGTTGTGGTTATATGCACATAATAACAAAACTAGGTTTGAGATTATATGCACATGGAGGGAATATGAGATTGAGAGAGAAGTAAAAATCAATGAAATCAAGAATCAAGAATAAAGGAAAATAACAAACAAATAAAAAGCAAGAAAGTAAAATATGGAGGGTTGATTTAAGATAGGGGGAGTGTAGAATAGATTCACTTAGCTAATCTCAATCTCACAAGAGTGAGCAGGATATGAAGCTAGTTTCAAACAATCTCTAGAGATCCCCAATTATGATCTCCATGAATAAAAGAAAAGAGAAAAACAAAGCGACAAATAAAGAAGGTAAAATGTGGAGGATGATTAAAGATGGTGAAATCTAGAGTAGATCCAATTAGCAAATCTCAATCTCATAAGAATGAGTTGGATATAATGCTAGTTTCAAACAATCTCTAGGGATCCAATTAAAGGCTCCACACTTAGAAAAGGGGTGACTCCCAAGAGATTTTAGGCCTCAAGGCGAATCAAAGAAAAGAAAAGAGAAATTAAAAATTAATTACAAGAATTAAAGAGCAAGAATTAAAGACATTGCATGAAATTAAATTGCATGAAAGTAAATTTATTCTACAAAGCAATAAAATAACAAGAAAGGAAAAGAAATAAATGGCAAACCCTCATTTTTATCTCTTCATCTTCATTCTCTTTTAGTCCTTAGATAATGTGAAGAAATAAATATGAATGGGTGAAAAATTCTTTATTAATTGCAACTAAAAGTTACAAATTTAGAAGGTCTTCTCAATTAAGAGTAACTCTCCTCTCCAAAAGGAGTTATTACAAAATATTTCACACCTTAAACCCCTCACTCTACCCCTCTATTTATAGCCTACAGCAATGAAGGAGAACCTTTGGATGAAACTTGACAACAAAGGAATCAAATCGGCACAAATGCATCTTGTTTCTGTCGGTTGACCAATCGGTTGGCCGACCAATTGGCCAATCGCTTGGTCGACTGATTGGAATCTCAAAATTCTGAAAATACAGTTAGCTCCGTCTCGTCGAGATAGGTGATTTTCATATATTATATGTTAAATTTTGCCTTACGAATTGGGAGATATCGTCGTTTCTTTGTGGCTAATCATCTTGAACATGATTTTCACTTGATTTCTTTTCATATTGGATCCTCATTTAGGTAAACTACGTAGATTGCTTAGCTTGATCCCGGGCTTCAATAAAAGGTTAGAAAATAAGGAAATTTGAGTCTTTTGAGCTTTTATTCATTATTTCATCATTAACAAGATAAAACATATTATTAGTGGTATATTTATTGATATAAACTAGATAATGAGGGTGTAAAATTGTAATAAAATGTGATTATCAACAACTCTCTCAAATAAAAGAACAAAGGAGAAAAATATCAAATAGGCTACACAAAAAAACTCTCTCTTCTTGATTGGTGCTCTGTAGATTGATGAATCTAATTAGCTTGAAAGACTGTTCATATATAGCCTTGAAGATCCCAACTCCTTGTTGTCTAAGGAATAAGAGTTCTAATAGGAATAGAATTCCACATGTTTTAAAGCCCAATAAGAGTCCAAGTAGGAATAAACCTCTAATATGATTAGCTCCAAGCCAAAAGAAAACTCCCAAAGCAATAAGGATTTGAGTATTTGAGGCAACCTATAACAAATCTCCACCTCGACTCAAATACGTAGAAAATTCCTCACTCTAAAATAAGCTAACTTACTCCACCTTCTCCAATAGCCCCGTAAGGCATCTAAGTGCGGCACATATCGATCAAGTCCAAGCCCGGCTTGAACTTGCCAACTAAAAGAGGCCTCATCAACAAATCAACTGAATTGTCTACATGACGACCATAACTCTTAGCGAAGTTATCACCTAAAGTAGCTTCTGAATAGCTGAAGGTCACAAAATTGTCAACCGACAATGCATAAGCTACAGTATCTTCATATCTTCGCGGTGGTCGAATATCTCGTCTAGACCGATCTCTAGCAATAGTGTATTCCCGCTCTTCCTGCAGCTGCTGAGGTGCTTCATCTACTTGAACGGGATCTTGCTGCTGAACTCCCGTAGTTTTATCCTGCTGAAGAGCTGAATCACGAATTTCTAACTCCACCTGTCTTGTAGTGCGCGCCTTATCATCTGAAACTGATGATCGTTTCTGGTAGAACATAGCAGACTCATCAAAAGTAACATCACGACTGATAATAATCTTAAGAGATTTCGGATCAGGACACCACAACCTAAAACCCTTAATACCCGATGCATAACCTAGGAATATGCACTTCTTCGCTCGAGGCTTAAGTTTTCCTTGACTAACATGCGCATATGCAGGACAACCAAATATTCTAAGATTCGAATAATCCGCAGGCTTACCGGACCAAACCTCCTTTGGAGTTTTACAACTAATAGCAGTAGATGGCGACCGATTTACTAAGTAACAAGTCAGATTCACCAAGATTCCTCGCCTAAACCTGCATTGAACATCATACAACAAGCTTTCTCCAAAAGGGTTCTGTTCATACGTTCTGCCACTCCATTCTGTTGCGATGTGCGAGGAACTGTGCTATGTCTAACTATTCCCTCCTTCTTGCAGAACTCATTAAATTTTTCTCCACAAAACTCAAGGTCATTATCAGTTCTAAGCCTCTTAATCAGCCTCCCAGTCTGCTTCTCAATCAAAGACTTTCATTGCTTGAAAGTCACAAACACCGCATCTTTATGTCTCAAAAAGTAGACCCAAACCTTCCTGGAGTAGTTATCAATGAAGGTCAACATATATCTCGAACTACTACCCTTGGAGGCAACTTGAGAAGGTCCCCAAAGATCTGAATGAATGTAATCCAAAGTACCTTTAGTCTGATGCACTGTCATACTGAAGCTGACTCTTTTCTGCTTCCCGAAGATACAATGCTCGCAGAATCTCAATTTTCCTGTACTCTGTCCACATAAAAGACCCTTCTTACTCAACTCGGCCAATCCGCGCTCACTCATATGACCAAGTCTCATATGTCATAATCTGATAGTATCAGCTCCTGATATCGATGATGCAACTACAGCCGAACCGGTAACGGTAGAACCCTGCAAAACATACAAGCTGCCGATCTTCTTTCCTTTCATAACCAGAAGAGAGCTTTTTGTAACCCTAAGAACTCCACCTTCACCTGAAAAATTGCACCCTAGACGATCAAGAGTGCCCAAAGAGATGAGATTCCTTCTTAAACCTGGAACATGCCTAACATCAGTCAAAGTCCTGATGACTCCATCATGCATCTTAATCCGAATTGTATCTATCCCAACAGTCTTACATGACGCGTTATTCCCCATGAGAACAACTCCACCATCAATAGCTTCATAAGTGGAGAACCAATCTCGATTAGGACACATATGATAGGAACAATTCGAATCCAAAATCCAATCATCCATGCTCCTGGTTTTATCATCTGTAACCAACAAAATCACATCTTCAGCAATATCAACTTCAGCGGAGTCCTCCTTTGATTTTTCTTCATACTCATCTTGTTTATTCTTGTTCTTCAATCTGTAACAATCGGTCTTGATGTGCCCTTTTTTCTTGCAATATCTGCAGGTTAGATTCTTGTGCTTCGACTTATACATGTTACCTCCAAAGCCCCTTTCTTCCGATCTTCCTCGAACAAACAAGCCATCAGCTTTATCACCACTTTCGCTTGTGGTTAACTCTTTGTCGATCTTCTCCTCATTCAATAAGTTTTCTTTGACGTCCTTGATGCCAATAGAATCTCGACCGTAAATCATAGTATCCCTGAAGTGCTTGTAGGAAGGCGGCAAAGAACACAATAACAATAGGGCTTGATCTTCATCATCGATCTTAATATCAATCTTACTCAAATCTGTAATCACATAATTAAATTCACCAATATGAGATTTGATGGGTGTACCTTCCGACATCCGAAGTGTGTACAACCGTTGCTTCAAGAGGAGGCGATTAGTGAGCGACTTCGTCAAATACAAATCCTCCAACTTAGACCACAAATCAGCGGCTGTCTTCTCCATGAGAACTTCTTGTAAATCTTCATTTGTCAAACATAACTAGATCGCTATGAGAGCTTTATCATCCAACTCGTCCCAATCTTTCTCCGTCATTATAGCCGGTTTCTTCGACTTCCCGAACAAAGCCTTCTTCAATCCGCTCTGTGTCAACACGGCGATCATCTTAACTTGCCAAAGGTTAAAACTAATGTTGCCGTCAAACTTCTCGATATCCCACTTCGTAGTGGTTATCGTCATCTTCTCGTCCGATCGATAGCTGAGGGCTCGCATACCAATTTGTTATGACAAACCCCAGGATAAACTAAAATCAATCACACGAAAGCACAAATAATATCAAGAACACACGAACACAAAGATATACTTGGTTCGGCTTGTAGCCTACGTCCACGGGCGAAGGAGGAGAATAGCTTTACTAAATTATGAGGAATACAATGTGGAGATTTCTCAATCACTCAATCCTGAATAACACCCTAAAAGCCTAATACAACTCTCTCAAATAAAAGAACAAAGGAGAAAATATCAAAAAGGCTTCACAAAAGAACTCTCTCTTCTTGATTAGTGCTCTATAGATTGATGAATCTAGTTAGTTTAAAAAACTGTTCATATATAGCCTTGAAGATCACAACTCCTTGTTGTCTAAGGAATAAGAGTTCTAATAGGAATAGAATTCCACATGTTCTAACGCCCAATAAGAATCCAAGTAGGAATAAATCTCTAATATGATTAGCTCCAAGCTAAAAGGAAACTCCCAAAACAATAAGGATTTGAGTATTTGAGGCAACCTATAACAGTTAATATAGGATATGTTAATCCATTATACATAGAAGAGTAATTAACCAGACAAGTAAATATTGAATATCATGTGGTTTGCTGATTTTTTCCTTCTTCTCTCCGAACCTGCACATATATCTGCTAATTTATCCTTACACTCTCTAACATTGATTCATATACCCCTCTCATCAAACCGTTGAAAATTCATAGGAGTAAGTAATAAATATGTAGATATAGGGATAAATCTACGAATAGGATACATTTTGGGTGTATATATGCAAAAAATATTTCTTATTTACTTAAGTGAGAGGAGAGTATTTTTGCTATTACCTCTTCTCAGTTTGAAATGTAAGTGTTAATGAAAGAAATTTTTTATTTAAGGTTAAACAATATGTGGATAAATTCACAAAATATTCAGATGTTGGGGGTAAATCTGTATATAAGATGGTATTGAGGGTGTACACGTAAAAGAAACCCATCTTTCTTTTGTTTGTTATTAATCAAGTCCATCAATAAAATTATGACCCTCGCCATCACGACTTTAGAGTTTTGGAGTAATAGTAGCTAGGGCATCTTTTGAAATGGCATCAGAGCAACCTAAATTTAGTTCATCCATAAATTTAAAGCAAATTAAAAAAAATTGATCCAGGTTCAGGTAATTGGGGCGCTTAACCTGTAGGGGCATGCTGGAGTTTTAGTGTACTGTTGGGGCCCTTCGACAAATCCGTACAAAGCAAATGTTGCTTGGGTTTGACATGTGAAAGAAATAAATATACAGGACCAGGAGGCTCTTCGCTCGGATTTGGGGCAATGACAGAATTGGGGCCGTTCAGAGTGATGGCAAAACTCTATATGCAAATGAGTACGCAAGGAACAATGGTAAGTAATATCTCCTCTATATCACTTATAACGCAAAATTTCAGTTAGTGACATGTGCTTAAAATGGCAGTGGCAAATGTGATCTTCTTGGAATCTCCTGCTGGAGTTGGTTTCTAGTAGCACTTCATCTGATTACATATTGAGCGGAGATAAGAGACCAGCCGATGATTCCTACACTTTCCTCGTAAAATGGCTTGAAAGATTTCCTCAGTACAAGACTCGTGATTTCTACATTGCTGGAGAGAGCTATGGTGGACATTACATACCAGAATTGGCTAGTGCTATCTTGAAAAATAATGGAAACAAGAATAATACAGCCATCAACCTGAAGGGTGTTGCTGTAAGTCAAGTTCGAATGAGATTATGATTAATTTGATTATATGATTGATGAAGAAATTCATTTTACAGATTGGAAATGGATATATTGACGATATTATTAACAATAAAGGGATACTTGATTACGATTGGACTCATGCCTTGATCTCTGATGAAACTTATAGAGAAATCCAATCAAGATGCAACTTTTCTAGCCAAAATTACAGAACCAATTGCAGAGCTGCGTTGAGGTCAGCTTCTGCAGAAATTGGGCATGTCGATCAGTATAGCATCTATGCTCCTCGCTGTCACGAACCAGCTCAATCGACTGGCTTGACATCATCAGTGAGATTTAAGAAAAATAACAATTATTTCTATAAATTTTCATTTTTTTCCTTCAAAAATTCCATAATGAACAAGATGTTACGTGACTATGCTAGGTGAAGGAATACGATCCTTGTGCAGATAACTATGTAAAAAAATACCTCAATCTTCCAGAGGTTCAGAAAGCTCTTCATGCAAATGTTACACATTTGCATATCCATGGAGCAACTGCAGGATTGGTTACACTGTGTTATCAATAAACTTTTACATAACATGATGTGGAAACTGATATTTCAAATTAATTCTTTAATTTGAGATAGTTCCTTCATTGGAGGCCTCCATGGCTATTGGACTGATTCACCTGCGACGCTTTTGCCCACAATCAAAGATCTTGTCGAAAGTGGTATTCCTGTTTTGTTGTACAGGTTACTGCTCATAAATTCGAGTTATTAATTCGCAGTACAAGAAATATATGTGGTTTTAGTACATATTTGCTTTTATGTGTGTGTTTCTGTATTAAAGTTCTTAAAGTTCTAATACAACAGTGGTGACCAAGATTCAATATGTCCTGTAACATCCACAAGAGACTGACTAAAGGTGCTTGATCTTAATATTGAGTCAAAATGGCGCCCTTGGTACACCAATAATAATAAGGTACATTACTTCAAAAAAAAAAAATCTCTATGCAGTTTCTTATTTTGTGAAATATCTCCTAATCCTTATAGTTTGAATATGTCAATATTAAAACATGATTGTTAGGTTGGAGGATATGTTGTTGGTTACAGAGGATTGACATTTACAACAGTAAAAGGAGCTGGACACATGGTTCCAAGCTCTCAGCCTGAAAGAGCACTAACCATGATCACATCTTTTCTTTTAGGGCAGCTTCCTCCTTCTGCCTAAATTATTTTTCAGTTCTAGTGAATTTACTTTCTCATCACCAATGTTTTTGGGTGCATGGTTTTGTTATAAAAGTTACTTTTTTCATGAATGGAATTTCCTGAACAGGTTTGCAAATAAGGAAAGACTAACTTATATATTTGCAATTCTCGGCAGCATGGTGATCAAAGTTGTAGGATTTGCAAATAGAATGATAATTACTTGTGCATAAAATGGTTGGTTCAGAAAGACATGTAAAAGGACTATACACACACAAACCACTCAATTTGTTTATAAACATTCATTTTCAACAACAGTTTTTTCTTTTTTATGGATAAATCAACACTAGTACTATTATCTAGCTAATATCTAATATTAATAAAGGATAAGATTTTCTTGTATTTTTATTTACTTTACTTTAGATGACATGTTGGAGAAATAATCTAGCAAAGATACATTATTAATTAAGTCACCAGTAAAGTTTAAAAATTAGCAAAATTTATCAAGGGTTATATAAACATGTTCTTTTAAAATGGGAAAAGATGTTTAGAAATGGATTAATTTTTTTAAATATGAGTTCTCTACCTCTACTTTATTTAAGGTTTAAACATTTTTCTAGAAGCAAGGCCAAAAAATATTTTTCTAGAAGCACGGCTAAAAGAATGAAATAGATACTTTGATGTACCATTTTGATGGAAATAATCGCGCCCAATCGGGAGATAATGGGTCTTAAATAGAGGTTAGAATAAATTTTATCTCAAATAAATTTTATCTCAAAAGCTTTAGTTTTTTTTTTTTTTTGGAAAGAAAAACAGGGCAAGATGCCCTGTTCAATTCATTATCAAAAGATAGCTAATTATGTAAGGTGGAGAAAATAAGGAGACAAAGTATCAACCAATACATACCCACTGATAGGGAGAGGACCATAGCTGTCACCTATCATTTGGATCATAGATGGTTGATACCCTGTATCCAGTTACTCCAACAAACTCAAAAAAGCTATAACCAGCTACAAAAACAGAGTGTATAACTGCACACTGCGGATGCAAAATAAAAAAAGAAAAGACATAAAAACATAAAAAGACATAAAAAGAGATTGTTTTTCATGCACAGTTTCCCAAGGACACAAAACACTAACTCAAGGACACAAAACACTAACTGCACCAACTCCATCAAAAATTAGCTCCATTTCCATCTTCATCTCTCCTCTGCAGAAGAGAAGCTAACACTTGCTCCGTAGCTGCATTTCTTATTTCTTGGGCCTCCTTCTTGCTTGAGCTTCCTGCCCAGAATAGGATGAAATGAGTAATATTAAACGCAATCTGTCGTGGAACAAAATTGTCTCCATTGAAAATAAGATTGTTTCGTGCCCTCCACAAGCACCAACAGAATGCAGGAAAAAAGATTGTCCATAACTTTCTGAGTTTCCGATCATGAGTAAAGTCTCCATGAGAGTGTAACAGTGCCTGAAAGGAAAAAGGCCAAAGCATAGAAGCAAAACAGGGGTAAAAGAAGTTTCAGACCTCTTTGCCAACTGAACAAGTGTAGAAAAGATGTTGATCACATCTCAGAGGAGCATAATGAACAAGTTGATCTCAAAAGCTTAAGTTATCAAGTCTTGATCCAACTTCTATTTAAACGCATCACTCTTTTTTATCTTTTCCATGTGAAACTAGACTCTAGGCTCTCACGTGAATATCCCAATGCATTTAAAGATATATACAACAAAATAAAAGATACATCGTTACTAAAGAGGTCAACGGTTGATAAAAAATATTATCTTTGATCACAAGGATATATATGTCTTTTTCATTAAACTTTTTTAACTTGTCTCCACAGTGAATTTGTTAACTCTTCTTGTACTCCTGATAACCTATCAAAATGTATTTTCGATTTACAATAATCATAAACTAAACTAAGCGCTTATGTTTGATTGAATTCTAAGAGGGAAAACAGTGCTTATGAAACTGGTCTCTTCTATAACCAATCAAGCTCTGCCTTAAATTTAGAACATTACTAGACACCAGTCTCAGAAGATCTGAGTACACTTTGGATCAGAAATTTCTTGTAGAAACATGCTTCTCTCATTCTATGGCAACAAGAAGATCATGATGTGAGGCATTTTTAGTAGAAGAATCATATATTAATAGTATTATCAAACAACTCGATAAATAAATCTAATCAATCCAACTCATAAGAGGAAGAAAGAACGCTGATAATTTAAAAATTGAGAGTAATTTGTGTTGTTGGAACTAGACGTCCTATCAAGGATTCGGATCATGTCCGCTGTATAAAATAATAATAATAATAGAAAGACCACTACTCTATCACAATCATTAATTATCTATTTGATATTTAAGATTTTTTTAAGTGCTAACTAGGAAGGAGTGCAATTTATGGGGATATGGTGAGTATTAGATTTAGAAAGAATCTCAAACACTCACTAGATGATCAATAGTTGTTATTAAAAGTAACGAACTCTCCACTACTTTTTTGAAGTGGAGACGATCCTATTAGTTATAGGTGGATATGGATACACCCAAGTAAGTGGGACTTATCCTTTTTTTTTTTTGAGGAAGACTTATCTTATCTCAGAGGTAGGATATTTGACTAATTCTAATTGGATTAGAATTAGATCATTTTCTCCTTTTAAATAAAAACCTACTGTGAAAAGAAAAGTTACAGAAGTAAAAAATAAATAAAGGCAAATTGTCATCTCCTCCTTCCTCTCTCAATTCTGTATTTTCGGAGTTAGTCAGGGGGTGATTCGTGAGAGCTTTCCGCCATCTCAATGTGATTTCTTCCCGACCGTTGCTAGAAGATCAAGATATGTGGCAATTCCTACATAAGATCCGGACAAGGACAAGTATATCTCTAAACAAGAAATTTAATTTCATGCGTATGCGTAGTTTACAGATCCAAATCCCCAGACTTTGTATGCAAAAGTACATTCATACAGTGTATTAACATAATAACAAGGAAATAATTTATTTCCCCATCCATTAGATCCCACAAATAAATCAACCCACTAAAAATCCAAATATTACAAATAATTTCCTTTAAAATCCAGAAATTATAAACAATCCTCTAAAAGTCCAAAAATTACAGATAGACCCCAAAAAATATGAAAATTATAAACAAACACCTAAAGTATCCGAAATTTACAAACAACCCCTTAAAAATATGAAATTATAGATAGCCCACCAAAAATCTGAGAATTGCAAATAAACTCTTACAATTAAACTGTCACGCCCCGCTTCCCAAATTAGGAGGTAATGGGACGCGAACAAGCCCGCGACGTATTAGATCGAGGAGAGTAAAATAAAAACTCTTCTCCTCAACCTAATACGCCAAGCGTCAAGCAATAATCATAATAAATCCACAGTCTCCCAATCACAAGAAGAATATAATAAACAAATCCGTAACTACATGATACATATCACCAAAGGAAATATCATCCCGCATAAAAATAAATAATGTTCAATACATCCGGATAAAAGCTAAACCGAATAGTCAACGGAACATCCACTGAACTAAAGAAAAGTATGATGAAGTTTAATGTCCAACATCTACTGCATAAATGAAAAGACTAGGCTTCTGTCGGTTCTTCTACCCAACCGTGTTGCACTCCTGCCGAAAAATAATACCCTCCATAACCTCGTCAGTCATCTAAATCGACGCACACTAAGAGAATGGAGTACGCCACGCGGTATAACACACAAAGAAGATCCCACAACGAAATGGCGATAATAATAAATATAAATGAATGCAAGAAAATCGAACCGTGAACAATCCAAGTATAACAACCGATTAACCATCCATGTAAATCCGGTGAGATTAATATTTAGAAATCTACAAAATGAGACGTAGTACATCAAGCGAAATAATCCAAACAAGGAAACCCTCATGTATATACCATATGTCTCGAATTGTAAACAACTAAATATTAACCCTGAACTATACACGGATGGAACATATAACCGAATAAGCATCAACGTACAACTCATGTGTCCGCACAACCGTGTGTCCCGATCACAAATATCTCAACTTGATGTTAGAGTCTAGCCATCCTATATCAGGTCTCTGATCTATATCTCACAAGAGTCAATGTTCATATACTTGGATAACTGACTGTTCATATTCCTCTACGCGCACCCAATGTCGCGAAACGATTCGGTCAAAGGACTACACGCAATCCAATTCCGACTTGTCCGGACACAAGCAAGACTCAGGTGACGAAACGATTTCATCGCCACGCATGTAAACGATTCACCGGCCCAACAAACCAACCCCAAGTGCTAAACGATTCACTTAGAGCGAAGTCCGAAGATACATCAACAAATACATCCGATAACATGAACCTGCACTTCCCCATCCCAAGGTCTCGAGTAATTACAAGTTAACGATACGGTCAAACAGATCACTGGTTCATCTCCTAATCATAGTCAACACAACTCACACATGTCACTAAGTCTCGTTCATGACGCACAAGTCCTAAGTCATGAACTACTAACGGTTCTCAATGCAACAGGATAGTGAAAATGTGACCGACTCTACGCAACATCAAATAGCATAACAGGTGCATGAAAACGTTCATAAAACAAGAATAATAATTATGAACAAAATACGGTATGCGTGAACAATATCTATGAACAGTTAAATACACAAGAAAACCGAAATAATCAATACCTCGCTATTCGAATCTCAAAATGTCTCATAAAATTTATCGGTAACTAGATAACATGTAGCTTAATAACGGTGTCAAAGGAAACTGAAAACAACGTACGTTTCATACATGAAATGTCACGCTTTATAATCATTATTATACGTCATAATTATATAATTCAAAATAATCCTTTTTTAATTCTTTTAGAATTAGATTTTCATTATGATTATTCTAAAATATTATTTTTAAATAATAAAGTAACAATTCAAATATTCATCTTACAATAAAACTAATAATTCAAAATAATCCTTTTACAAAATAATTCTTTCAAATAATTATTTTCCTCACGATTATTCTAAATAATATTTTTAGATAGTTATTTTAAAAACTTACAAGAAAAAGGTTAGGGTTTTTGTTCTTAGTTACCTCTTTCATTGAGCAAGACTTATTTATAATGAGGGATCCGAGGGCATTCTTGTCTCTTTAATTGATTTGGACGAGGGGTGAGTCGATAGACTTCCACGGGCACGGCCATTGGGCTAAGGTTTGGTATGGGCGTCGTCGGATTTGCCCTCGCATGTGTAGAACGATCATTGGTTTTAGAGTTTGTATTGTTCCTTCACTATTAATGAGATAGGATTGGCGCGTGCATCACAATTAAGTTTAAGGTGTCTTAAATAACCGTGAGGGACTCGGAGATATTAAGGCACCGATCGCTCATTTAATGTGATATGGACGTATTGTCGGGGTCAAGTCCTACGCCACCGTCACTCACGTTGAGCACATAAGCTTGTTGAACGAGGAATCACCATCAAGCGGTCCTAGAATCGGCCGACTTAATTATCTCTTTCATATGCACTAATCGAGAGAAGAGCGGTTAACATCGCTGCGTCGCCACGAGGGCACCCGCTGACGAATCTAGTATTGATGGCTATCGACCCGCTTTCGGAAGGGTTCACCGGCGGCCACGAATGACGCTTTCGCCGCCCATGGAGGCTTTTACCGAGAGAGCCAAGTGATGATGCCTTCGTGTCGCCCACGGCTTTGGCCGAGAGCCGAGTGATGACGCCTTTCGTGTCATCTACGAATGCTTTTGGCTGAGGGAGCCGAGTGATGACACCTTTCGTGTCATCCACGAAGGCTTTTGGCTAAGAGAGCCGAGTGACGATGCCTTTCGTGTCGTCTACGAAGGCTTTTGGCTGAGAGAGCCGAGTGATGACGCTTTCGTGTCGCCCACAAGGCTTTTGGCCGAGAGCCGAGTGATGACGCTTTCGTGTCGCCCACGGCTTTTGGCCGAGAGAGCCAGTGATGATGCCTTCGTGTCGCCCACGGCGATTTCGACGGCGGGTCGAGAGGTGGTATCAAGGGACGACATGTTCATTTCGCCATGATCCGTCCTCGGTCATTTCGCCGAGATGACTTGTCCGGCCGGCGCCTTATCCCTAGGTTGCGCCTCCCCACTCGGCTAATTAGTTCTCCACTAACAACTAATAATAGAAATTATTCAGGACCATAACACATTCTTTTTATGATTTAACTAAATTATAAATTTAATAATTTCTGAATATTTTCAGTCATAATCTTGATTATTGATATTATTAATGATTTTGTAAACCCGAGCTTGGTATCCGGGTAATGCATAAAATACATATATATGTGCATAATTTTTATGATTATCACTTTTGTTAATTATCATTATAATAATTAATTTTCTACTTTATATGTTGTAATATAGCCTTAACCCTAACCCTATATATATATATATATATATATATATATATATATATATATATATATATATATATATATATATATATATATATATATATATATATATATATATATATATATATATATATATATATATATATATAGGCTAAAATACCGATTGGCATTTTAAATCAATTCTAAATGATAATAGAGTATTTTAAATAGCCCACTACAATAATGCCTCATAATTGTTTAAAAGTGACAATAAGACCCATATTTTCACCGGACTCCGGCCAACTCCCCTCTCTCCTCCCTTCAAGCTCCTCACACCTCCATGGCCGACCTCCCTCTCCCTCTCCCTCCCTCGAACCCAAACCTATCAAACCCAACAACCAAAACCTTCGCCACCCTCAACCTCTTCAACTCCTCCTCGGAGTGCTCCAACTCCAAGTTGCCATGAGAAAGATAGTCTACAACATCAAAAACCTCACTAAAGCCAAACCCGAACCCCAACGAGAATTAGTTCAACAAGTCTTAGAGTTCAGAGAAGAGGAGAGTGTGAATGTGCCATGGGCGAGGGTGGAGGAGAGAATGGTGTTCAAGAGAAAGAAGGAGAGAGTGGCTAATGAGGGCTGAGTTAAAGAGGTTGAGGGTGAAGGCTAGATGTTTTGGTTGTTGGGTTTGATCGGTTTGGGTTCGTGGAGGGAGAGGGAGAGGGAGATCACCATGGAGGTGTGGGGAGCTTGAAGGGAGGAGAGGGAGTTACCGAGTCCCATAAAATATGGGTCTTATTGTCACTTTTGAACAATTATGATGCCTTATTGTAATCTGAGCTATTTAAAATGCTCTATTATTATTTAGGGCCGATTTAAAATGTCAATCAGTATTTTAGCCTATATATATATATATATATATATATATATATATATATATATATATATATATATATATATATATATATATATATATATATATATATATATATATATATATATATATATATATATATATATTATTTTTCAAAGAACCTAACCCATTCAGATTTCTATCTTCCCTCAGATCTCTCTCTCTCTCTCTCTCTCTTTTTTCAGGTTCTGATCCACCTCCACAACCGCCACCGCGAACCAGATCCCGCACGCCGTTGACCTCGCCCTCCTCTTCCTCCCTGCCCGCTTGACCTCACCGCCATCACCCGCACTCCTCCTCTCTAGCCCGCACGCACCCACAAGCACCCACGACTCGACCGGACTGGCCGAGGGCGCAAAATTGCTTATCGCGATTCGAACGACTCGTGATGGTGGGTTAACAACCGACGACCCATCCGACAAACGCCGGCGATTGACTATGCCGCAAAACGTATCACGCGAGCCGACGAACACATGAAGTGAGCCGGCGATGCATACAAGCCAACGAGGTTGCATCCAACAACAAAGCTTCAAAATCGAAGATTCGGCGGCGAGATCGATTGATTCAACGCCAACAAGACCGATTCAAACGACGACAAGACAAGGATCACCGCCATCTAACCCGGCCAACGGATTGAACCAACCAATTCGAAGTCAAGAAAGAAATGAATCGACACGGACTTAGGACGACAATGACAAGATCGAGACAAAACGCCGCGAAAAGTCCCGAAACCAACCAAGCGACGCCAAACGGCGCTCGCCGGAACCTCGACACCGCTTGTGTCCGCCATCGTCGGACACCAAATGATGTCCGCTAAAGGTCGGACACCAAATGATGTCCGCTAAAGGCCGACACCAATGGTGTCCGGCCGCCAATACCCCCTCTTTGATCATTTGCATAAAATAAATGGGGTGTTCGCTCTAAGGGTTGGATTTTCTCGATATTTGAGAGGAGCTCGCGAGATCTACGAGCAGCCGACGACGGTTCCAAGCACCGGCGAGCACAAGTTCCGCCGACGCCGATCTACAAATCGCGAGGTAAGCAAACTCGGCTCCGCTGGATCACAGCAGCGATTTCTCCTAGTACATCTCACCCGCCCGGCGATCCTCTCCTTCGTGGAGGTGATCCCCGGCGCATCCTCTCCTTCGCGGAGTGTGATCCTCAGCGCTTCGCTTCCTTCGTGGAACGAGCCCCTTCACGCCTCAGTAGTTCCGTAACCCTGCTTTCCACTGATCGGAATGCTGCGTGGTCCACTGACGAATAAAAGTCCCTAAGACAGTAAAGAACCCAATGCCGGGATCCCGTGATAATAGAGATCCGAAGCGCTTGTTCATAAAAGGAAGAAGTTATAATTTTTGTTTTCATTGTACCGAAATAAAAGGCACTTCTTTTCTTTTGAATTTTGTTGTAGGCCAACGGCCGTAAGCAAGTTCAAAGCAATGAATAACAAAATAACTTTCCCTGCCAACAAGCCGGGCGAACAATAGCCAACGGCTTCAACAAAGAAGCCGCCGTCGCAACCGCTGATCCCGATCCCGGCTATCGAGGAGGTCGAAGTTCGAAGTTCGACCAAAAGAAGTACGAGGAGTACCTCTTCCTCGCCTAGATCCAGCCTCGCGAAGTCCAAGATGGTCTCCGCCGCAAGGAAGACCCAATCGGCCTCGAGATGCGAGAGGCAAGAAAATCCACCACCACCGCCAAGACCGCAGACAACGGTGGTTCCTTGGCCTAAAACGCCAAATTGTCGCGACTCTATCTCCTCAAGAGGTAGTTCCCGCCGATGGCGCCGTGACTCTCTAAGAGAGCCCGCCGAGGTAGAACGGCAATGCCCGGCAAAACAAGCCGCCTGTGCAAAAGAATCAATGGATGGGGTTCGCTATGAAGCGGATCTAAGATCTAGGTTAACTCGTAGACCGGTTCGAGATTGTAGCCGAATTCTACAGCCGCCGACAAACGAATGGGTCCGAAGTCAAACGGAACCGCTCCACACTTCAGAGCGTGATCCTGCCGCACGCCTCGCACAAGCAAAGGCTTTGTGCAACAAGCCCGCGAAGTTGAAGAAGGAGGCGCTAAGAAGTCGCCAACAAGTCGCTAGTTTGAAGCCCAAGTCCGCTGACGCTTCACCAATTTAACTTGGCATCCAAGCCTGGCCAAGAAGCCGACCGCCGTGCTCAAATCAAAAATTGTGAGCACTTCAACAAAAGTGACGCCGAAGTTACCTCCGGCGTCTACACCCAAACTTCCGGCCAACTCGCCACTACCAGCAGGCTTACCGTCAAGGATCGCCTGGGTCCGCTAAAGGAATCACGAGTCACTCCTGATACAGGGGGTCGCACCCACAAGGACAAGAAGATTCCTACAGCTCTGCATACCGGACTGAAAGTCGAAGTCCGAGAGTCCGCCGGAATTTCACCCTCACACCGACGAAAGTCAAGGCGGGTTACTTTCGACAGTTCTTACGGAATGATCCATCCTCGGAAGGAGACGTTTTCATCTGATGATGAGAGCGTTATACCCGAGAGAGCATGCCGACATACGGGAGATCGCTCCGGCACTCATGCCGACGAGTTATACTACCGTACTAGGGGTACAAAGAAATCTCGAAGAGGTTCCCCCAAGCCAACTCAGTCATGCTTATGCTCCAAGCTTATCAAAACAGTGCTCTCGGAGTGTAGTTGTTGTCAAGAGATTTCAGAAAGAGTCTCGGTCTTCCAGAGACTTAGCACCAACCCGCCGAGACCTAGGTCAAGGCGATTCCGCAAAAGGATGACATCCCGAGAATGAATTGCCGTGAGGTCACTAATAATATGACCAAGAAGAACCGCCATCACGATTGTCCCTAGTGCATCGCGAACGGCTAACTCGCTTATGTCCGACTATCCGACGGTCCGTGATATCGACAAACTTCGAAGGGATACCCGCGAGGATGATGCGCCGGATATTGGCTCGCGAATCGCCTCGATCATATCAGATCTAGCTTAAGGGAGCCCCTAAGAAACGCTTTATGATCGCATGCATCAAGTGGCTAAAATGCGACGGCTGCTGGCTAAACAAATGAAAACTTCAAGCTAGAGATGGATTTGGCCATGCAGACGATGAGAGAAATGCATGACCAACAGATCCAAGCCTTGACAAAACATCGAGGTGAATCGAGTCAGCGCATCAACGTCGATCAAGATAATAGCGATTCGGACCAGGAGGAAATACAAGTGGATGATGACCCTCCTGAACCGCGCAACGCTGGGCATAACGTAGATGTTGTTGCTCATGAAAGCGAGAAGATCAAAGACCTCGAGAGCAAAATCAACTCATTGATTTCCGCTCAAGAAGTGAAGAAAACCGGCATCCCTTGCCCATATCCTAGGGAGTGGGAATCAATCCCATACCCGGCAAAGTTTAACCTAATAAACTTCACGCCGTTTGACGGGAAGGGTTCACCAACTCAACATCTGATATACTTCAAGTCCCACTTGGGGGTAATATCCGGAAACGAGCCTCTGATGGTTCGGTCATTCGTTGGTACCCTTCGCGGGGCTGCCTTCGATTGGTACCGCCGTCTCAAGCCAGGGAGCATTCACAGCTGGGACGACATGGAGTCTAGCTTTCTCTCCAACTTTTTCGACGATGATACCGAGGTATCGATCGGGACATTGCTCGATGAAAAGCAAAAAGACGGAGAAACAATAGACACCTTCGTCAAACGATTCCGTAACAAAGCAATGAATTGTCGGGATCCCATCACGGAGGAATTTATCCTCCAGACCTGCCACAACAACTTGTCGATAGATGTGCTTGAAGCAATGGGAACAGCACCATCTATAACGTGGAAAGATTTGAAGGTTCGTGGAGAGCAAGCTGAAAGATTCCTTACGAGGAAGAAAGCAGAAAGAAGCCAGCCGGTAACGAACACGAACAAACAGAATTTTGTGCCACGTGGCAGAGGTAAAGCGCCAAAGAAAGTCTCAGACGCTTAATCAAACGCTCGAAGCCGCAACCACAACAAAGAAACCGCAACAACGGCACCACAAGAATCGCAGCCCCAATGGCCAACAAAATCGTAATCAAACCTTCTCGTTCGAGGTTTCAAGACTTACTCGCTCAAAGACGGGAAGTTCCGCATCTTCAAATACCTTCAAAAATAACAAATCCAGCTTGCCCCAATTGTGAACCAAGAGGAGGCAAACAAGGTTACAGATCCTAAGTATCGCTACTACTGTATGTGTACATCATCCTACAAAGTTCTCATACTATCTCAAGGACAAGATTCAAGCTTTGATCGATGTTGAGCCACATCCAAACCCTCTAAAGAGAAGAAGGTGGGAGCAAATGTAGTCTCGATAAGCTTCGGATCGGGCCTGTTGGATTGGTTCCAACCGACGCCAGCCAGAAGGTAGGAATGAAGATGGTGAATGAGGATCCTCATGGACAACGTGAGAAGGGGCTCTGCATCAGCACACCCACAAAGAAATGGAGAAATCCTTTGGGTCCACCCCGACTTGCCGGAAGACGCATCGGGCTACATCCCACCAAAAAGAAGTCCAAGGGAAAAGGCAAACTATGCCATGCCGTCAAAGAATTCCGAGAAGGACGATGAAGAAGTGGCGACTTTCCAGCTCAAGAAGAGCATGAGGTCTTTGCTACAAGGAACACAATATGCTATAAGTATCCGAAAACCAATCCAAACGCCAAGATCGCCGAATCGGGTGGCCACGATCCCTCTCACTCGGCAGAGAAAGGACAACAAAGAAACATGCTAAAGAAAAAGTAGTCAAGCAAAGGAGAAAAAAATCGTGTTCGTGAAGCTCAACTCCCGGCAAATTCCATTCAATCGCCTGACAGAGGGATAGACCGAACATCGAGCTCTCTATACCGCTTTGATGTCATGGCCCAATTGGCAAACATCCCGCTAGAATAACTCTCACGAAGGTTCGATTGTCGGCGAGACCCGAAGCCTTACAAGAGGCTCTAGCCGATTCGTAAGTCTTTCACCCGCATTAAGCCGAGTCCGTAAGAATCGCCCAACAAGGCAACCTTGTGGCAAACACTTCGCATTACTTTTACAAAGGAGGATATGCGCATCTAGGGATTCCAAGCACGATAGGTCGCTATACTTCACCGTACATTGGCTCCAAGAAGTTAACCGATCCAAGTCGATCCGTTCCACAGGAGCATCATGCCCCCGCTACCATGTATCACCTTGAAATCCCTCGCCGAAGTCGGCATCAACAGCACGGTGATCTACGGATTTAACACCAGCGGTCTCGCCGCTGGTAAAATCCGGATAAAGTGCCAAATGGGGACTTAAAGTCCAAGTCACCGCTATGTGATTGACGCAGACTTCCTATAACTTATTGTTGGGTCGACCTTGGATCCACGGTAACGCTATAGTCCCATCTACTCTTCATCGTCTCAAATATGTAGACACTAATAATGAGGTCAAGACGGTGGTCGCGACAAACAACCGCTTAAGGGATGGAGAATTATTTCACCGATTCTCTCCTCTACTGTAATGAGTCCAAATCAATCATCGCCCAAGGCAACGGACAGCGGTGAAGAAGCCGATACCAAGCCGGCTTGGTTATAGTGGTGGTTTTGTTTTGAACGACATTGTACCCCTTGTAATCAATCTTGACGATGAAGAATCGCCGATGAACATTGTAATTGGCAAATTGCCGATGAATCAATAAATGACGATTTAGAGTATCCTTTGTCTTTGAATGATGTGATGACAGTTTATACAACGATCCGTGAGTTGCACCCGCCAACTCTGGCCATATTGCTTTACACAAAAGCTGTTCCGAGACTCCTTTGGGACAAAGACTCGCCATCCCACCTAAGATCAAGTAGTGAGAAAGACTTGGTTTACTAAAAGGAGATGCAATTCCAACAATTATTTCTTTGAAGAAGATGAAGATGATAATGGGCCTATCCTCCACACATTCGATATAGTCCGTAGACACCGGTATCATGAAGAAGTGGGGGTACAACTTGACACAAGGGGA
Source organism: Asparagus setaceus (assembly GCA_012295165.1). Classification (NCBI taxonomy): domain Eukaryota; kingdom Viridiplantae; phylum Streptophyta; class Magnoliopsida; order Asparagales; family Asparagaceae; genus Asparagus; species Asparagus setaceus. The sequence continues at coordinate 61,521,483 of CM022705.1, read as the reverse complement.
AGGTCTATGTTTTGGGCGAGGTCCTCGAGTCCCTCCTAAAGCGCATATGTCCCAAGAGGGAAGCCGGATAATTACTACGCATTTAGAAGGGGATTGGGATACTAATCCTCCTCGAAGATGAATGCTCATGGTCGATTGATAACAATCCACCCAATGAGGGAGACGACATTCGCCCGATTCTTCTTGGGATTCGACACCAACCTCTGAGAAGCTTTCAAGGTTTTGATGTCAAATATGGCTACTGGCCGATCCCGCTACTATTGAGAGTGATGAAGATATGCCAACATGGGAAGACCCATGGATCCATCAACTCGTAGAGCTTTGGGGATAGATTCAACAAAGAGAACCCCCACTAAGGACGCAGGTAGTCCAGTTAATATGGGTGACTAAGAACATCCTAAGCTCATAAACATCAGCAATACTCTTCCCTCGAAGAGAAGGAAGAGTTAATTGCCTTAATCGGAGTATATCGATGTATTCACCGAGTTACGAAGACATGCCAGACTCGACCCTAATGTGGCGACACATCACCAACATCAAGATGGATGTCAAACCCGCCAAGCAATCAAGAAGACGGTTTCGCCCACAAATCTTGCGTGCAATCGCTGACGGTGAAGAAACTCATAGAATCGGGATTCATCAAGGAAATTCAACATCCGGATTGGGTGGCGAATATAGTCCCGGTCACGAAGAAGAATGGTTCGATTAGGGTCTGTGTCGACTACAGAGACCTGAACGCTGCTTGCCCGAAAGACGATTTTCCTCTTCCCATCACTGATGTCATAGTTGACAATACGTGCGGATTTGAAAGAATGTCATTCATGGATGGTTTCTCGGGCTACAATCAGATCAAGATGCACCCCGATGACGCCAAGCACACGGCGTTCAGAACGCCCATCGGTATATATTGCTACACGGTCATGCCGTTCGGCTCAAAATACCGGCGCCACATACCAGCGAGCAATGACTGAGATTTTCCAGGATCATCTTCGAAAAACGGTCGAATGCTACGTTGACGACTTGGTTGTGAAAAGCCGTGACAAAGGAGATCACATCAAAGATCTTAGAACGGTATTCGAGCTCATGCGAACCCATCAGCTAAAGATGAACCCTGCCAAATCCTTCCTTGGGATGTCTAGTGGCAAGTTCCTCGGCTTTGTCGTCACTAATAAGGGCATCCATGTCGATCCCGACAAAGTGAAGGCGATTCAAGAATTGCAACCTCTAAGAAACTGAGAACTCGGGGGTTACAAGGGCGACATGACATCCGACGGTTCATATCGAACCTATCCGGGAAGTGCCAACCATTTTCTAAGTTGAACAAGAAGGGCGGTCATTTATTTGGGACGACGCCGGAAGGCATTCAAGAGATCAAATCATATCTCTAAACCTCCTCGTTTGTCGCGACCGCAATGAAAGCCATTCCCGATTTACATCAAGGCAACAGATCACTGCTAAGCCTTTACTCGCAGACGACGATGGTGGTCACGTAACAGCAAGGTATTACCCGAGCCAACATTAGTCGGCTACCGAAGTCTCGATACCCAATAGTCGAAGCAATGCCTTGCATTAGTGTTCGCAACGTGCACTATTTGGTCCGGACAGACGATTTATGTTATCTCTAACGAACCGGTCCGAATATTTATGACCCACCGCCTCAATGAGTTGGCGCTGGCAAAATGGGCTTTACTCTTGTCCCAATACGACCGCACTTCAAACAACGTAAGTCACCAAAGGGCAAGCGATTTATGATCTTTCGCCGCCACCGACAACAGACGCAGCTTGAGCTATATGATGATCTTCCTGATGAAGTCTAAGAAGTCAACACTACATCGCACCAACAAATATGGCGCTTGTATTTTGACGAGCTTCTCGAGCTACCAACGTGGCAAGTGCCCCGGATGTTCTAAGATTTCCACGGAGTCGGGTTGTCTTAGTTTCCCGTGGAATCATGTCATGCCCGTGCTTATTCGCCACCGAATCGCGGCTCCAATAATGTAGCCGAATATAACGCTACTTATCGGGCTAGCTCGCCAAGGAGCTAGGGTCAATATCTCAAGCATACCGGCGATTCACAACCGATAGTCGCGATCCGCGAGACTACGGTCGAAATCCGCACTAATGCCTTATCATCGTAGCAATCGAAATGGCAAACTCGCTTGAAGAGTTCTTCATCGAATATATCCCGCTTCCAAACGCTTTATGCGACGCCGGCCATAGTCGTGTCGTTAGCACAACCTTCCGAGACCGAGCAATTAGTTACGGTCAGAACTCATCAACTCTTCGTACCAACATATAATGAGGCACAAGAAGATGAAAGGGTAATTACCAAAGAGGTACATGCAACCCAAACTAAATTGGAGCCCCGAGATTGGCGCTTTCCTATCATCGACTACGTCTTGCATGGTATTCTGCCACAAGACGTGAAGGAAAGAGAGTCAATCCGGCGAAGAGCTTCCAGATTCTTTTACGACGCAGAGACCCAGATGTTATATCGTCGAGGGTACGATGGTCTTTTACTCCGATGCCTTTCAAACAAAGAGGCAGAAGAGGTCCTTCGGGAAGCACACGAAAGGGAATGTGGCGCACACCAACCTGGTCCTAAACTCTACGATCGAATCAGGAGAATGGGCTACTTTTGGCCCACAATGATTAACGACGCAATGAAAGCACGCCGAAATGCCACGCTGTCAAATTCACGCTAATTATATGCATCACCTCCCAGCAGCTGCATCCTTCGCCACATCCCGCCATTCGAGACATGGGGAATGGGCGTTGTAGGTCCCATCTTTCCTCCGCTACCAAAGGTGATCGGTTTATTCTAGCGATCACCGATTACTTCTCCAAGTGGTGAAGCAATCCGTTAAAAGAAGTCAAGGCGAAGTACCGCCATCAAGTTTATCAAACACCATGTCATCTATCGACATGGTGTTCCAAGACGGATCGTGCATGACAACGGTCCTCAATTCATCGCAATTCCTTCATCGTTTTGCTAAAAATTCAAGATACAAGATGTCTCATCGATGTTCTATAATCCAAAGAAGAAATGGATTAGCCGAGGCGCTCAACAAGACAATTATCAAGATTTTGTCGGCTAGTGAAGAATAACAAGCGAGGCGGGACGATAAACTCTGAGAAGCACTCGGGCATATCGCACAACCAGACGCGACGCCAACCGAGCGACCCCGTATTCCCGGTTTACGTGTGAAGCGCTTCTCCGCTGGAAATCCAGATTCGCCACTTCGACGCCTTTCAACGGAGATGACGCATCAAGAACAACATCAAAACGCCTCAAGAGCTTGAGATGCTAGATGAGAAGCGCCTGAAGGCTCAACAATGCATTGAGTTCTATCAAGCTAGGATGTCGAGGGCTTTCAACAAGAAAGTTCGACAGAGAACCTTTAAGGAGGGAGATCTCGTTCTCGCCGCTAGACGGCCGATAATTCTCAACTCCAAAAAGAAAGATAAATTCGAACCTAAATGGGAGGGACCGTTTGTAATAGAGACGGTCTATTCAAACGGTGCGTATCGCCTAATTACCCAGAACGGCGACCGGCAATTAATGCCGATAAATGGGAAGTTTCTGAAAAAGTATTATCCTTAGTACATTCAGGATAACCCACTTTGATGGGAAGTTTCTCAGAGAATATCTCACTTATTTTCATGAGGATAACCCTAAATTATTGTGTTTCCCTCCAAAATTCTCTCACCGATCAAATTCATTGACGGTGGGCCCACTAAAAATCTCCCTGGTCCAATCACCAGCAAAATCCCCTCTCGATTCCTTCCACGAACGAGAGGTCCACTTTCAAATTCTGGTTAGCAATCCTATAAAAGCGAAAGTTATCCTTACCCTTCCAAGATTCTCAGAGTGGAAACCCCACTCTTAGTTTCTCATCAGGAAATAGAATACATTCTTCCTTTCCCAAATTCACCTGGAGATAAGACACATCCTTCCTCTTCAGAAACAAGAGATAGAATACATTCTTCCTCTCTTGTCTTAGATTCTCGGAGTGGAGATCCCACTCTTAGTTTCATCTTTCAAGATTCTCAAAATGGAGATCCCATTTTTAGTCTCTTTCACTGGAAACAGGACAAAAATCCTTCCTTTCCAGCACCCGGAGATAGGAGACAAGATCCTCCTTCCTCTCCATCAGTAAGAGATAGGATACAAAACCTTCCTCTCTTATTCGTGAGCTTCCGGAGATAGGACACAAAACCTTCCTCTCCACTGGCAAGAGATAGGATACAAAACCTTCCTCTCTTGTTCATCTCTTACCCGGAGATAGGAGACAAGATCCTCCTTCCTCTCCACTGGCAAGAGATAGGATACAAAACCTTCCTCTCTTGTTCATCTCTTACCCGGAGATAGGAGACAAGATCCTCCTTCCTCTCCACCCTCGGGAAATAGAATACATTCTTTCTTTCCCACTTCAATCAATCTTATTCCGGTTCAGTCATTCTCCGATCAAAAGAGGACACCAAGGTTCATCTTGGGGCATTCTATCCCGAAGCCTAAGAAGGGATAAAGCCAACGCCTCACACGCGTTGTCGGTTTAGTCTTTTTCCGATTGAAGAAGACACCAGAGTTTGATTCTGGGGTATTTTATCCCGAAGTCTAAGAAGGATAAAGCCAACGCCACACGCTGCTCGGCTTAGTCTTTTTCGATTGAAGAAGACACCGAGTTTGATTCGGGGTATTTCGGCCGAAGCCTAAGAAGGATGAGTCTACGCTGCAACACGCTGTCGTGGTCTCTTGCCCGTAAAGAGTATGAAGCCTACGATTCAACATCGTAGCATTAAGTCTAAGAGAGTTTCATTCTTTTAGCACAACGTTATATGTAGAACGGATTTAGACAATCTACACGCTAGTCCAACTCAAACGGTAGTTGGTAAAGGCTCATCAAACCCGCTGAGGGTCGGGTTGGCCAATAACCCTAAAGCCAACGCCACACGCTGCTCGGCTTAGTCTTTTTCCGATTGAAGAAGACACCGAGTTTGATTCTCGGGTATTTCATCCCGGCCTAAGAAGGATGAGTCTACGTAACACGCTGTCGTTAGTCTTCCCGTGAAAAGATGAAGCCTACGATTCAACATCGTAGCATTAAGTCTAAGAGAGTTTCATTCTTTTAGCACAACGCTGTGTGTAGAACGGATTTAGATAATCTACACGCCAGCCCAACTCAAACGGTAGTTGGTAAAGGCTCATCAAACCCGCTGAGGGTCGGGTTGGCCAATAACCCTAAAGCCAACGCCACACGCTGCTCGGCTTAGTCTTTCTCCGATTGAAGAAGACACCGAGTTCGATTCTCGGGTATTTTATCCCAAGCCTAAGAAGGATAAAGCCAACGCCACACGCTGCTGTCGGCTTAGTCTTTTTCCATTGAAGAAGACACCGAGTTCGGTTCGGGGTATTTTATCCCAAACCTAAGAAGGATAAAGCCAACGCCACACGCTGCTCGGCTTAGTCTTTTTCCGATTGAAGAAGACACCGAGTTTGATTCTCGGGTATTTCATCCCAAGCCTAAGAAGGGATGAGTCTACGCGTAAAAGAGTATGAAGCCTACGTATTCAACATCGTAGCATTAAGTCTAAGAGAGTTTCATTCTTTTAGCACAACGTTATATGTAGAACGGATTTAGACAATCTACACGCTAGTCCAACTCAAACGGTAGTTGGTAAAGGCTCATCAAACCCGCTGAGGGTCGGGTTGGCCAATAACCCTAAAGCCAACGCCACACGCTGCTGTCGGCTTAGTCTTTTTCCATTGAAGAAGACACCGAGTTTGATTCTCGGGTATTTCGGCCCAAGCCTAAGAAGGGATGAGTCTACGTAACACGCTGTCGTTAGTCTTCCCGTGAAAAGATGAAGCCTACGATTCAACATCGTAGCATTAAGTCTAAGAGAGTTTCATTCTTTTAGCACAACGCTGTGTGTAGAACGGATTTAGATAATCTACACGCCAGCCCAACTCAAACGGTAGTTGGTAAAGGCTCATCAAACCCGCTGAGGGTCGGGTTGGCCAATAACCCTAAAGCCAACGCCACACGCTGCTGTCGGCTTAGTCTTTCTCCGATTGAAGAAGACACCGAGTTCGATTCTCGGGTATTTCATCCCGGCCTAAGAAGGGATAAAGCCAACGCCTCACAGCGTTGCGGTTTAGTCTTTCTCCGATTGAAGAAGACACCGAGTTCGGTTCGGGGTATTTTATCCCAAACCTAAGAAGGATAAAGCCAACGCCACACGCTGCTCGGCTTAGTCTTTTTCCGATTGAAGAAGACACCGAGTTTGATTCTCGGGTATTTCATCCCAAGCCTAAGAAGGATGAGTCTACGCTGCAACACGCTGTCGTGGTCTCTTGCCCGTAAAAGAGTATGAAGCCTACGTATTCAACATCGTAGCATTAAGTCTAAGAGAGTTTCATTCTTTTAGCACAACGCTATATGTAGAACGGATTTAGATAATCTACACGCCAGCCCAACTCAAACGGTAGTTGGTAAAGGCTAATCAAATCCGCTGACTACCGAGGGTTTGCCAAAATCCTATAAGTATTATGGTTAATTATTTCATTTAAATAAAAGAATCATAATAAAGCATAAAAGAGGATAGAAATACGCTTTATTGATAAAAGACTGAAGTTACACAAGCTCTCTAAACATCAAATTTGTGACAAAGAAATTTGCCGCTTAACTCGATACTTTATTGAGGAAAGCTTGTTGAAGTTCCTCTGAGCTCGACCAAAGTCTCCTCGGCTATTAAGGGTCTTTGCGGTCTCCTCCTCGACTTCGACAGCTTCCGCTTTGAAAACTCAAGCTTCTGACATGACCGCAAGAGTCTCCTCCTTGTTGGCCTTCGCCGCCTTCAAGATGATCGACTCTCCTCGCCGCTTGAAGTTCCTGCTCGAGCTCTACTATTCTCGCTTCCAGCCGACACAAGATTGAAAATGTCCCACGGAAGACGAAGCTTCGGATGTTAGCCTCCAAAAGACGCACTGTCTTGCCGTGATCTGAACTTCGAGTCCAAGAATAACGCCAGCATCACGCCAAGCCGCCGCGAGCCTGCTTCTGCCTCTATATATGAGGGGAGCCCGGCTGCCTCAAAGTCTTGCAGACTCTTGAGCTTAACCTCCAAATGATCGAGATCATCAGCGATGGTCTGGGCCAACTCTGAATAACCCGCATCTCTTATCGTGGTTACCCTAGGTCAAGAGGAAGGAGGGTTTGTGGGTATTTATAACAATCCCATATGGACTTAATCCTCTCTGAATAAGGAGTCCTATTTGATAACAAATAGGAATTCTAATTGGAGCCCAATTGGACATCTAAAAGGAGTCCAAATCAGCCCAATAATTTATCCATCCTCTTTCCTAAATATTTGGAAAGATTTTTGGAGATGTTACCCGGCTCAATATTACTCGAATTTTCTCCCACATCGACCATCGACGTCATTTAATCCTACTCCAATCAGGATTACGAGTATAAACTATTTCCTAATTTGTCGAGAAGTTCCCGGAAGAATATTTCCATAAAAAAATATTCTTAGGGATAACTCGATCGTGCGGATTGCATCGACACTAATCAACGCGTTGCCTAATCCTACTCCGAATAGGACTACGAGTATAAACTATTTCCTAAATTCTTAGCGAGAAGTTCTGGAGAATATTACCATATTCTTAAGGATAACTCGATAACCCTCACTGTGGAACCTCAAAGAGGAATGAATTGACGAATCCTGACAAGGCTTATATTGACGCCGGACAATGCGTTCTACCTTGAAAGAATCCCTCCCACTGTGGATAATTGTACTCCAACAAGAAATAATACGGTAGCGACGCCAACTAACGCATCGTCGCCGAAGGATTCACTGATCAGCGGTTCGAACCCCCTTTAAATTGCACGCCGGTCGACGCGTTACACTCGCCGATTGAAGGCTAAAATCCACATAGTTTGGCGCCAATTAACGCGTCGAAGAAAAGGATTCCCCGATCAACAGAGGAATTTCGATGGTCAATAGGACGACAGTTCACCAACACGAGTCAATAACAAGGAAATTTAGTCAGCTACAGTTTGAAATTCCAACAACGGTCAAGCAATAAATGCAGTATCGTAACACCCCCGGGTATCCTACAAAGTGCTGGAGAACCTGAGCGGATTGGAGGAATCAAATACTGGAGCTAATCTTAAAAGAAATTCATTTATCGACTTCTGGTCAAGATCTTAACAACGGTCAGACAAAAAATGCAGCACCGTAATACCCTCAGCAATCCTACAAAGCACTGGAAAGACTGAAGGGAGTGGAGAGATCAAACGCCAAGGTCATTCATAAGTCCTATCACGCCAACAAAAGGGTGAAGGGCTCATCACGTCCAAAGCATCTCAGACTCATCAAGAATCGAGACTGAGACGCTTTGGAGGGGTATCCGAGGCGCTAAAATTGCTTATCGCATTCGAACGAGACTCGTGATGGTGGGTTAACAACCGACGACCCATCCGACAAACGCTGGCGATTGACTATGCCGCGAAAACGATCACGGTTTCCAGCAACACATGAAGTGAGCCGGCGATGCATACAAGCCAACGAGGTTGCATCCAACAACAAAGCTTCAAAATCAGTAAGATTCGGCGAAGCGAGATCGATTGGATTCGAACGTCAACAAGACTGGATTCAAACGACGACAAGACAAGGATCAGTCGTCATCTAACCTGTCAACGTGATTGAACCAACCGAATTCCGAGTCAGCAAAGAAATGAATCGGACACGGACTTAGGACGACAATGACAAGATCGAGACAAAACGTCGCGAAAAAGTCCGGAAACCAACCAAGCGACGCCAAAAGGCGTTCGGCCGAAACCCGGACATCGTTTGGTGTCCGGCCAAGGCCCGGACACCATATGGTGTCCTACGGCCATCACTTTTGATCATTTGCCTATAAATAGGCCGGGGGGTGTTCAGTTCTAAGGGTTGGATTTTGGTGTCCGTGGTATACCCCCTCTTTGATCATTTGCCTATAAATAGGCCGGGGGGGTGTTCAGTTCTAAGGGTTGGATTTTCTGATATTTGAGAGGAGCTTTCGCGAGATCTACGAGCAGTCGACGCACGGTTCTAAGCACCGGCGAGCACAAGTTCCGTCGACGTCAGATCTACAAATCGCGAGGTAAGCAAACTCAGGTCGGCTACAGATCAGCGCAGTGATTTCTCCTAGTAGATCTCACCCGCCCGTGATCCTCTCCTTCGTGAGTGTGATCCCCGGCGATCCTCTCCTTCGTGAGTGTGATCCTCAGCGCTTCGCTTCCTTCGCGGAAACGAGCCCTTCACGCCTCAGAGTTCCGTAACCCGGCTTTCCACGGATCGAATTGCGCGGTGGTCCACCGGACGAATAAAAGTCCCCAAGACAGTAAAGAACCCACACAAGCGAGGATCCCGTGATAATAGAGATCCGAAGGCTTGTTCATAAAAGGAAGAAGTTGTAATTTTTATTTTCATTTATGCGCTGAAATAAAAGGCACTTTTCTTTTGAATTTTGTTGTAGGCCAACGGTTGTAAGCAAGTTCAAAGCAATGAATAACAAAACAACTTTCCCCGCGAACAACCGCCTCTTTCCTCTCCTCCTCGAACCTTAACCCACGCCGGTCCTCGTCTCGCTTCATAGCGCCCTTTGCACGCCTTCCTTCTACTCTCGCCAAGACGCTGGTTGGCCGGTCCCTCACCAGTACTTCTACCGCCAACTCCACCGCCCGCGACCTCGCGGATCGCCTGCTGCTCGCCATCCTTGCCCACAGCCCACCGACGACGCGAACTGCAGCCGAAATCATACCGATTCACTCGTAGGCAAGATCCCGCTTACTATTGACTTGTATTTATAATTTTAGATTATTTATGAATTATTATGTGCATAAAACGATTATGATATATTATGAACTGTGGGATTGCCCGATGATGATTTTACTGTTGTTAGTATGATTATGTGAGATATTATTGAATGAGGAAAATTAGTTAAAGGAATTAATTTACAAAAGGATTTTTGAAGTATTAATTTATTGTAAGATGAATATTTAAATTATTAAGTTTATTGTCAAGTGTTATTTTAGAATAATCGGAGGAATAATATTTTAAAGGAATTATTTTATAAAGGGATTTTGAATTATTAAAGGAATAATGGAATTAATATTTTATTATTTAAAAATATATATTATTTTAGAGTATTCACGATGAAAACCTAATTTAAAAGGGATTGTTGGGAAAAGATTATTTTGATTATTTTAATTGGGAAGAAGATTATTTTGATTATTTTAATTGTGATCGATAAGTGATATAAACCGTGACATTTCATGTATGAAACGCACGTTATTTTCAATTTTCTTTTACGCTGTTATTAAGCTATGTGTTATCCAGTTATCGATGATTTTATGAGACGTTTCGGATTCCGAGTAGTGAGATATTGATGATTTCAGTTTGCATGCGTATTTAACTGTTCTTAGATATTGTTCATGCATATCGTATTTTGTTCATATTATTATTCTTGTTTTACGAATATTTTCATGTACTTGTTAGGCCATTTTGATGTTGCATAGAGTCGGTCACATTATTCACTATCTTGTTGCATTGAGAACCATTAGTAGTTCATGACTTAGGACTTGTGCGTCATGAACTAGTCTTAGTGACATGAGTTGTGTTGATTAGGAGGTGAACCAGTGATCTGATTGACCGTATCGTTAACTTGGAATTACTCGAGACCTTGGGGTGGGAAAGTCTTGGTTCATGTGATCGGATATGGCTGTTGATGTATCTTCCAGACTCGCTCTAAGTGAATTGTTTCACACTTGGGGTTGGTTTGTTGGGCCAGTGAATTGTTTTGCACGTGGCCAGTGAAATCGTTTTGTCACCTGAGTCCTGCTTGTGTCCGGACAAGCCGAAATCGGATTGCGTGTAGTCCTTTGACCGAAGGGTATCGTGGCATTGGATGCACGTAGAGGATTTGTGAACAGTCAGTTATCCGGTGATATGAACTTCGACTCTGTGAGAGTTATGATCCAGTGACCTATTATAGAATGGCTAGATACTGACATTGAGTTGAGATATTTGACAGTTAGGGCACCTGTTTGTACGGACACATGAGATGCACATGTCGATGCTTTATTTCCAGTTATATGTTCCATCCGTGTATAGTTCGGGGTTATTATTTAGTTATTTACAATCCAAGACATATGGTATAGACATGAGGGTTTCCTTGTTTGGATTATTTCGATCGACGTACTACGTCTCGTTTTGTAGATTTCTAAATATTAATCGCAATCGAATTTTCATGGTTGGTTAATCGGATTGTTGTACTTGGATCGTTCGCAGTTTCTGATTACTTGCTTTCATTTATATTTATTATTATACTGCCATTTCGTTGTGGGATCTTGCCGTGTGCCATGCACGCTGACGTACTCCATTCTCTTGGTGTACGTCAGATATAGATGACGAACAGGTCCAGTATGGAGATGCACTTGAGCCGGAGTTTTCTCAGCAGGAGAGCCTCCCTGACGACGGAGTAGATCGAGCTGAAGCTTAGTTTCCTTTTTGTTTTCAGTAGTTTGATGAACCTTAGACCAATTTCAGTATTTTTTCCAGTTTAGTTGACATTGTGTAGGATTCTCTAGTTTCTTTAGCTACATGCATTGTTCCAGACATGTGGTCTCTTTATAGTCTGGGATGTTATTTTATTCTGGTGATATGTACTTCCTGTTCTGGATATTTATTTATTCTTACTGGCTGTGATTGGGATTTGTGACCGTGATGTACTTTTATCATTACTTGACGCTTGGCGTATTAGATTGAGGAGATATGTTTTTTTTATTTGTATTTCTTCTCAACCTAATACGTCGCGGACTTGTTCACATATCGTTTCCGGGTATTTTGGGAAACGGGGCGTGACATATACTCTTACTTGGTCAAAATTGGTAAGTTAATACCCTATGTTTTGCAAACATGAAAATTTTCATCTGAAAGTTCTCATATAATATTCATATGTTAATTTTAGAACTTTTTAACCATTAATATTTGTTAAATTACTATTAAACCTATCCAAATTCGAATGTATCATAATGCTTTTTCAAAAATAGAATTTGAAAAGATTTAACGATGAATTCAACAAACTTCATAGACAGAAAGTTATAAGATTAGCATATAAATATTATATGAGAGCTTTCGGGAAAAAATTTTACATCTGCAAAACATAGGGTATTAATGTGCCAATTTTAAACCAAATCGGGGTATATAAATGCTATGAAATTTAATTGAGGGTATATAAGTGCCAATGAAGTGAAACTATAAGATATTTAAGTGCCATTTAGCCTTAAAAAAATTAGAGAGCGACTTTTACGGTGAAATAATTTTCGGAGAAACGAAGCCTCCGGCTTTGTGAGTTAAACTATCTTAATAAATCCCTCAAGGGTTTCATATTTTATTTACGATGCTCCCCCTGCCAACACAGGTATGATACTTGTAACTATTAGTATTCGACTATTTTATGAAAGAGTACATTAATCCAATGTATATATATATATATATATATATATTAACATAATAAAAAGGAAATGCTTTATTTCCCCATCCATTGGATCCCAGCCGTCGGATTCTCTCGCCAGCTGGCAATTGCAACGGCTACCTACTGAACGACGCCCCAACGTTGCGTGGGCCCCGTTCACCCGACCACTGACGTTTGAGTCAACGGTCATTTCCAGGGGTAGTTTCGTCAACTAAAAACTTATTCCGAACGATACCCTCAATACTTCAAAATTACCCAAAAACGTCCCGAACAAAACCGTAATTATACGATATTCAATTTGAGGGCTCTTTAGGAATCTTAGGTGAGATCCGGTGTTTGATTTAGACCAAGAGGGTACATGACCTTGTCTCGTGAAACATTGCCACGTATCTCTCTCCCTCTTTCTCCAAACCTAAAATTTTCCCCCAAATTTCGCGTGAAAATTCCCCGAATCCAAAGGAAAACTCGAAATTTCCAGGTGAGTGATCCCTTTCTCCTCCTCCTTCTCAATTGAATTGATAGAGATTAAGGTTTTAGAATCGCATTGGTGATCTTTTCGTTTCTTCTGTGAATTAGGGCAAGGTATTCTAAATCCGTGGTTTATTGTGATCTTTTCTGTATGGTTCTTTGATAATTAGCCTAAAGGCTCGATTTTTGGTAGTAATGTTCAGTTTGATCTCTCACTGTGCTTATGGGCTTTCATGGGTAGAGTTTTAGTTAATCAAGATCCAATCTCTTTTGCCCATAGGATGAATTCTTCACTTTTCTCTAATTTGTTGTTTGTTTACAGGATAATGGTTGATTTCTTGATCCTTAATCCTTTATTTTTGTACTAAGTGATTGCCTCGTTCACATGAAAGAAACACTCTTTCTTTAGTTGCAAATGTTTTTCTCCTTTAGAGCTGATTGATTTCATGAAGCTAAGTGCTCTTCTTCAGGAGGTTCTTTCTTTATTAACCCATTTCCTTTTCTTTAGATAAAAACTCTCTTCCTATAATCAATTTGTTTCCTTAGGCTAGTTCTTTCATTACATTATTATCTTTTTCGATTCATTATATAATTTCATGTCTTGTTTTCTATGATTTGTGTCCCTATTTTCTTCTAAGTAACTTCTGGAGAATTATTTTCCTTTGCAATATTGCTTGTGAACTGATTGTAGCCTGATTTATTCTTTCTATCGTTACTAGACAAAGATCTTTACTTATGAACTTTAGCTTATAATGAATATGGATGCTTTGTGTTTCTGATTTTTCTACAGTGGTAATTAGTGGAGCCAAAATTTTCAATATTGTTTGTTTAGGATCAGATCAAGGAGTTCTAAAGTCAGTACGATTGGAGTTTTTATTTTAGGAGGATGTAGGGTGGGCTTAACTATTGAGACATGTAGATTGCAATGATTAGTTGCTACTGAAAAATGATTAGAAATATAACCACTGAGGTTGTGCTTGATTCTGAATTAATTCTTTAAGACATTGCATGATTGGAGGCTTCAATTATTACAATAATTAATTTCAATTACCTGTTATCCACCTTATTTCTCACTATACGATATGTTGAAGACATTGTCATTTTATATCTAAAGGAATACAGATGATGCTTTGCTGGCACTGATTATCTTGTTGAAGTTTGTCAATTAGGTGATGTTGTTATTTGTTTCTGGAGCAATTTTTTTGCCAGTTAACTTTCGCGTCTGCTTTGAGAAAGATAATTGGTAAGTTCAGAAACTATATTGACTTGCTGAAGATGCAAAATATTTTGGACGGAGCTCGAGCATCTTAGAACAGTCATCTTTGGAATGTAAATAAGTTTTTTTTTTCTTTTTGTAGGACAACAAACTTGGAATCAATGAATGGAAAGTGGACTTTGTTTAGCAATGTTTTACTTCTTTCTATTCGCCAGTTAACTTTAAGAGGATGGGAATTTTACCTTTGAAAGGAGAATAAGGGATGCGATTTGGAATTCAAACAGAGTGTTTCTCATAGTTGCGACCCTTTTTTTTTGTTTAATGTAGCAACAACTTTCAAAAATCAGTTGGGACACAAGGGTTAGTTTAATAATCCGACGTGTTGTGCAAGTATATGCAAATGTGCATGTTGACATAGAGACAAGAAAGAAATGTGAACATGCGCGAGCATGCAAATGTAATATTTATCAAGAGTAGTATATAGAGGGTTTTTTTTACTTTGGAGGGGAATATCATGGAGGTGAGAAGTGAGGAAGAAGGGGGTTGGGTTATGCACACGGGAATGCATGTATGCAAGGAGATTATATAGGGATGTGCCTTCATAAAAAGGTTTCTTCATTCTTATGCCCATGAGAATAGTTTAGGGAAGGTGTTTGAGTTGTTCAGACACGCTTATGCATCCATGCGAGGAGGTAATTCATGCATGTGCATAAAAGGTGTATTCAAGCATATGCCCATGTCCACAATATGAAGATGCACGAATACCCACATCTATATGCATAATCACTAAGACTCAAGAATGTTGTCTTGAATGGGGGTTGGGTTAAGACACGTGCATGCACGTATGCAAGGAGGTAATATAAGGATGCGTGTTGATGTGCATAAGAAGTTGTTGTCTCGCATATGCCGATGAGGGTGGGGGTGACAAAGGGGCTGAGTTGTAGCAACATGCGCCGCCATCTATGTAAGGAGGTAATTCATGCATATGTGATATGCCCATACACATAAATATGAATCTCCGTGATTACCCACACGTAAATGCATAATCACTAAGCGTCAAGCATGTCTTTTTAAAAGGCGGGTTGTAGACACTCGTGCAGTCACATATGCAAGGAGGTAATATATGCTTGTGCCTTATTGTGCATAAAAAGGTGTCTTCATGCATATGCCCTTGAGGGTGGGGGCATTGAAGGGTTGAGTTTTAGACACACGCATGTATCTATGCAAGGAAGTAAGACATGCATGTGCATAAAAAGGTGTATTCGTGCATATGCCCATGCATATAATAAGAACATCCATGATAACCAGCATCTTTATGCATAATTACCAAGTGTCAAGCATGTCATCTTAACTTTTTATCTGAAAATGTAGTAGGAAAAGCATTACAACACCTATAAAATGTGTTAAGATGCTAGAAGAAAGAGCAGTGAAATGAATGCACCTTAACCATGCACATGTTCCAACTTCATTATTCACATAGCACGACAAAACATATCGCCCTTCCTTGTTATGCTATGAGATTTATAATTAACATTTAAACATATTTAGTTCAAGAGCATATAATGCATAAAAAGATTATATACTGGTTAAACAGATTATTCAGATTAAAATTTTAATATTATAATGATTAAATGTTAAAATATCCAATAAAATCTGGAGAAGCACATCTGTGTGCATAATTACTAAGTCTCAAGCATGTTGTCTTATCTTTTATCTGAAATGTAATAGGAAAAACATTACAACACCTATAAAATGTGTTAAGATGCTAGAAGAAAGAACAGTGAAATAAATGTACATTAACCATGCACATCCTCCGACTTCATTATTCACATAGAATTGCAAAATTTATCATCCATCCTTGTTACTTTTGAAGATTTAAAATTAATATTTAAGCATGTTTAGTTTGAGAGACATAATGCATAAAAAGATTATAAACCCATTAAACAAATTACACAGATTAAAATTTTAATATTATATTATATTAAATGTTAAAACATCCAATAAAATCTGGAAAAGCAGAAAAATATGATATATACTAATGAAATTACTAAGAAAACACCTATCGGCTATATTTCAAGAAAATTAGACTCTAGAAGCATACTGAGAGGTCGCATATTGAGAGGTATTTGCATTAGTGGCACACGTTTACAATATCAGCAAGAAATTTGAAAAATAGAAATAATTAAAGAATGGAAATTTTGAAAAAAAGAACTAATAAACTAACCTCTCGACAATTACCATGTTGTTGCCATTGCTTTCGGTATTGGTTGTGACTAATGGTGGTGTCATTATCATCCGTCACATATTGAGAAGTAGTTGCATCAATGGCACAATGTTTACAATATCAGCAGGAAATTTGAAAAATAGAAATAATTAAATAATGGAAATTTGGAAAAAAAGAACTAATAAATTAACCTCTCGACAATCACCATGTTGTTGCAGTTGCTTTCACTATATATTGTGACTAGGTGGTGTCATTATCATCCATCGCTATCTTGGCATTATGCTGCATGGAGTACTCCTCAACCACATACGTTTTTGGAAAGGGAAGGTATCCGTGAGTAATTTTGGGAAAATAGGGTTGCAGTTCATTAGATTTTCATAGTGGTGATTCTTATTTCAAGTTTGAACCCATGGCAGATTTGGATCCGATCTTTCAACTATTAGTCATCCGTGTATTCACCTTCATGGCCTGACCCTATGTCCAGTCACATAAAGCAAGTTCCATGCAGAACTGGGTGACATTATGTTTATGTGGCTGCATAAGCCTTGTTTTTTAACACCGTTATAGATATCGTATATTCTTGCATGCATCCTTTCTTTTCTGTTTTGTTTAGTAGATATTGGGTAATATTATCTGTATATATCCAAATATCCAAGGTTGGATGTCTCTTAGGACGGACAGAGTGTTGCATGTCTTGTCTCCTGATGTTCATATTAGCATGGTTGCAAGCATGAAGGCTGTATAAGACTTCTAGTTAAATAAGTGTACGTGCTTTTAGAGTACTATTTTGGGTGGTTTTGGAAACAAACTGTCCATGCTTCGGTGTTTCGTCTGGTGATTTTGGACATAAATTGAACATTCTGTAATACTATCTAAAATTAATTCCTCTGAATGGCTATTGTATGCCTCCCGATGCCTATCATAGTGGCTAAGAGATGGAGTCAAACTGTATTTTATCAAAGGTTGCTAATTACTAACGTGTGTGCTATTATGTACACTAAGCTTGTACCTTCTTTCTGCTTTCATAAAATAGGGAAAAGGCTGTGGTTTGCGTAAAAGCTGAGAGCTCTATTTATAACTTTACTATGTGCTAGCTGTTAGTCTTGTTACTTTCCATCTTATTATTACCAATGTTTCTGCAGTGAAGGTTTTTCTAAATGTGAATATGTAAAGTGGACCGTAGTTAGTATAAGCAGAGTTGTTTACAGCTTTACTATGTTCTAATTATCAGTCTCGTTACTTTCCATCATATAGATGTTATTGCTTTTGGATTTTTCTTGGTATTCTAATTTTTGACAATTCAAACTATATGCAGGCCTTTGTGAGCTAAAGTGGAGATTTTGTCACTTGACTCTTTCTTCAGGACTTCGAAGGCATTAATCTAAACAAATTCCAGACTCCAAGTAATTTTAGTGGATCCAAGTTTCATATCCTTTGGAAAACAACGAGGACTCTCAAGATCGTTTCACCTAGCATTTCTGTTCCATACAAATGGTAATTATGCAAAAAGAAATTCTACACAGACTACAGTTAGACAGCATTTCTATTCTTGACGAAATTCGGATACAGAATTTAATATTTTGGACAATTTGTGCAGGCAACCAATGAGAACCTTCCCCCTAATGTCATTAAACAGCTTGCTAAGGAATTGAAAAATCTTGATGATTCCCCACCAGAAGGCATTAAAGTGGTTGTTAATGATGATGATTTCTCAATTATATATGCTGATATTGAAGGGCCTGGTAGGTGATTGTAATAATTGATTGCATAACACCACTTATTCTTTTTTGACGATGATGGCAATTTACACAATTTTCCTTCCCTTAATGCAGCTGGAACTCCATATGAGAATGGTACATTCCGGATGAAACTGTTGTTATCACGTGACTTTCCTCAATCGCCTCCAAGAGGTCTGTCCTTAATGTAGCTCTGTGCATTAAATATCTACTTTTCATAACTTTGGCCATGGCTTTCTCACCCTTGATATTTATCTTTGTAGGTTATTTTTTGACTAAAATCTTTCATCCAAACATTGCAACAAATGGTGAGATTTGTGTTAATACGCTGAAGAGGGATTGGAATCCAAGTCTTGGATTGAGACATGTTCTGACAGTAAGTTAATGCTACTTGATTGCTTTTCCCCCTCTTTATAGCTTAGGAGAGCATACGACTTCTTTTACATGGAATTTGTTTTCTTTGGTTGATTAGAGATAAATGCACTAAGAATATTTTAGATATTTATTTTAAAATGCACAGATTGTAATGGATTCTGGATTCTGGAGACTAGACTCTCATTATTATTCCATATTTGATTAGGCATGAGTTATTAGCACGTCTTTTGACTGCTTGTCTGTGGGAATTTTTGACTAATGAGTAATGATGATCTTTGTTGTTTAACACTGTTAATTTTCTCTCTTTTCCTATGAGTAACACTGTACTTTTAAATTAAAAATTTTAATTCTGTCTTGAATGCTTGTCTTTTTCTTCCCTTTTTTTTTTTTTTTTGCATTGTTATCTTTTTGGAGTTTCAGAATTTTCATATCACTCCTGATGCAGATATTGACATATTTACTTGTTATAAAAGCTTCATTTGTATTGTAGTTGTGTGCCATCTTTACTCTTGCTATATATGTGATCTTTTACCTATTTAGTCTTCATATAATGCTGAAAACAGGTTATCCGATGCCTACTGATAGAACCCTTCCCTGAGTCTGCACTCAATGAGCAGGCTGGTAAAATGTTGCTTGAAGATTATGAAGAGTATGCTAGGCATGCAAGGTCAATATTTCCTTTTCTTCTTTGATTTATTGTTTAATCTCTCTCTCTCTCTCTCTCTCTCTGTAGAAGCATGTAACTATCAGAATCAAGCTTAGCAACTTTCAGAAAAACCCAAATCATGATTGGATCTGCAAAATTAAAAGCTTAGAACCAGATTATCATTAATAACGTTGTAGTATTCAAAAGAAATAATCTACAGGAACATTTGCTTCTTTCAGGCTCATGGCTATATAAAAAATCCTATAGAGGGTCCCTTAAATATATAGAAACATAAGATATCACAATCTACACCTTAGTTATAAAATCAGGAGGCAACACGTGTATGCAAATCAACAATTGATAGAATATGAAAATCTACAATTTATAGAAAGATTTCGTGTGAAATTGTTGCTGTTCATCAATTTATGTGTACGCAATGTGCTTGTCTACTACTTAACCATAATATTGATTATACTTAAATACTCTTTTCTCTTCGCAGGTTATATACCGGGATCCATGCTCTTAAGAAACCAAAATCCAAGACCGGTGCGATAGCAGAATCCACTACTTCTCTAAACATCGATCTGACTAATCCAGTTCACAGTAGCAAGATTTCATCACAATCTGCTAGTGGACATGCATCTAGAGTTCCAGGACTCACCGAGCAAGATCAAAACACAATTGCTCCAGTGACTGCCTCTATTGGTGGAGCATCGGTCTCAGCTGTTCAGAAGAAAGCAGTTGTGACCACTGCAAAACCTCAGATTGAGAGAAAAAAGGTGGTGGATGCAAGGAAGAAGAGCTTGAAGAGATTGTAGAGGGGGAATGAAATGGTGGAGAGAGACATTAATAAACAAGGAGGCAATTTGCGTTACTGAAATGGGTTGTTGTAATATTGTGCTTAACTTTTTTCCCTTCTTGTAAACATATTGCAGTCTTTAATCTTATTAGTTCGCCAAATTGTTATTTTAGTTGAATGCTTCTTTGAAATAAGTCATAAGAATATAACAGTTCATTCTTGTTTTCTGATTTTTCTTTCTGCAAAAGTCTTGGGTGAGTTTTTCCCGTCTTTTCTCTTATGAAGTTCTCTAACAAGGCATAACTTTTTTTTTTTTTTTTTTTTGGTTCTGTTTTGAACTTCTTCCTCCTTGTAAATGCAGCTCTTATTCTTAACAGTTTTCTCAGTTGTTCTTGGTTGGATGTTTCTTCGATATAAAGCTGTAATTTTAAAACAGTTTATCATTGTTTTCTGATTTTCCTCCAAAAGTCTTTACTTAATTTTTCCTGTGCTCTCCTTGAAATTCTTCAAACACTTGTGCTTAACAGATCAAGAGAAACTGCGTTCTCTCACCTCAGAACTTTGGATGGTATTTGGCTCGCTAGTAATACTTAGCCTCTTGGTCATCTCTTCCATATTTTTAGTTGGTCAATCATGAAATGAACCAAAGACTCTAACACTGGCTTCAAAATTCCTTGCTCATTGACCAAGATCGACATCTCAAGATCTGAATTCCTATGTTTTCCGTTGTCCATTGTGCTTTCTTAGCTCCCAAACTTTGAAGGCCTAGCAGCTTTAGCGTACCATCATTGCTCAAGCTGTACATATAACTCAAAATAACTGAAGAAAACTTCTTATATTATCATACTCTGAACATTTCACTTCAAGATTACATGATAAACTGAGTTTTCACTCCTCTTCTGGTAACAAAAAAACTGTCAAATTCATTACCCCTTTATTCTAGATGTGACCTAGATTTCAACTACTATCTTGCAACTTGGGTTGGCCTCTGCTGATTATTTCTTGAAGTGCTCTCTTAGCTTCTTCCAACGTCTCGACTCCCTTCTCCACTTCAAAAGATAGCCTCTGAATGTTGAACTGCAGAGGAATAAAAATGATCAATCAAGAGGCTTTGGCAAGTTAAATATGTTGTTTGAATCTTCTAATGGCAGCTCAGAATCATGAACTATTCGATAATGTACACACTTTGCAATATCAGCGCACTTTATAAACAAAAGAAGTATGATTTCATCAAAAACTAAATCTAAATGAATATTGCAAATCAAACAGATCAGATACTCTCCATGCTTCTTATGTATTTGATCATTGAAAGAAAGAATGGATGGGTAAATTCAAATTTTAAAAAGGGATACTGGTCTGCAGCCAACAGGAAAAGTCAAACATAAGTTCTTAACATAATGACAGGAGTTCAAGGTGGTTGAAAAATGTATGGTGACAGAAAATAATAAATTGAAGCGGAATATTACTTCCATCTAGTCCTTCTCCAACATAATAAGCAATCAGTGATACCTCAAGCCCATAACACCGTAACTAGAGAACATTCACGCTGTTAGAAACAGCAGCGTATCTACTGTGCCTTCTGTAATAAAAATCTAATGTATGCACACAATTCGATCTTAAATGCTTATGCACCTAGGAATTGATTATAGCAAACAGTAGCACACTTATTACCATGAACTTAAGCTAGAACTACTGAAGAAAAGTGGAATATCACTAAGAAATACAAGTGAAGGAAAACAGAAAGTACGAAAAACTTATCAATTGTAATTTACCTGTGCACCCTGGCGAACCCTGATGTCCGCGCCTTTGCTGTCAATTGATATGAAAGCTGCATCATCTATCTCCCCTTCAGTAGCTAAGATTTTTCTAAGTGGCTTTGAGAATATTGCATTGAGTTCCTGCTTAGAAAGAATCATGCATCATAAATTAAGAATTAAATGCTAGCAATATTATGTGCTATCTTCAACTCTATATTCTTTATTAGTTAATTTATCGTGACGTAAATGCAACTTGAAACTTAGAGCAACGCATAAACTTTATAGCTCACCTTCAAATTTTGCTCTCCACCATCAGCAGCAATCTTGTCAGGTAGAAGAGCTTCATATTCCTTGACATCTACCCATTGAACAGTACCAAACCCTCCAATGAAATATATATCACTGATGATTGTCATATTGATCATAGTTAGAGCCACACATAAACTTTATTTCTCCATCGAAT
Source organism: Asparagus setaceus (assembly GCA_012295165.1). Lineage (NCBI taxonomy): Eukaryota > Viridiplantae > Streptophyta > Magnoliopsida > Asparagales > Asparagaceae > Asparagus > Asparagus setaceus. Next base: position 61,499,270 of record CM022705.1, on the reverse strand, counting down.
TTATTACAAACTCATTTAAAAGCAATTGTAATTGCAGCAAGAAGAGATGATTTCTTTACATAACGAACAAAATCTGCATTAAGGCATCAAAATATCACTTTTTTCTTTCTCTATCATGCTTAGCATTTGTACTGAATAATGTTTATTGCAAGTTATAACAGCAAAAAAGTTCAGAAATGAACCTGATGTCCTGCATTCTGTAGTAATAAAAGTTTCCCCATTGTTGTGATGCCCATTGCTGGTGTTTAGCTATGTACTGCTGACGAGCCCAATCCTGATGAGGCACAAATAATTATTTAAAATGATACCAGTCTTATTTACAATATCGACACAAAAAGTTCCCCACTAAAACTATAAGGACATTGTTGCAATTTGTATATATAGGAATAACTTAAAGAATTGATGCATGCTTTCTGTCTTACAAAATGAATCTGCAATCAGAAAACAGTTGTACCTTCACTTTCCCACAATTATAACGTCCGTCTGAAATGAGCATGCAAAGGGAATCTAGTGGGTAAAGTGTCTGAGGATTAAAGCAGGACCTCAGACACTGAGGTGCATCGGCCCAACATCACAAGCAAATGGGTAGATAGAAGTAAGCAAGCCAAAAGTGAAAAGACGCAAGCCCAATGAAAGGTAGTTAGGGACCCTACAAGTTAACGTCTTTTCATAAGTTACAGCAGTTATGACTTATGAGTTGTTAACTCAATTGCAATAAATTGGGATTGGTGGAAATCAAGGAGTTAAAGCATGCACAATAAGAAATGTGTATAATTGGGTCGAGGCATATAAGTATATATAGAAGAATGCAATCCGGGTCCTTATTCTTGTGATATGTCTTACAGTAGCAATTATTTTTATCATTAAGTATGTATTCCTTACTTGGTTATGAATTTTATCATCAGTGTATGTTTAAAGCTCAGATATGGTACGCTATTCTTAATGTGATCTTAGCAGTAGGCAGTTAAGAGCTAGCTCCTAGCCCTACTGCATTTCAATTTCCTGGAACCGCCAAGCCCACTTTGAGAGGTTAAACACTGGAAAAACTTAGTTTGATGCAAGAAAGCAATAATGATCAATAGCAAGCATAATCTACAAAAACCAATTAAGACTTTAGCGGAAGGGGAGAGGATTAGAAGATAGAGCTTCCATGCTAACATAAAAATTGTGGTGGCGAAAACAAGTACACATGCAGTATGATCCGTTTTCCTCGCAATACAAAAAAATTAAGATAGTTTGATGGCAACCTGCTGGTCAGCTGGGAGTGGGACAATATCACCAAATATCGTAACACGTGCATTTGACAATCCGCTCCATCCAGGTATCTAGGATCAAAAAAGTTCCTCAGATAAATAAATTAGTAAGGAAGGTGACAGGATTGAATTTGTAAGAAGAAGAATAAGCATAAAGACAAGTTTACCTGCACAACAAGTGTGCATCTCGGATCAACCAGCAAATTCCGTGTATGGATAGCCAATGGTGAAAATGAAAATATTGGATCTGCAGAAAATAGTACACATATCTCCTATGAGTTGACGACAAAATTTTATACGCATGTTGTCACACGAAACCAATGGCTACTTACGGCCCATTGGATCAGGTGCGAAATCAACTAGAGAGCCAAATGGGTATCCAGCACGACGATGATGCATTCGAGACATCACAGTGCACAAATGAGCAAACCTTGCCTGGTTTTAAAGAAAATACGGTCAGAGCATATTGCTCTGAATAAGGAAAAATAAGAGAAAAAAGTGTTAAGGAGTTTCAAAGAAGTTTTCATTAGATAGTGACTTACTTGTTCCATTAGGTTGCGAACAGCCAAGGCAGGTGGTGGTAGATCATGGACCGAGGTTGCGCTTTGGACGCCACCTGAAATTGGCGTCCTAAAGAGCCCAGCTCTAGATCCACTTTTCCCACTCGCATCATTACTGGGTGATATTGTTCCTAGCTTTTCGGTTATAGCTGCTTCATGGCTACCGATGTCACTTGAATTAATCTGAGTAGTAAATGAGAAATCATGAGGATGATACTTTACTATTTATATTAAAGGACCAGAAGTGTTCGTATAATGCGTCACCATATCCATTAGAACACTAAACTAAACAGCAGTCATTATTCCTCAAGGACATGTTTCAAGGAGATGACCACATGATCTAAACACTAACTGTGATGTAGCTTAGGATACATCGACAAAAACCTAAGTTACATGGGTATGGGTCCTGGTACAGGTATGGGTACGGGCATAGGACACGACAAATTTGTAAAAGCTAGGGTACGGGGACTCGGCAATATAGATGTATGTATGTTATATATATTTATATGTATTAAAATCGGTAATTTACATAAGATCAATATTGCTTTTTTTTTACCATTTCCATAAGATCAACATGTAAGAAATAGATGTGAAGTGTAGAATATATGTCCAAGAAGTGTATAACGGTGTTTTAAATTAAAACATTTAATATATAATTCAGTATACGCCTGAATAAATATATGCATATATTCAAGAAGTGTCCAAAACATTTAATATATAATTCAGTATACCTGAATAAATATATGCATATATTCAAGAAGTGTCCAAAACATTTAATATATAATTCAAGATATACCAATAAATATATGCATATATTCAAGAAGTGTCCAAAACATTTAATATATAATTCAGTATACGCCTGAATAAATATATGCATATATTCAAGAAGTGTCCAAGAAGGTCTGGTACAGGTAAATGGCGGGTACGGCTTCCGATAGAAATACCCAGGTAACATAGACAAAACCAATAGAAAGGCCTTTTACCCTAGATTCTGGGGCAGTCAAACATGAATTGTTTTCTCCGTTTAACTCTCCTAATCCTAGGTTAAATAAGTCACTTATTAGAACTTTGCTAAATCTGCGATAAAAAATGATTTTTCTAAAACTTCCAGCTTCACATTTAGGGCAAGAAAAGCATTGCTTATTGCCCAATTCAAGGAATCCAGTGTGTCAAAGTTGATGGCGAACATGAAACTGAGGCCAATTCCATCTAAATACAGTATATGCCAATCACTCTAAATATTTTTCATCTAAAAGTAAAACATATCCTATTCAAATTGAGCTATCAACCAAACAGTTTGTTCTTTCTCGCCGCAGTAATCACAATCGCTTGATAAGCAAACTGGCCTTCTCGTTGTCACAATATGTTAATAGTATAAAATTATAATCCTCAACTCACACAACAGTTCCAGAGTTTTTGTGCAGTGAAAGGGACCTTTGACATTATAATACCCTACCTCGATCTTACACTTTCCCCTATTGAAAATAAATGCAAAATATTTTATGTGAAAAATAAAGACTATAATTTTCAGGGCACTTTTTAAATCAGAAAGACGAATATAGGTAAAAGGAAAGGAAAATTACCTCAAGAAAAGAAGAACTCTCATCAGGAATCAATCCAGAACCATTACTCAATTCCCCCTCTTCATGGGCCAGAGCCCGAAACCTCCTCCAGCTTTTGAAATCGCTAGCTTCACATCTGGAAAGCCTCAAAGGCTCGAACTTTTCATGGATTTTCGAGAATCCACATCGAAAGATTGGAACTTTGAGCAGCGAAGAGATTGAAGAGTTGCGAGATTTCGAGGTTTCAGCAAATCTCGAATGAACTGCTGAAGAACTCGAGAGGGCTTCCATAGATAATGAGAGGTGGAGGCGACGAGGGTTTAATAAGAGAGAGAAAAGAGTAAAGTAGGGTTTTTGGGGGGACCAATAGAATCGAGAGCGGGGGCAGGTTTTTTTTTTTTTTCAGTAGGTTTTGGGATTTGGGAAGGGGAGCTAGGAGATAAATACAGAAAGTTCGGATTATAGGATGTACCTAATTTATTTTGCATTTTAAACCACCTTAATAATAGGATAATCATACAGAAACCACTTTTCATTTTCAATTTATACATAAACTATCTTTAAAGTTGGTTTTTATTGCAATCAACCACCTCCCAGTCAAATTCTTCACTTAAAACCCAAAATTACCCTTAAAAACTCACATTCAATGTACATGACTCATTTTTTTAGTATTTGGGTCTTATTAGGATACAACTCATGTACCTTGAACTTGAATTTTTTAAGCTTATTTTTGATTTTTTAGTGAAAATTTGACTTGGAGGTGGTTGATTGCAACAAAAACCAACTTTAAAAGTGGTTTATGTATAAATTGAAAATGAAAGGTGGTTTCCGTATAATTATCATATTATTAAGGTGGTTTCTAGGAAAAAACTCATTTATTTTTATGTATCATACAATTTTCTGCTAAAAAGAAAAGGGTTAACTTTTTCTTTTCAGCGGGGTGGTCACTGTTGGGACCATGTGGATCCCCGAAATTTTGGGCCGTTCCACAAAAGGCTCCTAAACTTTAACTTTTCTCATTGGACCTATCTATATATAATTTGCAAATAACTAAAATTTTATTGAGAGAATTCTAAACTTAGGAGATTGAGTATACTGCATGTGAATGTCAGATGACAAAAGTTTGAATTTTTTTCTCAATAAAATTTTAGTTATTTGCAAAATACATGTAGTGAGTCCGATGAGCAAAGTTCGGAGTTTTGGGGTGGGGTGAGACACTCTAAAGTTCAGGAGGGTTGTGTAAGATAAGCAAATTTTAGGGAAGTTATGTGCAATACACTCAAAGTTCAGGGGATTATGCTAAATTATCCAAAAACTTATGGTGTGTATTTATTGTGAGTCCCTAGATTCTGCGCAAATCTAGTTGAGTAAAAGTTTCTCGGGAGGGATAACTCCTTGCGTAATCCCAGGTGAAAAAAAAAGATTTTTGTTTTGGTGTTCATAACTAGTAATGTATATGAGAAATTTGAAATAAATTTCTTAAATTATTTAAATGACATCAAATATGTAGGACGGGTATTTAAGGTTGATATCTCATTGTGAAGGATGTGAACATAGATAACGATATTCTCAATATGGCACAAGACAGAGCTCCACAGATCGACAAGCTGATAAACATTTAGAATAGAAGAAACTAATATTTTGACATGTGGATTTGTAATCTGCAAAATAGCACCTAAATACCTTATAGTTTCAATCACGCTGCAATTATATATCCTCACTTATATATATATATATATATATATATATATATATATATATATATATATATATATATATATATATATATATATATATATATATATATATATATATATATATATATATATATATATATATATATATATATATATGTATGTATATATATATATATATATATATGTATGTATATATATATATAATATATATATATATATTATATATATATATATATATATATATATATATATAATATATATATATATAATATATATATATATATATATATATATATATATATATATATATATATATATATATATATATATATATATATATATATATATATATATATACTAAATTGTTTAAAATTGACACATCAATACCTTCTGTTATGGAAACCTGAAAAGTTTTACCAATGCCCTAATATGACACTCTTGCGCTAGTGCCCTCTAGAAACTCACACTGAAAAGCAGTCAGCATTGTATGCCAAGTGGTGTCAATTGTCATGCTTTGATGCCGCCATGTTAAGCGAACCTACAATCACAAAGCACTCCCATTAGAGTAAGAATCCTATCAGATATCAAGACCCCCGGCACTATGCGGGAGCGTCTGATAGAAGTAGAGGAGTTAGTGGAGGGAATTCGAATGCCACCCCTGATGGGTTGGAATTTCTTGTCCGATGTATTTTGACAGAAATCAAATTCTGCTGCTTTCATTGCATCTCGGTTGTTGAGTCTTGATCCACGACCAAAGTCCAACCCAAAACCCAAAGACGAAGGCCAAAAAAAACCAAAGCCCAAAAAAAACCAAAGCCCAAAAACTTCACACTTAACTTCTAAGCCTAACCTGACAGTAAAACTTTAGGGGTAGTCAAGTAGAACTAAAAGCTAGAACTAGGATAATTTATGGGATAAAATTTTAGAGTGTTAGCTAATTAGAACTTTAAGTAGGATAAAATTATAAGGTGTTAGTCAATTAGAATTGTATCAAAAATGGAATTGGGATAATTGTAAAAAACAAACCCACTTTTCTCATATTTCTATACAAACGAGAGAGAGTTCTAGTCTCTCAAATTATCCTAAGTCTTTAGCTAGAATTTGGTGGCAAAAAACTAGAACTCTCCTATTTTTTCCATAATAATTTTCTTTCCTTCATCCTTTCTTCCTCTGATATTTACCTGATCATCATACCATGCAAGTAGATTGGATCGCTCTCTTTCTACTCCTCTTTTATATGTTATTTTTTATTATTATTGAATATTATAAATTTTAAAGTAAAAACCATATATCTATCTATGTTTTATTGAAACATAACTTGTATTATAATAATAATTCAAAAGAATATAAAACGTTACAAATAATAATAATAATTGTTATTAACAATACCTTATATCTAACCAATAGTTACTCAGGATTATTTAACATTATATTAAAGAATTATTAATTACTAGTAGTTAGTTAGGCTACAGCCATTTTCTCAAAACAAAATTAGTCCAAAATTTATAAATAGTAGTTATATAATCAAAATGTATAAATTATTTACTTCTTGACCGTTGAAAATTATCTCACATTATTTTACCAAGATATACCACTTCACAAAATTATTCCATATCATCCCACTTTCGAAAAATTATCCCACTCTAACAATTATCATTCAAATAAAAATGTTCCAATTAACTAACACCAACTTAGGAAAAAGTATCAAGTGCATCCGGATTCATGGCAGTATATGTGCAACCAAATGATATTAACTGTTGGATCATTAGATTTCGAGATTCGTGCCTAGATCTAATGTTTAACATCCTTTAGGTGCACATGTAATGTCACAGGCCATCTCCACAGTATAATTTCTCAAAGTTTAGGGGAAAATGCTAGATCTTCTCTTACATATTTTGATATTCTAGTATAGCATATGGGCTTTGCATGCGGAATTTTTGTTTTATGTTTTGAATTTTTTATTGAACGAAAATAGTGTATAATTAAAATTATTATAATGTAATCATAATTGTATAATAGAACTTGTATAAAGAATTATATGAAAAATTATTATAATGTAATCATAATTTATTTAAGGGTTATTTCAATATATACCCTTAAATGATGGCCATTTGTAAAATACCCTCTAAATCTCCGTATTTACAAAATTACCCCTCAAATCATTAATTTTGGAAAGAGTTACCCTCAAAATAATTAATCAATAACTTTGATAATCTAATTTATAATCACAATGTAAAAATTATCAACAAGTAAGTTAATTTTTAGCACCGATTTGATTATTTATTGATTTTAGGGTATTTCTTTCACAAAGTTGAAGATTTGAAGTAGTTTTGCAAATACTAAGATTTGGGGTATTATTACAAATACCCATGATTTAAGGGTATGTACGCAAATAACCCGAAGAAGTTGCAAGTTACAATATATGGACGATTTTAACAAAAGGACAGTTCGGACAAATTAAACAAATTGGACTGGAAATGCAAATTCAAGAAAGCAAGTTTCCTTTGATGAAATAGGACAAAATTAAATCAATCAAATTGCAATGACCACGGATCGAAAAACTTTGTTAATACAGAGGGGTTGGCAACCCATTATTTGTTTATTTATTTTCTATCTTTTGTGTTGAGCCATTATTAATATGTTCGGTAGATCTTAAAATCTAAAATTAAATCTCTAGATTATTAAAATTAACTTCAAATCCATTAATTTGATGGTGCATACATATCTGGATATTTCAGTAATATGTTCTAATCCGATTGGATAAAGATTTTTAGTAATTATATTCGTATCCTAATGAATACAAATACATACATACTACACGCAGACGCACGCACACACACATATATATAGTGGATACAGATATAACGTATACATAATTTGCAATAAATTTGAGACTTGCAATTTTTTTCCTCAAAAATTGTCATAAATTAAAGAATTGATTGCATATAGCCCTCATGTAGCCCTATAGTTTGAATTTTAGATATACCTCAAGCTGATTATTATTATTATTTTCTTTTTTGGACTCTTTTACTCTTCAAATTAGCTCACTATAATGATTTCATCCTAGGTAATATGAGTCAAACTTTCACACAGGTTAAAAGAGTTCACAAAGGTTTCGCTCGCTATTCTATCTGCAATTAACCTAGAGAGTGTTTGGGGAGGCTTATTTTTTTGTCAAACTAGCTTTTAAGCTAGCTTTTTCTTTTCTATCCGTTTAGTAAAGTAATAAATAAATTAGCTTATAAGTGTCATTTTCAAAAGCTAGTGTACCCCAACTTTTAAAAAACTAGCTTATAAGCTCACTTATATAAGTTAGGTTTGACCAAACAAATTACAATTCTACCCAAATAATTTTAATAGTATTTTTATCATAAAAGCTAAAACCAACTAAAATTTCAAACACCCTCCTAAACTCTTAAAAAATTAGGGACTACATATATATTATAAAATTTCAAAATCAAGCGATCATTATTGTTTCCGCCACTCTCTCTTCCAACTATAATTAATCACCCAGCTCTCGCGCGGGAGAGAAGTTGAAGCAGCTGCAGCAGTACCAGAGGTAAATTTCTCCAAATTCCCTTTCCCTATTCCTCGTTGATCAATGTTGGGCTTCTTTAAAACGAGCCATTGTTTCTTCCCTCTTCAAACTTTATGCATATTTTCTTCTTTTGGTTGCTAATTATTACTTGAGATCTCTTTACCATGTCGTTCTTGGATTGCCCACTTGTAATTTGTGTTTATTACCTCATCTTTTATTTTTGCATTAAAATAGGGTTTCATTGTAATGAGTCTGTTGAATATTGTTATATATCTTTATTTATTTATTTATTTATTATTATTTTTTATTCAGGGTTTCATTGCAATGAGTCTGTTGAATATTGTTATATAACTTTTTTTTTTTTGATGAATGGGTTTTTGACACTCTTGGATTGATGATCACTACTACAGATGTACATGCTTGTCGGTATATGCTTGTCATTTAAAATTCTCATGCTCCTTTGGCATGATTTGGGAACTGGTTTTGTTCTTTTTAGCTTCCAAATTTTGAATCTTGGCTCAGAGTGGAAAAAATAAAATTAGCCCTACTTTTTTTATTGTTCAGAAAGTGGGAGAATGAGAAAATCCGAAGAAGTTGATAACTGGCTAAAATACCAGATTGACATTTTAAATAGGCCTCAAATGACAATAGGGTAATTTAAATAGCTCCGACTACAGTAAGGCCTTGTAATTGTTCACCAAAAAAAGACCCATATTTTCACCGGTGATCAATTTTCCAGCCAACTCCCCTCACATGCTTGCTGCGTGGTGTTTAAAATTATTTATTTTGTTGTTGATGTGGCAGAGACTTGTTAACTTGGAGAAGGTAGTTGGGAATGTTAAATTAGGGCTTCAGATTCAAATTGAGGCAAAAATTGGGCGCGATTTTGAAATTAGGGCTTATAAGAGAGAGGAATCCGACAAATATCCACCAATTTCAAATAGTAAACAATATCATTTATAGTCAATTGCAACCAAATCCAACAAATTTCAACCAATTTCAAACAACTTCAAACAATTTCTTAAAAACCCTAACAGTGAAACCCTAATTTGCAAAATTCTAACAAATTAACACCCAAATCATGGTTTATCATTCAATTAACCGAGGATAATCAACATATTAACCATCCATCTCCAAACAAACCAAACCCGCATGCAATCTCAAAACTATGAGAGGAAGCTCACCTTGCTTGTGGTTGATGCCATATTCGAGTCATCCTCACCCAGAGATTCTCCCTTCTCTCAAGTCACGTTCAACATCTAAGAGATTTCCTGCAAAATTTCACCTCCGATTGCTCGCTCTCTCGTTGATGTTTTGAAAAAAAGGGTGAATTTAGCTAATTTGGGGGCAATGAGATTTTAGGTATAGTTATTTCTCTCGCCTACCCCTATGCCACATTATTCCCTACTGTCCAACTTAGTCCACAAACTCAACTTAAACTATCACGCAGCAAGCACGTGAGGGGAGTTGGCCGGAAAATTGGTATTAAATGAAAATTGGGTTTTATTAATTTTTTTGAACAATTATAAGGCCCTATTGTAATTGGAGCTATTTAAAATACCCTATTGTCATTTGGGGCCTATTTAAAATGTCAATCTGCTATTTTAGCTGTTGATAACTGGTATATGTTTTCAATCGTGACCGTTCTATTGGAATTATTGCTGCGACGCTGAAAAATAGTAGCAGTAGCATAGAAAGCAATGCTGTTAACAAATATCGCGTAAGTTTGAGATAATGTATGAGATGCTCTTCCTCGTTATGATTTTGGATCAATTCTTATCTACAATGTCAATGGTACAGATTATTATAGTAAGCTTAAACGTGTTCATATACTTTACGTGGTTGTTTGGAAGAGCTTATTTTTATTAGCTTTTGCTGACTTTTGGCTTTTATGATAAAACTTTTATGAGTAGAAAAGTTTTTATCTTGGTAAAACCTAGCTTATTTAGGTGGCTCATATGCTAGTTTCTCATACGTTGGGGAATCTCAACTTTTTAAATGTGACTTCTAGCTTATTTGATCCTTGAATTTTGGAGTATGCATAAGATATTTTATACGGGATGATAACTTGAGGTTTGGTCAAAAACAACCAAAATCATGGGCTGTAGTCCACAAAAATTAAAAAATTTTGACCACACATAAAATATTTTATGCAGAATTTTTTTTTAATTTTGTTGAAAATAACCAAAATCATGGGTTATAGTCCATGGAAGTTTGAAAACTTTTGAGTGCGCATAAAATATTTAGTACTGGGTGACAACTTGTGATTTGGTCATAAAACTATTATTAAGATCTAAGATGCAAGCCTAGAGGTGGGGGGGGGGGGAATAGGATTGCCTAATTTTTATAAGCACAAAATATGCAGTGAAAATAAAACATATATAATCAGAAGTAAATAAATAACAACCAACCAGAATACACAAGAATTTAATAGTGGTTCGAATAAACAATCACACATCCACACTCCCTTCTTCCGAAAGGGGCTTCCTCTCTATGATGAAAGTTCTCCTGAATCACGAATCCAATTCAGTAGGTTTACAAGATCGAAATCCTAGTTTACGCAAAGCTAGTCATCTAACTTAACTCTCAAAGTCAGTAACCCTAGCCCTAGCTAGTAACCAAAACTTCAATGAGCCCCGGCTTTAGTACGCCATCACAAACCAATCGCAAGATTGTCGTAAAAGAGTTTAGAACAAAACTAATATCGTTAAGCCCAGATAAAAATCTTACAGCCTTTTCAACTTTGCATACCATTCTCCTTGATGATATAAGGGAAGTTCTGGAAGAATAGTGATGATGAAGAAGTCCAAGGGCAGCACTCATTGAAGGTTGATGATGAGATAATAAAGATTAATGTCGAGGATGCAAATTGAGAAGCCTGAGCAAGAATTTTCACCAAAGATAAAACCCTAGCTCTCTATACCTTCCTATCTCTTTTTTTATGTGAATTAGGTCAGGAATCTCTAATAAAAAATGAGAGAGCAAAGCCTATATAGCCTCAGCAATGAACGGTTCATATTTAGTCCAAATCAGAATAGAGTTCTGAAAATCTGACGTCACTCATCGATGAGCGGGTTGGCTCATCGATGAGCTCAGCTCTAGGTTCATCGATGAGCCAATTCCTCATCGATGAGTGAACTCTGTAATCGTTTTTTACTTTTGTCGACCCCTTTGCGCATCGATGAGCTTGACCTCCTAATCAATGACCTCGTGCTCATCGATGAGTCTAACTCATTATCAATGAGTAAAATTCTGATTTGCTAATTTTGACTTGTTTCTTGCTCTTTTCATTTCTGAACTTAATTCTAACTTCTTGTAACCTGTATACAACATCTCAAACACATATTAAATTAATGTGAAGGTTTGTTATTCATCAAACGAAGTTAATTGTACGGACACGTACAAACACGGTCCTAACAACTATTATTAGCAAACAACAAAAAGATCGCAAAATGGCAAGCATTAGACTCCGAGCTATACTTGGGATTGACATATTCAAAGATCAAATCCATACCTTCTTGTGTGGCTATTTGTGAACATATTGTGTTGTAAGTGTTAGAATATAAAACTACTCAATCATCACCGCAACTTTAGAGTTTTGGTGTATTTGTTAGGGACTTTAACATGGTATCAGATTAATCTAGGTTCAATTCCCACCAACCAAGAATTTAAAGCGGATTTTCTAAAAAAATGACACTGCTGTGTGAGTCCAATTTTCTACCCATAAAAGAGTCTTCAACATCTGGGCATTTTAGAATATAAAATTATATCCCTCAATCCGCATCACAACTTTGGAGTTTTGGTGTAATGTTTAGGGACTTTAAGACTAAGTGTTATCTGAAGTATTAGAATATTTTATTGAAGATTAAAATGAATATGGTTCATTTTAATAAAGAAGAATAATAGTAATAAAAAAAGATGGAAAGAAAATAAAATAAAAGAAAATTTGAGTTGTCACTGAAGTTGAACTACTGTATTAGTACCCAGCATGATAATTAAACTTATATTATTCAGTGTATGATGGTCAACATGGACATTCATCCTCTATTTAGTCCATCGTAAAATATGATCAAAATATTTTTAACTGTAAAAGGTCATTGATAGTCTGCCTGCTGTGTTTAGAATCTTCAGGTGTCATTAATACTTCAGCCATTCTGTGGTCATTAAAATAGTTGACTAAATAAATGTAAAACAGAATAATGATGTGCGAGATTAATTTGAAATTAGCAATGCCAATGAGGCAATGATATATGCAAATGTGGGTGAACACTCTGGCAATAAACTAACACATAATATATATTGTTTTTTTTTTGTGAATCGTACTATTCAACATATATAGCAGATTTGGTGATAGCAAACACTAGCTCATTTAATTATGATAGGTTTTATTGGTAAGATTAAACTTTTGTCTGATTAAATGAGCTTGCTTGGTCCCAGCTCGAGTTTATTTGGCCGGAATCAGCTTGGCATCATCTATAGATAGGTAATGTTCGTTTGTGGCTTGAATTACAACAAAGTGGGGCCCCTTTGTTTTGAATTTGAGAGCCCATAAATCGTAACCTGGGGAGGCTCACTAAAGAGCAAGCCCACAAATCTTGACCTGGGAAGGCTCATTAAAGAGCAAATCCAACATCCCTTGATGTAAGGGATGTTGGTTTCTTGGAAGGGAGTAGCAGACTCTCTGCTTTTGAGCCAAAAGAAGAAAAACGTGGAGACAAGGACATATTTGTCAAGTGTCCTCTCTCTCTCTCTCTCTTGGATACTCAGTGTGTGTGTTTTCACAATTGGATACTTGAGCGAAAACTCAGAGAGCTCAGAGTGAGTGCTACAAAAACTAAGAGGTGCTCGTTTTGTAAGAGTTTTTATTGCTCAATTTTGAGTGTTGTAATTGAGAGAGAAATATAGTGAAACCCCTTCCTGCCGTGGACGTAGATTAAGTTGATCGAACCACGTAAATTCTTGTGTTTGTATTTGTTCTCTATTTTCTGATTTTGTGTTTCAATATTTTGGTACACTTGATCAAACCGCTGCAGATTTTTCCCAACAAACTGGTATCAGAGCATCTCGGTTCTAGGGCGGCTTTTAATCTTCCACAATGGCTTCTGTGAAGTTCTCGGTGTCGATATTCGATGGCCAGAATAATTTCGTCCTATGGAGGATAAAGATGAAGGCTTTGCTACAACGTGAAGGTACGGTTAAAGCTATCGATGGGAAATATCCAGATGATATGACTACTGCTGAGATCGAAGAGATGGACGAAAAGGCTCACAGCGCCTTGCAATTGTCACTATCCGACAATGTGCTTCGTGAAGTTGCCGATGAGGAAACGGCAGCGGGGTTGTGGTCAAAGCTCGAAGGTCTCTATTTGAAGAAATCTCTTACAACGAGATTGTACTTGAAGCAGCGGCTAATCCCGGCTATACACACTGAAGATGAAAAAAGGTACACCCATTTAGGAACACCTTGATGAATTTAATAAAATTATCATGGATATGAAAAACCTGGATCTTAAGCTTGATGATGAAGACCAGGCTCTCCTTGTGTTGTGTTCCTTGCCTGACTCTTATGAAAACTTCGTTAACTCTATGTTGTATGGAAGAGAATCCATAAGTCTAGAGGATGTGAAGGCCTCTTTGAATTCAGCTGAGTTAAGAACAAAGTTGAATGGGAAAGGTACCGATAGGCAGGCTGATGGTCTGCTAGCCAGAGGTAGATCGAAGACCAGAGAGGATAGTAAAGGGCAAGCGAGAAATCGTTCGAAGCCTAGGTCGGCCCAAGATAAGAAGCAAGTTGAGTGTTTCTACTGTCACAAGAAAGTGCATTACATGTCAGAATGTTATGCTCTAAAGAAGAAAGGCACCAACGTGGCGAAACCTCAGATTCAGCAAATACGACAAAGACTAATGTTGTCGATGTCGCTGAGACGGTTCTTGCAGTATGTCCCTTGGATGACCGTTCCGATAGAGAATGAATTTTGGATACAGGTGCGTCTTATCATATGTGTCCAAATAAAGATTGGTTCACTACTTACAAACCTATAAGTGGTGGATCGGTTTTGATGGGCAACAATATAATTTGCAAGACAGTTGGTATTGGTACAGTTTGCATCAGGTGTCACCATGAGATAGTAAGAACTTTGTCAGATATGAGACACATCCCGGACTTAAAGAAAAATCTGATTTCTTTGAGTTCTTTGAATTCTTTTGGGTGTTTTTACACAGGTGGAGGTGAAACTCTTAGAGTTACTAAGGGTTCATTGATTGTGATGAAAGGAAGCAAAGTGAACAGTCTTTATATTCTCCAAGACAGTACTGTAATAGGCTCTGCAGGTATGTCCTCTGATGCTGATAGGGATACTACTCAATTGTGGCACATGCGCTTAGGCCACATGAGCGAGAAGGGGATGACTATTTTGAGTAAACGTGGCTTACTCTGTGGTGATCATACATCATCACTTGACTTCTGTGAGCATTGTGTATTTGGGAAACAAACTCGAGTCAGCTTCTCGACTGGCTCACATACGACGAAGGGCACTCTCGACTACATTCATTCAGATTTGTGGGGACCTGCTTAGTTCCATCCAAAGGTGACGCTCCTTATTTTCTGACGTTTATTGATGATTTTTTTAGAAAAGTTTGGGGTTATTTTCTCAGGCGCAAAAGCGAGGTGTTCGAAACTTTCAAGAAGTGGAAACTTCTTGTTGAGAATCAAACTGGAAAGAAGATTAAACGTCTCCGAACAGATAATGGCCTAGAGTTTTGTAGTGGTGAGTTCAACCAGTTCTGCGCAAATTCTGGGATCGTACGACATCGCACGGTCAGGCACACTCCTCAACAAAATGGGGTGGCAGAACGAATAAATAGAACATTGATAGAGAGAGCTAGGTGTATGCTCTCAAATTCTGAATTGGATAAAGACTTCTGGGCTGAAGCTGTTAACACAACTTGTTACTTAGTGAACCGGTCTCCTTCTATCGCCATCGAGCACAAGACTCCAAATAAGGTATGGTCAGGTAAATCCAGTGATTATTCAAATTTAAAGATATTTGGATGTCTTGCTTACTATCATGTTAGAGATGGTAAACTTGAGCCTAGAGCTAAGAAATGCATATTTGTTGGTTATGCTGATGGCGTCAAAGGCTATCGCTTGTGGAGTCTTGAACCTGATTCTCCTAAATTCATTATTAGTAGAGATGGTACTTTTAATGAAAAATATATGTTTGATCATGGGAAGGTTTCTGTTAAGTCTACAGGAAATGTAGAGAATGCTATGGATAAGGTGAAGCTTCAGGTGGAGCTCGAGGGAGAGACTTCTCAAAAATCGTCTACAAAATTTGCTCCTACAGTTATAGAAGAGCAACATGATTCAGGCTCAGATGATGATGATGCTGAGACTGAAGAACCTTATTCCATAGTCACTGGCAGAGAGAGGAGACAGATCAGACCTCCTCAAAGATATGCACATGCTGAGTTAGTGGCATATGCTCTCCCGACAGCTGAAGAGATGGGTATTCAAGAGCCATCAAACTTTCTTGGCTTGTCTCATCTGATGAATCGATCATTGGGCCACGACTATGACAGAAGAACTCGAGTCACTTTACAAGAATCAGACTTGGGATTTGGTGCAATTACCTAAGGGTAAGAGAGCAATTGGATGCAAGTGGATTTTCAAGAAGAAAGAAGAGATCCCAGGGGTTAAAGATGCTAGATTCAAAGCACGGTTGGTGGCAAAGGGTTATAGGCAAAAGGAGGGAATTGACTATGATGAAGTATTTTCTGCAGTTGTGAAGCATACCTCCATCCGTGTATTGCTTGCCATGGTTGCTCTATTTGATCTGGAGCTTGAGCAGCTCGATGTGAAGACTGTATTTTTACATAGTGAGCTTGAGAAGACCATCTACATGTCTCAACCAGAGGGATACTTCATAGAAGGTAAAGAAGACCATGTTTGCAGATTGAAAAAATCTTTGTATGGCCTGAAGCAGTCTCCCAGACAGTGGTACAAGAGGTTTGATAACTTTATGCTTAATCATGGGTACTCAAGAAGTACTTATGATAGTTGTGTGTACTACATGCATCTAGAAGATGATTCTTTTATTTATCTTCTATTATATGTCGATGACATGCTTATTGCTACTAAGAATATGTCGCAGATTCTTATTTTGAAGAAACAACTCAGTGATGAGTTTGAGATGAAAGATCTTGGTGCAGCAAAGAAGATCTTAGGGATGGAGATCAAGAGGGACGTAAAAGCCGAACATTATATCTCTCACAGAAGAGTTATATTGAAAAGGTACTTGAGCGCTTTGGGATGAAGAATGCCAAGCCCGTTACGACTCCTTTGGCTCCACACTTTAGGCTCTCAGCTTCAGATTCACCTAAGAGTGAGACCGAGAAAAATGAGATGTCCCGAGTTCCATACTCTAGTGCAGTGGGTAGCATTTTGTATGCTATGATTTGCACTCGTCCAGATATTGCCCAGGCAGTCAGTGTAGTAAGCAGATATATGGCTCAGCCAGGGAAAGCACATTGGGAGGCAGTGAAGTGGATCCTTCGGTATCTCAGGGGTACCTCAGATTTGAATTTGGTCTTTGACAGCAGTACTTCGGGAACCTCAGTTGTAGGTTTTGTGGATTCTGACTATGCTGGCGATCTCGATAAAAGGAGATCTTTGACTGGTTATTTTTTTACTCTTTCTGGCTCGGCTATTAGTTAGAGATCGACTCTACAGTCGATAGTGGCTTTGTTTACTACGGAGGCGGTATGCGGAAAGCGATAAATGAGACCATTTGGTTGAGAAACCTCGTGAGTGAGCTTGGGCTTCAGCAGGAAGCTAGTTCAGTTGTACTTTGCGACAATCGATGTCAGATATCATTTTATTCGTGAGGCAACTGTTGAGAGAAGCATCACAATGAAGAAGATTGGTACTGCAGACAACCCAGCTGACATGTTGACCAAACCGGTCCCGGCCTTCAAGTTCAAGCACTGCTTGGACTTGGGAAGCATTCGCACTTGTTAGTTGGCCCCGTTTGGGGCATTGTTTGCAAGAGGGGTGGAGTTCACTAATTCTTAATGTTTAAGAATTCAATTCAAGGTGGAAATTGTTCGTTTGTGGCTTGAATTACAACAAATTGGGGCCCATTTGTTTTGAATTTGAGAGCCCATAAATCTTGACCTGGGGAGGCTCACTAAAGAGCAAGCCCACAAATCTTGACCTGGGAAGGCTCATTAAAGAGCAAATCCAACATCCCTTAATTTAAGGGATGTTGGTTTCTTGGAAGGGAGTGGCAGACTCTCTGCTTTTGAGCCAAAAGAAGAAAAACGTGGAGACAAAGACATATTTTTCAAGTGTCCTCTCTCTCTCTCTCACTCTCTCTTGGATACTCAGTGTGTGTGTTTTCACAATTGGATAGTTGAGCGAAAACTTAGAGAGTTCAGAGTGAGTGCTATAAAAACTGAGAGGTGCTCATTTTGTAAGAGTTTTTATTGCTCAATTTTGAGTGTTGTAATTGAGAGAGAAATATAGTGAAACTCCCTCTTGCCGTGGACGTAGATCAAGTTGATCGAACCACGTAAATTCTTGTGTTTGTATTTGTTCTCTATTTTCTGGTTTTGTGTTTCAATATTTTGGTACACTTGATCAGACCGCTGCAGATTTATCCCAACAGGTAATTATGTCTAAATTGATTTTTGCAATGGGTATTTCATAAGATTCTGAGTCAAAACCTTGCTGAGTTGCACTGTGACCACTAAGATAGGTGAGATACACTGTAACAGAGCAATAGGAACTTGAAGAACCTTATAGAAATTCGAATAAACTATGTTGTTTGCATAAGATAATTGAACTCTCGCAGCCATTCCAAGCAGCAACTTAAACCTGTAGAAGGCGTGGTTTGTGGATATGTGATTTTACTTGATAGGGAATTTTAGGGGATGAATGACGTCAATTATCGACACTCAAAAACACAATGGAGATCAGCACAATGTAAAAGAAGCGGTTTTGAATGAATAGAGAGAGTGGGTTTGAATTATTGGCTTTGTTTGTAATTCAACTGCTTTTTGGAGAATATTTGCCTCAAGCTTTGCATGGAAGAGGCTAGTGGAATCACTGACCTAGCAGTTGTTATATGCTCAGATTCGATACTTATTCAGATGGGAAATCCAGTTTTTCTATAGTTAGCGCAGGTTTGCCTAAAGCAGAGCAGATACATCTATTTTCATGTGGAATATTTTGCTAGATTATTCGTGAATAGGACATGTAGAATATTGATTAGTGAAGTTGTGTTGTTGGTGCGTAGTGTGTTTTTTTATATTGTTTTTGGCTTCTCTAGCACCGTAGTTTTTTCTTAATTTTACCAATTCACATTTTTATTTTGAGAGCTAAGGTTATACTTAGCATTTATGTATCTAAGCTCTTGATTATAAAATGTTTTTCTTGGGCTTCTTGTTATTAGACCTAACATTATCAGAGAATAATTTCAAGTAGGCACCATTTTCCATTGTCGTCTTCTAATTGCCAGCATCAAATCCTTTAAACCGATTCACATGCTTTCTGAATATGAAAGACTGTTAACTAGAGCTCTCTTTTATAGTTTTATATGTGAACGGCATGAGAAAGTAATGTCTTGGGGTCTTCATGCTCAGCCTTACCTCATCTACGTCTTCCAGGTTTTACCTTGCTTAATTTTTATTTATTTATTACTTTTTCCTTAATTTTCTTCTTCATTCAAATCCATCGACTTATTCCATTTATGATGTTAAATTTACATTCATGATATGCTGCAGAATCCAAACAATAGAACCAAACCTAACACATCTACATCTTACAACATTGTTATTATGTCAAGGTTGTATCTGAATTTGAATCTGAGCTGTCACTAAGTTGCAAGAAAGTCTTGTTTCGGACCAGACAAGTTTGTATTTATTATCTTTAAACGGTTCTTATACTTCTACATACGTTATTTGTCTCTTTGCCTCAAAGAGTCACAGCTTAGTAGGCACTTTTGTTTCTGGCTGCAGAGCTGGGCCATAGTTTGTTAGCATGAGTACAAAGCATGAGTACAAGCTAAAATGGCTCCACTATTTTGATCACCACAAGTGATGGAATCTCTATAACAAATCTCAGAACAAGTAAACGATCCTCTCCAAATATTCACAGTTTTGCCCCCCTCTTGCCTCAGGTTTTTCCTCTCCCAGACCTTAGATGGACATTGACCCCTGATCTTATCGCTAACTATTAACACTTATTCAATTCAAATCATAACCATTCATTGAATGAATAAGAGTATGATGGAGATAGTAGAATCTTGACTATCTATTTAGTGCAAAGAGAATCCAAATCCATCCTTATCGACATTTCCAAAATTCTCCTCTACGTTAAAAACCTGTAAATCCTGCTACGACCAAAAAATCCGCTCAGCAAAAGAGAGAGTATAATGGAGGTTCCTGGTGATCACTTTGATGTTATCGTCATTGGTGCAGGGATCATGGGGAGCTGCACTGCTTATGAGGCAGCAAAGCGTGGCCTCAACGTTCTTCTCTTGGAGCAGTTCGACTTCCTTCACCATCTTGGCTCCTCCCATGGAGAGTCACGAACGATCCGTTACACTTACCCTGAACCCTACTATGTTCCCATGGTGGTCGAGTCTTTCCGCCTCTGGGAAGAAGCCGAGTCTGAAATTGGGTACCGGGTCATTACTAAAACCCCACATTTTGATTTCGGCCCAGCCGATAACAAGAGCCTACAGTCTGTCATTGCTAGTTGTAACTCTCATTCCATCGATGCACGAGTCTTGAACGAGTCTCAGGTTTCTGAGAAGTTTGGTTGCTTATTTGAAATCCCTGAGGGATGGATCGGATTGGCTACTGAAGGTGGAGTGATTAAGCCTACAAAGGCAGTAGCCATGTTCCAATCACTCGCCATCAAAAGAGGTGCTGTTCTCAGAGACCATGAAGAAGTGGTTGATATCAAGAAAGCTGATGATGGCAATGGAATTGTAGTCTCAACTGTCAATGGCCGCAAGTTCCGGGGGGAAAAGTGTGTGGTGACTGCCGGAGCTTGGACTCGAAAGCTAGTTAAAACAGCAAGCCGGCTGGATTTACCAATCCAACCGCTTCACACTCTCGTTTGCTATTGGAAAATCAGAGAACGCTTTGAGAAGACCCTAGTTCCAGGAAGTGGTTTTCCATCGTTTGCGAACTACGGTGATCCCTATATCTATGGCACACCATCAATAGACTTTCCCGGGCTAATCAAAATTGGAATGCACGGGGGTCACTCGTGCGACCCAGATAAGAGAAATTGGAGCTTGGGGTCAGATTCATGTGCCGGTTCACTGGTGGAGCCTGTTGGGCAGTGGATTGAAAAGGTGATGCCCAGTTGTGTCATGTTCGACAAGCCTGTGATGATACAAAGATGTTTGTATTCGATGACTCCTGATGGAGATTTTGTATTGGATTTTGTTGGAGGGGAGTTTGGGAGGGATGTGGTGGTGGCCGGAGGGTTTTCTGGGCATGGATTCAAGATGGGGCCCATAGTTGGAAAGATTTTAGTTGAGATGGCGATTAAGGGGGATGTAGCGGCAGCAGAAGTGGCAGTTGGAGTGAAGATGAAATGGTTTACAATTTCGAGGTTTGAGAATGATCGTAAGGGAAATGCTAAGGAGCATGAGGATCAAGTTTCTTTACATGATAAATCATAATGAGTTCTCCCTCTGCCCTTCTCCTCTCTAATCTGTCACGCTCTACTTCTCTATTATAAGTGAAATGAGCCTTTAAGATAACCATTATGAATTTATTATGTGGTGTTTGTCTCGTGAATTTGTCGTAAATTGGTCGTTAATTGTGTTGTTATAATCTGTTCATGTGTTAAAATTAGCGAAAGGTTTGTTCCTCTGGCATTTGCAGCAAAGAATACATGATAATTCATAAAGAATCCTTCCTCTCATCTTTCCTACCTAATCTGGCTCAATCTTTTCTCTCTGGCAAGTGACATGAGTCTGCAAATGACTATTCTGAATATATCTTTCAGTGTTTGCCTTGTGAATTTGTTATGAATTTTGTATTTATAATCTGCGTGTGTGCTAAAATTAGGTAAATGATTTATCCCTCTTGTGTTTTTGATGGCTTCATTTTGAGATGCACAAGGGCATAAATCATTAGTGATAGCATGAGTTATCATGCATCCTGTAATGGTCATTGTTCCCATATGTACACTTACTAGATTTTAGCTTTACTACTGTTCTAGCTTGGCTTTAACATTTCAATTCGGCTTGTTGTCATTTCTTTCTCTTACTTGAGCATATTTTCTGCCAGTTTGCTTGATGTTGTTTTTGTCTGATTTTAGTGGAGAAGTGATTTGATTTTTAGGTTGATTGTTTAAGAGCATGAGACATTTGTTTTTAGAGCTGTGCTAAGTATTTTCTTCTGCTTCTCATGTCATTTGGTTAAGCTCATACTTTTTCCTACTGACAAAATCTTACTTGGTTAAGGATCGGTTGATCAAGCATTTCTCTCACAAATGCTTGTGAAGGCACTTTACAAAGTAAATCGTGTTATTTTACAGTTTCACTTCTTACTGCTTTGGCGACAGCTAGATAAGCTAATTATAGTTGTCACATCATCTGGTCGCGTATGGTTTCTTTGATGCATAAATTAGTTTTATGGATGCCATCACATGATGATGGATCACATTAAGCTGAATTATTGTTCTTATAGGAACTAAGAAGTTCCCATCACGCACCAATCTGAAGGTATTTATGATTCTTGATGTTTGAAATTACTGATATCTGGTAGTGGTAGCTGTTTGATCTAATCCATTGATATTAGAGGAATATTTTCCTTTTGGTTCTTTAGTTTAGAAGGTACTGTAGTTGAGTATAACTTCTTACAACAAACTTATTGTTGACACGCCCTTATAAAAGCAAATTTACTGGTACTGGTCTACGAATTAGGCATTTTCTGATCATGTTTTGTGTACTTACAAAAGCCAACGTTTAGGTCTTTTATTAGGGGCTCCTGTCAGAAAATCCAGGGTGATTATAGTAATTTCTTTGCGACTCCCTTGAAGAGTTTTCATTGAGAGTTTTGGATGCCATTAGAAATCATGTCTTGCGGGATTCAAGATTAGAATTATCGAAGTCATTGCAACTCTTATGTGACAATATTTGATGTAGTGGATCTCTCTCCTTCTATGATATAAGTCTTAGTTCACAACCCCCTTATACCTTAATATGTGGTGGTTCTTTTCCTTTGTGTCGATATGTGTGATTGTGTTTATTCTGTGATCTATTTTGCAGCGCTGTTAGAAGGGTAAGAAGGCTTTTCACATGTCAAATTCATAAGCAATTCTCACTAGTTTTTCTGTTTGAGGGCCCCTTTGTGTAGTAGCATGAACTAATTGTGAATTGATTGTGTTGTATTGCCTTTTGCCTTTTGTTATTGAAGTACGGAGAGGGTCTCAAAATCTGTACTATCTGTGAATTTGCTAACATTAGGAAAAAGGCTTTCTTTC
The DNA here is from genome assembly GCA_012295165.1 of Asparagus setaceus. Taxonomy (NCBI): domain Eukaryota; kingdom Viridiplantae; phylum Streptophyta; class Magnoliopsida; order Asparagales; family Asparagaceae; genus Asparagus; species Asparagus setaceus. The sequence goes on along the minus strand of CM022705.1, from coordinate 61,476,149 downwards.
TTGAACCAAGCACTTGCAGCTGCTAGTTCCATACCTGTTAGCAATATCCTGATGCAACACAGAAACACTGATGATACCTTGAGTGGTCATGCACGATTCGTGAATCATTAGTCAAATATGCTTTCTTAACCTGTGGCTTCATGTTGGTTTTGGGGAAAAATCCTTTTCATCACAAAATGCAATTTATTGTGCCAGATTTGGAATTAATTTAATTTCTCCTTCAGCGGCTTCATCTTCCATTTTGCTTGATGTTTGCTTTTGCCTGATTTTAACAAAGGATCGATTTTAGGCTAACATGTTGAACAGAACAAGACAGCTCATTTTGCAGAGCCTTACCGCCTACAGCTGAGTCAATCTGTATCATCTATTACATTGACATCCTACTTATTGGTTAAGCACATTGTGTTTTTTCATTATTAGTGAAATGCTTATTCATATCGCTGGCGTTATTATCTCGCGAAGTTTAACTTTTCCTGTTTTTCTGACAGCTAAGGCTAGTGAGGGACAGATTTTTAGCACAATATCTTCCTTGGACCATCAGACCAGGTATAGTTTTTGAAACATGATCTAGTTTTCGACTGAATTCAGCGAGAATCATTGCCATCTAATTGATGATAGATTGGTTTGATTAGTTATCACCTTATCGGGTACCCGATAATGAAAACTACTTATGGGAGCTGATTCAGTGAGGTGTTCTTTTTTTTTTTAATCTTTGAAAAATGTTCATTTCTCAAAATTACTAACTGGTATGATATTGCCAGATTAAATCCATTATAATAAGGGAACCGATATTTACCTGCATTCAATCCCTTTTACGGTATGGTATTTTCTTTGGCTCAAATATACTGTTATTGACCCACGCCTTCAGTTGGAGATTTAAACAACAATGGGGCTGTAATTGACCTAGGATTTATAGACAAGAAGAATATGAGTTATGAGGTTGTTTAATTTAAATTCTGATTCAGAGGGGAAAAAACAATTAAAGGTGATTAAGTTGGGCTAAAAAGCAAGGTTTTAGTAGATTGATGAAAAAGCAAGGAGAGATAAATAAGAGAATCTTACTTCGATACCAATTTGACAACATTTATGGTTGTTTTAGTTGTTGTTTCGATTGGTTAAGGAACTAGACAAAAGAAAGAAAGGAAGTAGAGGTGAACGAATAAGAAAGAGATATCGTTTGAAGACTTTGAGCTAAAGCTTCAACAGAATCATGACTCTTGCAACACGATGATACCAATTTGATACTAATTTGACGACACGATGATACCAATTGGGTAACCGAATGACTTGCAACCTGAAAGAGATATCCTTGAATACATTTTGAGCTAGCTTCAACTAGGAACTTTTGTTTCTGGCATCAGAGCTGGCCAGTTGGGCCATAGTTTGTTAGCATGAGTACAAGCTAAAATGGCTCCACTATTTCGATAACCACAAGCTGGTGGAATCTCTATTACGCAGCCTAGCAACGAAATATCAGAACAAGTACACGATTCTCTCCAAATATTCACACTTTTCTTTCCGCTTGCATCAGGTTTTTCTTCTCTCCTAGACCTTAGATGGACAAGTCCCCAGATCTTAATTGTCAATTTCTATCTATAGCGGTTATGATTCATTCCAAATATAATTACCATCGTGCTCCTGTGGATTACACTCATTCCCACTTTATTCAATTCAAACCATAACCATCCATTGAATAATAAACGAGTATGACGAAAATAGGAGAATCTTCACTATCTATTTATAGCAAAGAGGTTCCCGACCCAACCTCATCAGCATTTCTTGAATTCCCTTCATTATAGGGCTCTTCCATTAAACCTCTCTGTTAAAAACCTGCAAATCCTCCTACCGGAAAAAAAAAAAAACTTCTCAGGGAAAGATAGAGTACAATGGAAATTTTGGGTGATCACTTTGATGTTATCGTCATCGGCGCAGGGATCATGCGGAGCTGCTCCGCTTAAGAGGCAGCAAAGCGTGGCCTCAACGTTCTTCTCTTGGAGCAGTTCAACTTCCTTCACCATCTTGGTTCCTCCCATGGAGAGTCACAAACAATCTGCTACACTTACCCTGAACCCTACTATGTTCTTATGGTAGCCAAGTCGTTCCAGCTTTAGTAAGAAGCTGAGTCTGAAATCGGGTTTCGGGTCATTACCAAAACCCCACATTTCGATCTAGGACCAGCTGATAACAAGATCATACAGTCTATAATTACTAGTTGTAACTCTCATTCAATCGATGCCCAACTCTTGAACCAGTCTCAGGTTCTGAGAAGTTAAAACAGCAAACGGTCTGGATTTACCAATCCAACCGCTTCACACTCTCATTTGCTATTGGAAATTTGGAGAAAGTTTTGAGAAGACCCCAGTTCCAGGAAGCGGTTTTCCATCTTTAGCCAACTCCAGTGACCCCCATATCTATGGCCCACCTTAACTAACTTTCCTGGGCTAATCAAGATTGCAATGCACGGGGGTCACCCGTACGACCCAAACAAGAGAAATTGGAGCTTGGTGTCAGATTCATGCACTGGTTCACTAGTGGAGCCTGTTGGGGAGCGGATTAAAAAGGTGATGCCTGGCTGTATTGACTTTGATAAGCCTGTGATTACACAAGGATGTTTGTATTCGATGACTCCTGGTGGGGATTTTGTGTTGGATTTTGTCGGAGGGGAGTTTGGGAGGCATGTGGTGGTGGCCGGAGGGTTTTCTGGGCATGGATTCAAGATGGGGCCCGTAGTTGGGAAGATTTAAGTGGAGATGGCAATTAAGGGGGATGTAGAGGCAGTAGAGGCGGCAGTTGGAGTGGAGATGAAATGGTTTACAATTTCAATGTTTGAGCATAATTGTAAAGGGAATGCTAAGGAGTGTGAGGATTAAGTTTCTTTACATGATAAATAACTCATAAAGAGTTCTCCCTGTGCCTTCTCCCTGTGCCCTGTCCTCTCTAATCTACTTCTCTATGTGTAGGTGAAATGAGCCTTTAAGATGACTATTATGAATATATTATGTGGTGTTTGTGTAGTGAATTTGTGGTGAACTGTGTTTCTATAATATGTTCATGTGCTAAAATAGGTAAAAGGTTTCTTCCTCTGGCGTTTGCAGTGGCTTCATTTGAGATACTACAAGTGATCATGCATGCTGTAATGGTCATTGGTCCCATATACACACTAGATTTTAGCTTCATTGCACTTACAGTTTGGCTTTTAACATTTAAATTTCAGAGGTTAAATGTTTCAGAGGTTGTCTTTGCTCTGCCTTTACCATCTTTAGGCAATTTCCAATTATGCAACATTTAGGGCTTTCATTGGGAGCTTCTTTCCGGAATTCCAGAGTGATTCTAATAATTTCTTTGAGGCTTCCTTGAAGAGTTTCATTGAGAATTTTAGAAGCCATTAGAAGTCGTCTTGTGGGATTCAAAGTCAAATTGTGCAAGTCATTGTGACTCTTCTGTAACCAGTTTTTGTATAGTGGAGACCTCCCGTTCTATGAATATAAGTTTTAGTGCATAAACACATTATACCTTGATACATTATGGTTCTATTTTGTATTAATATGTGTAATTGTGTTTATCATGTGATCTATTGTTTTCTCAATTTTGGTAGCGGCCTCTCTGTGATTGAAATCCCTTGCTTCAGCAGTGTTAGAAGGGTAAGAAGTCCCTTTAACATTTTTGTTCATAAGGAAAATGCTCTTGTTGTGTTTCCTCTCTTATCTGCCTATAACTAGTTATTTTCTGTTTGGGAGCAGTTTGAGTCCTAGCATGGACTATCATGAATCGATTTTGTGTTGTTGAATTATCAGAGAGGATTGCGAACTCTGTGTTATCTGTGAATGTGGTGAAATTAGGGAAAAGGTTGCTTTCTTGAACCAGGCAATTGCAGCTGCTAGTTTCACATTTCCGATAGCAATGGTGTGATGCACTTTAAAACATGGATGATATCGCAGGTGATCATGCATGATCCATGGGTCATAAGTCACATATGCTTGATTTTCATTTTTGTTTCAATTTGGTTTTGACAAAATTCCTTATTCATCACGAAATCCAATTTATTGTGCCAGATTTGTACTTAGTTTAATTTCTACTTCAGCAGTTTCATCTTCCATCTTGCTTGGTGTTGCTTTTGCCTGATTTTCACGAAGATTTTAGGCGAACATGTTGAAAAGAATGAGGTAGTTTGTTTTGCAAAGCCTTTCAACCTAGAGCTGTGTCAATCTGTATCGTATATTACATTGACATACTTGTTATTGGTTAAGTGTACATTGTGTTTTTGAATTATTAATGAATCATTGTTAAGGCATTATTATCTCACAAATTTACTTTTTCCTGTTTTTCTGACAGCTAAGGTTATTGCACAGATTTCTGGCACAATTTCTTCCTTCGATCATCAGCTCAGGTATGGTTTTCAGAAATAAATTAGTTTTCGATTGAAGTCAGCAAGAACCATTGCCATCTACTCAATGATAGATCGGTTATTAAGAATGAGTTATCGGGCATCTAGATAATGAAAAGTACGTACTTATGGGAGCTGATTCAGTGAGATGTTGTTCTTGTTTATTTAATGTTTTGAAAATGTTCATTGCTCAAAATTACTGTTTGGTTTAGTATTACAAGATTGGATCTATTACAATAAGGGAATATTTTGAAATATTATATGAATTCAACCCCTTACAGTGGGGGAACTGATCCTGTTTAACTCAAATCTGCTGTTATTGGCACATGCTTTCATTAGAGATGTAGATAACACTAGGTACCCCAATGATATATCCTGGGAATTTCTAAAGGACAAGAATATGAGATGCAACTTGTAAGGTTGTTTGATTGCTTGAGCATGAGTGGGACAAGAAAATAAACAATTAAAAAGCTAAATTAGGTTGAAAACAAGGTTTTAGTAGATTTGTTGAAAACTCAACTAACTTGACAAAGGAAAGTAGAGACGAAAGAACGAGAAAGAGATATCCTTTGAAGACTTTTGAGCTAAAGCTTCAATGGAATCTTGACACTTGTCACTTGCAACACGATGATACCAATTTGACTACACTAAGACTTTAGGGTTGTTTTCATTGTTGTTTTCATTGGAAGAGGAACTGGACAAAAGAAAGTAGAGATGAAAGATTAGGAAAGAGATATCCTTTGAAGACTTCTGAGATAAGGCTTCAACAGGTTCATGACACTTGCGACGGGATGTCTGAATGTTAACTTTTCCATGATTATCTTATTAGTTTGATAATCTTATTAATTTAATTCTTGATCTTTGTAGTGTAAGTGGGACTATAATATGGCTGGCCGGTATGTTCACTGATTAACTTGTATTACATGTATTTTTAATGATGTCACGACATTGTTATCGACTAATACTACTGATAAGTTGATGTTATATTGTACCTAACATACTCTTTTATAAAAGGATTTTATTTAGTTAAAACATGACATATATATGGTCAGTAATGACTCACCATCAGTGTGAGGTTCATTATTTAAGTCTTACTAAAGCATCAACCAAATGCTTATTTATTATTGATAATGATGCCGGCCACCGTGACTTCAAGTTTTGTATATGGTTTGTAGTATGCAGCGGCGCAGCCTTGATGTTTCATTATGTGGTTTAATGTGGATTTTATTTGTTTTGAGAATATGAAATAGAAAGTTGTAACTTAGCAAATCAAGGAGTATGTATTAAGTTTCTTTTCCTTCTTATTTCCTTCTCTTTTTTTTCTGTTAAAAGAAATAGGAATTAGGAAGATGATATGAGGGATCAGACCATAGCAAATGCTGTAGGGCCAACACTTAATCCTCTCTAAGAAGTTCAAGACATTGACCCTCTCTTTCCTCTCTTTAAAGTCTTCAAGTTTTTTCTCTGTTGGAACAACTCTCTAATCTGTGGACGCGCGCGCGCACACACGAAAGGTAGAAGAAGAAGCTCAGTTTTTTGGCGATGCAACAACACAACTCACATCTGTTTTTCTGTTATTCATAATATATATTAACTGAATACAAGATGGGACCTAAGCTTGCGGTGAGCACTAGCTCGATCCGCTACTCACGCCACGCCTCCACGAGACGTGCTCCACTAACTCAAAGAAACGTAACAAACTAACAAACTCATAACAAACTAACAAACTTAGCGTATGAAATAGATAAAACTCAACAAGATTAACTCAACATTCACCCCCTTAATCTTGTTGTTGTTGCTTCACATCCACCAACCCGATCTTGCGCCGCATCTCCAAGAATTTAACTCGCCCAAGTGGCTTAGTTAAGATATCTGCAAGTTGGTCTTCTGAATTGACGTACTCCACTTCAATCTTCTTGTTCTCAACACATTCTCGAATGAAGTGATACCTTGTATAAATGTGTTTGCTTCTTTCATGGTAGACGGGATTCTTGCAAAGAGAGATCGCAGATTTGTTGTCCACCCTCAAAGTGACCTTGTTCGGTTCTTCTTTCTTCATGTCACCCATCAACCGACCAAGCCAAATGCCTTGACACGCAGCCGTTGTGGCAGCGATGTACTCAGCCTCACATGATGACAATGCCACAACCTTCTGCTTCTGTGACACACAGGTGATCGGGCTTGAACCAAGGAAATACACAGCTCCCATGGTGCTCTTCCGATCATCTACATCCCCGGCCAGGTCGCTGTCGCTAAATCCGATCAGCTGCGATTGCCCATCTCCTCTCCTTGCATAGTGACAACCAAAACTCAATGTGCCACTTACATACCTCAGTATGTGCTTCACGGCTGCCATGTGCTGTGTCGTGGGAGCTTCCATGTAACGGCTCACAATTCCGACGGCGTACGTGATGTCCGGCCTTGTGTTAACCAGGTACCTGAGACTTCCAACTATGCTTCTATACAAGGTGGCATCAACAGGAGGGTTTGTACTCTTCTTACTCATTTTCAAGCGGGCTTCCATGGGAGTTTGGCTCGGGTTGCACCCCTTCATACCGCATTTCTCCAGCACCTTTGCGCATAGGCGATCGCACAGCGCAATCCCTTTAGATGATTGCTTGACTTCGATTCGAGGTAGTAGCTTAATAAACCAAGGTCACTCATGTTGAACAACCGCTTCATTTGGGTCTTGAACTTTGTGATGTCGCCGGTGCTTGTCCTGTAATGATCGGTCATCGACATACACCCAACCAGCCAGGATTGAATCACCCAAAACCTTCTTGTACACGGCATGCTCGAGTGGACTACGCCAAATCCGAGTGACACAAGGCTTGCATCTAGTTTTGAGTTCAGGCCCTCGAGCTGCCGAAGCCCGTAGAGAGCCTTTCTTAACCTCAAAACCTTTTGCTTACTATCCTTCACAACAAAACCGGTGGTTGCGACACATATACCTCCTCACCGAGCTCCCCATTGAGAAATGCTGATTTCACATCCATGTGATGCACCTCCCAACCATCTTGAGCCGCCATTGCAATGAGTAGCCTTCTGTTTCAAGTCTTGCAACCGGCGCAAAACTTCATCGAAGTCCACTCCTGTCTTTGGACATATCCTTTCGCCACAAGTCTTGCTTTGTGCTTCACTATTGTGCCTTTTGAGTCCTTCTTTATTTTGAATACCCATTTCAAACCAATGGCTTTGTGTCCACTCGGCAAAGTCACTAGCTCCCATGTATCATTGTCTTGAATGGCCCTCAACTCTTCATGCATTGCACGCCTCCAGCACTCCTCCTTCTCAGCTTCCTCATAGCTCACCGGCTCTTCCGAAGTCAGCAAACACAAGCCGGCGTAGTCCGGTTCCACCTCGGTTGTGGCATCATACACCTCCTGGAGGGACCGGTAGCGGTGTGGCCCTCTGTAGAGGATGCTGGAGATGATGCAGTGGAGCTCGCCGCGATCGTCGTCTGCGCCGCACCCAGCGTAGGTGTTGCCGCGTGCGACATCGCTGGGAGCGCACCGGACTGCCACCCGGACTGCCCGGCGCAGGACTCAGCGGTCCCGCATCTCCTGCACCTCCACTATCCGGTGCTGGCGTGTTTGCTCCATGATCCACGTTCTCACCTGCAACATTGTCAGTTTCATATATCACAGTGAACGTGTCGCCACGTTCGAGTGAGGTAGTAGCTTGTGCATGGCTCGCCTCCCATTCCCATTACTTCTCTTCTTCAAAGATCACATCACGACTGATGTGCAACTTCTTTGACTTGGGATCATAAACCCGGTAGGCTTTGGATCCTGGTTCATATCCAAAGAACACCATGGGAGTGCTCCGATCTGCTAGTTTCTTGAGATGAGGGTTTGCTGCTCTCACGTATGCCACACAGCCGAAGGTGCGGAGGTGAAACACCTTTGGTTTCCTTTGAAACCATGCTTCATACGGGGTCATCCCGGTTAGGCTTCGTGTTGGTGCGCGGTTAAGAAGGTAAACAGCTGTTGACACCGCTTCTCCCCAAAATACTCCCGGCACATCTTTGCTCTTGAGCAAGCTCCTTGCCATGGCCACAATAGTTTGATTCCTTCACTCAGCTACTCCATTCTGTTGCGGTGAGTATGGTGCGGTGAGGAACCGTTTCAACCCCAGCTCGTTGCAATAGTGAGTGAACTCTTTGGAGGTGAATTCTCCCCCTCGGTCTGTCCGCAAGGCCTTCACCTTGACACCGGCCTCCATTTCAGCGCTCGCTTTGATCTTCTTAAAAGCAATCAAAGCCTCATCTTTTGTCTTGAGTAACACCACCCACATATATCTGCTGAAATCATCAACTAGTAACAGAAAGTATCTATTACCTCTCGGAGTTGCAGGTGTTATAGGGCCACATAAATCTCCATGCACTAGCTCGAGCGGCTTCTCCGCTCGGTAGGTCGAGTTGTGGGGAAATGGTGCGTGATGTTGCTTGCCCACCATACACCCCTCACAAAGCTGGTCGACGTGCTCAATACGCGGCATACCTTCCACCATGTCCATGTGTGACAGGCTCCTTAATGCACGAAAGTTCAAGTGACCATAACGTGCATGCCACAACCACTCTTCTTCTTTGTACCTTGTCAGGAGACAAACCGGCTGAGTTAGATTGAGCTTGAGCACCTACAATCTATTCCTCGTTCTCCTCACTTTAGCTAGCAATCTCCTCTGCCTATCAAAGATGCACAGCTGCCCGTCCTCCATGACGGTCTTGCACCCGTGTTCGTCGAGCTGTCCGAGACTTACGATATTTCTGCTCAGCCTCGGAATGTAGTAGACGTCCGTCAACACCTTATGCTCCATGTTTTAGCATTGGAACAAAACGGTGCCACGGCCACAAATGTCTACAACTGAGTCATCACCAAATCTTACCGTGCCCTTTACCGAAGGCCCAACTCAGTGAACACATCCCTACACCCGGTCATATGGTTGCTAGCACCGGTGTCGAGATACCACACTCCACTTGCATCCTGGCCGCCGGTTCCCAACCTGGGCTTTACTCTCTCCTCGTTGAGCATCACCTCTCCCGACACGTCCTCAATGGTTTGAACCAGCTCACAAGCCTCGGCCATGAGTAGAGCCAGCTCGTCGTCGTCTTGTTTCTCCACAAGGTGCGCCTTCTCCTCCTTTTTCTTGGACCGGCATTCCGATGCGAAATGCCCGTGGTTCTGGCAGTTGTAGCAGCGCACTGTCGCCTTATCAAACTTCCTCTCTCAGTGGTTGGAATCGTTCCCACGGTCGCCTTCGCTGCGCCCACGACCGTGGCCACGACCACGGCCACGCCCGCGGCCACGAGCACCACTACCACCTCGCCCTTTGGCATTGGACGAGGTCTCCCCTCCGGCTTTCGCCTCCCTGGCCTTCCACTCGGCCCTGGTCAGAAGGACGTACTCATCTTCATTGTCGCCACTGCCGCGCATCCGTTCCTCATGTGCCTTGAGACGACCGATGACCTCCTCCACGGTCATGGTCTTAAGATCGCCGAACTACTCGATCGTAAACACGATCTGCAGAAACGTCAAAGGCACGGCCCGGAGGAATTTCTTGACGACGTAGGTCTCCTCCACCTTGTAGCCCAATGCACGAATCTTGTTGACGATAGTCGTCAACCTCACGGCAAAGTCGTCGATCGTCTCCGCCTCCTTCATGCCTCAAACTCACTCTTTAGAGTTTGGATCTTTGCCTCCTTGACGCGCTCGGCGCCCATGTGCATTGTCTTCAACGTCTCCCACGCCTCCTTGGCCGTCTCCTTCTCGGTCAGCAGTAGAAGCGTCTCCTCCGGGATCCCTTGATAGATGGCGGCGAGGGCCATCTAATCCTTCCGCGTCTCTACCTCCTCGTTCGGATCAGCGCGCTCAATGGCGTCCCACACACCTTGCGCACGCATGTACACCTTCATCTTGAGCACCCACGCCGAGTAGTTGCTCTTCGTGAGCAACGGGTACTGGAGGGACACCGTCCCGTCTCTTCCTAGAGCCTTCGACGTCGCCGTGTCGTTGGTTTCTCCACTCCTCGACGATGCACCGGCCGGCATGATCTTTGGCATCCACTCCTAACCTCGCTCTGATACGAAATGTTGGAACAACTCTCTAATCTGTGGACACATACACACACACGAAAGGTAGAAGAAGAAGCTCAGTTTTTTGGCGATGCAACAACACAACTCACATCTGTTTTTCTGTTATTCATAATATATATTAACTGAATACAAGATGGGACCTAAGCTTGCGGTGAGCACTAGCTCGATCCGCTACTAGCTCTACCGTGATCTTCAAGGTCCCAATTTCAGCCCCTGCTGTTTTGTGAAAGGGACAGGGTCACAGACTCACAAGAGAAATTATATGTAGAGGGGCTCTTCTACTTATAATGATCCACTAAATGATAAACAATCAAGTAGAATCTTCACTATAGGATTGGTATAACTGAAATTTCTCTTCAAAACGAGGGGCTCTTCTACTCACCATTATCTTTAAAAACCTGCAAGTCCTCCTGCCTGCTAAAAGAATCTGCTCACTGAAAAAGAGAGTGTAATGGAGGTTCTTGCTGATCACTTCGACATCATCATCATCGGCGCAGGGATCATGGGAAGCTGCACTGCCTATGAAGCAGCAAAGCGTGGCCTCAGCGTGCTTCTCTTGGAGCAGTTCGACTTCCTCCACCATCTCGGCTCCTCCCATGGAGAGTCACGTACAATCCGTTACGCTTACCCTGAACCCTACTATGTTCCTATGGTAGTCAAATCTTTCCAGCTTTGGGAAGAAGCTGAGTCTGAAATTGGTTATCGGGTCATTACAAAAACCCCACATTTCGATCTAGGACCAGCTAATAGCAAGATCCTACAATCTGTCATTTCCAGTTGTAACTCTCATTCCATCGATGCGCAAGTCTTGAACCAGTCTCAGGTTTCCGAGAAGTTTGGTTGCTTATTTGAACTCCCCGATGGATGGATAGGGTTGGCTACTGAAGGCGGGGTGATTAAGCCAACAAAGGCAGTAGCCATGTTCCAAGCACTAGCCATCAAGAGAGGTGTTGTTCTTAGAGACCACGAAGAAGTGGTTGATATCAAGAAAGCTGATGATGGCAATGGAGTTACAGTCTCAACTGTCACTGGCCGTAAGTTCTTGGGGAAGAAGTGTGTGGTTACTGCTGGAGCTTGGACGCAAAATTTAGTAAAAACAGTGACTGGACTGGATTTACCAATACAACCTCTTCACACTCTCATTTGCTATTGGAAAATCAGAGAAAGTTTTGAGAAGACCCTAGTTTCAGGCAGTGGTTTTCCATCTTTAGCCAACTACGGTGACCCCCTTATCTACGGCACACCATCAATTGACTTTCCTGGGCTAATCAAGATTGCAATGCACGGGGGCCACCCGTGCGATCCAAATAAGAGAAATTGGAGCTTGGGGTCAGATTCATGCGCTGGTTCACTGGTGGAGCCTGTTGGGGAGTGGATTAAAAAGGTGATGCCTGGCTGTGTTGAGTTTGATAAGCCTGTGATTACACAAGGATGTTTGTATTCGATGACTCCTGATGAGGATTTTGTGTTGGATTTTGTCGGAGGGGAGTTTGGGAGGGATGTGGTTGTGGCCGGAGGGTTTTCTGGGCATGGATTCAAGATGGGGCCAGTAGTTGGAAAGATTTTAGCAGAGATGGCTATTAATGGGGATGCAGCGGCAGCAGAGGCAGCAGTTGGAGTGGAGATGAAGTGGTTTGCAATTTCGAGGTTTGAGCATGATTGTAGAGGGAATGCTAAGGTGTATGAGGATTAAGTTTCTTTACATGATAAATAATTCATAAAGAGTTCTCCTGTGCCCATTTCCTCTCTAAATCTACTCCTCTATGTGTAGGTGAAATGAGCCTTTAAGATGACTATTATGAATATATTAGTCATCTTCCTCTGCCAGTTTGCTTGATGTTGCTTTTGCTTGCTTTTAGTGAAGAGAATGAGTGTGTTAAGCCTTTCAATTAGAGTTGTGTAAGTGTTAGCCTCTGTTTCTTACGTCATTTGGTGAAGCTTATTTTCTATCCTACTAGCAAAATCCTACTTGGTTAACAATTAGCTGATCAATGAATTCTCTCACTAAAGCTTGTGAAGGCATTTTGCGGAATAAATCGTTGTTATTTCACAGTTTCACTTCTTCCTACTATTCTGACAGATAGGTAAGCAATTATAGTGATTTTACTGCAAGTTTACCTGTTGTGTCGTCTTTTCAGGCATGGTTCTGAAGCATAATTGCTTTTATGGGTGCCATTTACATGATGATGGATCACATTAAGCTGAGCTATCGAGCTTTGGAACTGAGAAGTTGGCATCACAGGCACCAGTTCGAAGTTATTTATGCTTCTTGATGTTTGAAACTGTTTATTGCTTGAAATTATTGATATCTGGTATTGATAGTTATTTGACTAGAGGAATATGTTCCTTTTGATTTTTTTTTTTTTTTTCAGTTTTAGAAGGCGCTGTAGTTGAGTACAAATTCTTACAACCTTATTCTAGACTCACCCTTATAAAAGCAAACGCACGGGTAATGGTCTATGAATTAAGCAGTTTTCTATCATGTTTTATACTTATAAAAGCCAACTTTTAGGGCTTTTATTTGTGTGTTCTTTCAGAATATGCATAGTTATTTTAGTAATTCTTTGCTGCTCTCTTGAAGAGTTTTCATAGAAAACTTTGAAAGCCATTAGAAACCATCTCTTGTGGGATTCAAGGTTAGTGTGGGAATATAAAACTATAACCTACAATCCTCACCATAACTTCGGATTTTTGATGTAATGGTTAGAAACTTTAACAATTAGAATTATGGAAGTGATTGTAACTGTTCTGTAAACACCTTTGACGTAGTGGACATCTCTCCTTCGATGAATTCAAGGCTTAGTGCATACCCACATTATAGTCTGATATGCTGTGTTTTTCTTCATTAGCAGCTCCATCTTCCATTTTTCTTGGTGTTGCTTTTGCCTGATTTTATTGAAGGATCAATCTTAGGATAACATAGTGAAGGCTTATTCATTTTTGTAATATTAGTGAAAGGCTTATTCATTTTTGTAATATTAGTGAAAGGCTTATTCATTTTTGTAATATTAGTGAAAGGCTTATTCATTTTTGTAATATTAGTGAAAGGCTTATTCATTTTGAAAGCATTATTATCTCACAAATTTACTTTTTCCTGCTTTTCTGACAGCGAAGGCTAATGAATGTCAGATTTGTACCACAATTTCTTCCTCGGATCATCAGGTCAGTTATGGTTTCAGAATATAAGCTACTTTTCGACTGAGTTCAGCAAGAATCATCGCCATCTACTCGATGATAGATCAGTCATTAAGATGAGTTATTATAATAAAACTATTTATGGGAACTGATTCAATTAGATGCTATTCTTGTTTCTTCAATGTTTGAAAAATGTTCATTGCTACTAATTTGCATGATATTGCCAAATTGGTTCTATTACAGTAAGGGACTCTTTTTGATATATTATATGATCCTACGATTTCTATATGACAAGAATATGAGATGTAAGGTTCTTTGATTGATAACCTGAGCGGCGAAAAAAATAAACAATTAAAAAGCTAAATTAGGTTGAAAACAAGGTTTTAGTAGATTTGTTGAAAACTCAACTAACTTGACAAAGGAAAGTAGAGACGAAAGAACGAGAAAGAGATATCCTTTGAAGACTTTTGAGCTAAAGCTTCAATGGAATCTTGACACTTGTCACTTGCAACACGATGATACCAATTTGACTACACTAAGACTTTAGGGTTGTTTTCATTGTTGTTTTCATTGGAAGAGGAACTGGACAAAAGAAAGTAGAGATGAAAGATTAGGAAAGAGATATCCTTTGAAGACTTCTGAGATAAGGCTTCAACAGGTTCATGACACTTGCGACGGGATGTCTGAATGTTAACTTTTCCATGATTATCTTATTAGTTTGATAATCTTATTAATTTAATTCTTGATCTTTGTAGTGTAAGTGGGACTATAATATGGCTGGCCGGTATGTTCACTGATTAACTTGTATTACATGTATTTTTAATGATGTCACGACATTGTTATCGACTAATACTACTGATAAGTTGATGTTATATTGTACCTAACATACTCTTTTATAAAAGGATTTTATTTAGTTAAAACATGACATATATATGGTCAGTAATGACTCACCATCAGTGTGAGGTTCATTATTTAAGTCTTACTAAAGCATCAACCAAATGCTTATTTATTATTGATAATGATGCCGGCCACCGTGACTTCAAGTTTTGTATATGGTTTGTAGTATGCAGCGGCGCAGCCTTGATGTTTCATTATGTGGTTTAATGTGGATTTTTATTTGTTTTTGAGAATATGAAATAGAAAGTTGTAACTTAGCAAATCAAGGAGTATGTATTAAGTTTCTTTTCCTTCTTATTTCCTTCTCTTTTTTTTTCTGTTAAAAGAAATAGGAATTAGGAAGATGATATGAGGGATCAGACCATAGCAAATGCTGTAGGGCCAACACTTAATCCTCTCTAAGAAGTTCAAGACATTGACCCTCTCTTTCCTCTCTTTAAAGTCTTCAAGTTTTTTCTCTGTTGGAACAACTCTCTAATCTGTGGACGCGTGCGCGCACACACGAAAGGTAGAAGAAGAAGCTCAGTTTTTGGCGATGCAACAACACAACTCACATCTGTTTTACATTTATTCATAATATATATTAACCGAATACAAGATGGGACCTAAGCTTCGGTGAGCACTAGCTCGATCCGCTACTCACGCCACGCCTCCGAGGCGTGCTCCACTAACTCAAAGAAACGTAACAAACTAACAAACTCATAACAAACTAACAAACTTAGCGTATGAAATAGATAAAACTCAACAAGATTAACTCAACATTCACCCCCTTAATCTTGTTGTTGTTGCTTCACATCCACCAACCCGATCTTGCGCCGCATCTCCAAGAATTTAACTCGCCCAAGTGGCTTAGTTAAGATATCTGCAAGTTGGTCTTCTGAATTGACGTACTCCACTTCAATCTTCTTGTTCTCAACACATTCTCGAATGAAGTGATACCTTGTATAAATGTGTTTGCTTCTTTCATGGTAGACGGGATTCTTGCAAAGAGAGATCGCAGATTTGTTGTCCACCCTCAAAGTGACCTTGTTCGGTTCTTCTTTCTTCATGTCACCCATCAACCGACCAAGCCAAATGCCTTGACACGCGGCCGTTGTGGCAGCGATGTACTCACCTCACATGATGACAATGCCACAACCTTCATGCACGTGACACCGGTGATCGGGCTTGAACCAAGGAAATACACAGCTCCCATGGTGCTCTTCCGATCATCTACATCCCGGCAGTGTTGTCCTAAATCCGATCGGTACGCGATTGCCCATCTCCTCTCCTTGCATAGTGACAACCAAAACTCAATGTGCCACTTACATACCTCGGATGATGCTTCACGGTACCGTAATGTGTGTCGGTGGGAGCTTCCATGTAACGGCTCACAATTCCGACGGCGTACGTGATGTCCGGCCTTGTGTTAACCAGGTACCTGAGACTTCCAACTATGCTTCTATACAAGGTGGCATCAACAGGAGGGTTTGTACTCTTCTTACTCATTTTCAAGCGGGCTTCCATGGGAGTTTGGCTCGGGTTGCACCCCTTCATACCGCATTTCTCCAGTACCTTTGCTGCATAGGCGGACTGGCACAGCGCAATCCCTTTAGATGATTGCTTGACTTCGATTCCGAGGTAGTAGCTTAATAAACCAAGGTCACTCATGTTGAACAACCGCTTCATTTGGGTCTTGAACTTTGTGATGTCGCCGGTGCTTGTCCTGAATGATCGGTCATCGACATACGACCAACCAGCAGGATTGAATCACCCAAAACCTTCTTGTACACGGCATGCTCGAGTGGACTACGCTCAAATCCGAGTGACACAAGGCTTGCATCTAGTTTTGAGTTCCAGGCCCTCGGAGCCTGCCGAAGCCCGTAGAGAGCCTTTCTTAACCTCAAAACCTTTTGCTTACTATCCTTCACAACAAAACCAGGTGGTTGCGACACATATACCTCCTCACTGAGCTCCCCATTGAGAAATGCTGATTTCACATCCATGTGATGCACCTCCCAACCATCTTGAGCCGCCATTGCAATGAGTAGCCTTACTGTTTCAAGTCTTGCAACCGGCGCAAAAACTTCATCGAAGTCCACTCCCTGTCTTTGGACATATCCTTTCGCCACAAGTCTTGCTTTGTGCTTCACTATTGTGCCTTTTGAGTCCTTCTTTATTTTGAATACCCATTTCAAACCAATGGCTTTGTGTCCACTCGGCAAAGTCACTAGCTCCCATGTATCATTGTCTTGAATGGCCCTCAACTCTTCATGCATTGCACGCCTCCAGCACTCCTCCTTCTCAGCTTCCTCATAGCTCACCGGCTCTTCCGAAGTCAGCAAACACAAGCCGGCGTAGTCCGGTTCCACCTCGGTTGTGGCATCATACACCTCCTGGAGGGACCGGTAGCCGTGTGGCCCCTCTGTAGAGGATGCTGGAGATGATGCAGTGGAGCTCGCCGCGATCGTCGTCTGCGTCGCACCCGGCGTAGGTGTTGCCGCGTGCAACACCGCCGGGAGGGCACCCGGACTGCCACCCGGATTGCCTGACGCAGGACTCAGCGGTCCCGCGTCTCCTGCACCTCCACTATCCGCTGCTGGCGTGTTTGCTCCATGATCCACGTTCTCACCTGCGACATTATCAGTTTCATATATCACAGTGAATGTGTCGCCACGTCCGAGTGAGGTAGTAGCTTGTGCATGGCTCGCCTCCCATTCCCATTGCTTCTCTTCTTCAAAGATCACGTCACGACTGATGTGCAACTTCTTCGACTTGGGATCATAAACCCGGTAGGCTTTGGACCCTGGTTCATATCCAAAGAACACCATGGGAGTGCTCCGATCTGCTAGTTTCTTGAGATGAGGGTTTGCTGCTCTCACGTGTGCCACACAGCCGAAGGTGCGGAGGTGAAACACCTTCGGTTTCCTTTGAAACCATGCTTCATACGGGGTCATCCCGGTTAGGCTTTGCGTTGGTGCGCGGTTAAGAAGGTACACAGCTGTTGACACCGCTTCTCCCCAAAATACTCCCGGCACATCTTTGCTCTTGAGCAAGCTCCTTGCCATGACCACAATAGTTTGATTCCTTCGCTCAACTACTCCATTCTGTTGCGGTGAGTATGGTGCGGTGAGGAACCGTTTCAACCCCAGCTCGCGGCAGTAGTGAGTGAACTCTTTGGAGGTGAACTCTCCCCCTCGGTCTGTCCACAGGGCCTTCACCTTGACACCGGCCTCCATTTCAGCGCTCGCTTTGATCTTCTTAAAAGCATTCAAAGCCTCATCTTTTGTCTTGAGTAACACCACCCACATATATCTGCTGAAATCATCAACTAGTAACAGAAAGTATCTATTACCTCCCCGAGTTGTAGGTGTTATAGGGCCACATAAATCTCCATGCACTAGCTCGAGCGACTTCTCCGCTCGGTAGGTCGAGCTGTGGGGAAATGGTGCGCGATGTTGCTTGCCCACCATACACCCCTCACAAAGCTGGTCGACGTGCTCAATACGCGGCATACCTTCCACCATGTCCATGTGTGACAGGCTCCTTAATGCACGAAAGTTCAAGTGACCAAAACGTGCATGCCACAACCACTCTTCTTCTTTGTACCTTGTCAGGAGACAAACCGACTGAGTTAGATTGAGCTTGAGCACATACAATCTATTCCTCGATCTCCTCACTTTAGCTAGCAATCTCCTCTGCCTATCAAAGATGCATAGCTGCCCGTCCTCCATGACGGTCTTGTACCCGTGTTCGTCGAGCTGTCCGAGACTTACGATATTTCTGCTCAGCCTCGGAATGTAGTAGACGTCCGTCAACACCTTATGCTCCATGTTTTAGCATTGGAACAAAACGGTGCCACGGCCACAAATGTCTACAACTGAGTCATCACCAAATCTTACCGTGCCCTTTACCGTAGCGTCCAACTCAGTGAACACATCCCTACACCCGGTCATATGGTTGCTAGCACCGGTGTCGAGATACCACACTCCACTTGCATCCTGGCCGCCGGTTCCCAACCTGGGCTTTACTCTCTCCTCGTTGAGCATCACCTCTCCCGACACGTCCTCAATGGTTTGAACCAGCTCACAAGCCTCGGCCATGAGTAGAGCCAGCTCGTCGTCGTCTTGTTTCTCCACAAGGTGCGCCTTCTCCTCCTTTTTCTTGGACCGGCATTCCGATGCGAAATGCCCGTAGTTCTGGCAGTTGTAGCAGCGCACTTTCGCCTTGTCAAACTTCCTCTCTCGGTGGTTGGAATCGTTCCCACGGTCGCCTGCTGCGTCCACGACCGTGGCCACGACCGCGGCCACGCCCGCGGCCACGAGCGCCACTACCACCTCGCCCTTTGGCATTGGACGAGGTCTCCCCTCCGGCTTTCGCCTCCCTGGCCTTCCACTCGGCCCTGGTCAGAAGGACGTGCTCATCTTCATTGTCGCCACTGCCGCGCATCCGTTCCTCATGTGCCTTGAGACGACCGATGACCTCCTCCACGGTCATGGTCTTAAGATCGCCGAACTGCTCGATCGTAGACACGATCTGCAGAAACTTCGAAGGCACGGCCCGGAGGAATTTCTTGACGACGTAGGTCTCCTCCACCTTGTCGCCCAATGCACGAATCTTGTTGACGATAGTCGTCAACCTCACGGCAAAGTCGTCGATCATCTCCGCCTCCTTCATGCCTCAAACTCACTCTTTAGAGTTTGGATCTTTGCCTCCTTGACGCGCTCGGCGCCCATGTGCATTGTCTTCAACGTCTCCCACGCCTCCTTGGCCGTCTCCTTCTCGTCAGCAGTAGAAGCGTCTCCTCCGGGATCCCTTGATAGATGGCGGCGAGGGCCATCTAATCCTTCCGCGTCTCTACCTCCTCGTTCGATCAGCGCCAATGGCGCCCCACACACCTTGCGCACGCATGTACACCTTCATCTTGAGCACCCACGCCGAGTAGTTGCTCTTCGTGAGCAACGGGTACTGGAGGGACACCGTCCCGTCTCTTCCTAGAGCCTTCGACGTCGCCGTGTCGTTGGTTTCTCCACTCCTCGACGATGCACCGGCCGGCATGATCTTTGGCATCCACTCCTAACCTCGCTCTGATACGAAATGTTGGAACAACTCTCTAATCTGTGGACACATACACACACACGAAAGGTAGAAGAAGAAGCTCAGTTTTTTGGCGATGCAACAACACAACTCACATCTGTTTTTCTGTTATTCATAATATATATTAACTGAATACAAGATGGGACCTAAGCTTGCGGTGAGCACTAGCTCGATCCGCTACTAGCTCTACCGTGATCTTCAAGGTCCCAATTTCAGCCCCCCTGCTGTTTTGTGAAAGGGACAGGGTCACAGACTCACAAGAGAAATTATATGTAGAGGGGCTCTTCTACTTATAATGATCCACTAAATGATAAACAATCAAGTAGAATCTTCACTATAGGATTGGTATAACTGAAATTTCTCTTCAAAACGAGGGGCTCTTCTACTCACCATTATCTTTAAAAACCTGCAAGTCCTCCTGCCTGCTAAAAGAATCTGCTCACTGAAAAAGAGAGTGTAATGGAGGTTCTTGCTGATCACTTCGACATCATCATCATCGGCGCAGGGATCATGGGAAGCTGCACTGCCTATGAAGCAGCAAAGCGTGGCCTCAGCGTGCTTCTCTTGGAGCAGTTCGACTTCCTCCACCATCTCGGCTCCTCCCATGGAGAGTCACGTACAATCCGTTACGCTTACCCTGAACCCTACTATGTTCCTATGGTAGTCAAATCTTTCCAGCTTTGGGAAGAAGCTGAGTCTGAAATTGGTTATCGGGTCATTACAAAAACCCCACATTTCGATCTAGGACCAGCTAATAGCAAGATCCTACAATCTGTCATTTCCAGTTGTAACTCTCATTCCATCGATGCGCAAGTCTTGAACCAGTCTCAGGTTTCCGAGAAGTTTGGTTGCTTATTTGAACTCCCCGATGGATGGATAGGGTTGGCTACTGAAGGCGGGGTGATTAAGCCAACAAAGGCAGTAGCCATGTTCCAAGCACTAGCCATCAAGAGAGGTGTTGTTCTTAGAGACCACGAAGAAGTGGTTGATATCAAGAAAGCTGATGATGGCAATGGAGTTACAGTCTCAACTGTCACTGGCCGTAAGTTCTTGGGGAAGAAGTGTGTGGTTACTGCTGGAGCTTGGACGCAAAATTTAGTAAAAACAGTGACTGGACTGGATTTACCAATACAACCTCTTCACACTCTCATTTGCTATTGGAAAATCAGAGAAAGTTTTGAGAAGACCCTAGTTTCAGGCAGTGGTTTTCCATCTTTAGCCAACTACGGTGACCCCCTTATCTACGGCACACCATCAATTGACTTTCCTGGGCTAATCAAGATTGCAATGCACGGGGGCCACCCGTGCGATCCAAATAAGAGAAATTGGAGCTTGGGGTCAGATTCATGCGCTGGTTCACTGGTGGAGCCTGTTGGGGAGTGGATTAAAAAGGTGATGCCTGGCTGTGTTGAGTTTGATAAGCCTGTGATTACACAAGGATGTTTGTATTCGATGACTCCTGATGAGGATTTTGTGTTGGATTTTGTCGGAGGGGAGTTTGGGAGGGATGTGGTTGTGGCCGGAGGGTTTTCTGGGCATGGATTCAAGATGGGGCCAGTAGTTGGAAAGATTTTAGCAGAGATGGCTATTAATGGGGATGCAGCGGCAGCAGAGGCAGCAGTTGGAGTGGAGATGAAGTGGTTTGCAATTTCGAGGTTTGAGCATGATTGTAGAGGGAATGCTAAGGTGTATGAGGATTAAGTTTCTTTACATGATAAATAATTCATAAAGAGTTCTCCTGTGCCCATTTCCTCTCTAAATCTACTCCTCTATGTGTAGGTGAAATGAGCCTTTAAGATGACTATTATGAATATATTAGTCATCTTCCTCTGCCAGTTTGCTTGATGTTGCTTTTGCTTGCTTTTAGTGAAGAGAATGAGTGTGTTAAGCCTTTCAATTAGAGTTGTGTAAGTGTTAGCCTCTGTTTCTTACGTCATTTGGTGAAGCTTATTTTCTATCCTACTAGCAAAATCCTACTTGGTTAACAATTAGCTGATCAATGAATTCTCTCACTAAAGCTTGTGAAGGCATTTTGCGGAATAAATCGTTGTTATTTCACAGTTTCACTTCTTCCTACTATTCTGACAGATAGGTAAGCAATTATAGTGATTTTACTGCAAGTTTACCTGTTGTGTCGTCTTTTCAGGCATGGTTCTGAAGCATAATTGCTTTTATGGGTGCCATTTACATGATGATGGATCACATTAAGCTGAGCTATCGAGCTTTGGAACTGAGAAGTTGGCATCACAGGCACCAGTTCGAAGTTATTTATGCTTCTTGATGTTTGAAACTGTTTATTGCTTGAAATTATTGATATCTGGTATTGATAGTTATTTGACTAGAGGAATATGTTCCTTTTGATTTTTTTTTTTTTTTTCAGTTTTAGAAGGCGCTGTAGTTGAGTACAAATTCTTACAACCTTATTCTAGACTCACCCTTATAAAAGCAAACGCACGGGTAATGGTCTATGAATTAAGCAGTTTTCTATCATGTTTTTATACTTATAAAAGCCAACTTTTAGGGCTTTTATTTGTGTGTTCTTTCAGAATATGCATAGTTATTTTAGTAATTCTTTGCTGCTCTCTTGAAGAGTTTTCATAGAAAACTTTGAAAGCCATTAGAAACCATCTCTTGTGGGATTCAAGGTTAGTGTGGGAATATAAAACTATTAACCTTCAATCCTCACCCCAACTTCGGAGTTTTGATATAATAGTTAGAGACTTTGACATGGTACTAGAGCAACCCAAGATGGAAGCCCACCAGCCACGAATTTAAAGCGGATTTTCTAAAATTAACATCACCGCGTGAGTCTGGATTTCTGTCCATAAAAATGGCGCTCAACCTGTATGGGCAATGTTAGAATATAAAACTATAACCTACAATCCTCACCATAACTTCGGATTTTTGATGTAATGGTTAGAAACTTTAACAATTAGAATTATGGAAGTGATTGTAACTGTTCTGTAAACACCTTTGACGTAGTGGACATCTCTCCTTCGATGAATTCAAGGCTTAGTGCATACCCACATTATAGTCTGATATGCTGTGTTTTTCTTCATTAGCAGCTCCATCTTCCATTTTTCTTGGTGTTGCTTTTGCCTGATTTTATTGAAGGATCAATCTTAGGATAACATAGTGAAGGCTTATTCATTTTTGTAATATTAGTGAAAGGCTTATTCATTTTGAAAGCATTATTATCTCACAAATTTACTTTTTCCTGCTTTTCTGACAGCGAAGGCTAGTGAATGTCAGATTTGTACCACAATTTCTTCCTCGGATCATCAGGTCAGTTATGGTTTCAGAATATAAGCTACTTTTCGACTGAGTTCAGCAAGAATCATCGCCATCTACTCGATGATAGATCAGTCATTAAGATGAGTTATTATAATAAAACTATTTATGGGAACTGATTCAATTAGATGCTATTCTTGTTTCTTCAATGTTTGAAAAATGTTCATTGCTACTAATTTGCATGATATTGCCAAATTGGTTCTATTACAGTAAGGGACTCTTTTTGATATATTATATGATCCTACGATTTCTATATGACAAGAATATGAGATGTAAGGTTCTTTGATTGATAACCTGAGCGGCGAAAAAAATAAACAATTAAAAAGTAAATTAAGTTGGGCTAAAAGCAGGTTTTATAGTAGTTATTATTTTTTTTGGTGAAAACTCAAGGAGATTAATAAGAGGATCATACTTTGCTGTGATACCAATTTGCAACGCTATGAATTTAGGGTTGTTTTGATTGTTGTCTAGATTGGTGAAGGAACCAGACAAAAGAAAGAAAGGGAGTAGAGATGAAAGAAAAAGAAAGAAATATCCCTGGAAGACTTTGAGCTAGCTTCAATAGAATCACGCAGAAAACACATCCCTATTTTAATTTCTAGTAAAAGTTGAAATTAAAAATATTTAAGTCCCATTTTTACTTTTCCATGATTATTATATTAAGCTTGCTTATCTTCTTAATTATTTTTTCGATCTTGCTAGTGCAAGTGATAATATAATATGCTGGCCGGTGTTCACTGATTAAACAATCGGGCTTTTTTTTGGGATGAAGAAGGATGGAGTTCACCCCAAGCCATGTGGCATATAAAAGAAAGTTTGGTTGTACATCCAAAGCCAATACTCCCAACTCCAAAAGCAAGGACGTGAAGTATCAAAGTTCTTAATACAGTTTTCTCACCTCATATCGATATTAACGCCAAAATATAAACACATTAAAAGTTCAATTCAGTCGTTTATTCAGTTGTTTAAGTAATATTTTCTTGTTGTTATTAGCTTGTTACTACGTGTATTTTTAATGATGTCGTGACATTGTTATCGTACTAATACCACTGATAAATTGATGTTATATTGTACATAACACATTCTCTTATAAAAGGTTAAAGGATCATTTATTTAGTTAAAACAGGACATAATTATGCTCAGATATGACTCTCATTAGTGTGACGTTCAGTGTTCAAATCTTGTTGAAGCATCAAGCAGATGCTTATTTACTGATCATGATGCCGGCCACTGTAGCGTCAAGTCCTGTTACATGTCTTCTTTGTAGCCTTGATGTTTCATTATATGGTTTTGATGTATAAAGGTGTATTTGAATTGGGTTGAATATTATAGACAAAAGCTCACTATAGGCCCCTAATGTTTTAGCCTGATTTCATTTGGGTCATTAATGTTTGGAACTCATAAATAGTGGTCCTTAATGTTTACCTTGTTACGAAATTCGGTCCTTTTTTTTATTTTTTATTTTTTATTTTTTTTCTATTAACTTCTGCTGATGTGACATGACTTTTTGGTTAGTTTTGTTTGAAAAAATTATTTCCACCCCTGGTTTTTAAAAATCAAGCTTTGCCCCCCAAGTGAAAACCTAAAATATTTTATCTCTCTAAACATTTAATTCACATTGTTAAACCCCCACTCCCCAACAATATTTTTATTTATACCTAAAATACCCTAATTTTCATATTTTAAAATTAGTCTTTCAAATCATGGAAATTGTTATTGGCCCCTCAATTCATAACTTAATTTGAAATTAGTTCCTTAAAGCATTAAAATTGCTATTAGGTCCCTCAATTCTTAGACTATTTTGAAACTAGTCCATCAAATCAACAGTAAATTAGCAATCAAAGGGATTACCTTGAAATAACTCTTGGTAATTGTGTGACCTAATATAAGTTTAGATGATTTGAGAGACTAATTTCTCTCAAATTGGTATTTTTACTCTTGATTGGAGGGATGAATTTTAGAGTAACTTAAGAATTAGGGAACCTAATAGCAATTTTAATGATTTGAGGAACTAATTTCAAAATATCTTATGAATGGAGGGACCCAATAGCAATTTCCATGATTTGAATGACTAATTTTAAAATATAGAAAATTAGGGGTATTTTAAGGATAAATGAAAATATTGTTGGGAAGAGATGGCTTGGCAATGTGAATTAAATGTTTAGAGGGGTAAAATCTTTTAAGTTTTGAACTTGGGACAAAGCCTGATTTTCAAAGACCAGGGGGTGGAAGCAATTTTTCAATGACCAAAAAGTCATGCTACATCAGCAAAACTTAACAGAAAAAAGGACCAAATTTGATAACGGAGTAAACATTAAGGACCTCTATTGATGAGTTTCAAACGTGAAGCACCCAAATGAAATCAAACTAAAATATTAGAGACTTACATTGAAGTTTTGCCTTATATGAGCTTAGCAGATTTTGATCCTTGTGGCAGTGTAAACGAACCATAGTCCGATCTAATAGAGCTCTAAACAAAATTCTTATCCAATCAAATTGAAGCTTATTATTGTATTTGATTTTTTTGGGCATACACGCTCTTAGGGACGAGGAAATAAATCAACATATATCTAATTTTCAGGGTTAAGGGAGTATTGTCCCTTCAAGTTTTTAAGTAGAAGTTTTAGCGGACGTTAAAAAATTAACTTGACATCTAACAGGGAATGCAGTGTTAAGTTGAGAAAAAAAAGTGCAAGGACTAATTTGAGCATGAGGCTCTAGTACCAGGACCAATTTGGCATTTTAGCCTTTTTCTTTCTTATGAAAAGAAGTATGAACTAGAAAAATAATATGAGCGCTTAAACCATAGCAAATGGCCATGGACCCACACTTAAGCTCCCTAATAAGTTGAAGGCACTGGCCCACACTTTCCTCTCTTTGAAGTAATAAAATTCTTGGCCTAACGTGATTTTAAGTTGCCAACCTATTGAAATGGGGACATTGTCACGGACTCACGGGAGAAATAAATGAGGGAGCCCAAAGACTGAAGGAAGCAGTGGAGCAAAACATGAGGAGAAATTCTTTGTGAAAAAATATAAATAATATATGATGCCTTTTGTTGAGTGTTTGGGTAGGAAAAGAATATGAGGATCTTCGAGACTTCAAAATTTTGTTATAAACAGAAATTCCAAATTTCATTATTATCTGGTATATGCACATGATTTCGTTTACTAGTTTGACTTTTACATTTTGACAATTAACTGACAAGATTCTAAAATTTTGTTAACCTTCAAATCTTTTAAAGAAATAATATCTTCTACTAACATCCAAACGAACGTTTACTCTAGCAAAGAAACCACTACCCTAATAAACTAACAAATCACAAGGATTATGTGTTAATTTGTTACCCTCTTTTTCTTTGGCTAAAAAGGCAAATTTGGTCCCTTACTAGGGCTTCATACTCAAATCAGTCCTTGCCCTTCTTTTTTCTCAACTTGGTCCCTATACCACATATTAGTTATAAATTAAGTCTTTTTACCATCCGTTAGAATTTGGGTGTTAACTTTTCATTTATGACTCTATTACCCTCATGGATATAATGGAAGTCCTTGTACTTTATTAAAATATTATTTACCTCATGAAAATGAATGAATGTTATGAATTTTGCTGAAGCCGAGCTCAAATGGAAGGCATCACCTAACTTCGTTCTTCATATCTTAAATAATATTGATTTCTCACACAACAAATTAAAAACTTGATTGTCACTAGCCACTAAAATGAATATAGAGGTGTTCTGATGTGCTTCATTTTGCAAATCACTTTATCCATCAAACTATATAGGGACTTAAAACATGTCCATATACTAATGCAATATCAAAGAGAAAAGTCAAGATACTCATTTTGCATCTTGTTGCAACTAATGCAAACTGAAAAATGAAGCTGAGCAATTCCATCATCAAGAAAATGAAAATATCCACTAAAGTTGAAAGGAAAAATATCTAAGAAAAGAGCTATTGCAACTGGGATACATCAATCTCATATTACAGATAACACAACCAAAATGATTAATATAATGCATAATCGAGCAAATAATTATGAGAACAACACAACAACTACCATCAAAAATAAAAAGCAACACAAAATTTTTACAGAATATGTATTGACTTGAGAAGTAAAATATCAATACGAAAGTTGCAGCTGCATAGTTGCAGATTCCAACAGGAAAATGCACATAACAAATGAAAAAGGACCAAATTTGATAACGGAGTAAACATTAAGGACCCTATTGATGAGTTTCAAACGTGAAGACCCAAATGAAATCAAACTAAAATATTAGAGACTTACATTGAAGTTTTGCCTTATATGAGCTTAGCAGATTTTGATCCTTGCCTAAAACCAAGTTTGAGAAAAGTGGAGTTGAATTTGATAACAAGAGTAGGGTGCACTTGGATATCCAACAATATCACATAAAATGTGATTTTTAGAGAATTTTGAAAAAATATAAATAATATATGATGCCTTTTGTTGAGTGTTTGGGTAGGAAAAGAATATGAGGATCTTCGAGACTTCAAAATTTTGTTATAAACAGAAATTCCAAATTTCATTATTATCTGGTATATGCACATGATTTCGTTTACTAGTTTGACTTTTACATTTTGACAATTAACTGACAAGATTCTAAAATTTTGTTAACCTTCAAATCTTTTAAAGAAATAATATCTTCTACTAACATCCAAACGAACGTTTACTCTAGCAAAGAAACCACTACCCTAATAAACTAACAAATCACAAGGATTATGTGTTAATTTGTTACCCTCTTTTTCTTTGGCTAAAAGGCAAATTTGGTCCCTTACTAGGGCTTCATACTCAAATCAGTCCTTGCCCTTCTTTTTTCTCAACTTGGTCCCTATACCACATATTAGTTATAAATTAAGTCTTTTTACCATCCGTTAGAATTTGGGTGTTAACTTTTCATTTATGACTCTATTACCCTCATGGATATAATGGAAGTCCTTGTACTTTATTAAAATATTATTTACCTCATGAAAATGAATGAATGTTATGAATTTTGCTGAAGCCGAGCTCAAATGGAAGGCATCACCTAACTTCGTTCTTCATATCTTAAATAATATTGATTTCTCACACAACAAATTAAAAACTTGATTGTCACTAGCCACTAAAATGAATATAGAGGTGTTCTGATGTGCTTCATTTTGCAAATCACTTTATCCATCAAACTATATAGGGACTTAAAACATGTCCATATACTAATGCAATATCAAAGAGAAAAGTCAAGATACTCATTTTGCATCTTGTTGCAACTAATGCAAACTGAAAAATGAAGCTGAGCAATTCCATCATCAAGAAAATGAAAATATCCACTAAAGTTGAAAGGAAAAATATCTAAGAAAAGAGCTATTGCAACTGGGATACATCAATCTCATATTACAGATAACACAACCAAAATGATTAATATAATGCATAATCGAGCAAATAATTATGAGAACAACACAACAACTACCATCAAAAATAAAAAGCAACACAAAATTTTTACAGAATATGTATTGACTTGAGAAGTAAAATATCAATACGAAAGTTGCAGCTGCATAGTTGCAGATTCCAACAGGAAAATGCACATAACAAATGAAAAAGGACCAAATTTGATAACGGAGTAAACATTAAGGACCCTATTGATGAGTTTCAAACGTGAAGACCCAAATGAAATCAAACTAAAATATTAGAGACTTACATTGAAGTTTTGCCTTATATGAGCTTAGCAGATTTTGATCCTTGCCTAAAACCAAGTTTGAGAAAAGTGGAGTTGAATTTGATAACAAGAGTAGGGTGCACTTGGATATCCAACAATATCACATAAAATGTGATTTTTAGAGAATTTTGAAAAAATATAAATAATATATGATGCCTTTTGTTGAGTGTTTGGGTAGGAAAAGAATATGAGGATCTTCGAGACTTCAAAATTTTGTTATAAACAGAAATTCCAAATTTCATTATTATCTGGTATATGCACATGATTTCGTTTACTAGTTTGACTTTTTACATTTTGACAATTAACTGACAAGATTCTAAAATTTTGTTAACCTTCAAATCTTTTAAAGAAATAATATCTTCTACTAACATCCAAACGAACGTTTACTCTAGCAAAGAAACCACTACCCTAATAAACTAACAAATCACAAGGATTATGTGTTAATTTGTTACCCTCTTTTTTCTTTGGCTAAAAAGGCAAATTTGGTCCCTTACTAGGGCTTCATACTCAAATCAGTCCTTGCCCTTCTTTTTTTCTCAACTTGGTCCCTATACCACATATTAGTTATAAATTAAGTCTTTTTTTTACCATCCGTTAGAATTTGGGTGTTAACTTTTCATTTATGACTCTATTACCCTCATGGATATAATGGAAGTCCTTGTACTTTATTAAAATATTATTTACCTCATGAAAATGAATGAATGTTATGAATTTTGCTGAAGCCGAGCTCAAATGGAAGGCATCACCTAACTTCGTTCTTCATATCTTAAATAATATTGATTTCTCACACAACAAATTAAAAACTTGATTGTCACTAGCCACTAAAATGAATATAGAGGTGTTCTGATGTGCTTCATTTTGCAAATCACTTTATCCATCAAACTATATAGGGACTTAAAACATGTCCATATACTAATGCAATATCAAAGAGAAAAGTCAAGATACTCATTTTGCATCTTGTTGCAACTAATGCAAACTGAAAAATGAAGCTGAGCAATTCCATCATCAAGAAAATGAAAATATCCACTAAAGTTGAAAGGAAAAATATCTAAGAAAAGAGCTATTGCAACTGGGATACATCAATCTCATATTACAGATAACACAACCAAAATGATTAATATAATGCATAATCGAGCAAATAATTATGAGAACAACACAACAACTACCATCAAAAAATAAAAAGCAACACAAAATTTTTTACAGAATATGTATTGACTTGAGAAGTAAAATATCAATACGAAAGTTGCAGCTGCATAGTTGCAGATTCCAACAGGAAAATGCACATAACAAATGAAAAAAGGAAAGAAAAATTTCTCCTTCGTGTTTTTATAAAAAACATCCCGTTCATATGCTCAAATAATGTGTTTTGTTGATTCGTCCTCCGACCAGTGGAGCACCAGCGATGTGAGCTAGATGAAAACAACTTTTTTTTGTGCAATCAAATTGAAGAATCATCATAATCATGACCCATCGCCTAGCCGGAGTTGTGTGCTTCCGTCGACCCTACTCAAGACTAGAGCGATCAAATCAAAAATAGATTTTGATCCTTGTGGCAGTGTAAACGAACCATAGTCCGATCTAATAGAGCTCTAAACAAAATTCTTATCCAATCAAATTGAAGCTTATTACGTCGTATTTGATTTTTTTTGGGCATACACGCTCTTAGGGACAGGAAATAAATCAACATATATCTAATTTTCAGGGTTAAGGGGAGTATTGTCCCTTCAAGTTTTTTTTAAGTAGAAGTTTTAACGGACGTTAAAAAAGAATTAACTTGACATCTAACAAGGGGTACAGAGACTAAGTTGAGAAAAAAAAAAGTGCAATGACTAATTTGAGTATGAGGCTCTAGTACCAGGACCAATTTGGCATTTTAGCCTTTTTCTTTCTTATGAAAAGAAGTATGAACTAGAAAAATAATATGAGCGCTTAAACCATAGCAAATGGCCATGGACCCACACTTAAGCTCCCTAATAAGTTGAAGGCACTGGCCCACACTTTCCTCTCTTTGAAGTATTCAAATTCTTGGCCTAACGTCATTTTTAAGTTGCCAACCTATTGAAATGGGGACATTGTCACGGACTCACGGGAGAAATAAATGAGGGGAGCCCAAAATACTGAAGGAAGCAGGAGTGAGCAAAACATGAGGAGAAATTCTTTGTGATAAAATACATATAATAGTGGATCCGGTCCATCGTATTAATTAATGATGTACCGAAAGAATAATTGAGGTATCAAATTAAGTTAGTATTGGAGGTTTGCAGCTATGGAAATAGTTGTTCATACTGTACTTCTAATACCAAGCCCATTTCATAAAGTATTGATCCTGGTTTAATGCCCACTCCACTCGTGTCATTGCTCTTCGTGCTACTTTTGTTCGTCCAATTGCGAACTGTTGAATCTTGCACAAATACCTATGTCTATTAATTTTAAGATAAGGGTTTTTTAGGTATTAGTCCCTTAAATCTGAGCTGTTTTGTATTAGTCCCTCAAATCTTAGTATTTTGATATTAGTTTCTCAAATTGCTTTCAGTTGTTGATACTAGTCTTTTGTTAGGTTTTCTGTTAAAAAACATAAGCTACGGTTGGGTTAACCTTAACCATAGATGGTAAGTTATCAAAATACCCCGTGTAATTAACCCTCACTAAATATCTCTATCTCTCTCCACTTCCCAAAATCGAGAAAGGGGCTTTTGTGCCCTAGCTTGATCTCGCCCACAAAATCACACAAAATTGCCTCAAAATCAATCCTAATCCCTCACTGAAAACTAAAGAAGAAGAATCCCCATGTGATAGGATAATGTGAAGACACCTTTAAGAAGTTGTTTTGGTAAAAATCTTTCTTTTTTTATTGGATCTTTTAGGGTTTTCAATCATCTTTCTTTTAGGGTTTTATTCTTGAGTTTATGGCTAAAAGATTTGTGGTTGGTTGTGAATATTATGTAGTGATCAATTTAGCCATAAATTTGGGCCAATTTGTAGTAGATAACTTTGGGCTAAAAGATTTGTTGTTTGTTGTGAATATAATGAGTTTTATTGTCTTTTTTATGGTTTTCTCAATTTATTTGCAATTGATTAGAGTTTAAAGATTTGTGGTGTGTGAAAATGTGGATTTGTGAAAATCTGGTTGGTAAATTTGATTAGGGTTCAAAGATTTGTGGTTTGGGAAACTGTGGATTTCCTAATTCCTGTCATTGCATGTTTTGATTAGTGTTTAAACATTTGGGGTTTGTAGTTAATTTGGGAATGAATTATGAGTATCAATAGCTTGGCGGATCAAGAGGGATTGGAGGAGAATCAATAGTTAGAGAAGGAGAATTAGGGGGTGGAGTATCAATGGCCTTTATAGACTCCTCCATTGGATAGAGCTGTTTTTTTTTTTTTTTTTTGCTTGAAAATGTACCGTTGGGGAAGAAGAAAGAGAAGGATGGTCCGGGTTATGGGGTTATGGGAATCAGGTTAATGAGTCCGATTTAAATGGGTTGGGTTGGTGAGGGCATAAATGTGCCATAAATGTAATAGTTATAGATAACGGCAGATTCCAACAGGAAAATGCACATAACAAATGAAAAAGGAAAGAAAAATTTCTCCTTCGTGTTTTATAAAAACATCCCGTTCATATGCTCAAATAATGTGTTTTGTTGATTCGTCCTCCGACCAGTGGAGCACCAGCGATGTGAGCTAGATGAAAACAACTTTTTTTTGTGCAATCAAATTGAACAATCATCATAATCATGACCCATCGCCTAGCCGGAGCTGTGTGCTTCCGTCGACCCTACTCAAGACTAGAGCGATCAAATCAAAAATAGATTTTGATCCTTGTGGCAGTGTAAACGAACCATAGTCCGATCTAATAGAGCCCTAAACAAAATTCTTATCCAATCAAATTGAAGCTTATTACGTATTTGATTTTTTTGGGCATACGCTCTTAGGGACAGGAAATAAATCAACATATATCTAATTTTCAGGGTTAAGGGGAGTATTGTCCCTTCAAGTTTTTTTTAAGTAGAAGTTTTAACGGACGTTAAAAAAGAATTAACTTGACATCTAACAAGGGGTACAGTGACTAAGTTGAGAAAAAAAGAAGTGCAAGGACTAATCTGAGCATGAGGCTCTAGTACCAGGACCAATTTGGCCTTTTAGCCTTTTTCTTTCTTATGAAAAGAAGTATGAACTTGAAAAATAATATGAGCGCTTAAACCATAGCAAATGGCCATGGACCCACACTTAAGCTCCCTAATAAGTTGAAGGCACTGGCCCACACTTTCCTCTCTTTGAAGTAATAAAATTCTTGGCCTAACGTGATTTTTAAGTTGCCAACCTATTGAAATGGGGACATTGTCACGGACTCACGGGAGAAATAAATGAGGGGAGCCCAAAAGACTGAAGGAAGCAGGAGTGAGCAAAACATGAGGAGAAATTCTTTGTGATAAAATACATATAATAGTGGATCCGGTCCATCGTATTAATTAATGATGTACCGAAAGAATAATTGAGGTATCAAATTAAGTTAGTATTGGAGGTTTGCAGCCATTGAAATAGTTGTTCATACTGTACTTCTAATACCAAGCCCATTTCATAAAGTATTGATCCTGGTTTAATGACCACTCCACTCGTGTCATTGCTCTTCGTTCTACTTTTGTTCGTCCAATTGCGAACTGTTGAATCTTGCACAAATACCTATGTCTATTAATTTTAAGATAAGGGTTTTTAGGTATTAGTCCCTTAAATCTGAAATGTTTTGTATTAGTCCCTCAAATCTTAGTATTTTGATATTAGTTTCTCAAATTGCTTTCAGTTGTTGATACTAGTCTTTTGTTAGGTTTTCTGTTAAAAAACATAAGCTACGGTTGGGTTAACCTTAACCATAGATGGTAAGTTATCAAAATACCCCCAGTGTAATTAACCCTCACTAAATATCTCTCTATCTCTCTCTCCACTTCCCAAAATCAGAGAAAGGGGCTTTTTGTGCCCTAGCTTGATCTCGCCCACAAAATCACACAAAATTGCCTCAAAATCAATCCTAATCCCTCACTGAAAACTAAAGAAGAAGAATCCCCATGTGATAGGATAATGTGAAGACACCTTTAAGAAGTTGTTTTGGTAAAAATCTTTCTTTTTTTTTATTGGATCTTTTAGGGTTTTCAATCATCTTTCTTTTAGGGTTTTTATTCTTGAGTTTATGGCTAAAAGATTTGTGGTTGGTTGTGAATATTATGTAGTGATCAATTTAGCCATAAATTTGGGCCAATTTGTAGTAGATAACTTTGGGCTAAAAGATTTGCTGTTTGTTGTGAATATAATGAGTTTTATTGTCTTTTTTTTTATGGTTTTCTCAATTTATTTGCAATTGATTAGAGTTTAAAGATTTGTGGTGTGTGAAAATGTGGATTTGTGAAAATCGGTTGGTAAATTTGATTAGGGTTCAAAGATTTGTGGTTTGGGAAACTGTGGATTTCCTAATTCCTGTCATTGCATGTTTTGATTAGTGTTTAAACATTTGGGGTTTGTAGTTAATTTGGGAATGAATTATGAGTATCAATAGCTTGGCGGATCAAGAGGGATTGGAGGAGAATCAATAGTTAGAGAAGGAGAATTAGGGGGTGGAGTATCAATGGCCTTTATAGACTCCTCCATTGGATAGAGCTGTTTTTTTTTGCTTGAAAATGTACCGTTGGGGAAGAAGAAAGAGAAGGATTGGGTCTGGGTTATGGGGTTATGGGAATCAGGTTAATGAGTCTGATTTAAATGGGTTGGGTTGGTGAGGGGCATAAATGTGCCATAAATGTAATAGTTATAGATAACGGAATATTCCCCTCTAGAAAACTTGATGGACTAATATCAACAACAAAAGGTAATTTGAGGGACTCATATAAAAAAATACTCAGATTTGAGGGACTAATATTAAAATAGCTCATATTTTAGGGACTAATATCTAAAAAAACCCTTAAGATTATTCTTTTGGCTGCCATTAGTGTGAAGGATCAAGTCCACAGGATATATTCTCCTTGGTGATGATCATTCAAGATAAAAGAAACCTCTATTTATGATGTAGACCATACTGCGAATATATTCATGGAGAAACTAGACCGTCAGATGTCCAAACGCAGGCCCGACAGAGGAAAATGACTTGTAATGAAGAACGAGTCATATCTCCCAAATCGTACATTGGAATTAAACGAATTATATATGAAAATCGTATTCGAGATGGAGTCAATCAAACCAATCAGCCGTTTGATTAGCCACTGCTTTTGTGAAATTCTCCCATTGAGAGATATAAGAGTTTTGTCGCTTTTATACTATTTTAGATAATGTTTTAGAGTTCTGATTAGAAAATAAATCTGGTTTGATTTTAAATTTGACCATTTGTTTCCTCAATCATAGGAGTCTTTAGGAGAGTTTTGTTATTTATATTTTTAGTAAAGTTTAGGTCCTAGTAGGAGTCTTTTTATTTTCTATTTAAGTAGAAAATTGTAAGCCCTAGAGACATAACTTTTATTAATAAAATTCTTTTTATTATACTCTCTTCATGGATTCGTTCTTCATGGATTCAAAAATTGTTTTGTGGATTCAAAGAACAATCCTTGATAGATTTCGAGGTTTATTTCTTTCACGATGCTAATTTATTCCTTTTGCAAATTATTTTGTTTAAAAGAATATAGTTGTCCATCTGCATGAAAGCATTAACCGTCCTTAAAGTAGTATAATGATCAGTTGATAATTCAGAGCTCAAGAGTTCATTGTATCTGCAAAGAATTGAGGAGGAAGATTCATTAACCTTCATTTATATTGATCCTGGTTTAATGACCACTCCACTCGTGTCATTGCTCTTCGTTCTACTTTTGTTCGTCCAATTGCGAACTGTTGAATCTTGCACAAATACCTATGTCTATTAATTTTAAGATAAGGGTTTTAGGTATTAGTCCCTTAAATCTGAAATGCTTTGTATTAGTCCCTCAAATCTTAGTATTTTGATATTAGTTTCTCAAATTGCTTTCGGTTGTTGATACTAGTCTTTTGTTAGGTTTTCTGTTAAAAACATAAGCTACGGTTGGGTTAACCTTAACCATAGATGGTAAGTTATCAAAATACCCCAGTGTAATTAACCCTCACTAAATATCTCTATCTCTCTCTCCACTTCCCAAAATCGAGAAAGGGGCTTTTGTGCCCTAGCTTGATCTCACCCACAAAATCCCCCAAAATTGCCTCAAAATCAATCCTAATCCCTCACTGAAAACTAAAGAAGAAGAATCCCCATGTGATAGGATAATGTGAAGACACCTTTAAGAAGTTGTTTTGGTAAAAATCTTTCTTTTTTTATTGGATCTTTTAGGGTTTTCAATCATCTTTCTTTTAGGGTTTTATTCTTGAGTTTATGGCTAAAAGATTTGTGGTTGGTTGTGAATATTATGTAGTGATCAATTTAGCCATAAATTTGGGCCAATTTGTAGTAGATAACTTTGGGCTAAAAGATTTGTTGTTTGTTGTGAATATAATGAGTTTTATTGTCTTTTTTTATGGTTTTCTCAATTTATTTGCAATTGATTAGAGTTTAAAGATTTGTGGTGTGTGAAAATGTGGATTTGTGAAAATCTGGTTGGTAAATTTGATTAGGGTTCAAAGATTTGTGGTTTGGGAAACTGTGGATTTCCTAATTCCTCGCCATTGCATGTTTTGATTAGTGTTTAAACATTTGGGGTTTGTAGTTAATTTGGGAATGAATTATGAGTATCAATAGCTTACGGATCAAGAGGGATTGGAGGAGAATCAATAGTTAGAGAAGGAGAATTAGGGGTGGAGTATCAATGGCCTTTATAGACTCCTCCATTGGATAGAGCTGTTTTTTTTTGCTTGAAAATGTACCGCTGGGGAAGAAGAAAGAGAAGGATTGGATGCAGGTTATGGGGTTATGGGAATCGTGTTAATGAGTCCGATTTAAATGGGTTGGGTTGGTGAGGGGCATAAATGTGCCATAAATGTAATAGTTATAGATAACGGAATATTCCCCTCTAGAAAACTTGATGGACTAATATCAACAACAAAAGGTAATTTGAGGGACTCATATAAAAAAATACTCAGATTTGAGGGACTAATATTAAAATAGCTCATATTTTAGGGACTAATATCTAAAAAAACCCTTAAGATTATTCTTTTGGCTGCCATTAGTGTGAAGGATCAAGTCCACAGGATATATTCTCCTTGGTGATGATCATTCAAGATAAAAGAAACCTCTATTTATGATGTAGACCATACTGCGAATATATTCATGGAGGAACTAGACCGTCAGATGTCCAAACGCAGGCCCGACAGAGGAAAATGACTTATAATGAAGAACGAGTCATATCTCCCAAATCGTACATTGGAATTAAACGAATTATATATGAAAATCGCGTATTCGAGATGGAGTCAATCAAACCAACTGCTGTTTGATTAGCCGCTGTCTGTTTTGTGAAATTCCCTCAGATTGAGAGATATAAGAGTTTTGTCAGTTTTATACTATTTTAGATAATGTTTTAGGAGTCTGTTTTGATTAGAAAATAAATCTGGTTTGATTTTAAATTTGACCGATTTGTTTCCTCAATCATAGGGAGTCTTTTAGGGAGAGTTTTGTTATTTATATTTTTAGTAAAGTTTAGGTCCTAGTAGGAGTCTTTTTATTTTCTATTTAAGTAGAAAATTGTAAGCCCTAGAGACATAACTTTTTATTAATAAAATTCTTTTTTATTATACTCTCTTCATGGATTCGAAGTTCTTCATGGATTCAAAAATTGTTCTTTGTGGATTCAAAGAACAATCCTTGATAGATTTCGAGGTTTATTTCTTTCACGATGCGTTAATTTATTCCTTTTGCAAATTATTTTGTTTAAAAGAATATAGTTGTCCATCTGCATGAAAGCATTAACCGTCCTTAAAGTAGTATAATGATCAGTTGATAATTCAGAGCTCAAGAGTTCATTGTATCTGCAAAGAATTGAGGAGGAAGATTCATTAACCTTCATTTATATTGATTCTGGACCTGTAGAATTTGGCCATGTGGTCTGCACTTTGATTCGCCTCTCTGTACATATGACAATCTGAGAGATTCTATTTTGATAATGTCACATAAAAGGACACGTCTTAGTTTTTTATTGGTAGCTCTTTTATGCAGAGATGACAAATCCCTAAAAACAGGATTGCCCTTTACTGATGATTTTGGAGAATCATTTCACGAGCGAGTTTGGACTCAAAATTAGACTCTTTTGGAGTTACATCTCTGAAAATCTTTCATATTTAAACATTTTCATCATATTTAGAAATCAA
This sequence comes from Asparagus setaceus, assembly GCA_012295165.1. Taxonomy (NCBI): domain Eukaryota; kingdom Viridiplantae; phylum Streptophyta; class Magnoliopsida; order Asparagales; family Asparagaceae; genus Asparagus; species Asparagus setaceus. The sequence continues at coordinate 61,438,265 of CM022705.1, read as the reverse complement.
TTCTTAAATAATTTTTGGTATTAGAAATTTTATCATTTATTCTAGTTTTTATTTGATTTTAAAAGGTACTAGCTTAAAGGTCAATGATTTCTAACTACTGGCGAATTTGTGATTGGGAAGAGGTCACATGAGTATTTCTCTTAAAAGTGAGTCATCATAATTGTTATGGTCATAACCACTAAGTAGTAGTTAAAGAGGAAAAATGTTAAGCGTTAATCATTTCGAACACTTTCGTCCATTGACTTAGGACGACGCTGATCTCCATAACAAGTCCTGTGGACATCTTGCACTTTTCATTCGAGCTCAACCGTACCAGACGACCACCCTCCCAGACGACGAGGGATGGTGTTGGCCGGCCTCCCACCAATTTTTCTCCTTGGACGACACGAAAGGCGGTACTGGTCGTCCCTTCAACCAGTTATTCGCCATAGAGTCACTTTTTCAGTCGTCTGTCCCTTCGGACAACACGAGAGATAGTATTAGCCGTCCCTTTCAGATACCCGTACTCTTGGACGACGCGAAAGGCGGTACTAGTCATCCCTCCAACTGACTACCCTCATAGGCGACCCGAGAAGATGTGCGAGTCGGTCCTTCGGTCTCGACTCCCCCCTCTTCTCGTCCTACATGGCTCCCTCTACCTAAACGACGGTTACGTAAAATCTGATCCCGACAATATGTCAATATCGCATTAAATACACTGTCAACCCCATAACTCCTCCATCTCTCACAGTATTTAAGGTACCTCGGACTAATAGGGCTGCGGACGTCGCCAGTCCTATCTCATTAATGATGAATGAACAACACCAACCCTTAGGTCCACCCACAGCTTGACACCTGTAAAGGCAGCCACCGTGGCCGATAATGAAAATACACACCCAGTCATTAATCGACACGTGGAGAAGAAGGCTGTCTCACCCGCTGTCTTTCATCGAATGGAAAGATGAATATACCCCCAAAATCCTAGGCATAAATGGAGAACTGTTCTATGAAGCAAGTAAGTGATTCTTTCTCAGTAAATTCCTGCTCCATTAATTTTCTCTCCCCATTACTAACTTGACCGTCGGAGGGACCACCGGAGATCCCAACTCCGCTTCTTCCGCAGGTGTCTCTTTTGGTGTAGGAAAACCACCAACAAGAACAACATCACCGGATATAAGAAGAGAAGGCGGACTCCGCACTCTCTTAAGAACTAAACCTAAAAAAGATTAGTGACTGTGATTTCATACATCAACAATAATCATAAATCACATGGAAGGATTTATAATTCCTCTGGGATGCTATGGAATCAAAGGTTTAGCGGCCACTCTCCTCCGATGTGCCACCAGAAGATCCATCTCTTCCAGATCAGCCAGCAGATGATAAGGGCAAAAAAATAATTGACTGTGATTCAATTTCAGCGGGAAAAGAGGGGCTCGTTAAGGAATCAGATATTCCTGCTCAATCTCAGGGATTACAGCCAGGTAATATTCTACCTAACTGTGATATCCCAGATATGGTGGAAGTTATTGTGGAGGGTAAATCGATTTTATTACCGAGGACATGATGGGAATTCGCTTATGAGGAAATCAAACGAGGCCCCTCTGAAGGCCCATCCAATAGATATGCAACCTTGACCCAGATCAAGAAGAAGAAATCAGTCTCGACCTCATCTTTCAAACAAGCATCAGGTGCCATATCCTCTTCAGCCTAGCCACCTGGCTTTGAGCGTCCGCCAAGGCCCCATCATCGCAAGATCGCACCTATCTCCCTCTACAATAAGCCATACCACAGGTTCATGCTGGATATAGCAAGCATCAGGTTATCCGTAAGGGTCAGTCATCCTCTACTTCTACTTCTACGCCTTATCTGCCAATTAATTCCTTTTCAGCAGATTCTTTGATAATCTTGCATCTAACTGCTGCGTTCAAGCGCCTATAGAAATTTTGTCTAAATTGTAAGACCTAGAGGTTGAGAGGGCTAATTCAACCTCCTAGCTCTTAGGGTGTTGGCCATGGGAAGTTGTTATTGAATATCTGTCTTTTTATGAAGATTGGGTCTTGGAATGTTAGAGAGTTAAATAACCCCACTAAAAGAAGATTAGTTAGAGATTGCATCATGTTTTCTAGAGTGGAAATTGTGGGATTTCAAGAATCCAAACTTAACTCTGTTAGACCTAAAACTCTTAAAGCTCTAGGTGGCTACAAATTCAACTCTTGGCTTTCTTTAGATGCTATTGAGTCTAGAGGTGGTGTGCTACTAGGTTAAAATGATAATTTGTATGATAGCTTAGACTCTTATATAGAGATTTTCTCTGTCTCTGTGGTGTTATGTCACAAAATTTCCAAATAAAAATTTCTTGTTACATCAGTGTATGGTCCATGTGAGAGGGAAGAGAGGGAAGTTCTTTGGTGGGAACTCCATAGAATTCATTCTATGTATCCATTGCCTTGGGCTATTTTTGAATATTTTAATGTGACTCTAAGTTTGCAGGAAAGAAAGGGTAGGTCATGTTCAATTAGAGACATAAACTCTTTCAAAGCTTTGGTTGATTCCCTTTCCCTCTTGGATCTGCCTCTTAGTGGAAGAAGATTTACATGGTCAAATATGAGAGAGGATCCTAGCATGGCTAGACTTGACAAATTCCTCATCAACTCTGATTTTGAATCAGCTTTTCCATCTCTAATCCAATATGCTCAGCCATCATCATGCTCTGATCACTCACCTATCATTCTTGACTCAGGTGGTCCTATCCCAAAGCCTTTATTTAGATTTGAGAAAGCTTGACTTTCCCATCTCTCCTTTAAAGAGTTTATCAAGTCCTGCTGGCTATCCTTCTCCTGCAAGGGCAATCCTGTAGTTGCTTTCAAAATCAAACTTCACCTCCTCAAAAGGAGAATTAAATGGTGGGAAAATAATATTTTTGGTTCAATTTCTATCTCTAAGCAATGCACTCTCTCATCTATCCAAGGGCTTGACATTATATTAGAATCCAGACCCCTTACTGATCTAGAGGCTTCATCCAGAAGAGCTCTCTCCTCCAACCTTTACCATATTGCCTCTCAAGAAGAAATTTACTGGAGACAAAGGTCTAGGATCTCTTGGTTGAAAGAAGGAAATAATAACACTTCTTTCTTCCACAAATCAGCCTCTTTTAACAGAAGGAAAAATTTCATTTCTTCTATCATTCACAATGATAATATTGTTTCCTCTGAACCAGACAAGAAGAAATGCTTTTATGACTTCTTCTCCAATCTGTTCTCTGCTTCCTCTCCTTCTCCCATGAGACTAGACTGGACCTTCATTTACCCTAATCGGGTTTAGGGATTAGATTCTCTTGAGAACAGGTTTACTTTAGATGAAATCAAGACTGTAGTTTTTGGTTTACACCCTGATAAGTGCCCAGATCCAGATGGATTTTCTATTCTCTTTTATCAAGAATTCTAGAAAATCATAAAAGTTGACCTTCTCTCAGCCTTCAGCTCTCTTTTCTCTGATGCATCCTCTCTTCACTCTATTAACTTCTCTCAAATCTCCCTCATTCCTAAAAAGATGGAGCAAATCAAGTCGAAGACTTCAGGCCTATTAGCCTTCTAAATAGTTTTTTCAAAATCTTCACCAAATTTTTAGCAAATAGGCTTGCTCCCCTCTTAACATCTTTGGTTGATCCCTCTCAATCAGCTTTTCAAAGTGGAAAGTCCACTTTGAATTCCTGTGCTATTGCTCACGAACTCTTACACCATTGCTCAACTAAACACAAGGAGATTTGCATGATAAAAATAGACTTTATGAAAGCTTTCGATTGCCTTAGCTGGTCCTTCATCTTGGATCTTTTACATGCTAGGGGTTTTGGCATTAAATGGTGTTCTTAGATTAGAGAGATCCTTCAATCTTCTAAGTCCGCTATCTTAGTAAATGGTTCTCAAACCAATTACTTCCAATGTTTCAGAGGTCTTAAGCAAGGTGACCCTCTATCACTCATGCTCCTTATCATAGCTGTTGGTGTTCTTAATAGAATGCTCACATCTAGTGAAGACCATGGGGACCTATCTGAGCTTCACCTCAAGGGTACTTTAAATGATATTAGATCTCTGCAATTTGCAGATGACACTCTTATCATTGGTAGAGCCACAGTTGAGGATTTATCTGTCCTTAAGTATATCTTCTATATGTTTGAGGAGCTATCTGGGCTAGGAATAAACTATGCTAAGACCAATCTTTTCTACTTTGGTAAATTTTCTACCAAAGGAGCTCTCTTTGCTAATTTTCTTAACTGCTCTCAAGCTTATCCACCTTTCAAGTACTTAGGCATTCCCTTGAAGAAGGGTTCTCTCAACAAATCTGATTGGCAGCCTCTCTTAGATAAATTTTCTAAGAGATTATCCATTTGGAAAAGCAAACTCCTATCTATTGGAGGGCGTTTGACTCTAGTTAACTCGGTCCTAACTTCTCTCCCCCTTTACTTTTTGTCTTTCTTTAAACTCCCCAAATGGCTTATTAAGACAATGGATAAAATTAGGAGGAATTTTTTATGGGGTGGGACTGACACTACACCTTCTTCTTGCAAATCCTTGGTCAAGTGGAGTGTAGTCTGTAAACCTAAGCAAGAGGATGGTCTAAGAATCATTAATCTTTCTAATTTTAACTCCTCTCTTCTCTCTAAATGGATGTGGAAAGTTTTACAAGGTCAATCTCTATTGAGCAGAGTTCTTAGCTCTTTATATACATCTAATCTTCCTAATCCTAGTTGCACACCACCTAGTCTCTTGACCTCAAAATTCTGGCGAGATGTTTATTTTAGCAGCTTAGCTTTTCTGAGTTTAGTCCAATGGAAATTAGGTGAGGGAACTTGCATGAGATTCTGGAAAAACAAGTGGTCTGGTCCTAACTCCTTGGCATCTCTATTTCCTCTGGCTCACAATCTAGCACTGTCCAATAATGTCAGTGTCAGATCTCAAGGATTTACCCATCAGGGCCAATGGCGTTGGCATCCTATGATAAGAAGACTCATTCATATGAAAGAGAAGGATGAAGTTAAAAGTCTCAATCTCCTTTTATCAGCCTTCAATATCTGTACCCACAATGTCAATGACGAGGTTTGGTGGCCCTATCACAAATCAGAAACCTTTTCAGTTAAGTCCTTATACAGCCTTCTTAATGGAAGTGGTATTATTTTCAGAGAATACTCTTTCATCTGGAAATCGATTATTCCAATTAAAGTTAAAGTTTTCCTTTGGATCTTTATTAAAAGAAAGCTCAATACCAAGGTTTCTCTTGAGCATAAGGGATGGACATGTGATACTCTATGTTCTCTCTGCAATGAGATGCCTGAGGATGATGATCACCTCTTTTTTAAATGCAAATTTGCGAAGGAGGTCTGGTTCTTTATTCTTCCTTTCCTTAATATTGCTAATCTGCCATCTGATTTTAGTGATATAGTGGAAACCTATGGATCTTTTCTGAAAGACAGTGATAGTCGAGCCCTTTGGTCAATTGTTCTTCCATCTCTATGCTAGTGTCTTTGGAGAGCAGGGAACAACGCAGTTTTCAAACAATCTTTGATCTGGCTTCTAACTCTTCACACTTCATCATCTTATGGATAGGGCATTCTTCATCTAAGCAGGCATCAAGGATCAAGACACTGATCGACAAGAGGGATTTTCGCAAGCTGTTGATCCAGGATGCCTCCTCTAGCGATCTTGAGGCAGTGGATGATAATTTCTAGTTGGGTTCGGAATTCTCTTGAAGAAACATCTTTTTTTGACCTGTAATTATTTTTCCTTTCTACCCTAGCTTACTGACAATGGTTGTTTTGTGTGCTCATGTGAGCCAGACACTTCTGTTATTTTTGGAATATAGCTTTCCTCTTGTGTGTATTTGTTTTGGGTTACTTTTGATGATATATCTATAACTTCTATAATATGTGATGGCTATGGTCCTCTCCCTATTCTGAGTATGAACTGTATCATCGATTCTAGCCCATGACAATGCATATATATATATATATATATATATATATATATATATATATATATATATATATATATATATATATATATATATATATATATATATATATATATATATATATATATATATATATATATATATATAGAGAGAGAGAGAGAGAGAGAGAGAGAGCTCCTATGAACTTAAGTTCATAATGAATAGTGGTGCACCACTTTTTATCCACTCATCTTGCCTTGAGATTTGTGATGCACAAATCTCAAAGTGGCCTTTATATCTTTCACGGATCCCAAAGCAAGATGAGTGGTTAGAAAAGTTAGTGCATCACTATTCATTATAAACTTAAGTTCATAGGAGCCTTGCTCTATATATATATATATATATATATATATATATATATATATATATATATATATATATATATATATATATATATATGTATATATATATATATATGTATATATATATATATACACACACACACACACACACACACACACACACACACATATATATATATATATATATATATATATACACACACACACACACACACACGCACACGCATTACCTAATAGGGCATTTTGCTCTATTTTTTCTGTCAAAAAAAAAACTCATAAATCCAAGCTAATGTTTGAATGTATCCCTAACTCTTTTTGATACAAAATTACGGATACTATATATATGACTTGAATTCAGCTACTTGTAATGTCCTAATAATAATATGATAAGAGACATAGAAGGTTGGATGCCATATTTTTTGTGGAGGCACTTTGATTTTGATAGTTAACATTACTTTCACATCCCTTTTTCTACAAGCGGTTCTTTTTCCTGATAAAGGAATTTTATCCAACTTCACATTAAGGGACGAGAGTGGGATGGATGAATTGGAGTTGTTAAATTAGAAATAAGATTCCTTTTTTAAGGCACGAGCATTTGTAATGATGTTATGTTTTATTATAGGGTTAGTTGTGAATAAACCCCCTTTAGTATCACCCAGTTGTGAATATATACCATTTACTTCTATTTGTACGAATAGACCCCCTTAGTATTGGCCCGAGTGCGAATACATCGATTTAGTGAATGTTTTCAATTTTTTTAAAAAAAATAGCAAGGGGTCTATTTTCACCAATAGAACTATGGGGGGTCTATCCGCCTCTTCAAAACATTTTTAACTATTTTAAAAGTTAAAAAATTCGCCAGAGGGTATATTCACGAAATAGAACAACATGAGATCTATCTGCAATTATGTGATACTACAAGAGGTCTATTCGCAATTAACCCTTTATTATACCCGTAATTATTCTTTTATAAATTTTGATAATTATACACCTTTCAAACTTTTCATATACGAGAATATCCTTAAAACCATCATATTTATAAATTAAACCTGCTCAGCTCATAGAGCTTATCACTTTCTATTAATAAGAATATATTAGATATTTCTTTACTTATGTTAGATGGTCTAATATTTTTAATAGTTGTTTAGAATTTTTTAATAAAAGTTGTTTAGATTTTACCACTTAAATCATTCATATTCTACAGAAATATCTCTTACCACAGAAAATCAAACTATTTTTAAATAGAAAATAGTAAAACATTAGAAAGCTCCCAAAAAACTTGAAAGAGATATTATTTTTCAGTATATCACAAAATTTCTTTAAGACAGAAGAGAAGAACACTATTAATCAAATACAATTGATTCCAATGCTATTTTTCTAACTATATATGCAATATTTGAAGGATATATAACTTATCCCTAACTTGCTTGTAACATATATATACTATCTCATATCTTTGGGAAAGACAATAAATAATTATTCAATGAATCAAATAGCAAACACTCTGTTACAGTGGTTAGCAAATTAAGATGGTATATTGTATTGTTGTTTGCAGGCGTTTCCAAAGGTTTTACAATCATACACCTCATGTGTACACACGCACAGAGAGAGGGGAATCAAAGTGCAGTACCACATGGCTACAATGGGGTTATTGGTTGTTATAATTTTGAGGTAAGTGGAATAATTTTTAGAACTTTACTTTATGATGTTATTCATTAGGATAATGGGATAGTCATTTCACTTGGGGGTTATTGGTTGGGACAAGTTAGGGCTAAGCGGGATAATTATTCCAATAGAACAATTTTATCCCTTTAAAATATTTTGAGTGGGGTAAAGTGGGACAAGTTGGGATAATAGGGCAATTTGAAGCTTTGATTTGACAATTCATATAGGATAATTGATGATGTGGTACCTGATGGGCAAAAATGAGTGTTTACCTTTTATCATTAAGTGCACAACCATTGTCAAGTTATAGTATTTAAGATTGTCGATCCCACGAGAACGGAAATAGGAAGTGTTTGATTCAAGTTCGGTTCTCAAATTATGCGTGACAATTAGGTTTTATTCAAGATAATATGAAAATATGATGAAGTGATGAGAGAGTGGATTTGGATTGTGTGAAAGGAATCACAATTAAAAAGACGAAGTCAATAAGAGAGATGAAGGAATCTAGAATTGAATCCACTAGCTAACTCAAATTATAATCTATGAAAAATTTCTTTACCACATCTCATATTAGATTTATTAAGCATAAGATATCAAACCACTTAAGGAAAGCATAACTTATCAAATTATCACCTAATTGAAATTCAAACTCATGAAGAGAGTAATAACAAGATAATAATCCTAAAATTCATAAGCATAGCCTATCAAACCACTTAAGGAAAGCATAAACTATCAAATTCTTCTTCTATCGATTAGTTCTCTAGTTGATTAACCTAAACATGATCTTTTAAGCATAAGAGAGATGATTCATAAACACAAAAGAGATTAGACTAGTTTCATGCAACCTAGATCCCCACAAGAGTTTAGTTCAACATCTTGGGAAATTCAAACAAATAAAAAGAAAGAAAATAAAAAGAAAAGAAAAATTCTAAACTAATCTAACTACAAAGCAATTAAATCTAAACTACAAAAGCTATTAAATCTAAACTACAAAGCAAATAAATAACAAGAAAGAAAAAGAAATAATAAAGAGAAATAAAGAGAAACACGCAACTCATCATCATCAACTCATCCTCCTTTGGTCCTTGAACAAGAAGAAGAAGATGGGATTGAAGGGGCGAAAATATTATTTATTGAGGAAAAATTATTACAATGAAAGGTACTCTAAAACAAGACAACCCTTTCTCTCAAAGGAGTTTTACAAAATATTTCACACCTCTAAACCCTCAGATACTACCCCTATTTATACCCCAACGGAGTTGATGTGAACCATTGGATCAAACTTGGCCAAAAAGGAAGAGAAATCTTTCCTTAATTCGAATCTAGCGCACCAATCGGTTGGCGATCGGTTCATGTAGGTATCCAACGGTTGTAACCGTTGGTCAACCGATTAGTTAACAGTTTTATCTTTTCTTGATATTTTGCACGAATTCTTCTTGGATTCCTTGGTATCTTGGGCCTTCGTTTGTCTTGATTTGGGCTTCAAAATTGGTAGAAATTGAGAGAATTTGAGTCATTTGAGCTTTATTCATTAATACTCCATTATTACGCAAAATAAGATAAAACATATTATTAGTGACATATTTATTGATATAAAATAGATAATGAGGTTATTAAAATGTCATTAAAATGTGATTATCAGCACCTTATTAAAATATAATATTTATTTATCAATTAAGTCTAAATTAATTTATCGGATTGGTTTAGTATATTATTTAGTATGTTATTATAATATAATACATTATTTTACTTTATACTAAAATATAATATGTTATATTATAATTACTAATTAATTATAACTATGTTTAACGATATTAATTAATATATTATATTATATTATAATAATATATTATATTATATAATAATTGAGATAATATCTGACGATATATTTAATATAATATTTTAATAATATACTCTTTAATTTAATATAAATATAAATATTATAATATTTTATTTTATTCAATATAATGTTATTTAAAATATTATATTATTATTAAAATATAATATTATATTTATGATAATTACTATAATTTAAATGGGATAATTGATGACATGGCTCCTTATTAAAATATAATATTTATAATAATCATAAATATACTATTAATATGTTCAATATTATTAATTAATATATTATATTACATTAATTTTAGATATAATATAGAATATCATAATTTAATATATAGTAGATTATTACTATTTTTATTTTAGCAATAAAATATTATTTAATATTATAACTACCACAATATTGACAATTTATTTAAGACTATTAATTAATATAAAAGTGTAATAGAAAATAATAAATTATTATATAAATTAAAATATTCTATATAATAGAATATTATAATATTAAATTATATTATAATATGATTAATATATTATTATATTAAATATATAAACACTAAATTATAATACAATATTTTATATCATAAAAATACTATAATAATATTTTTATTCTAACTAATAAACTATATATTAAATAATATAAAGTAATATTATAATAATATAATACTAATATTATAATAATATTTTTATTCTAACTAATAAACTATATATTAAATAATATAAAGTAATATTATAATAATATAATACTAATATTATAATAATATAATACTAATATTATAATATTAAATTATATTATAATATAATTAAGATATATTATATATTATAATACAATATTTTATATCATAAAAATACTATAATAATATTTTTATTCTAACTAATAAACTATATATTAAATAATATAAAGTAATATTATAATAATATAATACTAATATTATAATAATATAATACTAATATTATAATATTAAATTATATTATAATATAATTAAGATATATTATATATTATAATACAATATTTTATATCATAAAAATACTATAATAATATTTTTATTCTAACTAATAAACTATATATTAAATAATATAAAGTAATATTATAATATTAAATTATATTATAATATGATTAATATATTATATTACATTAATTTTAGATATAATATAGAATATCATAATTTAATATATAGTAGATTATTACTATTTTTATTTTAGCAATAAAATATTATTTAATATTATAACTACCACAATATTGACAATTTATTTAAGACTATTAATTAATATATTATATTACATTAATTTTAGATATAATATAGAATATCATAATTTAATATATAGTAGATTATTACTATTTTTATTTTAGCAATAAAATATTATTTAATATTATAACTACCACAATATTGACAATTTATTTAAGACTATTAATTAATATATTATTATATTAAATATATAAACACTAAATTATAATACAATATTTTATATCATAAAAATACTATAATAATATTTTTATTCTAACTAATAAACTATATATTAAATAATATAAAGTAATATTATAATAATATAATACTAATATTATAATAATATAATACTAATATTATAATATTAAATTATATTATAATATGATTAATATATTATATTATAATAATATAATACTAATATTATAATATTAAATTATATTATAATATGATTAATATATTATATTACATTAATTTTAGATATAATATAGAATATCATAATTTAATATATAGTAGATTATTACTATTTTTATTTTAGCAATAAAATATTATTTAATATTATAACTACCACAATATTGACAATTTATTTAAGACTATTAATTAATATATTATATTATATTATAATAATATATTATATTATATTATAATAATATAATACTAATATTATAATAATATAATACTAATATTATAATAATATAATACTAATATTATAATAATATAATACTAATATTATAATATTAAATTATATTATAATAATATAATACTAATATTATAATAATATAATACTAATATTATAATATTAAATTATATTATAATAATATAATACTAATATTATAATAATATAATACTAATATTATAATAATATAATACTAATATTATAATAATATAATACTAATATTATAATATTAAATTATATTATAATATGATTAATATATTATATTACATTAATTTTAGATATAATATAGAATATCATAATTTAATATATAGTAGATTATTACTATTTTTATTTTAGCAATAAAATATTATTTAATATTATAACTACCACAATATTGACAATTTATTTAAGACTATTAATTAATATAAAAGTGTAATAGAAAATAATAAATTATTATATAAATTAAAATATTCTATATAATAGAATATTATAATATTAAATTATATTATAATATGATTAATATATTATTATATTAAATATATAAACACTAAATTATAATACAATATTTTATATCATAAAAATACTATAATAATATTTTTATTCTAACTAATAAACTATATATTAAATAATATAAAGTAATATTATAATAATATAATACTAATATTATAATATATGAAATATTATTAACTAATATGTAATAATGATATATAATAATGTTATATTAGATAATATTATATAATATTTTATTATCTTACGTTATAGTAAAATTTTATATTATAATATAATTAAGATATATTATATATTATAATACAATTAACATATATTAGATATTTAATAAATTAATGTTTTAAAAGTATCCCACTTTCTCCATGATTGTCCCAAAGTTAAGAATAAGATAATTTTTGAATGTTGGAATAAAAAGTTTGTATAAAAGTTGGATAATTTTAGAAAAAGTTGGGATAATTGTCCAATCTCATTGTCATAATGAATAGCAGTTCAAAGTGAAATTCTATGTCCTATTGTTATGGTCATAACCACTAATTAGTGATTAAAGAGGAAAACCAAGTGTTAACATGGATAAACCTTTTGCTCGTCAACTTGGGCGACATGAACCTCCACACCGACCCGCAGGCTTCGCTATCGTCCTCGCCCGCGGTCCGTTAAAGGACTATCGCCATAGCGCAAAGGCGGTGTGGGTCGACCTATCAACAATTCTCTCCCGCAACGGCGCGAAAGTGATACCGGTCGTCGCACAACCAATTGGCGCCTGAGCTATTCTTCCAAGTCGCTTGTCCCCGGCGACATGGGGACGACCGACCATCGCCTTCTAACGCTAGTCCCTCGGACGGCGAAAGCGGTACTAGTCGTCCTCCCAACCAGTTATCTGTCATAATCCCTTCCAACCAGTCGTCTGCCTCTCCAGACAATGCGAAGCAAACCTAGCCCCCCTTTCTTAGCCATCCGTCCTCTGGAACGACGCGAAGGGCGGTACTAGTCGTCCCCTTCAACTGATTACTCTAATGGACGCCTCAAGAGGCCATGCAAATCGGCCACCCGGCCTCAGCTCCCCTTTCTCTCATCCTATGTGGTTCCCTCCACTCGAACGACGGTTATACGGTATTCGAACCCATCAACATCGCATTAAATGCACTGACAGCCCCTTAACTCCTCCATCTCTCACGATATTTAAGACACCTCGGACCCATGCGGCTACAGGCGCCGCCAATCCCATCGCATTAATGGCGAATAGACAACACTAACTCTCAATCCGCCCACAACTCGACACGTAAAGGCCGGCACCAGTAGGCGACAAAGAGGTGCTCAGCCAATCACTGGCCCACACGTGGAAGAAAGGGCTGACTCATCAGTGGTTTCTCACCCAATGGAAAGACGAAAATACCCCCACAACCCTAGGTATAAGTAGCAATATGAACAGCAAACCAAGTAAGTGATTTTCTCTGAGTAAATTTCCTCTCCCTATTTTTCCTCTCCCTCATACTAACTTGACCGTCGGAGGGACTACCGGAGATCCCAACTCCGCCCCTTCCACAGGTGTTTTCTCGTAGGTGAACCCCCGGACTGGAGCAACGTCACCGGACATTAGGAGAGAAGGCGGACTCCGCTCTCTTAAAAGCTAAACTCACACCGAGGTTAGTGACTGTGATTATATACATCAACAGTTTGGCGCCCACCGTGGGGCCTCCTTTCTTCTTCTTGCAATCATGTCCGGCGGTGATGATCTTACCGGGTTGGGGAACCTACCGGCGGGCTATGTCACTCAAGCCCAACTCCAGGAATCCCAGAAGATCACTTTCGGACCATGCAAGCAACCATGTAGCCATTTCGAGCTTTTGCCGATGAACTCTTCACTCGCCTCCCCGCTCTCGCAGCACAGCCAGCGCCATCAGCAACGGCGGCAGATCAACCCTCCGCCAGCCGTCATTCTACTGCTCAAGGTGATCGCCGATTCATCTTGCTGCAAACTCCACTCCCGGAGACTCCTCATAGTGATAAATCGAGGAGGGATCACCAAGAGCGTGCCGCCTCACCGCTGCAGAAGCAGCCGGCTCAACGCGCCAACTCAAGACGTCGTTCCCTCATCTTCGACATCACCGATGAGAGCCCTGCTCCTAGCCAAGGCGCAAAGGAACCAACGGGCACAGCCTCGAGGCCTCGCACTGCGCCCACGGCACCGTTCCCAATTACCCACCAGTGCACAGGCGACTATAATCAGGCACCGGAGGTGACTATCTGTCGTTGCTTCCCAGTCACTTTGACGGGGAGCGCTAAGCTCTGGTGGAACTCTCTGGAAAAGAAGCCCCAATGGGAGAGTCTTACAGCATCCGTGGAATATCGAGCACCTCAGGAAGTTTTTTTAATAATTTTGCATTATAAATTTTGCTCAATCCATCTCAATACAATTCAGTATTCTGCTCCTAATTATTGTTCCTTGTCACAAATTGTACGAGGAACCCTAAACGACCGCGTAACCGAATCCAATGGCAATCGATCCCTCACAGCAGCGTAGTAAGGCCCCTAGCTCACTAAACAAGTTGGGGTAACCCAATCGCACTAGCCAAATCGAGGTAATTTCCTAGTCGAAATCGAGTCAAGCTGACCCTATTCGCTGAGTGGAGTCAAGAAACCCTTCTCGCTAAACCGAGTCAAGGAACCCTTCTCGTTTAGCCGAGTCAAGGAACTCTTCTCGCTTAGTCGCAACAGACGATCTTGCTCACTCAACGAAGGAAACAAATCCCATTCGCCAAGTGAAAGTTGGGTTATCCGACCTCGATAGATTGAGCTAGGCCCCCTACGCTTGCTCGCCAACTCTGAACGAAGCGGCTGGCGACCACGTAATGCCTCTCGAGAGAAGACCTGAAGCGCGGCAAAGTCCTAGGCACCCGCCAGCGAGCGGTGGTCCTCTAGTCGCCCGCTCCCGCGTGGGGCTTCGCTTGCTCTTTACCTCAAAATAGAGATCGGCCTCGCCGAGAAAGACCTAGGCGCCACGTAAATCCTAGACACCCGACCCACGCGATTAGGTCCTCTGGTCGCCACTCCCACATGAGCCGACTCAGGCTTGCTCTTTGCCTCAAAATAGAGATCGGCCTCGCCGAAAGACCTAGCGCCACGTGAAGTCCTAGGCACCCGCCGGTGGTCCCTCTGAGTCGCCGCTCCCGTGAGCCGGCTCGGGCTTGCTCTTTGCCTCAAAATAGAGATCGGCCTCGCCGAAAGACCTAGGCGCCACGTAAGTGTAGGCATCAAAATTGTGAAGAACCTCAAATATGACTAAATCATGAGAAGATCGGCGACAACGTCGTCGAAATCTCAAGAAGCCCAACAGAGTGATCTGATCGCGAGACGCATGTGTAACCTCGCCACTAGCGAGACACTTATGTGTGCCTCGCCACTAGCGAGACACTTATGTGTGCCTCGCCACGGCGAGACACCTTGATGTGTCTGCTGGCGAGACACTTATGTGTGCCTCGCCACTAGCGAGACACTTATGTGTGCCTCGCCACTAGCGAACACTTACTTGTGTCGCCAAATCTGAACACGAGAATACTTAAAATGAGCTCTCGAAGGGTCTAAATCAATCTTTGGTGGGGCCCACTTGACTTTATCAGCGAGAGGCGTTGGACACGTTAATGGCGGTTACGCGAAGATAAGCCCACTAGGCGTAATTCTAGGGCATTTAATCATGCCTAAAAGCGGGGAAACCGTTACGGCGGTGAAGGGGCGATATTGCCTCGCTTGGCCGGTGGCAGCTTACATCGCCTCGCCAGCTAGCTTAGGCAGCTGCGATCGCCGCCATGAGGTAGCTTGGCGCGAGGCGTACCGAGCCGCTACTAACAGAATTTCCGCACTTATGACACTTGTGTTTTGAAGAGACGCGTTTCCCAAAGACTATAAATACCTCCTACGCCCACTGCAGGGGTCGGCCATCAAAAAGGGAAAAATCAATCCAAGCTTAGGAGTTCAAGAACACGATCCACGGAGATTCCTCGAAGTTTAAGCCTTGACTTATTCTTGAGAAGAGTAGATATCTTACCTTGCTAAGATATTTCTTTGAAGTTCTTGTTTCCTTTGCGAAGCACTAACTAAACCCCGCCGATTCGACGATCGCCGCCGGTGGTCCACGGATTACGCCTTCCCCAGACAAAGTCCCACGAAAACAAGAGATCTACACTTGTAGTGTCTTTTGTTCGAGTTTGTGAGAGAGTTATTTAATTTCTTTGTAGCGAGAACCAAAAGTGTAATTTTCTAGTTTTACAAAAGAAATCAACTTTCGACCCAAACACGATGGCTTACCACAACTGAGCCAACGGTCTCGAGCGAGATCGTTGTGTCGCAGCCTTGCAAAGAATCAGCCGACCTCATGGTTGATGGGCTAGACTACTTCTTCGATCAAGCCAAATTCAAGAGTATCTCTCCTCTTCCACATCAAAATCCTCCTCACCCCGCAAACATCGGAGGATATCATCTCTTAAGAGGGAGGTTCGTTCTTGTTAAACTGCGGCAGGCGATTCCCCTCTCAACAAGATCTCAACTGATCGGCGAAGAGCTTCGCCAAAGGCGGCGTCAAAGATGGCCCGTCGGTTCGCCAAGGCTCGAGTCGACGGATGGAGTTCACTATCGAACTCACATGATCAAAGGCATCAACAAACCGCAATCTCTCAATCCGTCGGCCTCCTCCCAAGGAAGAATGGGTTCTCGCCAAAAGGGCCCGATTGACAAGGAAGGAGCGCTCAAAAGCGCCGTGCGCTTTGCTCGAACGCGTCTTTGTTGTTCGCAAAGCATAAAGAGTCAAAAGCAACCCAAAGAACGGCTCAAAATCGCCAAGCATGGATCCCGGTCGACATCAAAATCGGCTAAGAGTCCGTCTCGCCAACAGCTACCGAGATAGCAGAATCGCTCGCCACCAGCCAGACAGCTCGAGCCGGCCGCCAACAGCAGGTAAGCAGGTAAACGCTCTCGCCGACAGCTTCAAATGCCTCGCCAAAGCGTAGGCGCCCTCCATGCATTGACAAAAGATGGGCTTTTAGCCCTTTCTTCCACTCTCCGGATGAGGTATCAACCTTTAAGTCCGGAAATTCGACAACCGGTGTTTAGTCGTCTTGGTCCACAACCAGAAATAAAAGCAAGGTTCGGTGAAGAAACGCTTGGATTACCCGGTTGAAGAGTCTTGAGCAAGCTAAAATATCTCGTGTCTCTAGAATTCCAATTGTATCTCGTTTGAGCATCCCACAAGGGGTCCACGAGTGGCGAGAAGAATAAGTTGAGGCAAGTGATTCGCAAAATCACGAGATGACTGCACCTTGTGATTCATACGTAATCAACTTCGATGACGACGCCAAGCGATGGAAGTTGTCTCTCAAATCAAATGGCCGACGCCCCCAAAGAAGACGTGTCCTCCACTAAGGACAACGTTACACTTGGGGTGGAAGTGCAATTTGTGATAAACCACACCAACCACACCATCAGGCTGGGGGTGGCAACACACGAAAGAGGACGATCGATGAAATAGGTTGTTCTTGCTCGTGTGTAAAATTGATTAAGACGCTGATATCAGGATGTGCACGTTACGAGTGAGCGCTCACCCACAAAGAGCTTCAGTATTGAGCGGCTTTCCACATGCGGCAATGGAAAATCTGAAGCCACAGTCAAGACGACGTCGAAGAAGAAAGAGATCGTCCATCCAGTTTGATGAGTTTCCCGAAGTGACCATTAATATCGTCCATCCAGTTTGGTTGGCTCCGTCTCGTCGAGATAGTCGATTTTCATATATAATTCGTCCAATTCCGACATACGGTTTGAAAGTTACGACCGTTCTTCGTAGCATATGAGGAAGGTCACAAAGCCGCGAGGCTCCCCATTAAAAGAGGAGGTTAAGCCACGGCGGCAGGCTCGACACTCAACCGAGGTTCGCCCAAGTAGCGAAACTCTTCATTGAGGCGAGGTTAAATACGGCGAGGCTCGACATTCAACCGAGGTTCGCCCAAGTAGCGAAACTCTTCATTCAGACGAGGTTCGCCAAGCAGCGAAGCTCTTCATTCAGACGAGGTTCGCCAAGCAGTGAATCTCGACATTAAACCGAGGCTAGACCAGTGCAAGCTTCAAAGCGAGACTTGCTCAAGAGGCGAGACTCGACCTCAATACGAGGTTCGCACATGGAGCGGAGTTCGATCTTAACACGAGGTTCGCACGAGAAATGAAGCTCAACAATGGTCTGACGAGGTTCGCCTACAATGGTGGTCTGCCGAGGCTCGCCCCCAACGTCAAAGTTTGACGAGGCTCGCCCACAACGTCGAAGTTTGACGAGGCTCGCCTACAACAGCAGTTTGATGAGGCTCGCCTACAACAGTAGTTTGACAAGGCTCGCCCGCAGCATCAAAGTCAAACGAGGTTCGCCAAGCAGCGAACCTCGACACTCAACCAAGGTTCGCCTACAGCAGTGAACCTCGACATTCAACCTCAGCATTCAACCAAGGTTCGCCTACACCAGCGAGCCTCGACATTCAACCGAGGTTCGCCTACGGCGGTGAACCTCGACATTCAACCGAGGTTCGCCTACGGCGGTGAACCTCGACATTCAAACGAAGCTCGCCCGCACAACCAGAGTCGGCGAGGTTAAGCCACCGGCGTTCTGCGGCGGCCGCTTTCATGCCGATTCAGCTAAGCTGTAGCAGTTCAAGCTAGCTAGCGGCCCGCGTTCTTGTAGGCAGGCGTTCGCCAGCGACCGCCACGATCTGCGGCAGCTCCATTAAATAGCTAAAAGCCCAACGAGGCTGGAAGGCTGGCAAGCTGGGAAAAAGTCTAGGACTTCTTTGGAAGATCAATACTTGGGCGCAGGGGAGAGACCACGAACCTCGTCAGCAC
Source organism: Asparagus setaceus (assembly GCA_012295165.1). NCBI lineage: Eukaryota > Viridiplantae > Streptophyta > Magnoliopsida > Asparagales > Asparagaceae > Asparagus > Asparagus setaceus. The sequence goes on along the minus strand of CM022705.1, from coordinate 61,419,219 downwards.
CTGTAGGGGAAAGACCACGAACCTCGTCAGCACCCTCTAGATCATCCGTAGCTTTGATCTGATCGTCAACGGGAAGCAACCTCGACTTGAGCATCGAGCGAAGCATCCTCTCGCCACCAAGAACCCATACAAAAGAGGAGTCAAATCAACCTCCTCTTCCTCTGTAATCGAGAGAATTCGATTGTAATACATTCATTCAATCAATACATTTTTTCGACCCTACAGGCTCATGGCTCAATCTAAACGTTGCCGACCCAGAGAACCCCAGGTTACGATTGGACCGACTCAGTGGGCTTGGACTCATAAGGACCGACTCAATCGAAACAGTTGATTAACAATGCTGATTGTAAGCCCCACAGGGGCCGACTTGATTTTAGTTGATTAACAATGCTGATTGTAAGCCCCACAGGGGCCGACTTGATTTTAGTTGATTAACAATGATTGATTGCAAGCCCCACAGGGGCCAACTTGAAGAGAGAAAATAGTTTAATGGGCGACCACCATCACCGAAATGTAACCGGTCATTGATAATCCAAGCAAAGTTTACAATAGTGCGCGATCGAAACAAAAGCCAAAATAAAAAAGAAGAAAATAAAAAATACAAGCCCAAATTAACATTCTAATCGTCGCTATCGCCACCATCGGTGTCTTCATCTCTACCGTCATCCCCGCTGCTCGCCTCAGCACCCAAGCCGACTCTCGCCTAAGAAGGGAAGTGTCGGAATAGTTGTAGAAATTAATGAAAGGGCTCCGAAACGACCTAGAAGATCTGAGTGAAGTACTGCCAAAGGATTTTTAGAGTGTTGACCCCATGGTTTCATATCAGCATAACAACTCGGAATTCATGGATGCAAACAAAGCAGCCCTTCCTCGGAAATATACTCAACGCTCCAACTGTCCCTTACTGAAATAGATACAGTGACGACCACGAACCGTGCCCCAATTCTTTGGATACAACCGAGGTTCGCCACAGCTGAACCTCGACATTCAAACGGTCGCCGCGACAACCAGAGTCCGACGAGTTCGCCACCGCACGCGGCAGCCGCATCAGAAGCAGCGCTCCGCTAATCAGAAGCCTGCTTAATCAGAGTAGCCGCTGCTATCGAAGGCAGCAGCGTTCAGAAGCAGCCGCGACGACATCGCGGCGTCCATTAAATAGCTAAAAGCCCAACGAGGCCGAAGGCGGCAAGCCGGAAAAGTCTAGGACTTCTTTGGAAGATCAATACTTGGGCCAGGGAGAGACCACGAACCTCGCCAAGACTGTAGGAAAGACCACGAACCTCGCCAAGACCCTCTAGATCATCCGTAGCTTTGATCTGATCGTCAACGGGAAGCAACCTCGACTTGAGCATCGAGCGAAGCATCCTCTCGCCACCAAGAACCCATACAAAAGAGGAGTCAAATCAACCTCCTCTTCCTCTGTAATCGAGAGAATTCGATTGTAATACATTCATTCAATCAATACATTTTTCGAATTCATGTGCTCATGGCTCAATCTAAACGCCACGACCTGAGAACCCTGTTACGATTGGACCGACTCAGTGGGCTTGGACTCATAAGGACCGACTCAATCGAAACAGTTGATTAACAATGCTGATTGTAAGCCCCACAAAATTAATTTGATTTTAGTTGATTAACAATGCCGATTAGCTTCAAGGGCCGAATTTGATTTTAGTTGATTAACAATGATTGATTGCAAGCCCCACAGGGGCCAACTTGAAGAGAGAAAATAAGCCGAATGGGCAGCCACCATCACCGAAATGTAACCAGTCATTGATAATCCAAGCAAAGTTTACAATAGTCTGCACGATCGAAACAAAAGCGCCAAAATAAAAAAGAAGAAAATAAAAAATACAAGCCCAAATTAACATTCTAATCGTCGCTATCGCCACCATCGGTGTCTTCATCTCTACCGTCATCCCCGCCTCAAGACTCCGCTCACTCTCGCCTAAGAAGGGAAGTGTCGCAATAGTTGTAGAAATTAATGAAAGGGCTCCGAAACGACCTAGAAGATCTGAGTGAAGTACTGCCAAAGGATTTTTAGAGTGTTGACCCCATGGTTTCATATCAGCATAACAACTCGGAATTCATGGATGCAAACAAAGCAGCCCTTCCTCGGAAATATACTCAACGCTCCAACTGTCCCTTACTGAAATAGATACAGTGACGACCACGAACCGTGCCCCAATTGCTGGATACAAACGAGGGGTTTTTCCCCCCTCCTTCACAGCTAGACGGAAAGCAGCCATCACGGGCTCGGCCTTGAAACCCCTAGAGATGGTAAGCTTTGGAGAGAGCACCCATCTCCGTGCCTCAATCATCTTTTAACGAAGCTCGCCGGTGCTCTTAGCTTGAGACCCTAGAGATGGCAACCCTCTCGAATCACCGGAGTCAAACCGTCACCAACCTAAGAGGAATGCTGGCGTAAAAGTTGCTTTCTCCCCTATTTATAACGAAGCCCATAAATGTTAGGCCTTCTTGTGACTAACAGGGGAAATTAAAAATGTGGAACTCGAAGCGTCACCTCGGAAATCACAGAAGCCCGAAGCGTCACCTCGAAAATCACAGAAACGCTTTTTTATCCCAAATGAGACCTACCGCCTGACCCAAAAACGTAAGCGTCGGCGATTCAAAAACGGCACGCTGACGATAGTTGCGCTCCATTCAAAAAATGAATTGAGGCTCCTTCCATGGCCATCCATGATGACACGACGAGGTGGTCGATCCGACCCATCTAGGTTCGACCACTAATCGGACGTAAGATTGCCAATCAGGTCGACCAAGCTATGATTATCGTTCGGCTCATTTATCATATCGTACAAACCATGATCCCTCGCTTGCCTTATAGATGATAGCCAAACTCAGCCAAAATCACTGTCGTTACGAAGCCTAAGAAAGACATCACAAAAAAAGGGGAGAGTTCGACATAGAAGAACGCAAAGTGAATTTTCATTCATAAGTGAAGTATATTACAAATGTACGATGGTCTTCTCGACCCAAACAAAAAAAAAACAAGCAAAACACTAAGGCGACCTAATCTCCTCCCTCGTCGCCATCTCCCCCTTCTCCATCCTCGCCTTCATCTTCCTCCTCGTCCTCATCCTCGTCAGGGTTGTAATCCTCAACGCCAAGTTACACTCCTGCTCCTCTGGCTTCCAGGCTCTGTAGGACGCGCAGAGAACTTTCCACCCTGGGAGGATACGCAAGACTCAAAGTCGGGAGAACGTCCGAAGGAAGTTGAGCTTTTAAGTAGTCATAGCCCGCTTAATGTACCGACATACTCATTTTCCCATAGGCCCTTGCCTATACTCTTCAATGACCTCTTTCTTGCCTTCCTCCGACGTTACAAACTTAAGCCGGGTCTCAATCGATCGGGCATCATCCAAAGCCGTCTGATGAGCAGCTTTCGACTCATCTAGCTCGACCCGTAAATTTTGGCTCTCGAGTCTCTCAGCTCCAATTTGGCTCTCCAACCCCCCAACTTGAACCTTCCACTCCTCGATCTCCCTTTGGGAGCCTTCGGCCGTCCTATTTAACTAGGCAACCTCCTCCTTCAACTTATCAATGACGATCGCCTGCTTCGAGTGATGAGTCTGGAGGTTAGCAATCATAGATTGCTTAGCCTCCAGTTCAACGCGCCACTTGGCGCCGACTTCTGCCTTCTCCGCCTCAAGAGCGGCCGCCCTCTTCTCAGCTTCTCCTCGGCTTCCCTTCTCTTCAACAAGCCTCTTCGCCAAGCTGTCAGCTACTTCCATCATGAATAACAGTCGGTTGAAGAGCTCTTCCCAAACCAAGACCTCTTGAGTTTGATAACTCAAGAGAGCTAACCGTAAACCGGTCGAAGGTATTTCCTCCAGGAGATCCCTATCTTTTGGAAGGGTAAACTGCTCCGAAGCGACAAGTTGCCCCCACCCAGAAAGAAGCACCGAACCCTCCTTATGGAAAGAATGGTCTGGGACAAACCTGTCACTTTGAGAAGGTTCCTCCCTTGCGGAGTACCCTTCCCACAGATCACCAATAAGCTGGGATCGGAGGTCCTTCCACCTCGAACCACCAATCTCGGCAATCCTGTGACGAAAAGAAAGCTCTATGCCCAAACTCCTGAGTAAACTCAGGAGATTTGACCCCGAAGTCGAATCATCTGAGACGACCGTCTCCTTCCCCGACCTCTGAGTTGGCTCATCAGAGGTCATCTCTACAACCCGGTCGGCAGGGGCCTCCTTAGTGGTAGCTGCGACCCCCTGTGCTTGTTGGTCGGGAACTTCACCGACCTGAGGACGTGATCCCCTCGATACGCACTGTGAGGCGAGACAAGGGAGGAAGAGTTTGCGGGAACGACTCTCCCCCAGCAGTTGGGAGTTCCCCCACAATGGCCTCGGCTTGTTCGAGGACTGCCCCCTCGTTCGTCCCTTTGGAGGTCAATTCCTTCGACTTCTTCGTCTTTTTCGTCTTCTTCTTCGGTTGGTCAACCTCAGAAGTAGGAGCATTCTTCACCTGCAGCATAGCAGTCAGCTCGTCAAACTTCTCCTCCACATGCTGCTCATTTGCAGCCGACAATCCTCCTCCCCTAGCCCTTTTTCGGGAAAGCTGCAGCTCTGTAACTTTGGTCGGGCTAGGACCCCCACTTTGGGATCAGCCTGCTGAGAAGTCACCTCAAGCAACTCCTTCTCCTTCTCCTCATCGACCCCTATCGGCCGAATGAACGATAGCCCCGCCATCCTCAGTGAAGCATTATCGAATAGGTTGTGGCCCTTCCAAGATCCCGAATACTGTCGGAATTTCTCCAGGTCGCGCCTCTCATCCACTGAGAGAGGAAGGTTCTTTAGGCCGTCCTTGCTGATCTTCGGCCATGAACGACAAGCCAAGACGGCGTCGGTGCTGAAGACCCAGATGAACTTATTCTTCCAGTCCTTATTCGAATCTGGAATCTCGACCAACCGACGCCCACATACCCAAAAAAGAAGTGGGCATCTTTCTTCGTCGACCTCACCGTGACGAGATTACCGAAGAGCTGGAGAGTCGGCGTCACCTTCACTCGATGGCAGATCACTAAAATGCCATTATCGTAGCAATGGCGTTAGGTGCGAACTGCATCGAGGACACCCCCAGCCGCTCGCACAGCTTCTTCACAAACGTCGGTAATGGGAGGCGCAACCCGTTGTCCAGATGCGCCATGTACAGCCAGCCTTTGTCCGGCCTGGTCGATGATAACGCCGTCCTTCCTGCAAGGAAACCAGAATTCCTGGAGATCGTACCTCTCATGGAGGCCTTCTAGATCCTCCTCCTTTGTCTTCGATTGCCAAGACTTGAGCTTGGTGATCCTATCAATGGGAGCAGAGGTAGAAGCAGCCATGGCAGAAAGCTTAGAAAATCTCGGGTAAGAGGAAGAAGAAAATAAGTCTTTAGAAAGCGTAAAGAGAAATCCCAAAATAGAGGAAAAGTATATATAGGCATCTATGGTGCCCACTGGCTGTTCTCATATGGCGTTTCGATTTTAGGAGCCAACGGTTCAGATTGACTATCGAATCCCAACCGCCTTATGAAAATTAAAAGGCCCACCGCCTTTATGACCCACGTCTCTTCGCTCAAAATTCGAAACGCCTCTGACGGCTAAAGTACCGCTGACGTCAAGTCCTATCTTCTACAGTGACGCTCTTTTTTTGTGCCTAGGAAACTAAACCCACCTATTGTCTGGGGCCCGACCGACTTCGACTGGTCGACTCAACAAGCTAACAGATTAAGAACCCAAGTAACCTAGAAACCGACTCAGAGCTAATAAGAAGTCATTTTGAGTCGGCTATCCTATGGGAGGTCGTCCCAGCCATCTAAGCCGTGAGCACGACCGAGTCGCGACATCAAGTCGCTCAACTCACTAAATTATTTAAACTATCAAACACAGCACAAGATATAGCTATAAGAGCAAAAAGAACTTTTATTTTATTCATTCATTTGGTAACAAGTGCAAAAATGTACACATATCAGCAATTACATGACAGCTCAAAGCTCTTAAAACCTAAGCTACTAACCCGAGTCGGCCCCACTCAGAAAACCGTCACTCGATGACTCTTCCCCCTCTTCCTCCTCGGCTCCGCCATCGCCTAGATCATAGCCGGCTCCCGCCTCCTCAAATCTCGAGAGAAGACCTATCTGGCCGGCTATGCTTGGAGGGTATTGAAGCCGACCAGGGACACTCTGGTACTCGGGTGAGAGTTGCTTAACCATGAAGTCACTACCCCCCTTACAGGCCAGTGCGACCTCAACCTTTCCCAACGTATTGCATCGAAATTCTTCGATGATTGCCGGCCGGCTTTTCTCCATTATGGACGACCGATGGTCGCTTGACTCCAGATACTTTATCCTTTCCTCTGCCTTGCTCAAAGACTCCTTAAGTTGAGCACATTCTTCTGTGAGTCGTTGATTGGCAGCCGACTCCTGCGCCAACTGAGTTTTGGCATGTTGCGCGACCTGCTTCTCAAGTGCGACTTGCGCCACCGCCAAGTCGCGCTCCCTATAGACTTCGTTGGACGACTCGGATCGCCCTCCACTATTCTGAAGACGTTGTCGGAGCTCTCCGATCTCAACCAATATTTTTGCACCAGAGGCCTTGAGCTCCACGATAGCTTGCTCCTTAACCTTCATTTCATGACGCCAATCATCAAGCTCGGCTTGTTTGACCGAGAGCTCCTTGATTACTTGGTCGAGCTCTTCATTTACGCCGGCCCCAGGAGATATATGCTTCTTTCGAAGCCTTTCGTAGGCTTGATGGCCCTGAGCCAGCCGACTGTATAACTCTTGCTCCACCAAGCAACCCCTAATCAAGTAACTCCGTAGGATTACATGCAAGCCAACATCGGGAATCATCTTCAAAACCTCCTGATCCTCGGCAAATTGAATTACTCTACCGCCTTTCCTTGTAAAAAGCTCGACCTTAGCACCGATGAGCGGACGTCCATATACCCCGCCGGCTTGTATCGATGTTCCGCATTAGGCTCCCCTTCATAATGACCGGCGGGAGAGAACGTCCCCATCATCAAGCCGCATACTTTATTCCAATCTCCATCAACCTCGGCCGCGTAATAGGGAGAAGGCCATCCCGCTGGGACAAAACCTGTCCCCCGGCCACCGATCGGCTCCTTTCCTTACCGATGAGATGATACCCCTTGGTGGCTGACCCCATGTCCCAGCTCAGCATTGTTTCCCCCTTGTGTATCGACCCCCATGGGTATCTCTCCTGGCGCGGCTTCAGGAACGACACCAGTGGCTTGGCCGCCGACCCTCTCCTTGGCTTCGGCTGATAGTCGGTCATCCTCCCATTCCTCTGACTCCGATGACTCCTCTTCCATCGGGTTCTCTACACTCTCCCCCAGCTGTCTGGCTCCTCGAGGACCATGGCTAGATTTCTTTTGCCAAGTCCTTTGATAGCCGGACACACCGCCTGGGACGACACCCTTGGTCGTCTTCTCACGCCCCGCAGCGGTCGTCCCAATAGCGGTCGCCTCGCCTCCTCCCTGCTGAGACTGAACCCCCTCTAAAGACGACTCACGTCGTTGCCGTTTAGCCGGTCGGGCCAACCCCTCTTCGGATTCTTCAATGGACCCTTCGTCCGAAGCCGACTCGGCCCTCGGTATTCTCCCAATTATCCCCCCAAAAGTCACATTATGAGCCCTCGACTCATCGGAGGGGCCAGAAGGGATTGAAGAGATTCCGTGGAACCGCAAGACCGACTTGTCGAGCAGAGCGCCCATCATACGCGGCCCCGTGTACTGGAGGATCTGCTTCAGTTCCCGATAGTCCTCGGCCGACAGAGGCTTTTGCTCCAGAGTCTCTCTTCTGATCTCTGGCCAAGACGCACAGCCCAAGTTCGAGTCGTCCCCCGTAACCCAGACGAATCTATCTTTCCATCCTTTGACCGACTTGGGAAGATCGAGGATGACCTTGAACTCCCCCAACATCTGAAGATAGTAATGAGGCGTCTTCTGAACGGTTATGCCGACCAAGTGGCTCAGCACACTCATCTTTGGCCGAATCGAAAGCCAGCGACAGATGACGGTGAAGCCGATCAATATAGCTATTGAGTTAGGCGTCATTTGTATCGGAGACACGCCCATCTCATTGAACACCTTTCGGAGAAAGGGATGCAGCGGCAGCCGGAGACCAAACTCCAAGTGCTTGATGTACAAAGGAGCCCTCTTGTCGCCATGGCTGTACACCGGAGATGATTTCGCCGGTGCCTCCAACTTGTAACCCTTCGGTATGTCAAACTTCGAGTGCAGAGACTTCATCTGCGCCTGGGTCACCTTCGAGCGGAATTCATCAAGCTGCTCTCGGCGATCGAAATCCATGCGAGATCTATATCGCTCGCCGGAGGATCGCCTGAGTTTGTAGTTGAAGAAGAAAGTAAAAGCTTCCTTCCCCCTCACCGCTCCATATTTATACAGGAGCCCACTAACACCACGCCCGTTCATGATCAACGGAGGAGATTGAAGCTCCGCTCCCGAGGCACCGCCTCGGGAGATGAAAAACCCCTCCCATCTGTTCCAAGAGGGGCCCACCATCGAGCCCAGAAGGCGAAACGCCAGTGGCCAAAAAACTGCTTGCTGACATCAGCCACGTTCCATCAATAGAATGTTCGAGCCTCTTCCCGAACGCCCTTCCATCCGACCAGAGCCATGCTACTTATTTCACTTGGACTCATTTCCAACAGACTCCAAGCAAAAGGGGCCAACTGTTATGGTCATAACCACTAATTAGTGATTAAAGAGGAAAACCAAGTGTTAACATGGATAAACCTTTTTGCTCGTCAACTTGGAGTGACATGAACCTCCACACCCGACCCACGGGGCGGCCTACGCTTACCGTCCTCGCCACGGTCCGTTAAATGACTATCGCCATAGCCGACGCGAAAGGCGGTGTGGGTCGGCCTATCAACAACTCTCCCGCGAACGACGCGAAAGGCGGTACTAGTCGTCCGCCCAACCAATTGATTGCCTCGGAGCTATCCTTCCAAGTCGCTTGTCCCCCCGAGCGACATGGGGGACGACCAGCCATCGCCTTCTAACCGCTAGTCCCCCCGGACGACGCGAAAGGCGGTACTAGTCGTCCTTCCAACCAGTTATCTGCCATAATCCCTTCCAACCAGTCGTCTGCCTCTCCAGACAATGTGAAGCAAACCTAGCCCCCCTTTCTTAGCCATCCGTCCTTTGGAACGACGCGAAGGGCGGTACTAGTCGTCCCCTTCAACTGATTACTCTAATGGACGCCTCAAGAGGCCGTGCAAGTCGGCCACCCGGCCTCAGCTCCCCTTTCTCTCATCCTATGTGGTTCCCTCCACTCGAACGACGATTATACGGTATTCGAACCCATCAATATCGCATTAAATGCACTGACAGCCCCTTAACTCCTCCATCTCTCACGATATTTAAGATACCTCGGACCCATGCGGCTACAGGCGCCGCCAATCCCATCGCATTAATGGCGAATAGACAACACTAACTCTCAATCCGCCCACAACTCGACACCTGTAAAGGCCAGCCACCATAGCTGACAAAGAGGTGCTCAGCCAATCACTGGCCCACACGTGGAAGAAAGGGCTGACTCATCAGTGGTTTCTCACCCAATGGAAAGACGAAAATACCCCCATAACCCTAGATATAAGTAGCAATATGAACAGCAAACCAAGTAAGTGATTTTCTCTGAGTAAATTTCCTCTCCCTATTTTTTCTCTCCCTCATACTAACTTGACCGTCGGAGGGACTACCGAAGATCCCAACTCCGCCCCTTCCACAGGTGTTTTCTCGCATGTGAACCCCCGGACCGGAGCAACGTCACCGGACATTAGGAGAGAAGGCGGACTCCGCTCTCTTAAAAGCTAAACTCACACCGAGGTTAGTGACTGTGATTATATACATCAACACCTATCTATGTTGTTTTCACTAGAAGTATTTCAAAAGTATAATCATGTACAACATGCTCTCTCTCCTTTACGGGTTTATTTTATTAAAAAAAAGTTATATTTCAATCATATGTGCCGTCCGTGATAACGCAGAGATTACAAAAGAGATTTAGGGGTTGTTCGTCTCGTCAAAATGAGCTCGGAAATTGGGGAAATGGAAATCAAAGCCCGTGCCACATCATTTTGAAGTCGGCCCATTTCATTTCAGGCCTGTTTGGTTCAACAGTTGGTTCGGAGAAATTAGGGCAAGAAATCTCTCGCCAGCTCATTTCTTTTCCTCCGCTCATTTCCTCCGCCGAAACTCTGAAATCGCCTATTTACTTGGGGGTTTTGTCAGAAAAATCATGCTGAAATATTGCGATCCCTAGAGTCACCTCCTCTCCTCTATTCTTTACTTCCCTCGTTTTCGTTCCTGCCTCAAGCTTCGACGTTATTCCATTCGCGCCTCTTTTTTGGTAGATTTGAGCTTTCAGATCTGAGCTTTGGTGGTTTGTTGCTTCAGATCTTACTCTCAAAAGCATCGATCTGAGCTTTGCCGACCCTATTCAGATCTGAGCTTGGTGGTTTGTTGCTTCGGTACTAAATCAAACTTGATCTGTTCTTTTCTGGTGTTGTTGCTTCCAAAATCAAGGTAAAAATTCTATTTTTTTTAATTTTATGATATTTAGTTTAATTTACAGCAATTTTTTGTTTGAAGAATTTGTTATTAGTGTTATTATTGTTGTTATTAGTGTTATTAGTGTAATTATTAGTGTTATTAGGGTTATTAGTGATATTGTTTGGCGATTGTGATGGATTGGTTGGAATTGTGTTGGCTTGTTGTTATTTGGGGTTGTCGAAAAGCAATTTTTTTTCATTTATTATGATAATATGTTGAAATTTAACTACTATTTATTCGATGAATGTTATTTGGGGTTATTAGTGTTACACCAATTTCTGACCTCATTTTGTCGAAACGGAAACGAACAGCCCTAAGTAGAAAATTATATATGCACTTACTCCTTAAGCGTTGGACTAAATGCAACATTCTTAGTGTTTAAGTTTCCAAACTGAACCTTAAAGATAATACAATCAGTTACTTGGAATCTAGGGAAAACAAATTTTATTAGGAACCTCTTACTATTTGTCATTGACATATATCAAATCAGTGCACAACCTTTTCTTTAGATTTCTTTTTGTAGTAACTTCAATACGTAATTAATTAAAGCTTTAATTACAGTCTCTAGTTATGAATTCAATTATTATAGGGTATTTGTATGCACAGTTAAGACATAGCTAATTTATCCACATTATTAATGGTGCAAATATATTCCCTGATGGTGATTAATTTAAATAATTGTATAGGCTTTATTATTTATTATTGTTTCTGTATATGTTTGTTTTCGTTATTGTGAATAGTCATAAGATTGGGCTATTTGTTGATAACTCTGTGTGTAACGTAGTTGTGACGATATTGTAGATGGATGGTGACTGTGTTGATGAGGAAACTGTTATGACAATGGTCTCAGGGGCTGCATTTTCCGTGATGGTTGTTGATGTATATAATCACAATCACTAACCTCGGGTGAGTTTAGCTTTTAAGAGAGCGGAGTCCGCCTTCTCTCCTAATGCCCGGTGACGCTGATCCAGTCAGGGGGTTCGCCTACAGCAAAGGGGGACCTGTGGAAGAGGCGGAGTTGGGATCTCCGGTGGTTCCTCCGACGGTCAAGTTAGTAATGGGGGGAGAAAATTCAATGGAGCAGGAATGCACTCAGAAAAGATCCCTTACTTGGTTCGCTGTTCACGTTGCTACTTATACCTAGGGTTGTGGGGGTATTTTCATCTTTTCATCGGTTAAGGAACCGCCGATGAGTCAGCCCTCTCTTCCACGTGTGAGCCAGTGATTGGCTGAGCATCTCTTTGTCTGCTATGGTGGCTGGCCTTTACAGGTGTCAAATTACGGGTAATTTGAGAGTTTGTGTGGTCTATTCGCCATTAATGGGATGGGATTGACGGCGCCTGTAGCTGCATGGGTCCGAGGTGCCTTAAATACCGTGAGAGATGGGGGAGTTAAGGGGCTGTCAGTGTATTTAATGCGATGTTGATGGACTCGAGTACTGTATAACCGTCGTTCGAGTGGAGGGAACCACGTAGGATGAGAGAGGGGGGAGTTGAGGGCGGGTGGCCGACTCGCACGGCCTCTTGAGGCGTCCCTTGGGGGAATCAGTTGAAGGGGGCGACTAGTGCCGCCTTTCGCGTCGTCCCAGAGGATGGGTGGCTAAGAAGAGGGGGCCTAGATTCGCTTCGCATTGTCTGGAGAGGCAGACGACTGGTTGGAAGGGGTTATAATAGGTAACGGGTTGGAAGGACGACTAGCACCACCCTTCGCGTCGTCCGAGCGGACTAGCGGTTGGAAGGTGATAGCTGGTCGTCCCCATGTCGTCCGGGGGGACGAGCGACTTGAATAGCCTCGGTGCGCCGACATCGGGCGACGACCGCGGACCGCCGCTCGCCGTCCGGAGAGAGTTGTTGATGGGCCGACCTGCACCGCCTTTCGCGTCGGCTATGGCGATAGTTGTTTAACGGACCGTGGCGGGGTCGGTAAGTGGAGGCCGCCCGGTGAGTCAGGTGTGGAGGTTCGTGTCGCTCCTCATTGACAAGCAAGCGTTTATCCACGTCAGCACTTGGTTTTTCTCCTTAATCACTGATTAGTGGTTATGACCATAACAATGGTGATAGTATTTACTTTTTTACATATAAAGATCAGTATCCTATTGCTATTTTGGAGATGTTCTTTGATCAGCTCTTTCAAAGTGAATCTGCTGCCAGACACTTTAATTGAGACACTTTAATTGCAAGAGTGGGTTTGGACAGAGAGCTCTGATTGATGCTTTCATGGAAGAACATCAACAGAGCTTGGATCCCGACATGTGAAAGCCACTAGTTAATTGACCTTTTTTTGGGAGCTCTATTTATCATGATTTTTCTAGGTCTCTTAAACTTATAATATTTTGTTGGACAAACATGTACTTAGATAACTGAATTATTTTTGCTTTTGTGTGACGATGTTACATTTTGTTGCAGCTTGGTATTATTATATGTGGCAATTTTGTAGGTACTACATCAATATTTCTGTTATAATGATATTCTGTATTGCAGATACCTTTGAAAAACATGATCCTAGAATGAGGAACTTATTAGGATGATCACATTTCCAGATTTGCAACCTGCAATGATAATATTGCACAGGTATGGCAATTCATGCTTTTTCTATTTTAAACCTCGTTCCTTTTAAATACATATTATTTATTGCTATGATGATTGTCATACTCCGATACATGCAGTCATGAGTTATTGATTCGTTGTATAGGCGTGGCAGTAATGCAGCCTACAATATTATCAACAACAAAATTTGGCGAGGCATACACGATGATAGTGACCAAATCTGAGCTTATACTTTCAGTATTAATATATTTCCATAGATTTGCTCAAACCTGCATATATTCTTCATCAAGTTATAAATTACGTTGATTGACAACATAAGTAACATACAAAATAAGCATAAAAACATGAACAAGTTTTCCAACAATCAACTTCACGCTTTGCTTGCTTCAACTCTTGCTTCAATTGCTTGGTTTTGGAAACTTTCTTATCTTCTTCATACACACTTTCAAACTTTGACGAATTATTTTCTACCTTTTGCATCACTCTCTTCATTTTTATTTCATTTTGTGGTTTGGTTTTGAAACTTTCTTTATTTTTCATCTCCATTGGCTCCTATTTTGGCATGTCTCTCTTCGTTTCACCATCATCTTTAGCCCAAGCAAAAAAATTGCATTGCCTATTTGGAAATTTTGCACAACTCCAAAAATATTTGCCCCTATTCTTACCATTTTTGCACATCTTAATTGATGTTGGGATTTGACAATAGCATCGAACTTCATTTTGTTGAGACTCTTCGACTCTATTCATCTTGCTATTAGGGAATTTTATTACTTATTTGTAGGAGAGAATGAAAAGATTTGTGAACTATCCATAGATTGGGTGCTTGTATATATAGATTTTGAGGCAAATATAGCCGTTGGTTTTTTGACCGTTGGTTTATGAGGTTGATTTTTTTTTTTGGGTTTTGGGCTATAATATAGCTGTTGTGCTACATGGGTGGCTGTTGGTTAATGTTATAGCTGCTGGTTTTTTGACCGTTGCTATACGAGGCTGATTTTGTTGGGTTTTGGGCTATAATATAGTCGTTTTGCTATATTGGTGGTTGTTGGTTATGCAAGCTAGCTGTTGGTTTTTTTACCGATGCTCTATGAGGCTGATTTTGTTGGGTTTTTGGCTATAATATAGCCGTCCAATTATATGGGTGGCTGTTGGTTATGCAAGCTTTCTGTTGGTTTTTTGACCGTTGCTCTATGAGGCTGATTTTGTTGGCTTTTGGGTTATAATATGGGCGGTGTGCTATATGGATTGCTCTCGGCATGTTGCTGTTGGTAAACATGCTTTGCTAGTGGTGTATATGGCTGATTTTTGGGGTGTTGTTGTTGTGCTACATCAACTTGATGGTTATTGCATCCTTTGATGATTTTTTCGGTGTTGTTGTTGGTAAACAAGCTTTGATGTTGGTGTATATGGCTGATTTTTTCATTGTTGTTGTTGTGCTACATTAGATTGATGGTTTATTACATCCTTTGTTGGCTTTTCGGTGTTCTTGTTGTTGGTTATTCAAGTTGGTAAAAAAATTAGCTTTCATTTTGGAGAATAGAGTTTCTTTGGGGGTGAACTTACCATGGTGAGCACAATCAACATTTCCATCATGTTGCAAGTCCAACCAAACAAAGGAAATCTTGGAAATTGAGTTTTTGTAGTCTTCTTTTCCAAGTTGTAGCTCCCCAACCAAACAAAGAAAATGTTGGAAATATAGGGTGTATATTTCTACACCCATGTTTTCCATGTGAAACAAACAAAAAACATCAACATTGTTGAAATCTATAGAAATATAAGGAAATATGATTTCCATGATGTATTCAACTTCAATTTTTTTTGGGTTGGCGAAACAAATAGCCCCTTAGTGTTCACGGTGAGGCAGAGGAAAAATAGGAAGGGGAGTAACCGTTTTCGGGAAGATCATCAAAATGAAATAAAAACAAAATTAAATAGAAATGTTGAAAGACAAAAACACCCATTCCATTTTTCCGCCCATTTTCTGTAATTTACCGATTTAAATGTTTTAAAAATTCTTATTTTAGTAGTACAGAAGCAATGCTCAAAATTTTTGGGTATCTACTATATTTAGAAATACAGAATGGTGTGTATGTACTCTTTTTTATTAAACATTTGCAATTACACCGGTAACTAAAATGACATCTCTCTCTCTCTCTCTCTCTCTCTCAAGCCTAAGCCCCAAGGTTTCATTAATTAAAAGATAATAACAAAACATGAAAAAATGACGTGCTTATTAAAATGACTCAAATAGTTGAATTTGAGTTTGTTTTATTTTGTAAACAAACAAAAACAACTTAACTATACACAAACTTATTGAATTCATTAATTAATATTTTTGTCAATTGTGAGATAACGTAAGGGTGATTGTGAAATAACTCAAGGAATAAGGTATCTATAAAAGATAACATGTAATAAGAAAATATCAGAAACATACTAGCATATGATGCTAAGATTGTTATGTTAATTGATTATTTAATATCATAGGTAGTACATTAAGTTTCTTATAACATTAGATTGATGTCAATACTCTGGAAAAAAATTCATTATTCAAATCTCACTGAAGCTTCAATGGTGATCAATAGATGGCCTGCAAATCCATCTTTAAAGGGGTTTTTTTTTAATTATAAATTTTGTTGGATGTGTACTTTACCCAGATCATCTAGAAAATGAAAAATTAAATCATTATTCAAATCTCGGTGAAGTTTACAGATGATAAATGGCTGATGTGAGCAAATATAGGCTTTGAGTTCGAGCTTCCTACGGCCATAATAAACTCCAAGAGTCCTCCGTTGACGAGGAAATGTACCGATTTTGTCGTTGTTTGGTTCTTGAATTCAGTAAAATATATCAGCATGCTGACATTTTAGTTCTAGAAACTGGGGTATTATTAATTAGAATCTTAAGAACCTTTTTGTAACAAAATTGCGTTACGTCTCAAAATGCTCAAGGTGTAGACCATTGGTTTAAAAAAAATCCTCAATTTTTTCCACAAATTTAACTGTTTGGAACTAGAAAGTTTAAGAGGCCAAAAGCCTCAACCCACTTCCCTCAATCATGAAAATATATTAGAGCTAAGGGCCTGTTTGGTTCAAAGAATTAGGCGGAAAAGCAAAAAAAAAAGACTGACACATGTTTTCTGTGTCAGAACAGTGAAAAAGAATTCATATTCCTTGCTTTGTTTCAGCAGAAAATTTTTTGGAAAGATTCTGGAAAATGTCAAAAGAGTGTACTTTTTTGGTAAAAGCCAATTCCGAGTTTTTTTCATGGAATTGTGTGGAAAGGAACTTAAAAATTAATAAAAAAAAGTGGCTTCTCTCTTTTTCATGTTTGATTGGTCACATCAAAATGGTCATTTCCTATTCCTCAAGTTTGATCCAAAATAAGGAATTGTATTGATAGAGATTTTCATCTTTCATTTTTTATATGAAACAAAGCAAAAAAACCTTTTCAAGGAAACACTCTTAAATGCTAAAAGGACGAGATTTACAGTGGATTCCTATTCCTTGTTTTTAGCAAAATAACCAAACAGGCCCTAATATGCCAAAAAGTCTGAACACATTACAAATTTCTAGGTGGAATCAATATCAATCAATCAATACTTACTATACTATACTATACTAATAAAACAACAACCTCCAGTTGCATTTTTTGCCATTTGTCATATCATAAAGCTTTTACCTATTTAATTTCTCTACTTAAAAACCTTATGAATATTTAGTTTCCCTTATTTATTAATTCTTATTTTTCTCACCACCTCCCTTCCAGATAAATCTTTTATTAATCCCCTCTCTAAGGAACATTTCAACTCCTTCCTCTAATTCTCAACAAAGCATTTATCATGTTCTATATCTCATATTCATCATAAACAACACACTATTTTATCTTCAAAGATGTCATTTTCTAGTTTATTAAAAAATTCTTACAGAAAGGCTTCAAATATGAACAAATTCCTTCTTTCTACTTGATAATCCTCTTCATAATTTAATTTATAGGTCGTATGTACTTTTTACAATTTTATCTTTGGTGATTGGGTTCTTGATGCATTTTTCTATTTTCTTACATCTAAAATAAATTTTTTGAACCTCATCAATATAACATCTTAATATCATGTCCCGTGCATCTCACGGGTGAAAACTAGTAGTGTAATAAGAAGTTTAACGGGGTGCAATAACCCCTAAAGTTTAGAGGGATTAGTGGAAGAAAAAAAGTTCATGGGTTTAGTGAAACACCCCCAATGCTCAGGGCGTTCATTGCAATACCTCAAAGTTTGCAGGGGTTTTCTGAAATTAACCCTAAATTTAATGAATTGAAGCCATTCTCTCTTGTCTCTCCCCAGATTGGCTAAAGGGTAACTATCAGAATCAAAGTGCTTCCACTTAAATATGGTATCCCAACCTTCTATATTTTCCATCTTACTATTATTAGGACATTAGAATATACAGGCAGCTGAATTCAAATCATAAAAATTATACTTGAAATCTTGTGTCTAAAAGAGGAATAGATCTCCACAGGGAAGTTTGGATTTATGATCTTTACAGTGTTTCATGTGATATGTGGTCACCCACTCAATGCTTTCCCAGTGATCCCCACCGCTGCCCGAGTAAAATCAAAATCAAATATTTAACACTTATGTAATAGAATATATTGTTATAGAGTTTTTAGATCTTAGTCCCTCAGATCTTCAATAGACTCATGTGAGTCCCTCAAATCTTTGAAATTGATTATTAGTCCAGTGGTATAATACAAATTGGTCCCTCTGGTTAACTCCGATAGATTTGAGAGGAATATTCTCTCAAATCTAATAGTTTGAAGGGAAGTTCCCATTTTACTCCTTCGTTAAGTTTCCAACTATTTTCTCTAACATGTTTAAATGTAATAGGTAATTAGAAAACTGATAGCTACTAAGATCATCTTCTCCAACGATCATAAGTACCAACATAACCCAGTCATAATGTCCCCTAACATCTATGTAATCCTCTAACTAAGGGATAATTTTGTAACTAACGGCGTTAGGTCAGGAGTCAACCTAATTATGTTTTGAATTTTAACTGAAAAACTAATATAGGGACCAATTTGCAAGATCCCATAGGAGTTGAGGGACTAATAAAAATTTCAAAGATCTAAGTCACTAATAGCTAAAAAACCCCATATTATAAGCCAACATAATTGTCTAATTATAAGTTTTTAGGTTTAGTTATATCTATATGTACAAATAAATATTTGAATATCCAAATGTGTATCTAAATATGTAATAGCAATATTATTCAAGTTCACATAGATTAAAAGGACCCTTTACTAAATTGTATAAATATTTGAAGGACCAGGTTGGACATAAATTTTCTTCATAATGTTTACTATAGTTTATAACATAAGACCAATATCCTATTTGATCCGAAATTGAACTTGTTTTTATCAAATATCCACGACAACAATTGAAAGAATATGGTCCAAATTAGTAGAATGTAGTAGATGATATGCTTATATGCCTCTCACATGCATGATTAAGACTATAATTACATGTATAACAATAATATGCCTAAACTAAATGAGTTATTAGAGAGGACACACGCGTATTATCACCAAAAAGGAAAAAGTAAATTTAAAAAAAAGACAAGACACACGTATATCGATATGTAAATACCTATCTATATAAAGGGGCAAACAAATATAAATACGATAACTATCTAGTTGATTATTAGTGAGAGGCTAAAGAGATCGAGTCTCCTTAATCTTACAAACAAACAGAAAAGTGAACGTGGAATGAATTAAATTAACTAGTTATAATTTATCTAACCCAAAAAAAAATACCTAAAGATTAAGATACCATGTCTAGATTGATTTAAAAAGTTAACAAAGTGAGGAGTTTCCTAACCCACCTCTTTAGACGGATCGAAAATATCACAATCGAAAATAAAATAATACTCTCTGTTTTCAAATACTGAAAACGACACAAGAACTATTATAAATATAATCTATTAATGGATGGATTTTAAAAAAACATAAGGATTAAGATACCATGTCTAGATTGATTTAAAAAGTTAACAAAGAGTTTCCTAACCCACCTCTGTTTTCAAATACTGAAAACGACACAAGAACTATTATCTATTAATGGATTAATCAATTATCGTGTTTATTCTAAATATATGGCGTAGATGAAATCTTTCTCTTTAGGATGTGTTTGGCAACCTTTTGAAATAATCAGGAACTGAAATTGGTCGCTTCATAATTAATCCTAGTTTGGCAAATAATCGAAGGAGAAGTTAAGCCAGGTTTTATTCCGCTAGTTTTTAGCTAATAACCAGGTCGGGATTGTTCCAACCCTGATCCGTAACTAATCTGGTTTAAGCTAGTTCTTAATTAATCCTCAAGTTGCCAAAGTGACCTTGAATCTGTCTTTTGGTAAATATTTGTCAAAAGTGGTCTTGGTGTCCTATCTGTTTAACTCTGGTCTTAGCAGTAGACTTCGGATCCATATTTGGATTCCTAGAATGTAAACCCAATACCCACTTCCAACAACCAACCAACGACAGCGAAGTTCACTAATCAAATAATTACAGATTTCTTCCCTCCTTACCAACTAACTCATTTCTCTCTCTTTTGTCCAAAAAGGGCAAAAAAAAAAAAAAAAGAAGGAAAAAAAAAACAGATTCTCTCTCTATATAAAAATGGCCCCATACATTTTTTCCCTTGATCTGTGAACTCGAAGGAGAAGGACAAATACTGCTGGAGCTTCGATCTTCTCACCTGACCCCGTACTATTTTCGTCCTATCTCTCCTCTCAATCTCCCAAAAATACCCACATCCCAAAAATCCAATCTTTTTACCTCTCCCATCTCAAAATCCAATCTTTTTACCTCGTTTTTCCTTGATGGGCAAACTCTATTTCACCTTCTGAACAACCTCCTACCCTCAAAATCCCACCTTTTTTAGCTTCTAACTGCTGATTTAGATCCATTTTTGAGTTCTTTGGGGCTTGCACTCAAATGGGTAACCAATATTCTGTAGCATTTACTTGCTTGTAGGAATAAAACTCTTAACTTTGCTCTCAAACAACTTCAGTTTTTTGGGGTTTGACTTTAAGGGCTTTTTCTGTTAGGTGCTTTCAGCTAGCTGCCTCTTTGTGATTGGTTTTTCTAGATCTCTCTATTTACTCTTGAGGGTGTCCTTTAGCTCTTTCCCTTTCGTTTTTTCAGCTCATAGATTTATTTTTTATTTTATTTTGCAGTCTGACTTTGATTCTAGTTGAAACTGTTGATTTGGTTTATGACTTTGATCCATAATACTGGGAGGTTTATGTTTTGATTCAACATCTGGGTTTGTTCCAGAGTTGGGGTTATCTAAGATCCAATTTTGATCTTGCCCTTCTGAGGGTTATCATATAATAGAACTGAGCTGAATTATTGTATCAATATCAAATTTGGATACTCAATGAGGCTATTGAGTTTCTCTCCATTGATTGGCCTCACAGTTTTCATCACTATTGCAGTGCTCTTAGGAGCTTTCTCTCGATCTATTTTCGATTCGAACATCCTAGGCACTAGCCAAGAATTTGAAGTTTTACATAGAGTCCCATCTAAAGGTCCAGGCAAGCCCCCAATCTTTGCATATTGGATTTCGGGAACTGGTGGCGAGAGCCAAAAGATATTGAGGCTTTTAAAAGCAGTTTATCACCCAAGAAATCGGTATCTTCTGCATTTAGATGCAGGGTCTAAAGAATCAGAGAGGATTGATTTAGTTAAGGCAGTTCAATCTGAGAGAGTTTTTAAGGCTTTTGGTAATGTTGGTGTTGTTGGCAGAACTTATGCAGTTGATAGAACTGCTGCATCTGCTGTGGCTTCCGTGCTCCATGGAGCTGCTATACTGCTCAAGATTAATCAGAATTGGGATTGGTTCATTACGTTGAGCGCTTCGGATTATCCACTTGTGACTCAGGATGGTAAGAATTTTAGTTTGACTGTGGGTGATTGTGCTTCCTTATTCAGTTTTTATTGATATTGAGGATAAAACCGTTTTTTTTTTTCCTCCTTTTCCTAAGGAAATCTTAATTCTTTGTACTTAATTTGATTTAGATTTGAATCAAGACATTGTTAGAATGCAATTACCTGTACTCGGTGAATGTGCATTTTCTGCCCACAAAAGGTGTATATAGTCAAGTAACTTCTAAAGGAAAAAACTTAAATATTAATTGTTACAGCCATGTAGGTTTCTTACACCATTATGATTTATCTCCGTCTCTAGTGTTTGTAATGCTAACTGTTTGAAACTATGTAATTGGATGTCAATTTACCACTTCATGTTCGCCTTCCCTATGAACATCCAAACACACACAAAATGTCTTTTTTTCTCTATGTGGCTCTTTCCTGTACAAAATATCCAACTTGGATATCTAACCATACATTTGTAAAGAGAGAAGTAGAGTGATGTAATGCATATATCTTAACTTCTACCTTGAGCTCTTTTGTGCTTCTATTATACGTAAGCGACATGCATATGCATAACAGTTCTTTCTAAAGTCTCATGTCATCAGTTACAAAGGATCAACTAATACATATTCATTTTTGTTTTATGTACAATAGTCCTTCCATCCACGTGCGTGTCACGTGCATGAAAACTAGTGAGAGTATATATTTCATTGCTCATTTTGATGTTTTAGCTCTTAGTTTTTTTTAATACGGTGAAACTTGTTTTTGTTTATCTTCTTATAACGTTGATCATAATCATTGCATGTTGAGATACTACCTTCATTTATATCTGCAGTCTGTTAGGTTTCTATTTAGAAAAGACTACTTTCTTTTCTGGGATAGTCCCAGAACACTTTACAAGTTGTTAATGTATGGACAAAATCTCTCAATTTGTTAATGAAACTCACACTGATGAATTCTTTTATAGAATTAATTTATGATAAATTTACAATTGTATTCTATTGCTCGAGTCTTTTCATGAGCAATTATTTTTGTAAAATCATCCTTTTCAGAAGCAGATGATACTTGTTTGCATAGATATCTGTATTACATGAATACGAAAATGATTTTCATGATGAACAAGTTCTGGATATGATTTTTTATTCGGGTCACAAAAACAAATATGGATACAACTATTCTAGTATCCCCTTTGTAGCCACTCTTGTTTGAATCCCTTATGTACAACATAGCAACTGGTGAACTAGGAAAGCAGAGTGCCAGCTAGTCAAAAGCTTTCCATTTGGATACAAACAGCTTAATGCCAAACTAAAACTTAGTCTTTTGCAAATTCTAACAGAAAAAACCTTCTTATTATCTGTAAGAGATGGAATACCTACCTGATGCTAGGCAGATTACATTTGAAGTTCTGTCTAATGTATAATATAAGATTTTGGAAGTAAAGCTCCAGACCTAACTAATTCTATTGACATGTATTTCACAAATAATGTTATTAAACAATCCGCTAGTAGCAGCAATTAGCAAAGGAAGAACAGACTGATATTCCTTTAAAGATTAAGTTTTGTAATATAGTTGGAAAGATTTGTAGTAATTCAATTGATCCAAAACAATTGTCTCTGAATTATTCGCTTGTTGCTTCTTTTCTACTACTTACAAAGTTGAAATTTTGGTTCTTTGCAGATCTCCTACATGTTTTCACTTCGGTGTCTAGGGATCTTAACTTTATTGATCACACCAGTGACCTTGGATGGAAAGAGTGAGAATCACTATGTTTAATTAAGTAACCATTTCATTATATTATTAATTTTCACTCATTAAGCTTAGTTCTGCTAATGCAGGTCTGGGAGATTTGATAGAATCGTTGTAGATCCGAGTCTTTATATGAACAAAAATTCCAGGGTGTTCTTTGCTACACAAACACGAAATACTCCAGATGCTTTCAAGCTATTCACAGGTCCATTTCCATCTGCAAGATTATTGCTCCATTCCCTTAATCTATCTATAAGGAAATCAAACAGACATACACATTTGATCCTCACAAGATACTGTTCATGGATACTTTTCTAATGTAATTTTGCGGAGTTCTTTGGAGCTGTGACAAGTGTTCTATATCTGCAAAAATTGGAGCTTCTCTGTATTCAAATTAGTATCAAGTTAACACCTTCTATGCTTAATCAACGCAAACCCATTATCTCAGTCCTTTTATTTGGTGATTTTAGAGAAGAAAACCAATTGCCCCTACTCGTGCTTCCAATCCATCAGTCAAAATCCATGACGATCAAATTTCAAACTCTCTGTTTTTCTCATTGCAAACCTTCTATGCTTGATACAATGTCAAACCCGACATTTCAGTCCTTTTATCTTAGTTGTTCTTTAAATTCCTCAGTTAATATCCATGATAACTAGATTTCATCATTTGCTTTGTTTTCCTCATTATATCTTGCTTGCTAACGAGTAGTAAACTTTTCACAGGCTCTCCATGGGTGATCCTCACAAGATCCTTCATCGAACACTGCGTCATCAGCTGGGACAACCTCCCTCGAAAACTCCTGATGTACTTCGCCAACGTCCCCTATTCCACCGAAGCCTACTTCCAAACCGTCATATGCAACACTCCTCAATTCCGTAACACCACAGTCAACCACGACCTCCGCTTCTTTCTGTGGGACGATCCTCCAAAACCCAACCCGCTATTCCTAAACCGGACTCATTATAAACCCATGATGAAGAGCGGGGCAGCTTTTGCTAGACCTTTTGTAGAGGATGAAGCAGTACTCGAGAAATTAGATGAGAGAGTATTGAGACGGTCGCAAAATGGTGTTGCTCGTGGGAAATGGTGTTCGGGTTTGATCGGAGGTGAAGATGATCCGTGTTCGAGTTGGGGGAACGTTGATGAAGTTGAGGCTGGGAAGTGGGGGAAGAGGTTGAAGAGTTTGGTTGAGAGAATTGTTTCTGATGAGAGATTGGCTTCGGAGCAGTGTAAGTTTTGAGTATGTGGATTGTGATAGGCTTTTTATACTTGGTGGAGGTAATAGTTAATATGGGTTAGTGTTTGTTTGTATAGAGAGATACATGTTGAGAGAATTAGCATATTGCTGATGAGGGAGGAGGAATTTAGGAGGATAGATAAGATTGAAATGGTTCCAATTTTTGTTGGAATTGATGTATGATTATATTATGAGTGTAGCTTAACAACTTTTTTCCGATATGATGAGATTTATACATTTGTTTTTGAACTCTTTGTCCCGTGAGAAATTATCTTCAAAATTCAAGCGCGTCTAACTCAATGATGTGTTTTCAACAGTTAAATTATCCATATCAGCTACGAT
Source organism: Asparagus setaceus (assembly GCA_012295165.1). Lineage (NCBI taxonomy): Eukaryota > Viridiplantae > Streptophyta > Magnoliopsida > Asparagales > Asparagaceae > Asparagus > Asparagus setaceus. The sequence goes on along the minus strand of CM022705.1, from coordinate 61,394,815 downwards.
ATTAGTTTATTTTGTGTGGTGGACAACAAATGAATTTGGATCCTCTCCCAAATAAAAAACAGTGGAGAAACTATCATATTAATAGATATTAATTTATCTAATAACAAATCATAGTTATTTATTAATAAATCAACAGCTATTAATAAGATAATGATCTCTCTACTAATTTTTTTTTAAGATGTGGACCGGATCCGAATCCACACCAAATGATGATAGTTGAGGGTGGTCATTTACTAACAACGTAGCAGGCTCATCAAAGCGGTAGATGATACCTTTGTTTTTCATTTTCTGTGTTTCTCACTTTTTTTCTAGTCATGATGATGTATTATACTTAAATAAACAACTTTTAAGGAATCAAACAGTTCAGTTTGATGGTTTATTAGTTAATTAATGTTCATATCCAGACAATCTCATTAGGAACTAAAATATTGCATGAGAATGACTAACAGTGTTGCAGACATTTCTTAAAGTTCAAAATAAATTTTGTATAGTCACAGAACAAGTGTGAAAAGTTAAGACGGGCCATGTCAAATAATGCAAGAGTTGCTGTCAGAAAACCAATTACAACTGTCGTTTTGTTTTACTGACAAAAGAAAACAAAAACTACCTGTATAATTTTGCTCCAAAATTCACCCAAACATCTGTATTTCTTGTGTTGGAGAATTGGAGAAAAACAAAAATATTACAATTTCTGCAAACTGTAGGTTAAGAGTAATACAGTAATAATGTACAAAGGTGTATAGGCAAACTCTTCACACATTCTTTTTAGATTGACCGGATGGTAATTTTCTGCAGGATCTGTGTGCGCGCTCTTATTTGAATGTAACCAAAAGGAGCTGAGATTTACCTCAATGGAGAAAAAAAATACCATGAGAAAGTATGTCAGCTCCTGTATGGTAAAAACAATAGGTAGAAAACTCAATTGTATCTTAGGATTTCTTTTGAAGCAAGAATCACATTATATATACTGATAATCATTGAGCTCCATTGCCAACCAACTTGGGGAAGCAAATAGCTGCAGTTCCTGCGAGTACAATTAATCCACATAAGTAAAGGAAACTTGGAACCAACCACATTCATCACACGTAGATGGCCTCCTAGATTTTAAACTCATGCAACAAAAAACATCCAATATATTTGGTAGATAATGAAGGAGTCAACTAGATTATGACGAAGATGACAAGATTGCAATAGGAAAATGTATAAAAACTATTGAGACATATTACCGAAGAGCCAGAAAAGGGAAACACGTTTCCATGAAACAGAAACAGTGATGTTTATATGTGGAAATAAATCGTAATATTGTACCATAAGTAATAACCATATCAAATGCCAGTTAATCCGCATGAAGTTAAATAAATGTAAGTTGCCCTTTAGGTTTCCATTAAAGGGTCAACCAGGCTAAATGGTCATACCATAACCCAAAGCAATCAATGAACGGTTTCGTCAGTCCACCTGATTAAGGCCGACAAAAGTCCAATAACTTTTAGTTCGGATCAGGTACCTACTTGGCTAAGATTTGTCAACCCTAATAAAATATATACTCCATTGATCATGATAACTCTATCAATATTAAATATAGTCTTGAAACTGCATAGAATCTTTCATCAATCCAATAAAAGAAAGAATTTTTTTTTATCTTGATAAAGTACCATAAGTTGGCTCTGTTGGTTTTTAATTTTCGTTAACGGCAGTGGCAGATCCAGATTTCTAGAAAGTGGTGTTACTATATAAATAATTAAAAAAAGTTTACAACTGCCTTCAACGAGTTCTCATATTTTGAACAAATTACGTAATAATTTTGAACAAATTACGTAATAGCATCATTAATAACACTATCAAATATCAATCATCACTTATTTTATTCAGCAACTTGCTCTTTATTAGCTTCATTACAAAAAATCTCTTTTCACAGTCGTAGTCAGATATGTAGAATCAATGTATCTTCAGAAGAAAATACACCAAAGGATAGATCTTATGTTTTGTAGTCTCCACCATCTTCTTGGAAAGGTTGCTTATGAGATCTAATCCTATCAGAATGCTCTGTGTGGTGAGGGGGCGTTCTCAGCCGTTGAGATATAAGTAAGGGCCAATTTGGGTATTTCCATGCCCCCCATACTGCTCAAAAACCCCTTGTGGTGTGAGGTTCTGATAGAATTTGAGCTCATCACTTATGCCTTTCAAATAACCAAATCTTGCATCTCCATGCACACATCAACAATGTATTTGACAAGTCAATTCTTAAGTATTAACATCTCAAACACTTGAAAAGCCCGTGAACATAGCGTAGCGATTTGCAGAGAGGGAAAACTAGCATGTGTGAGGGGGAAAATTGTGATCGCGGGATCTGTTTAAGTGAAGTCTGGTGTTTTTAGTCAATTTAGTTTGTCAACAATTAGTGTAGTGGGGTCACCTAATAATTCTTATGGGTCACCTAATATTTTATGAGATTTAATTTGGGTTGGTTTCTTAGTGGGTATAGGGGTGGGGTATTATATTTGATGGAGCAAAATGTGGTCACTTGATCGCACTTTGCTCTACATGGATCCACCTATGGTTGACGGTGAGATTTATGTTGTAGGAAGCTGACAAACTTAAATAAATAAAACATAAATGCAAATTTCAATTAAAATGGTGAATTTGGATAAATGTTTAGCCTGTGCAATACAAACAATATCATCTGTTCCACCAAAGAGTACAATCATAAACATATGATTTTAAAGTTCGAGCAGCGAGATATCAGAACTAAAATCAATTGAAAAGCAATATTCCAAGACAAAAATAGAATTAAATGCATTCGCTTCGCGTTAACCATACAAAAATTTGCAAATTCTTCAAAGGATGATGGACAGGATTGTTTAAGATTATAATCACTTGTCCATTGATGAATGATGGAAAGAACAGTAAAGGCATTCATTACTTACTGGTTTTCTCAAATAATACTGGCAAGTAATGCATGCAATAGAATCCAATATATAATAACACCAAGTCGCAAACTAGGTTGCCTCATTAGCAGTCTTTCAGCTGATACCCTGATAAATACACAAGACATAAGCAGTTAGAAACAGCAGGTTCATGACATACATCTTTAGCAGTTGTAGAACTATGGAATTATGCCTACCATATCCCATCAACTCTATCTGATATAGGCCGAGTAGCTCTTGGGACAAGACAAGACATAGTAAGTGATTTGAATCCATGTGCTGCAGAAGAGAAAAAGAAATCCACATTTAATGGTAATTAAACTTAAATGAATATGAATCTAATAATATCAACAAGAAGGTTATAACAATAAGCTTACACTTGTCATCATCCTCGTCATCTAAGATATTGTCATCCTTCTCCGAATCTATAGCTATAGCAATTTGGTCATTGTTTACTTTTCGTCCACTGCGGATATGAGTCACAATTGGAGCAGAGGATGCTTTGTTTCTCTGTACCTACAATAACACCAAATAGTAATGACAAAAGTCAGATCATACAGTAGTTACCAGCAAAAATTGTATTTACAACAATATTGACAGTTTTTTTCTTAGACTACATTAATACTCATCACACAGTTACCGGAAAAAACTAAACAAGGCGGTAATATTCTTAAACCGAGACAACTGACTAACTGTTGACAAATATCATGGTTCTTTCATGTAAGACATTACTCCCCATAGACTTGATATGATGCCATAACTTCAGTGCAAATGAGGACTACCAATAATTTGTTTAAATATTGCACCCACTACTTGGAAAATCTAGTTTACACCATTTTGCAACCAAAGATCATGACCCTTACCAGTAGAGTTAAGCAGACATCGTTTAATTAACTACTTAACCAAAGAAATTAAACACAAACAAACAAAATAAACCTTGAGAATATCAGGAGCTGGTTAGTACAAGTGTATGCCAGCTTACCATTTGTTCACTCTCTACATGCACTGGGGAGTTCATGCTGGATGAATGAACGGAATCTCTCTGTCTTTGAGATGGCTCTCTCTGGATCTCATTATCGTATACAGTTTCAAGATCTCCAGTTTTAAGTAGCAGCTCTTCAACTCTACTTTTTTCAATTTGCAGCAAGACATCTTTCTTTTGAGCTGTTACCCTCAAATCTTCTAATTCATTCATAATGGACATTATTCTTTTATCTAGGATGTCAGTATATACATGAATGTGACTGCAGTTCTGATCATTGGCGTCTATATGTGATTCCCCAAAACGTGAAACCATCATTTCCATTCTATTTAGCACCTCGTTTATCTCAGACTGGTATTTCTTGTTAGTTTCTTGTGAGGCCAGATCATTGTTGGTGCATCTAGTTACTTCTTGACGCAGGAATGAGATCTCTGCATCCCTTTCTTTTAATTGCGATTCAAGGCTTTCTATCTCCACCAGTAGATTCTCTGACAAATTGTGCAACTCATCAAACTTGTTCACTGTAGTTGAAAGCTTTGTCAAAGCCTTTTCCCTGGAGGCTTCAACGTTCTCCAATGCTAGAATCTTCTCTTGCACTATTTCCTCCAGTTCCATGTTCCTGTTTTCCAGTGCTTCCATCTTTGACTCTTCTTCATCAAGTGCTTGCATGAGGCCACTCTTTAGCCCTTCAATTTCTGCATGACAAAATTTGTAGGTAACATTGGGATATACTAAATACGCCTCACTAGATTGTACAATGTTATTAGTTACACTATTACTCATTAGAAGTGAGGGATAAAATTAATCAACATCTGCTCGAAACAACTTACCTTGGTTTTTGGTGGCTAGTGTATCAGTTAAAGATTTCAATTTGCCTTGCAACTCTTGTGATGAAGCCTCACTATCTTTTAGCTCACTAATTCTTGATTCTAGTAACTTCTTATCATTCTCCATCTCAGACACCTTCTTCTCAAGTAAAGAAACCTGTGTCCTCGCAGAATCAAGATCTGTCAAAGACCTCCTTGCAACAGTCTCTGCATCTCTAATCTGAGACGCTAGCTCTTCAGTAGTCCTCAGCATTTCGACATCCTTTTCCTGAAGTTCTCTCTGCAAATCCAATATGGTAACCTTCAATTTCTTATGGTTATCTTCTTCCCTCTCATTAATACTGGTCGAGCTCTGAATGGCTGATAACAAAGAGTCAGCAATTGTTCTAATAGAGTGATCTGTGTAAACAATATGTCCACCAGCATCGTCTTGCTCATCAATGTAAGGTAGCAGTGTGACAGCCCTGGATGTTTCAGAACTGTGGCCTTCAGGAGTAAAGGTTCTACCAACTGTTTGAGCTTTTCTATTCTGAATCTCTTCAATGGAACACCTACATGCTTGATAAAGGAGAGAGACATTTCTACGCACTGAACTGATTTCATTCTCCTTCTCCTTGATTGCCAATTCAAGGCTTGTAACTTCTCTCTTGAGTGATTCTGAATACTCCTTCTGAGAGACTAACTTTCTTTTTACAGTCTCCAAGATTTCTGACAGACAGGTTGCCTGTTCATGAATGGAAAAGAGGTGTTGATGTGCTTTGTCTTTCAGATCATCGTATTCCCTTGTGCACTCATGCAAGCTAGAGCAAGCATGAGCAAGACGCTCGGCTATCAAACTGTCACCAAGATGTGAATCGAACTTAAGTTGCCAGATGTCACCATCAGCATGAGCATTCTCCTAAAAAGCACATCATTCAATTAGGTAATGGAAATGCAAGAAAAGAACCATAAGGTACAAGGAAATTAGTAGGGCTTCATGACAAGTGAAAATACAACTGAGAAAGGAGCCATCAAGAACCTACAGTTTGCAACTCGCCGACCCACCCAATCCCCACCGCCGCACCACCACCACTCAAAATCCTCCATGAAATTAAGGACCCAATTTTTTATTCAGCCTACATTCAGACTTTCTTGCAGCATTATTATTACTATTATTATTATTATTATTATTTACAGTGTATTTACATTGTGCATCAAACAGGATTTGTGAAAGGCTCTAATATCAGATAATTATTTCTCTCGACTCTTGATAGACTGGACGCAGGCTCGTTGCTGTCCCTCCCAGACAGGAAAAAAACACCCTGCATAACTTCTTCAGGTATTTCACTTTTCTCCAATATTTTACTTTTTTCCAAACCCACCATTGAAAGAAATATGTTGATGACAGGAAACAGTCACGTGCAAATTTCAAGAAGGCAACCCAAAGGCCTAACTTGATTGATCAAGGCCGGCAACTGTGCCAAGGGGTTTCCATTGTTTCGATCTTCAACATCTAGAGGCCTCCACCAAAAAGATCACTCAGTCCACAAAGAACGAAATAAGATGACAGCCAGTGTTTGCAAACCATGTTAATATTCCACCACTGTACCTCATCTCCAAAGTTGTAATGAACGAGGGATATAATTTATATGCTAATATATAAAATCTAGCTCTTGCATTTTTCTTTTACAACAACCAAATGGTGCATGTGTGTTCCATCAATACACAATATCAGGGTACATTAGATTTAAAACTAATGAAAAAAAATTTAAATGATAATTATTTATTTTAACTGTCTGTATAGTTTCTTATGAAAGGTTACATTTTAATGAGGACAAGGTTACACGCGTGGCGCCCAAGCGTGCACACATAATCTGATAGAAAGGCTTAACACTGATGTCTAAAAGTTCAGTTCTACTGCTCTTCAGTCTTTTGAGATTTACACTGCAGAATACTTTTAATGTTGCTTCACGAATGAACCACAATGGAAAGTCGTAGTGCAACTAATGTCAGTTTGGACAACCAGAGTAGATACAAAAGATAATTTGAAGGCATAATTTAGTCAGGAAAGTTATGTTTGACATAATATAACTAGGAGGGGATCCAAATAAAAGCTGATTTTAAAGCAGAATCATAGAACAATGCAGATACAATAAACTTACCTCAATTGTTGGATTGATATAAAGGTTGCTAGATTCAAGAACAGGTAGATCTGTCACATTTTCACCATTTACTTGTTGCAAGATGGATTCAAATAGGACTTCAACTGTGAGAAGGTGTCCATATCCTTTCTGAGGACATCAGAAAAAAGATTAGAGAACACAATGCGGCCTTTCGTAAGTTGATCAATACCAGACTTCAACTCCATCAAAGTGTCCATTGCCTTCTTTCTTTCATCAGAATGAACCAACATAAACCGTTCAAGACGTGAAACAGCATCCATCTTAGCAGCCTCAGCATCATGTTTCTGCTTATAACTTTCTGCAAGTGCAGCTTCTGCCTTTTCCAGATCCTCCTGGAGAATGTCGACTCTATCCTGTACTTCATTCAACTCAACTAATAAAAGTTCAGCTGCCTGTTTAGATTTCTTTGCTTCATTTTCAGAAGAAACTACTGCTAAATGCAGGTCACGACTGACTTTCCCAATTTCTTCCATCTTAAGGATAGGATCAGTAACATTAATGTTTCTGCCAATGTCAATGGAAAGAACAGCTGACAGCAATCCATTCAATTTCTGGCTATGTTGTTCCAGATTCTGTTTACTTTCTGCCAACTGATTCACCAAGAAAGATTTTTCTGATTCTAAAGCTTCTATTTGCTTATTATGCTCAATTTTTAAGTGTTCCACCATAGTATTCATCTCCTCAATGGTCTGTTTCAGGGCATCTCGCTGTTGCACCAGAGCCTTCCCTTTTCTAACTGCAACGTTTAGCTTCTCTCTTGCAGCTGCAGTTTTTTGCTCCTCCTGGCTTAGTTGTTCTTGCAAGGTATCCCTATGTTTACCCATTGCCTCAAATTCCAACATTACAGACTGATACTTCTCCAGTTGTTCTTGCAAAGAATCCCTATGTTTACCCACCGCCTCTAATTCCAACATTAAAGACTGACACTTCTTCATGCCATGGTCCCTCTCCTCTCGTAACAAATTCATCTGTCTCGTAATTTCCTCTATTTCTGATTTCAAAGAATGGCACTTCTCCATGGTTTCATCTCGCTCCTCCTTCACTGAAATCAGACTCCTAGAGGCCTCATCAAGCTCCAACCTCAGACCTGATAACTCCTGATCTTTGTCAGGCAGAACATCTCTTGATGACTGTTTATCAAGAGATGAGTTGCTTTCCTCAAAATGAGCCTCCTTATTAGTAATTGGATGCTTGGAATTTTCTGACAGGATTATATAATTATCAACAAGCTTCCTCAATAATGCTTCCAGAGATGTAATTTCGCTTCTGTCGGAATCCATACCAAACCTATCACCATCTGGCAATGTATTGAGAACCAAATCATGCATGTTCCTTATCTCATTTTTTAAATCTTGATGGCCCTTAACCTCAACTTCTTCAACCAATTTTTGCTGCAAGATAGCTAGTTCTCTTTGTAGATTCTCTCTCTCAACTTCATCATGGACAGCCTTCTCAGAGAGTGCAAGGTACTGGAACCTCAACTTGTCCAGGCTTTCAGAAAAGAAATCTTTTTCAGATTTAACAGTTACAACCTCAGCACTGAGTTCAGATATCTTTTTGTGAGACTCCTCTAAGTCCACGATGAGCATGTCAGTAGAAACCTCGAGGTTCTCAATCTTCAGCTGCAAAGCATCTCTTTCCTGCTGGATTTCAGAAAGTGCTCTTCCCAAACTTTCGAGCCTATCCTCTGGTTCCAATGTTCTCAACTGTGAAGGCATGTCCATCCTGTCCAGCATTTCTTCCCATTTCTGTACAAGGCTATTCCTCTCCAGCAGGGATTGTTCCAACATATCATTGTGCTCGGCCAAGCCATAGAACTTGCTTTGAAGCTGTTCATATTTTCTTTTCAAATCATCTAACTCTTGAATAGAATTTGGCTGAATCTCATCTTTCCAAGCCTCTGTAACCACATATCCTGCATCAGAATGTGAGCGCCCCTCAGAACTTTTCTGATCCCAATCAGTCATGGGAAAAGAAGAGTTACCAGCAACCAATCTGGAGAGCACCTCAATTTTTTCTACTATATCCTTTGAGTGGAAATGCTCTGGCAAATCCAAATCTTCCAAGACTTCCTCAATCCTCTGAAGAACGGAATCTTTAAGGAGAAAAGAATCCCTTAGTGCAGTTGCAGAGTTCCGAATATATGAGAGTTCAGATTCTAAAGCTTCAACGCGGTCCACTTCTGAACAAGACTTAAGTTTTGCCTCCACTTCGTGAAGCAGTGTTTCTTTTGCCTGCAATTCCTGCATGCATCGTTCAAGCTCACTGGACTTCTCCATCAGAGATTGTTTAAGATTATCTCGCTGCAGAACCAGACCTTTGCCTTTCGCAACAGCTATGCTAAGTTTCTCCCTTACAGAGGAAAGCCTCTGCTCAGACTGTTCAAGTTCAGATACTTTTGAGTTCAACTCAGAATGAGATGCTTCCATAGCCTCTTCCATTTTACTCAAGCCCTCTTTGAGGAATTTAATTTCAGCTTCTTGTTGAAGGTTTGAGGCACTTAACAGCTGCACTTTATCTTTTAATTCACTCACCTTAGGTACCAACTCTTGCTTAAGCAAGATATTCAAGGGCAAGGACCAGTTTTCAGCTGATACTTCAGTAGCAATATTACCTTCCTGTAAGCAAATCTTTGAAGAATTCATCTGTTCAATAATCTCCTCATGCTTTTGAAGATGGCTAGCAATTAATGCCTCGAGTCGTGATAACATAGACATGCAGAAGTCAGTCTCCATGTTCTCAGTGGTCATAGACATAGAGACAGCATCTAACTCCTTACCTGACTCATGGTCTCCCAGTCTCTCGGCCAATAAACAAACCTTGTTGCTCAATTCTTCGAAAGTTTTGCCTCTATTCATCAAAATCGATTCAAGCCCATCTTTGCCATGACATTCATTTTCCAACTTCTTGGACAAAGCATCACATCTCATGTTCAGCTCTTCGATATCATGGTTTCTGTTCAGTAATCCTACCTCTAGCTCAGTATTTTTAGATAAGAGGTGGCGGTGCTCATCATTCAGCTTCTGCAAATGTCCAATAAGCAAATCAAAGTTTCCACCTAGATTCTCTAGGGATTCATCAGCAGTCACATCTATCAGAGTGTCTTCCACACTCTGATATGAATCACAAACAACATTGCTAATTCCACTGTGTGTTTTTTTCAGTATCTCAACAGCCAAATTATACCTTCCTTGCATGTCTGAAAGTGATCTACTCAAGTCCTCAAACGAAGTTTCAAGGGTGCTGTAATTAACAGAAGCAGTTTCAAGCTTCTCATGCAGACTTTTAATTGCTAGTAAAGCAGCATCAACAGAAGCCACAACATAGGAGCCAACATCCAATCCATCACCTACATTCAGTCCTGTGGAAGCATTGAGCTTTCCAGTTGCATTAATAATAACACCCCTGATAGAATCCTCTTCTTGCTTATAAATAAATGACCTGTCATTCACTTCCTTCTGCAACATTTCTACTTGACTTAGTAGCCTCGCTGTCTCTTCATTTGCACCTTGTTGTATTTCATCTATATGGTTCTCAAGTTCAACTATTTTTGATTTATAGTCAGACACCTTCTCAACAAGCCCATCAATCCTTTCTTGAAAGAAGCTATTCTGTTGATTTTCAGTTTCAGATTCCATACTCGACTTGCTCAAATGCTCTCTGCTATTTAGTTCTTTTGCTAAAGGAAGTTCAGCCTTTTCCAACTCCAAGTCCATCTTCTTTAGAATATCTCCGAGACTGGATGTTTGTTCCTTTGTTATTGCATATGAATCTTCAGGGCGTTCTACCTCAATTGGAGACGGCATCTCATCTGAAACAATCTCCACATTATGAGCTTTTGACTCAAAGGCTTGAATAATTTTTGATATTCCAGGTGCTGCTGCTTTTCCACCTGACCTACTCAAAGACACAGCATAAGAGTGCATATTATCAACTGAATTCTCAAGGTTATGCAATATGATATTGGCCTCTTGCAATTGCTGTTTCAAAATTCCAAATAAAATGGAGTTGTCATGATCTTTTTCCGGATCCTTCTGAAGCAACACCGTTCCTGTATTCCCAGATTCTTTGGCTTTAAAAGGTAATTCCAGGCGCGTTCCATTAAGCTCCCTGATCTTCGCTTTGTGTACATCTAAACTACTAGCAAGATACAAGTTCTCCTCAGTAAGTTGCTCAATGCATGGCCCTGCATCTCTGAGGCTGCTCTGAAGTTGTACCAGCTCATTAAGGGCAATAATTAACTGGTCCTTCTTTTCCAATACCTCTGAAGCGAGCTTCTTGTTCTCACTAGAAAAGAAATTGTTCTCATCCATGAGCTTCTTCCTTGCATCTCTTTCAGAAATTAGGTTTTGTGTCAAGTCCAAATTTTCTTTCTGCAAGGTATCTAATGAGGCTCTGCTGCCAGCTAATTCTGCCAAAACTTGAGACAACCCTTTTTGAGACTGTTCCAGGTTATTCTGCAACTCATTGGCCCTTATCTGAAGTTCCTCCATTTCCCCTTCTATGAAAAGACATTGATTCCCAAGTTCCTCCTTCGCAATAGTCATGGCCTGGAGTTCAGACCTGCACTTGTCAAGTTCTTCATTTATCATTCCCCTGCTATTTTGAGTTTCCTTCACCAAATCCCTGAGTTTTAACATTTCATCAAAAGAGTGTTGCTCTTTTTCTGCACTTAATGCAATCTGTTCTTCTAGTTGCAACCGGAAGACATCCTTCTCAAGAGTTGTTATGTAAAGAAGTTGTCTAATACCCTCAACTTCATCATTAGAGCTCAGCACTTGAGAATCTTCTTTGTTAATCTCCTCAGTCATCTCCCGAAATGATACAACCCCTCGTGGAGAAAGCTTCTCCAAAGACTCTACAGTGGCATTCTTCCCAGGAGAATATTGAGCCACTCTCTCCTCCATATTTCTTTTTTCCTCTCCTGTATCTGTAATAACGGCAACATCTTCGCTCTTGGAGTGTGGAATATCTTTGGTAGAGGAAGCTGAATTTTCCAGAGTTTCTTCAGTATAGGAAGTCCCTTCAGGCTCATCCGAAAGACTAACCCTTGCCTCATGAAACAGTGCTTCACCAGGAATAGAAGACCCATCCGCCTCTTCAGTTCTTCCAGTGTGTTGTACAAATTCTTCATCGTTTCTTTGGTCCCCTTCCTCATTAGCTATAGAAGCACCATCTCCCTCTTCCATGAGCAGAGTACCTTGAGAAGCAGATGATATGGTATCTAAAGTTTCTTCTACAGAAATACTGTCTTCTGGCCTGTAAGAAAAACTTGTATTTCCGTCCATAAGTAATCTATCAGGAAGAGGAGGCCCATTAGACTCTAGATTCCACTCAGATAGGAGCATGGCTTTTTCATCATTTCTTCTATCCCCTTCCTCATCACCAGGAGCTGCATTATCTTCTGCTGCAGCAGATAGAAAATCCTGTGATAAAGAGAGAACTGCAGAACTTTCCTCAGCTTTATCAGAAACAGATACATCTTCCACCTGAAGTTCTTCAGCCAAAATAGAAGACCTGGCTTCCTCCTCCTGAGTTGCTCCAAGCCCCAATATGTGATGGATGGCAGTTTCTTCATTATTACTCTGTTCCCCTTCAGCATCAACTACAATAGTACCTCCTTCACTGTTAGTGAATAGCATATCTTGTTCTAAAGATTGTGCATCTGAATTTTCTTGGATAGGAGTTCTCTTCTCGGGCTTATCAGATACACTAGGACCAGCCCCTTCAAGTCTTCCAGCCAGAAACGAAGATTGAGTAGCTTCTTGATCAGGTGTTATAGTTTCCTCAATCATTCCACCTCTAATCACATGCTCCTCTGGTGAAGTTTGGTTCCTGTCTCTTCCATTCTCAGAATTGTCAAAAACAAGACTTCCTGCACCTTCTCCAGTGACTTCAGATGAAGTAGAAGCAGCAGCACCATCTTCATGGGTCCTCTCCGAATCTGGAGCCGTGACATGAAAGCTTCCATCAGTTTCATCCTCTCTATTCTCCAATATCTCACCGTTGAATTCTTGAGATCCAGAATGGTTAGCTTCCTGCATTGCCCCTACCCAGCATCAAATGAGAATTAAATTATACATCAAAACCCACAACATTCTTCCCCCAATCTACCCCTCTAAAGCCACAACTTATAGAATCTCAAAGAAAAAGTTCCCTTACCTGGCGATTTAAAGAACTAGTAGGATGCTCTTCTTGGTCCCTTCCGTCTTTAGCAGAGGGAACAGATGGAGAATCTACAGACTCGGTTGTTGCTACAGGATTAGCTTGATCTCTACTCGACTCTTCGGCATCAATGGCTGGCTGCAGCTCTGGTAGTTTTGATAGCTTCTCAGGATCACCATCATTCTCAGGCTTGCTGGCCTTGCCCGAAGATTTCCCCTTCTTCTTTCTAAACTGTTGGAGCTGAGAAGTGTAAAGCAGAACAATTGTAACTAAATTATTAATTCCGCAATTTATAGCAATAGTCTTTCTTGACAAGCTAGCCATGGGAAACAAACTTCAAAAGCTCTTTTTTTAATCCCTGTGTAGGCTGTGTGGGATTTTAAAAAGAAATGTCTCAATTACGAATAGTTCTTTTACACTTTATATCGTGGCAATCCGTCCATATGCCCATCTAATAATTGCTTTTGGTCCAAAGATGACATTCTTATTGATAGTGGCATGTAAAATTTCTTTTTTTTTTCTTTTTTTCCTTTACATTATGTGTTCTAAACATATTTACTTACATTTGATGTGTCTGTCTGTGCATTCAAATTAAAACATATAGCACTAAAAACTAAAGTTATATATAGGAACTAAATCTGACTAAAATTGCACCCCAAAAAAAAACTTTAGTAGTGGCAAATCTCCCTAACAATTGAATGTATAAAGTAAGTTCAAAATTTTAAGAAATTAGGAATCTGGCAACAGCCCAGGTGGTACATCCATCAAAATCGCCAAACTAATTGAAACAAAAAAGAAATCCCAATATCAGACAACAAGTAGGCTTATACAGAGAATAGAGGGGGGAAATTCTAAATTCTGGAAATTTTCAAATATTGAATGTTCCAATAACCAAAAAATATATATTTACTGCCCTAACATCCAAGAGGTGTTCAGATGCACAGTCCCCTAAAAATCAAAGGAAAATGAGAGAGAGAAATCCCAGAAAAATGCATAAACTAAGATTCATTGAAATAGGAGGGATCAAGGACCTTCTTCCGGCCAGCAGCGAGCATATCGGTTCTGCTCTGGTTCTTATCCATCGAATTCGCCCGATCCGGCCGCCGATCAATCAACCGAATGAAGATATCAGCGAAGCTCCGGCAGCATCACCGACGACCAAACCTGAACGAATCAATCGTCAGTCCCAATTCGACCCAAAACCCTAAGTTTGGATCAGAAATGGTAACATCAATCTCACCTCGATCGGAGAAATTAGGGTTTTCTCTCTGCGCTTTGTTGCTATTTTCGTTTGCTTTACGGTGGCGGTGATTGCACACTCGTCGGTTACTTAAATTGGAGCTTTTTTGTTTTTTTCACCAGATCCGATCGAGGAGAGGAGAGCGATTTTGTTTCGTGTTGGTAAAAATTACGAAGGAAATAAAATAAAATAAATGCTGGCTCGTTTCTCTCGCTCTCTCTCTCTCTAGTAAATGGAATGCAGGACGACGGTAATGTCTCGGTTCGAAAATGTGCCTTCATTGGGCGGGCCTTTATATGGGCCAATTTGTTCATTTACTTTGTAGTTGTTAACTTTCTAAGTTCTTAGAAATAAAAAAAAAAAAAATGTTAGCATTGTTATTTTTTTAGTTAGAAAAAAATCTTACCATGATGATTTAAAATGAAGCGGTGCTATTCTATGCAGGAAAAGTGTTTACTGGGTTGAAAATCAAAGTATTTTTTTCCTTAACAAAGTTTGTGACTAAAATTTCTAGTACTCCGATGCATGCGACGTGTGTAATACGAAAATGCGACGTGTGTAAAACAAAAATGTGAGGGCATCTCAATTTCATTTTTGCAAAGATGAGAGAATTTACGCTGATTCTTCTAAGCGTTGGGCATTGCCCTTTCTTTTCTTTTCTTTTTTTCTTTTCTTTTTTTTTTTTGGCAAGTATAACGGTGTTTATTTTGTTTTTTGAAACTGCGAAGTGATTTTAGGAATACATGAAAAATTAACACACAAACTAAAATTTATTTAATACTGAGTATAGATTTGTTTTCTTTGTGAAGACTTGCTAGCTAATTTCCCAACTAACTGGCAGAGAATCAAATGCTCATGCATTAGGATAGAAGAATAACAGACCTAGTGGTCCAACAAAGAAGACACTTGACCTTCATTCGTAACTAATTTAATTAAAAAAAGACCATGAATTCCATATGATTGGCTTCTATCAACTTCCTCACGTCTCATTCTTATGTCCGTCTATTGGTAAAAGATTAAAAAAAAAGAAGAAAAAAAAAGTTAGCGTTCGGCGTAACATGAAAAAAATTGGTGAGATATGTATTCATATAAAATACAAAATCATAATACACAAGCCTAACAAAAGCAAAGCCATCTGTAATTTGTGCATTTCTTCTATCAGCAGATTTTTGATACACTAAATCAACTTTGGATGGTAAAAAAGAAACATTAGAGAGTTGTTAAGTCTTTGTCACACTTTTAAGTAGTTGGTTCAAGAGTAAAAAACAAGCTATGATTCATAAATGAGGAGAGCACAACCACAATTAAGAGAATCCCTTTCCAAACGACTGTTTGGTTTGAACTCATCCATCATGACAGAAGGGAAGTTTGTCTGTGCACATGCTAATCTCACTTTTTTTTTTTTTTGGTGACATTGTTTCTAGATTTCAGACTAACTTATGTACCTATAGGTCCTCAAACTATTCCAGGACATAATTTGGTTAATTCTCACTGCTAATGAATTTTTTAGAGAATAAAAAAATAAAAAAATGCACTGTTTTTGCCCATTGGTATATTTGCAAATCTCTAGCTAAATTATCTCCTAAATGGTGTATTTATGAAGGCTTGTATCAGGTAAGTAACCATAAATATGGAGCATGCTTCCATATTTGAGAATTGAGACATAATGGATTATAGTATCATACAAGGGGCATCCTACAAAGGAGATACTTTAATTCATATGCCTTGAGGTTAAAACAAAGAAGTCTAAAAACTGTACCGTAGTTTTAGTACATAAAATCCACAGGAAGATGCCATGAACCAGAGACTTGCAAGCAAAGAGAGAAATCCCTCAAGCAGAAATTTACTTTAAAAATACAAAATAGGAGAGTTTTTCAGTTGAAGGCAGCATTCAACATTTCAAGAACCCATCATTTTTTTTTTTAAAGGAGGAATTACAATACCTTTCTGAGCCTAGTAAGAAAAATAGGAGGAATTAACAAGACAAGAAGAGAAAAAGAAAGAAATACAAATTTATACACCAGAGCAAATACAAAATAAACACTTGCCAACTCAAACCCGTTATACAAAAAGCCTTCACCTCGATCCACCAATCAAACCCTAAATTATACTGGTACGACATCGATCTTTGAAGAGTCTTCGCAACTAAGGATAATGCCCTCGAGGCTCACTGGGAGTATGCATTTAGACCACTGGCAACCCACGGATAAGGGCTCAGAGGGGGGAACAATCATTAGAACGTTGTCATTTCTTTGGACAACGCCCATTACACTCACGGTGCTTCCTTCTTTGATGTACCTGAATGAGCAAGATATCGATGAATAAGTGATCAATAAATGCTAATAGTTTACATTGAAATTATATAAGAGTACATAATTATCGCCTAGTTTGTCTTCTTGCAAGAAGACTTAGTATATAATCTATTATCTATCCATGATCTTCTATTATCTATTATCTATTATTAAGAAAAGTCATCCTCTTCGTCCTAACTTTTTGGTCTACCCCTGTGTAAGTCACGAATTCAAATAATTCCATAAAATGTCCTCACAATTAACACATATAGTCTACGAATCATGAAAAGGGTACTAAAAAAAATACCCTTTTTAACTTCATTCATCCCATGTTCTTCATAACTACACCTATTAACCCCCACTAACTCTCTTTAATACCCCACTTACTCATCCATTCCTCCAACTTCTCATCATTTTTAACCTCAAAGTTGAAGTGTATGCATGCATAGCATGCACAAGAAATACTAGTACTAATTTTTAAGAAAATCCCTATTTTGGTTCGTGTGAGCTTCATTTTTGGATTTCCAAAAATTCCCTCATATTTGTTTTAAAAAAAATTTCTAACATTTGAAAAAATCAACGAAATGTCCTGACAACTAGAAAAAGCAACGAAAATGCCCTCAAAGTTGGAGGGGGAAAACTAATAAACTGTTTGTTCCCTTGACGGTTCGACTACAACACTCCCCTAGTTTCCAAGTCAAATAAAGGCAAGCCCCTTTATTCTCCCATATTTGATTAAATCCTCGCCAGAGCTGTTTCAACTCAAGAGTAATTGCTTCAAAGGTGATGCCTTCTTGATAGCGAAAGGATTTATATGTAATGAGACCAAAGAGAGAAATAAGAACCAAATTCAAATGAAACAGATATTACCATTTTCATAAAGAATATGACTTTTCCAGATCAAATAACTTATATCACAGGTATATACATATAGTATAAGAGCCACACAGTTAAAAAAATCTGAGAATACAGCTCTATTTATTATTCTTTTTTTTATGATCCCTCCATGCATGGTTTGAGTAGTGTTGTTTGATTGGGGTTTATAAAGTATATGAAAGTAGCTTGGAACACTAGTTTTAACCTAAAAGATGTAGAGAATATTTTACATTAAAGCAAGAGTCACACTTCCATTTTAATTCAGAAAAAAAAAGGAACTCTGAAATTCCGCTTCCTATTAGAGCGGAGAAGTGTAGTTTGCTTGCCTAATTTTCTTCAAGCCACTGGTATTTGTTGAAGACCCAAACAACCCATAACAAAAGAAGATTGTTTCATTGAAATGCCTTACTATTTCCTAGTGAACCGCAAAGAACTGTGATCAAAACAGTAATGTTAATATATCCAAACACAACATTCTTTTAACACAAAATAAAAAAGGGAATTAAGAATCTAACCAAATAGAAACTTTGCAACAAATGATAGCTTGAGCTTACCCCTCTTTTAGGCGCATGACCCGATCATCACTTGAAAGGTTCCTCTCCCCCAACCACCTGAGAAATTGGGGAGATAAATCCTTATTGCTGGGGTTGATATCAATAACAGTGGACTCATCAACATATGGGGTTACTCTTGCACCGTAACCAGTCTTTACCAACGCTCGTAAGCCAGACTGGAAGTCAGATATGTAAAAGTCCACAACATGCCTCTGCAGAAATATAATGGAAGTTCAAATAAATGCCAATAAGCTAAAAAGAAAAGGGCTAAGGGCATTTTTTTCATTAAAGAATAATCATTTTATTGATTCCATAGAATACAAAGGGATTGGAGATCAAATTCACATTCCATTTGGTTCAATGCAATTATACAAGTTCATGAATATTTATATTATCCACAAAGATGATTTGCAGATATGGAATAGATTTTAGTCTTAAGAGGGATGGTATATAATAGATTACTTTTAAAAAATGAGAGAAAGGTCCTCGCCGTCCACTATTTTATTTTCCTTTATGTTATGAACCAAATGTAAGTTATGTAACACTTCTCTAAATTAATCTATCTAATAATGAAGTAGTTAATTACGTGGGTGCATGATTGTCTATTATGAAGAGAAGGTCATACAGCCATGGAATACCAAGTTGAACTGGGCTATTATAGGTTTTAATAAGTCACTAATAGCTATTTCCTATTATGGAATTACAGGAATGCTGTCATTCCTTTATCATGTAAAAGCCTAAAATAAGGCTGAAGTTAAATGAAATGAAAGAAAAGTAGAATAGTTTTGTAGAGATGGAGAGATCCTATGTACCCATTTCGTCATCCTCTTTCTTCTTCCCTTCTAGTGTTTTGCACTGCTAGTGTATGTGGGACAACAAAAAAAACCCTCAAATATTCCCCATATCCACCATAAAGGATCATGATCCTATTTCTATAATCTTGTATTACCCAAGAAGTGTTGAGAGAATGGACTCTAACTTGATTTAACAAGTGTTTGGTTTCAGTTTATGTAATCCACTTGCTCTTTGCTTCTATTAGATATGAAGGGCTTATTTGGGTTTCACTACCACTCATCTAGACTTCATCATGGAATCATTTTAAGAGCATATCATATGCAAATTGAAGAAATTTATGGCTTTTCTTATTAAAAATTAAGAAGGGAGAGAGATGGATATCAGTAAGCTATTGCTAACCTCCACTGCTCTGAGCCCCCATGTAAATCGGCGATGTTGGGAATTGGCGGCCTTTGAGTCCCATCCCCTATATTCATATAAACTCATAGAAGTGTATACACATCTTGGAACCTTCTGATATGATGATTCAAGAGGAACATTTCCACAGGTAACTACCTGCAAGAAATTTATTATTTCATGGAAGTCCAGAGAACAGATGGTAATTGGTAAGTGAGACTACTTAGAAGTATGATCATCAACAGAGAGCAAGCATTTATCACTGAGTAAAGATTGGCAATTGGTTCATCACTTTGAACTGAAAACCAAAACCTATGCAAGCACACAGGAAAAAAGAGATTATAATTTCAGAAGAAAGTAAGAAGCTTTTGGGTTAGAGAGGGATTAAGGATTTTTCTGTACAGATAAAAATGAGGGTAGGGATAACCGCTATTAAGACACAGTATAGGCAATCTAAAGAAGGCCAGCAATTTTATGCTTATACTGTTTATAATGGATTTCTCTAATGACTCTAATAGCGCATGACAGGTTTCTGTAAACTTGCTTTTATGTGTTTGCCAGTTTATGTTGTGGGGCGTGAGACAAGATTCAAGAAGATGCTCCTGGCCAATGTACCACAAATGTGAACTATGAAATTCAAACGGATTATCAAAATAAGAGAAAGTAGAAATTTCATATGGAACTTCAAGAGTATATAGTTAATCAAATTTGCTCTCCCCATGTCCTCTATGTTATAATCCAATTATATTGTCATGATGAAGTTCACCTAAAATAATTGTGCTCCCAAGGATCATAGTTATGTCGCACTTCTCAAAAAATGAAGGATAGATTACAAAAAATCTCCTCTCTTTACGTCCTATTTTGAGATAAACACTATCAACTGTTAAAGTTCAACAAGTACCCCCACTAAATATTGTCATCTATTCAGGAAACTATTAATGGAATGTTATTTTAAACAACAAAATACACATTGCCAGAGTTTCTCTCCCTCATTTCCATAGTGTCAATCAAAAGCCAAACGCAGGTCAGAGCTAACGGGAAATCAAAGTTGAAGAGGTCACTAGATCAGTTTAATATTTCTCAGATGTTATCTTCGAAAGAGACATAAATGATGGTTATGTAAAATGTACCCAATATAGAAAATTGAAATATGTTTAAAATCACATATCTACGTTACATGATGAAATAATGGAATGTAAATGAAAAAAGAATCTATGTTGCACAAAAGGTCAGTGGCATAGAAATGCATGAAGTACAACACTAGAACTAAATATAATCTACAACACTCACTCATTCAGCAGGCTGATGCATAGAAAAATAAAAATAATAAATATTAGAATATATCAGTAAGAAGTTTAGCCATCAAAATCAAGATCCCACAGCATGGACTAGAAGGCACACATACCCCAGATACTTTAACATATTGACCATCTTTAGCAGTTCTAAGTTCGGCATCAGGATACCGGCTAATGAAGGTAACCATCCCTCTCCTACCCCAGCAAGAATTCCATGTGAAAAGTGCAGCAACAGCACCAAACACAACCACAACAACTATGAGAAGGATCGCATTGTGAACAGCTCCAAGAATAAACCCACCAGCAATGAACCCCATAACAAACAGAAGAATTACAGACCACAGTATTGCCTTTGGAAAGCTCTTCTTGAATGAATACTCCTCCTCCTGGCTTAAGTTAGTAACAGCTTGGTTATGTGCAATCGATGTGCTATGTAGTTTAATAGACCCAGTAGAATCCAAAGAACCGGAAATTTTCCGAGGGGCACCAGCGGAATTAAGTGGACCAGAAGAAATAGGGCCGGATGTGATGAGGCCAGTAGCCGGAATCATTGGAATGGGGCCCGAGTTTTGACGAGCCATTGGGGTGACCCCACTAGATTGAGGACCGGATGACCTCTTAATAGATTCTCCTTGTCTATTTAGAGGTCCAGAATTGGTTCTTTTGGAACCTCCAATGACCATTGATGGAGCTGAACCTGGAACTGGACCAGAAGTGTAAGCAGACCGAGCAGTGGGATTGGGCATTTGACCTGAGTGAGCATTGGAACCTGCAAATGATCCAGTTCTTGAAGGAGCATTGATCGGTCCTGATTTCCTTGACTTGGAAATCTCAGCATGCACATCAAACATCTTTCCAAGTTCTCCGGATTTTTTAATGTCTCCCCCGGTGTAGGGCATTGCTACAGAAGTCATAGTTGGAGGCTTCTCCTTTGCCTGCTCGGGTCGGCCAGAGACGTAGAGGCCATTGCTGAGCTGATGAGATGGAAATCTTGAACCCATTGAGCTTAGTTTGTGGTTCCTTAGTGTCTACTTTTGAGATTCCAAATACTACTTTAAGAGTTCTACTTATGTGCAAAAATGATCAGAATGGAGTACTAAAGTCCTTTCACATCCTCATGTAGATCTGAAAAAATTTCAATCGCGATGGGCTTAGCTCCAATTGAAACAACTATAATAGCCTGTGTGAGATAGTTGTGGATGACTGCACTAGTATTTTAAGGAAGGGCGTCAGACTAGTAAATATTATCAAGGATTAGTTGGCATAACTTTATGCTGTAGCAAAACAGCCTCCTAAGAATAGAGGAAATGTGATAACAACTATAGCCATTCCCCTTTTGCAAGCTATTTCGTATGAAACTTTAAGTTGAAATAGATCCACAAGGTGTGAGAGATCAAAAGTATAATGGCAAGCCCTACAAAACTGAAACTTTCTTGAAAACATCAAAAATTCCCTTGGATGACACTAGCTACACTACAACCCCAAACTACTATAAAACTACAAGGAAAAAGATGTGGGGTCCTTTCACTTGAATTGTTACCAAAATTAATGAGTTTAGAAGGACACCCTCACTTTTGTTTCTAGAAGTGCAAAAGTAGTTTGAGGTTTGTAGTCTAGTTATGACTACTATTTTCCCTTGCTATTGTGTTCTCCATAATAACATAATAATTAATGTAACAAAAAAACTTAAATGAACGTAATAATAAAAAGGACAAAATGATCTTTTCCCCCTTAAAGTATTGGTGAACTGTCAAGTTGCCCCCTAAAGTATTAGTTTACCTATTTTGCCCCTCAAACTATGTTTATGGTTTCAATGTGGTCATTTGTGTGTCTACAATCAAATATTTAACAAATTAATAACATAACAGTGTTTTTTGTACTTCTTGAATTTTTGCAATATAAAAATTATTTTTTAATTCATAACAAGGGTTAAAGGGTAAAAGATCTTGCAAGAAAGTAGTTTTATTTTATTATTATTTTTTTAAAAAAAAGGGGATAAACTGATAAAGCTCCATGAAGAAATACAAAAATATACTGTTATGTCATTAATTTGTTAAATATCACAAAATGACCACATTGAAACAATAAACATAGTTTATGGGCAAAATAGGTAAATTGATACTTTAGGGGGTAACTTGAGAGTTCATCAATACTTTAAGGGGAAATGATCATTTTGTCCTAATAAAAAATAAGCATGAAGCACAGTACTCCTGAATGCTGCTTTACTACCGAAACATGGACTCTTAGACATATTTCTATTTGACTACTGAAACAGAGACTCTTACACATATTTCATACCATAGATTTGGGAACTGTCAGTGGTTCATACAACAGCCGGATAAAGTGCATAAAACATCTACTAACACATAAATTATGTGTTCTCATACTAAAGATCAAGCGAGGTAGTAGCAAAATGCCCTTGGTCCCTACCCAAATTTTGGAAATTTGGACCTACATTTTCAGTTCATCAAAGAAAATCTAATATTTAGGTGAATCTATGTAAGCTCTGCAACAATACCTACAACTAACGAAATATGAGCTAAGAACAACTAACTTGTATGCCAAAATAAAATAAAACAAAAAAAAAAGTACTGAACAACTTATTTCTATCTTCGTGATATGATCTTCGGGCTGGATCTCACTGATTCCGTCTAATAATGTCCCAAGAGAAAAGAGGAGGGGAAAAAAATAATAAGCAGCAAATTTTGCTCGTATACTCTAATCTTTTACAAATTTAATCATGAAGTCCAGAACCCAGATCCCAAATCAGGCTGCCAAATAAACCCACATTGCAATTTCTAAGATTTTATCTAGAATAAAGCTCTCACTTAAGAGGTGAAAAGACTAGCAAAAAAAACCCTAGAAAATTAAAAATCACGCCTTTTTACCTCCCCAGATCCCAAATCACAGAGAATAGAAAGACCCACATTTCCTTTTCCTTGAAGACTCAATTAGAATCCTAAACGAGAGATCTAAATTACCCATTTTAATAGAAATCAATAAAAGCGAGCAAAGAGAGAGATTTACCTCGAGAAACAAATTGAAGAATCTTTAGGGCTGCCCATTGCTGATCTAGACACACACACACAGAGAGAGAGAGAGAGTAGAGAGAGAAAGAGGTTAAAAAAATCACAGCTTTGCACCTCACACTTTTTCTTCTTCCTCCCTCCAACTAATTCTCTACTGTACTGCACGAAAATGACTAAAATACCCTATGGTTTAATTGTACCTGAATGCTACATTTATTTTCTTTACTGCTTTCATGTGCCATATAATAAGCGAGAATGATGAGATTTACTCGGGCTTCTCTTTTCTCTAATGACTAAAATGCCACCCAAGTTGTTGGAGTGGTAATCATTTAAGAGTGAGCGAGCGTTCGCTCTCGTCGGTGTGACGTCTCGCTCATATTTGGTAAGGAGATATTCCAAAGGTTTGATTTTTTTAGAATTTTATTCCTCGTTTTGACGAACATTTTTATGCTTTCAATTTGACTGATGATTAGCAATGTGCTACTATCACTTGGAAACTGAATTTGTTTTCATATGATTTAATCATTTTTTTGAAACGAAATAAAAATACATAAGAGGAACTAGCTAATACACAACTCATACTAATATATTTTGATTCCATTGTCACTTTTGAGTCCATCTAAGAACTACTGGTAATCTTAGACGGTGACGGATCTAAAAAATTTTCCTTGAGGGGGCAAACAATAAATATTCATTTACCTAGAAATAAAGATATAATATTATAAAATTATAATAGGTAATGGGAATTCACTCAATACACTTTACTTGTTGAAAATTTATAGGAGTTTTTACTTGCCAATGTGATAACTCAAATTGTTATTAGTTATTTAGTGTTTTTAGATAGCATAGGGTTTGGGGTGCAATTTTTATAATTTATAGGGGGCAGATGTAAAATTTTCTGACGATGATGATTTTTGCCCTGTCAACAAGGACTATAGTTTGGTCTTCATATAGGATTTTTCTTTATCCAACATTTTTCTTTTATCGATGAGAAAGATCTCACTAGCTAAGTTTTCCATTGTAGATCAAGCAAGTGTACTTTTTGTCAATACAACTGCACGATGTATCTTTACATGTATCATACTCTGGTTCTCGAAGATAAAGGATTCAACTATTTATCAATCTTCGTCATAAGTTTGTGCTAATATATTTTATCATGGATATTTGATGCTGCACGTTTATCATGCTATAATGTGCTCTCTCCCTCCGACGATGCAACATGGAAGAAGTAGTTTATGGTTTTTATATACTTGGATTTAGTTTTATTTAGGTTTTATTTGATTGACAGACCGATATCTTGGATTTACCAGTAAATTTACACTATGGATTTGAATTGATTTTCTTTTAGTTATCGGTATTTTTCATGGATTTAAGTAACCACTATATGTAAGGAGATTTAACACTTATATTGGTAGTAAGACTACTACTATTATTATTATTTGAGAAATGGTCATTGCCGTCAGGCAAATAATATGCTTCTCTAACTATTTTTAGTTGATTAAATCTGAATGGTTCATAAATGCTTTATTGACTAACAAATTTTAATAGAACATTTAGCATATGAACATCGATAGTCTGAACCATTCAAAGTGGGGAGGAGCAATTTGAAAATTTTAATTATCTTTTTGTATAGTTCAGAACACCTCGCTCTTATGCAAGCTATCGCAATAAAACTTTGTATTCATTTTCATTCTAGTCTAAATGCCAAAGGAAAATTAAAATAAGGGAGAGAACAACGTTACTGTGGGCTACGCTTTTTCTTCGAATAAGTTATTTATAAGCCATATGCGACTGTAAACCTGGGCCTGCGTGTTCATGTTTAGTTTCCATGGACTAAAGGCCCAGAAGCTGACATGACAATATCGAGGCCATAGACGGACGTAGTTTGATATAAGTGCTGGCCCGATTCCAAGTTATTTATTTATTTATTTATTTTTGCCTTTTTTGCTTTTCATCCACTTATCTAACTTTTTTGGATTAATTACATAAAGGTACTCTCTAAGGTAAGATGTGATTACACGGATAATTTTGGAGTTTATTTATCTACACGGATGATTCTAAGATTGCTACATATAATTAAACAGGTGACCCTGGAGCCCAAATGCCATGTTACTCCGGAGGTTATCTGTGTAATTACAATTAGCAATCTCAAGATCACATGTATACACATATGCAGACTCCAAGATCACACGTATAATCACATTGTAACTCGTAATACCGGAATGTAATTAATCCAATCTTTTACATAGAGAAAGTCTAATGCGCAAATCTTAATTGTTTACTGCTTACCGGAGGATTGCTGTTCAAATGAAGGTGAGTAACATCCATCTCTATGGATCACAAAAGTTAAAAAAATAGTGGATCAGTACAGTAATAATATTATTGAATTGGACGACAAGACGTGCCACTGCAAAAAGTGTAGACAACAAATACAAATTGTTTCATTTTTTTATTTTTATTTTTCCTTTCCTGCCTGTATGTTTCCGTATATTCGAGTACAAAACACATGCATGTTATTGTTCCAGAGCTCCGCATTCAAAATTGAGTTTGGAACTTCCCACTGGATGCGTTCATTGCTGAGCAAGACGAGTTTTGGACTAGTTCAATAATTGAACTCATTTTTTTGGACGGATCTTTAAAAATTAAAAATCCACTGGATCCATTGAAATTGTACATAAATACAGGGTATGTATTGTTAGATTTGGACGGGTTTTGGGTTCAGACTTGGATCCAATTTTTTAATGCACCTCTTACTGTTACCTCCCACGTACTCGCAATTAACCGCACTAGAGGTTTTGAGACAAATGACCCTGCTCTGTGTCACTTATATAGTTATATTCCTGTCGCTTAGTCAAAGACACCTTGACAAGATGCGTGAAGACGCGTGAATACTTGCAAAGGTCGCCCTTGCCTCGGTAGCGTTAGGGGGTGTTTGGTTCATGGAAAACTCAACTATAGGAAATGTTTTCCACCCATTTTTATAGGAAATGTTTTCCACCCAAATAAAATATTGAGAAGTTAAAAGGACAGTTTTTCTTTCGTGTTTGGTTCAAAACAAGAAAATGGGCCTCAGACTTTTAAGAAATGTCAGTTTTCCTTTCTAGAAAGTTATTTGGTTCAAAATAAGTAAAAAGTCTGGTTATTACTTTTTAATAGTATTGTCGGTTTCCATGAGATTTCCTCTCAAAAAGTTAGGAAGTTGTTTTCCAACTATTTTGTCCTTTTTAGGAAATGCTTTCCATAAATTTAGAGTGAACCAAACACATGAAAACTCAATTATAGAAAAACTTTTATTTACGAAATTGCCATTTCCCAAAAACTTTTCCCAAAAGTGGTGAACCAAACACCCCCTTAGACGACTCATTTACATCATATGTTACTAAATATATACTCTAAAGTAAAATCTTTTAGAGTTTAAACTTCCCAGAGCTTGTCACTTCAGCTCTTCTCTTCTCAAAACTTTTGCTACATTTACCCAATCTAAACCATCCATCTTCATCTTAATATATATACGAAAATCTTAATATACTGAATTAACTAATCTCTTCCGCTTACTAATATGTAAATACAATCAATTAATTTTATTAACTAATATTTTACTACATCTTCGTATATACGGAGAATCTTATCTTTATATAAGAAAAATATTATTAATTTTATATGCAAAATATTATTAACTAATATCTTCCAAAATCTTTATATGTATATATACAAAAGAGATATTTAACTAATATCTCATTAACTAAAATTCATATACGGAAAATCTTATCTTTATATAAGAAAAATATTATTAATTTTATATGGAAAGTATTATTAACTAATATCTTCCAAAATCTTTATATGTATATATACAAAAGAGATATTTAACTAATATCTTATTAACTAAAATTCTTATTGACTAATCTCTTTCGAGATCTTTATCTTTATATATGGATAATTTTATAATTTTATTAACCGATATCGTAGTACATCTTTATATATATATTGTTATGGGTGATTCAAATATTAATCCTTGAATAGGATATGCAATCTAATTAGAGTTTTTATTAGCTATGTCTAGTATTAAGATAAGGAGAAAAGAGTTTGTTTATTCTATTGAGATTAAAATTCTTATCTTGTAGAATTTGTGAATAGCAACAACTCTTATCCTTAGTCTCTATAAATATGACAGAAGATCTTTGATGAGAATTTACCTAACCTAGGGTCACAGCATTAAGAGAAAGAACGGATGATTTTTTATTAAGGTTGCGGATAGTTGATCCACCCGACGGCAGCAATAAGCATTGAGAAGGACTCTGCAGGCTGAAGCAATAGATTCAAGAGGCTCTTGATTTGACTCTCTATTTGGTTAGCTCTCTAGGTGTTAGAGAATTGTTAGAGAGATTAAGTGCTTTTAGGGGTGTGATTTGAGATTGAGTGATTGAGAGACTCCACATTGTATTACTCACAATTTAGTAAAGTTATTCTCCTCCTTCGCTCGTGGACGTAGGCTACAAGCTGAACCACGTATATCTTTGTGTTCGTGTGTTCTTGATATATTTCATGCTTTCGTGTGATTGATATTAATTTATCCTGGGGTTTGTCATAACATATATGAAAAATATTATCTTTATGTACGGAAAATATTATTAATTTTGAATAACGTGAAGTAAATTAAACCAACTTACCAAATCATAGTTAATCAGTTACCAAAAACCTTTGAATTCTAAAAAATTAAATTTTGTTATTTTAGTAAAACTTTTGGGAAGAAGGTTTCTCATTTCACCTACATTTTCTTTGTATCTAGGGTTTTCACACGCAAAGGTAACATTCAACAAAACCAACAATTTTCTAATTCAATTTAATTTCAAAACCACTTCTAATGTTATGCTATTCTAATATTTTATTATCCATGCCATTGTTAAATATTAGGTTAAGGAAATTGGATTTTGACTATAGTTTCAACGATTTGTAAAGGTTTATTTTTCCTTAATTTTTCTCATTGTATATTTTATTTTTATCATGAATTTTCACTTAAGTCTCAACAATTCCCAGAGGTTATATTTTTACTTCTTGATTGATGATAATCATTTCCTTTCATAATCATTTTCTCTTAAATATTCTCTTTTTTTTTTATTTGTTTCTTACCTTCTCGATATTTTTACTCGACTCTGCAGGTCTAATGGGAAAGAGTATTGCAGGCTTTTTGCAAATAATTATATTTATGACCTTTTTATATGATTTTAGTGAATTATGGAAATTTAGTTGTCTTTAATTGAGGATAATCGAACTACTACGTGTTTATTTTTCAATCAAATAGAACTTGATTCTAATTTTTTCCCTTTATTAGGTTTATCTATATTTTTATTTATTCTAATTTTCTCTAAATATTTCAGTTTGTTCTAGTTTTTTATTTTGTCTTTTTAGGATTGACAAAATGTGCTTTTAGAACTGTGGATTGAGTGCTCTTCTCTTGATTTGACATGTAGGTAAGAATTTCTCATTTTCTTTATTTTTGAAGCTTTTATGCTAAAATAAAAATCTTGCATTTTAGTTGAGTAAAGTTGTTGATAATTATTTAGGTATGTTTTCTCTATTTATTTTATTTCCAAAATATTTTTTCCAGTTTACTTATATTAACTACTATCCAGTTTTATTATGCAGTTAAAATAAAATAAATTTAGAAAAAACTTTTCTCATCAATTTCAATTAATTAGGTTCATCCCTAATAATTTTTTATTATCCTAAATTTTATTCTGAATTATTAATGAATGTCTACCTAATGAGAATATCTACTTATTCCTTTCTAATTATTGTATTTTCCATTTTTAGAATTGAGAATGTATTTTGTAATTACGTACTTAGGGCTATTCTCTCGATATGAATGCTCAATATGTAAGCATTTCACTTTTTCTTTATTTTTAACTCATTTTATTTTTGAATTTATTTGATATTTAAATACTAATCTTACATGTTAATATAGTAAAATTGTAACATGTCCTAACAAGAAATTGATGGGCATAATAAACCAAATAAAATTTCTAGTTAAAAATTATATTTTCTATTGATTACAGAAATTTCTAATTCACATATCTAATTAGGCAATTAAAATTATTAATGATATTATTTCTATTTGAATTATTTACTTAACTAATATATTTCGATAAATGTAAACCGAATAAAGAATATGAAAATAAAAGTGATCATATGATAGGTATTAAATGATGTATATGGGCCTCTGTAATTATTAAAATGTGATACAAAAATTGAATCATAAGAAAATAATCGTGCTTAGTATGAGCTCAACTGCTAGTAATTATTAGGAAAATCTGTTTCTATGTACATGTCAAAAGCTCTTGGGGGTTATGTAGCTTATTTTCTTTCAACTGTAATCTTCTAACTTGAACGTTAGAGGGAACTTAGCTGGGACACGGTCGAGTAAATAAAGACTGGGATTAGATAGATTTTCAAATATTCATGTAATCCAATTTTCCTATCAACACTTCAACAGTTAGTTAGAATTGCATGCTCCAATCAAATAAAATTTTTAGATGAACACTTCAACAGTTAGTTGCCAATAAATGAACACGTGTCCAAACCAGTAGTCATTTAAACAAGTCATTGCACGCATTAATTAACAACCTTAATTGACACACAGCATAATAAATTCCTTCACATTCAATCCATGAGTCGATGCAAGTCCAATAGCAACGGGTTTGGGTATGAGTTTGGGTATGTTTGGGTACAACTCCGACCCGGCCCCACAACTTGAATGCCAATCCTCGCTACTTTGAGCGGATTCATTGACTCCCAATTCCAAGTCCGAATAATGTGAACAAGTGCATTCTCTTCAATGGACAAGTACATTTTTCAGTGATAATTCATCCAAATTTTGCAAGAAAATATTCAAATTGGTCACTCAACAGCCACAAACAAATGGGAAGTTATCGGATAAGAGAAGATTGCGAAGAATTATATTAAGTGGCTAATGAGCCAGGTGTCACCATAAGATTAGTTCTAATTTACCGCGGGACCCATTTTGGAGAAAATCCAAAATTAGATGAACATGAGATGAGATGAGATAAATGAGATGGTGGGTAGATAATTAGTTAACGTGGAATTGTCAATTCCTCATAGAGCAGATAATAGTGATACGTAGCTTCTGTCTGTGATGTTGACATTAGAGATTTTTCCCGACATCAAATAATATTTTATCAATAAATTGAAATTCATAAAATAAAAATAAAAATTAAGTAAGGATAAGCTTTTGGTTGCCATATCGAGAACCAGCTAATGTTTGTGCTTAGCTTTATGGCTACCTAGTTCTCAAAGGGTGCAGTTTCAAGACTCTACATCGACAAAGATATGAGAAAGAATTTATTGAAATTTTTGCGTACATTTGGCCGCAAAAATCTTTTCGACCTAGAAAAGATATCCTGAGACAGCGAAAGGTTATCTCCGATTATATAAACATTCAATAATGAAAATAAGATAAGAAATTGTTGGGAATGTTGCTTTTTTTTAGTCTGTACACGCAATTACGCAGCGTAAAAATTAGCATTTTTTATTATTTAGAAAAGGTAAACAAATAATCTCTACTCTATTTTTTAATTTTTGACTAATGTACGCCTAAATCATGATCTTTTTCCTTAGAAATTCAAGTAGTTAATAGAACCATGCGGGTATAATATTTTCTATGGTTTTGTGCTCACTCCTACTTTATGAACTCATTCATATGAATAGCAATATACGGGGAACACAAACATGAGCACACCACACATATACACACTTGGAGTAGGGAGAAAGAAAACACAATTTTTGGTTCGAAGTGTGTCCAAACTAAATCCGACATGTTAACGGGTTGAAGATTGGTATATCACAATGATTTTGGATCCGACACCAATAATTCTGTGGATTTTAAATATCTCCCAATGCATATTTCATTGCAGTGGGCAGTACCCTATATCTGTTCTTGTTTTCTGATGGCACACTGACGCCATGACTGCATGCTACTGTCAACTTGAAACTTTTTTCATCTCCCTCTAAAGTGATCACATGCAACATGGACCTACGTAGCCAATATTGTCATGCTTATAGCTAGCTTGTGTTTATCTGACCGGCGAAGGCCATGAGATCTTCAAATCTTTTTTCAGTTGGTAAAGGGATAAGGTGCACCCACCCACTCACAAAGGTTTGTAGGGTTCTCGTGAAGAAATAATTGATAGAAAGGCTAAATAATAATTAAATGACATATAGTTTCACTCACTTAATTTGCACGCTAATTAATATTTTGTTATGTAAACGTAAAAACTTTCGTCTGATTGTTCTTATATGGCACTCACATGCTAATTTTATAACTTTCAAATTATTATTGTTTGTCTAATTTACTTTTAAGTATATCTCAAGGCTGTTTTAAAATAAAATTTGGATGAGATTAAAAAAGGATTTGGGGTAGGTTTAACAATAAACTTAAGAAATATTAATGGGTAAAAGTTCTAAAATTAGCATCCGAATGTCATATTGGAATATTTGGTGAAAATTTTCGCTTTGCATAATAGAGGGTACTAACATGCCAATTTTATACAATTTACAAGATGTATGTGCAAATCTAGTAAAACTATGTAGTGTTTAAGTTCTATTTTGCAATTATGAAAATAAAAAATCATGATTAAGAAGGAAGTAGAACGTGACACATGTCTACTATCAATTTTATATTGACACAAACAATTAAGATATTACTCCTCTTTTGGTACGCGGGAATGGAGTCAAGTGAGAATAGAATGAATGTAGGAATGGAATGGAATTAATGTGGGAATGGAATGCTCATTCCCATTCTCATGTTTGGATGCGATTAGAGAATTATGTGGGAATATCTTTAAGAAGGGTATATCCGAATTTATATTATTATTTTCATTCTCACTTAATTTGCACGCTAATTAATATTTTGTTATGTAAACGTAAAACTTTCGTCTGATTGTTCTTATATGGCACTCACATGCTAATTTTATAACTTTCAAATTATTATTGTTTGTCTAATTTACTTTTAAGTATATCTCAAGGCTGTTTTAAAATAAAATTTGGATGAGATTAAAAAAGGATTTGGGGTAGGTTTAACAATAAACTTAAGAAATATTAATGGGTAAAAGTTCTAAAATTAGCATCCGAATGTCATATTGGAATATTTGGTGAAAATTTTCGCTTTGCATAATAGAGGGTACTAACATGCCAATTTTATACAATTTACGGTATGTATGTGCAAATCTAGTAAAACTATGTAGTGTTTAAGTTCTATTTTGCAATTATGAAAATAAAAAATCATGATTAAGAAGGAAGTAGAACGTGACACATGTCTACTATCAATTTTATATTGACACAAACAATTAAGATATTACTCCTCTTTTGGTACGCGGGAATGGAGTCAAGTGAGAATAGAATGAATGTAGGAATGGAATGGAATTAATGTGGGAATGGAATGCTCATTCCCATTCTCATGTTTGGATGCGATTAGAGAATTATGTGGGAATATCTTTAAGAAGGGTATATCCGGAATTTATATTATTATTTTCATTCTCACTTAAGTGGGAATATCAATTCCTTGATAACTCATTGGGAATAGCAATTCCCACATTAAGTGGGAATTGATGAGAAGTGGGAATGTAATTTCTAACATAAAAAACACATCATGTTTGGTAAGCATGAATCAGAAGTTGGAATTGCATTCCAATCCCACTCATTCCCGCGTACCAAACGAGGCGTAGTGTAAACAAATTACTGATTCAATACAGATAATTAATACGAATATTAAGGTAGCCACCAACAAAATTGAAGGGGATTTTTTTGTTATTGTTATTCTTTTTTGTTATGTTTCGTTGTGAAATATGAACTATAACAAAAGTTATAAATTATGATATATTTTTTGTCTCCACGTGACATGTGTCGCACAAATGGGGCATGACACATAAGAAAAGTGTGGGTAGATCATATGTGGAGAGCGCTCTTTCTACACATGTAGGAATGTGTCCCAAAACTTGTGATACATACATGTGTCATAAAATTTGTGACACGTATATGTGTCGCAAAACTCACGATACTTAAGTGTGTCGGGGGTGGTGACACATGTATATGTCACAAAACTCGTGACATATACATGTGTCAAAAGTGATGACACATAGTTGTGTCTAGACCATAAAAATATAAATAGTATCACCTTTCAGCATTATAACTTTTCAAGAGGTCACCCATTCTAGAATCACTCTCACCAAAGCACACTTAATTGTAGAGTTGTTTGGCTTATACACTATCATAAATGTTTAATCATCAATATACTTAAAATATAAGTCTTATTATTTAAGCCCACCAATAGATCCTCACACAACCAATGTGGGACTATTAGCATTTTTCAATTTTATTTTATTTTATATCTAATGACACAAATATGTGTAATGATTTGCCATATTTTTTATTTGTGTCACTGTTGTTTAATCCTTTGCAAATAAAATAACATTTTTATATGTGTCATAAAATAAGTGTGGACACATGCAACTTTTATTATAGTGATAGCAACATGGCATGTAAGTTAACATATTGTGGTGACATCTCAAAGTGGATAATTAGTTTATGGTGAATAAAACTTTACATATGTCCTATTTTCAGGCTCTGCGGGGGCGTTGCATGTTTTGCTGTGAAAATACCGAGTTTCAAATAATTTTGAAAGAATAATGGAGATATGAGTGGTCCATTATTAGATGTTACTTTCTCACCAATATTGATCTCCACTATATATTGTTCACCTGGATTTTATTGCTTTATTTCTTGTCTATTTGCCGCTTAACTTTTTTCCTTTTATAACTTTAAACACATCAGTGGCTAGTTCTCTTATTCTATTAGATATTTGCAGAAACTCTATGCTTTCTATTATAGTTGATATGCAAAAACATTGTACCATTATTCCATTACAGATTTGATAGAAAATCCTCTTGATTTCGCGATTTTCTGCAAAATCAGATTCATCATCATTATTATTATTATTATTTTGAATTTAGGACTTAAAAAATCAAATGCCCCATGTCTCGACTTGGTATGGCAACAACATTCACCCTCGTCCAGAAAAATCTCCCCCTATGTCTAGCGATCATACATATTAAAATATCACATAATCCAATATCTTATCCACATAATCCAATGAGAAGCAAATTAAAGAGAAAAATAAAAATCTCACCTCTAGAACAAACCTTTGGATGTATGTTCCACCAAAATAACATTTTTGTGGAGGGGGGGGGGGAAAGCCCCTCATCATTAGTGATTGAACCTAATAGGCACAACGTACGACTCACGCTCACCACGAAAAAGATTAAACGTAAGGCCAAATGAACCCCTCAAATCACTGGCGCACACCAAAATTTTGCAGATCTATGTACTCAGCTTTCTCCATCTCTCCTCGGTTCACGAGAAAGCTTGAGAACCAACGAAAAGGTGAGTCCACGTAAGCCCTAGAATCTGTATTGGCCAATTAGGGAGTGACATGTCAGTAGATAAGGAAACTTCTCTATAGTGAACACGTAGGTGTGGAGAGTGATGGGCTCCAAGGTTGCCCCAATGTTGACATGCATGGAGAACAAGATGGGAGGCTCATGAATTTGCCCTTGGTTTTATGACTAGCTACCAATTTATTGGGCGTATTTGGATATTCTTCACTGTCCCAGAAAATAAAAATGAAAAATATAAAAATAAAAAAGATCACAACTTTAATCAGTACTTATGATTCTAAGCAGACAATTTAATTTTCTAAAGCTAGATAAGTTGTTCGCATATGATAGGTTTGAGGGGTAATTTTGATCCAATACTTATAATGAATATTTGGTCTGTGCATTAACAATCCATTATGTTATGAATATCTAAGATTTATGATAAACTTGATGCTTTGGTAGTGATTAATGAGCCATATTGTAAACCAAATTGTAATGAATATATAGTTTAATCATTGGGACCACGGATAGTCCATGCATGATACTTTGGTATGATCATATTTATCATTTAACACGTGATTTAATTTGACATTTCTAACCTCAATTAGAACCTTAAGGGTCGTGATAAGCTACATTCCATCACCATTCATTTTCTTATTCTGTGCTTATGAGGGTGGGGTCATAATGACTTCATCATTCTGACTGGTGGTGAGAATTAAATCGTGTGCATTTCAACAGTGTAATACAATGTAGTCTGAGAGAATGGAATGGTACCATTTTCCAATCTTAAAACTATTCTCAATTTGATTGACAGAGTTTGAAGAGTATTCACACTGGACAAAAATTGTTCTTCCCAATTGTTTGGACACCTAACAAGTTGTTAATTTCACATCCTAATTATGGTCATTATTCATTGTCAATTTGTTAAACAATATTACTTATTTTGGCTCATTACTTATTTTGTAATGGAGAGAGAATTCTTTAGTTCATGATGGCAATATTAAATGGAAAAATAAAAAATAAAACAAAGGCGTCATATATATATATATAGGAGAATAAGCATAAGCCTTCATGTGGGTCCAGGTAGTTGTCCGACTGATGAAAGCTGAGATTGTCCTTTCCCCTGTTCCGTCCTCTCAAAAACTCCCCTGCTCTCCTTCTCCTCTTCTCGAATTCCTCGACCCTCTCATTTCCTTCCTCTTTCTTCCTCCAAAATCTCAGCGGTCCTATTGATTCTCTGGCCTTTTATTATTTTTTTATCCTACCTATATCTCTCTCTCTACAGTACTTGCTCTGTTTGTTATTCTGCAAAGATTCGTACTCTTCTTATCTAAACCCATACATCTCTTCGTTTACCATATTTTGACATTACTTTCAGTTGATTCAAGAATACCCCATCTTTGTGCTGCCCATTTCTCACTCTCAATTGCCCAGTTTCATCGCGACTCCAGCAAACAGGGATTTCCTCTGTTTTTGCCTTAAAAGTTGGATTTTGTTCTCTAGTGCCTGCTCATTAGACTGAATTGCTCTTTGAGGAGAGATTCTTTTGAAGCACTGGCTAGTTTATTGAGCAGGGTTTCCTGTGATTCAGTACTAAGAGGTGAGAATTTTGATATCCAGGGGTTTTACAAGGGTTTCAGCTTGTTTGCACTATCTACTCAGCCTTCCGTTTCTGTTTTCTCTGCAAAAGCTTGAATTTTGACGATTATCCAGATCTTTTATGATGGAATCCATTATGGGATTCGAAAACTTTAAAATCCGATAACTTCCTTTTAAATCGATCAATTCCTTCAATCCTCCATCTTTCAACAATGTCTATTCTCAGCGGTGGAGGCCGGACCTACGGCTTCGACTTAGACCTCATAAAGCTCTCCTCTTCCTCCTCAGGACGCTCCTCCTCCTCCTCCTCCTCCTCTTCCCCCTCGTCCACCATATCCGAATCCTCAATCTCCACCAAAAGACCCCGAGCCCCTCGAAAGAGACCCAATCAATCCTACACCGAAGCCGCCGCTCTCCTCTCCACAATTAACCCCAGCCTCTTCTCCTCCAAAAACCTGCAGAAGCTCTCTAAACACTACAAACCAACATTATCTCCTCTGTTACCCTCTTCAGACCTCCTCCCTCCTTTCCCGGTCCTTAACGAATCCGGGTTTCTAATTGAGGACCCGTCTCCTCTTCGACGATCCCCTATCCGTTTTGAATTCAAACTCCTTTGTCCAAGCACCGACAAGTCCTGCGTTGAATACCAGGACCCTGGCTCGTCCGAATGCTCGGATTGCGATGTGGAGTCCATTCTCGATGAGGAGGTTGGAGAGGGGATTGATAGTATCATGGGGAATTTGAGTGTGGAGAATTGTGAGTCTCAGTCTAGTTATCTTAGGGGGAAGGGTGACTTCGGGTTTGGATTATGGAGGAAAAATATCCGACAGGCGATCCGTGGGGCCCACACCGGAGACTGGTGGAGGCCGATGACTGCAGTGCTGGTGCGCGATATAATTCCCATGTTCAAAGCTTTGCCTGCGGCGGAGACGAAGAAGACCAAGAAGAAGAAGAAGAAGATTGAGGACATAAAGGATGAGCCTGAAGTAATTTCAGCAAAAACAAAAGATACTGCTAGTTCAGTAGATGTAGAATTGAAGCGTGGTTTGGGTCTTAAACTGAATCATGAAGATGTGGTTAAGGCTTGGTCAGATCGTGAGTTTCCAATCTCCACTGAATCTGGAGCTCCTGAATCCTCGGCTGATGTCCTGGTATGTATCTAATCACTATGAATTTTACATAATATGACTTCTGAAATGAGATTAATTGATGAAACAGGTCTTGACCTTTAACTGTCAGAAAATATTTACTACCCAGTTGATTGCATGAACTAAAATTTCTAGTCTATTCATTTTTAACTAATGGTCACTTTTCATATGGACAAAGTTACTGCTTTAACGTTTTTTTTTTATTTTTTTTATTTTAAATTATAATAAGGAGAGCTTCCCCCTCAACGTGCAGTCTCAGAGTCCCACAGATGCTTTCATATACTTTGTGTGATCAGATAATTCTAAGTACACAAGACACAAAATTTACTCAGTAAAACCTTATTATTTACATTTAACTCTACACTCTAGTCAGTGTTTTCATTTTTTTTTAAACACAAATGCCAGTATTTGTTTGGAGCATACATAAATATAATCTCTTAAATAATTTCTGCAACATACTCTGAACTTTCATATTACAGATACCCATAACCTTTTTTTTTTGGGGAGTGTTGGTGTTGTAGTTACGGTTTTTTAAATTTTCTTTTTGATAATGGAATTAATTTGGCAGGCCAGGCTAGCAGACATTGATCTGCTACCAGAGAATGAAGGTGGAGTAAGAGAAGCAAGTGTTCAGAGATACAAAGAGAAGCGAAGGAACCGACTCTTCTCTAAAAAGATCCGATACCAGGTTCGAAAGGTGAATGCTGATCACAGGCCACGAATGAAGGCAAGTGCAAAATTTTACCAGTGCATAATCAAATTTTATAAGTATTTCAGTCAATTTTAATCTTTAGAGAACCAATGTTAAGCTTCAAGATAGTAGTTTTATAATTACATTTAACAAATCTATCGCGGGTAGCGCAGGTGGCCCGGGAACGCAATGGTAATCCTGCCAACACTCCCAGGTCCCTAGTTCGATCCCGTCTGCTTAACCTGGTGTGTGAGAATGGGAGGCTATACCCACACAACCATGGTTTACTTAGTAGGGGTCGGGATCAAACTCCGGCTTCGACCCGGGATCCTCTTGCTTTGCCCGGTTTCCGTATCCCAAAAAAATTACATTTAACAACTTATAATAAGTACTATTTAGATAGTAATGATGACAACAAAAGCCTAGGTTTATTGGTTGTATCGAAGATTCGAATATAAGCTAAATTTGATACTTGGCTTTTCAAATGGGAAATTCATGATGCTGGAATAGGTTTAAGACTTATAAGCCATCTAGAAATAAAATCTCCAATGATTTAAACATGTTTTAACCAAAGACAATTATTCAATTTTATGAATTTTCAAAGCACAGATTTTGATGTCATGTAATACCGCACTGAAGGATGTTAAACTGTTTAAGATCTTTCTTTTAGGTATTCGATGAATAATATATCACATTTAACCGTGTGAATTTTCAATTTAGAAAGAAAAATTCCAAATTTGAAGTCATACTATCCACATATTGATGTAGTAGTGGCCTACATCAAGTAGTAGCCCGCATCAACTTTATCATAAGCTATCTCAGGAGTTAGAATTAAGGTGTTTTCATCAAATTTGATTAAGCAATTTTTTAAAAAGTTTTAGAACATGAATATTTTTATATTTGAGTCACCACAATCCCATTATAACACTCTTCTTTTATCCTTTGTATAAACGTGATATGCATCTGATTCTTCTGTTACTTTATGCAGGGTAGATTTGTCAAAAGGCCTGATCTACTTCAGGAGGCAATTGAGGAAGAAAGCCAGTGAAAATGGATTCTATAAATTTTAGGCATCCAAAGTGGATTCTATAAATTTTAGGCATCTTTGGATGTCAGAACAAGTTTTGGTGGAAGAAAATAAATCTTTCAAATTTTGCTAGAATCATTCTCAGTATTTTTTTTAATTATTTTAGAAAAAACACCAAATTTGGCTGATATTGTTGAAGAAGAAGAGAAATAAGTTCATAATTTGTGGGAAAGAAAATGCTTAAAATTAATGGCTTTATGAAATCACATCAAGTAAATCCAATATATAAGCATTTGTAAGGTCAAAGGTGATCATCAAAGGCTATATTAGGAACTTATATCCTTGTGATTCCCTTCAAGTATATATATGTTCTCTTGATGTCATTGTCTACATAATTTCTACTATTTTGCACAAACTATTTCCTCTGTCTTTCAGTCAGATGCATGATACTTCCTCTGCTTTGCAAAATACCGAAACAGAGTATGAAGTTATAAAAGAGATCAAATAAAATCTCCAATGATTTAAACATGTTTTAACCAAAGACAATTATTCAATTTTATGAATTTTCAAAGCACAGATTTTGATGTCATGTAATACCGCACTGAAGGATGTTAAACTGTTTAAGATCTTTCTTTTAGGTATTCGATGAATAATATATCACATTTAACCGTGTGAATTTTCAATTTAGAAAGAAAAATTCCAAATTTGAAGTCATACTATCCACATATTGGATGTAGTAGTGGCCTACATCAAGTAGTAGCCCGCATCAACTTTATCATAAGCTATCTCAGGAGTTAGAATTAAGGTGTTTTCATCAAATTTGATTAAGCAATTTTTTAAAAAGTTTTAGAACATGAATATTTTTATATTTGAGTCACCACAATCCCATTATAACACTCTTCTTTTATCCTTTGTATAAACGTGATATGCATCTGATTCTTCTGTTACTTTATGCAGGGTAGATTTGTCAAAAGGCCTGATCTACTTCAGGAGGCAATTGAGGAAGAAAGCCAGTGAAAATGGATTCTATAAATTTTAGGCATCCAAAGTGGATTCTATAAATTTTAGGCATCTTTGGATGTCAGAACAAGTTTTGGTGGAAGAAAATAAATCTTTCAAATTTTGCTAGAATCATTCTCAGTATTTTTTTTAATTATTTTAGAAAAAACACCAAATTTGGCTGATATTGTTGAAGAAGAAGAGAAATAAGTTCATAATTTGTGGGAAAGAAAATGCTTAAAATTAATGGCTTTGCGAAATCACATCAAGTAAATCAATATATAAGCATTTGTAAGGTCAAAGGTGATCATCAAAGGCTATATTAGGAACTTATATCCTTGTGATTCCCTTCAAGTATATATATGTTCTCTTGATGTCATTGTCTACATAATTTCTACTATTTTGCACAAACTATTTCCTCTGTCTTTCAGTCAGATGCATGATACTTCCTCTGCTTTGCAAAATACCGAAACAGAGTATGAAGTTATAAAAGAGATCAAACAAATTTTCCTAATTATTAGTACTAGAAAGTACGTAGGTCTTCTGAACTGCAGACTCGAATATGCTTAGCATTATAACTTTATATTTTCTTGGCCCCTTTAAAGCACATGTATGGAATAATCTCCTTGCTCTAAAATATAGCAGTAGGATGCAACTAGCTTAATTTTTAAGATAGTATTTGCTAAATCAAGATTACAAAGACAACTATCAGACTACAAGCAAAACCTTTGGCAAATTGAATAAACTGCTCATGAATGCTTATTCCATGATAGTTAGATGGTTATGATTCCTTGGAAGAGTACCCAGTCAAAACTGTCATAAATTTACACGATCAAATATGAAGTTTAAAAAAAAAAAATGTGTAGAAGTGTTAAATTCGGCGGATTGGATTTGGAGCATCTAAATCTGATTAACGCACTGCAAAAATTAGTCTTGGCTAAAATCAATAGTATAGACGGAAAACTTTTGTTTTCTTCGGCGTAAGATTTTGTATGAATCTAACAACAGTATTTTTATTTATTATTTATTGTTAGGGAAAAGTTTATGGACAAAAATTCATGATTAAACTCCCAACTTTTTCATGTATAATGGTTGAAAACACATTGCTTAATGATTTAAACATTTGACTGCATATTTTACTGATTATGTAAACATTAATTAAGAGCAAAATTTAATGGTGTTGTAGCGCCGACACGGAACCGCCGAGAAACCACCACAAACGATAGAAATACACAAAGAAAACAAGAAAGACACGAGATTTACGTGGTTCTCAGTTGCCTACGCCCACGGGGTAAGGAGGGATTTTCACTAATAGAAGAGAGAATACAAATTAGGATTACAAGTTCTCACAAAGAAACCCTAAAACAAACCTCTCAATCTCTCAAAAGATCTCCTCTCCAAAGATGCACAAAACCCTCTCAAAGTCGCTCCAGCGTGCTTGAACTTCCAAATAATCGTTTAGGGTTATATATAAACTCTAAACGAACCGGTTTAAAACCAAACCCATTCTGGATCTGCCAGATTAGTCGACTACAATACGATTAGTCGACTAATACATCAGATTAGTCGACTACAATACGATTAGTCGACTACTGCTCCTACCAAAACTCGCCACCGGCTAGATTAGTCGACTACAATGCCTAGTAGTCGACTACTCGCTCCTACCAAAACTCGCCGTCTCATTGTCAGATTAGTCGACTACAATGCCTAGTAGTCGACTACGAACCTCAAAACTGTCTTGTGCATGTTTTGTGCATGTTCTACAATTCTCCACCTCATACATCATTTGATTTACCTCAAATTTTGGACGAACACCGAAAGAACACCAAGAACATCTAGAGATCTCCATCACCAATCCAGCCAATCCAAATAGCCACTACACCGCTGCCGCCACGCATCTCCATCGGGATCAAGCTCATCGTAGTTCACCTCAAATCATCTCCACCTTACCCATTACCGCCAGAAGGCCATGCCCTCTTGGGCAAATCAACACGAAGCCGATATGACGCAAGTCTAAGCAATGCTTAAACTTACTACCGTGACCACCTTGGTTAACATGTCCGGGATTCTCATTCGTGTGCACCTTCATGAGAGAAATATCACCTTCCTCTATGACATCCCGCACAAAATGATACGACATCGATATGCTTGGTACGAGCATGATGAACTGATTCTTCGCCAAGTGAATTGCACTCATTTGTCACACCACAAGTTCCGTTTTCTGCTCAATCCCCAAATCGCCTAGAAGACCCCACAACCACAATGCTTCCTTCACTCCCTCGCCATGGCCATGTACTTTCGACCTCGTAGTAGAAAGTGTCATCAGAGTCGTAACATCGACGCCAACTAACCGGAGCTCCATGTATCTTAAATACATAACCAGTAGTAGATCGCCGCCTATCTAGATCGCCCACATAATCGAGTCCACAAACCCGTCAATCGACATGTTTCTCCACCAAAACAGACCAGTATCAGCGGTACCCTTTAAGTACCGAGGACCCACTTCCTTTGCTTCCCGGTCGCCTTTCGGATTCGCCATGAATCTATCGACCACACTAACCGCTGTGAAATATCCGGGCGTGTACACACCATTGCATACATTAAACGCCAACTGCACTAGCATAGGAACACGCTCCATGTGCCTTCTCTTCCGCTGTAGTGGGAGATTGATTACCAGAAAGCCTAAAGTGTGGAGCCAATAGAGTCACCACCGATTTAGCACTTTGCATCCCGAACCTCGCGATCACCCGCTCTATGTAGCCCTTCTGACTCAAGAACAATCGTCGATTCGTCCGCTCTCTTCTAATCTCCATACCCAGTATTTTCCTAGCAGCACCCATGTCCTTCATCTCGAACTCTTCACCAAGTTGAGATTTCAACCTATCTATCTCCACCCTGCTCTTAGAAGCAATAAGCATGTCATCCACATACAAAAGAAGATAGATAAAATTACCTCCGAAGCTTCCGAATGTAAACACAACAATCATGATCGCCGGAAAACCCATGCTTCAAAGATGAAGGAGTCAAATCGCTTGTACCACTGCCGGGGAGATTGCTTTAATCCATACAGTGACTTCCTCAAACGACACACATGATTCTCCTTATCCTCAACCTTGTAGCCCTCAGGTTGATGCATGTAGATCTCTTTATCCAAGTCTCCGTGCAAGAAGGTGTAGGCAGTAGAAATTGCCTTAATCCCTACACAGCAACTCGGAATGAGCAAAAGAGCTTAAGAGTCCATCTAAGTGGAGTCAGGCCCGCCTAAAGGTTAAGTTTACCTGGATGTTTGACTTTACAAAATAGACAGAAATACTGATGTCTCTTAAACCAAAAGGAACTGGGTAAAATGACTGGGACAATTGGCTCCGTCTCGTCGAGATGGTCGATTTCCATATATAATTCGTCTAATTCCGACGTACGGTTTGAAAGTTACGACCTGTTCTTCGTAGCGGACGAGGCTCGCCAAGCAGCGAGGCTCGACATTCAGACGAGGCTCGCCAAGCAGCGAGGCTCGACATCCAGATGAGGCTCGCCAAGCAGCGAGGCTCGACATCCGATGAGGCTCGCCAAGCGGCGAGGCTCGACATTCGACGAGGCTCGCCAAGCCGAGGCTCGATATTCAGCGAGGCTCGCCAAGCCGAGGCTCGACAATCACCGAGGCTCGCCAAGCGCCGAGGCTCGACAATCACCGAGGCTCGCCAAGCAGCGAGGCTCGACATCCGATGAGGCTCGCCAAGCAGCGAGGCTCGACATTCGACGAGGCTCGCCAAGCGGCGAGGCTCGACATTCGACGAGGCTCGCCAAGCGGCGAGGCTCGACATTCGTGACGAGGCTCGCAAGCGCCGAGGCTCGACATTCGAATGAGGTTCGCCTATAGCGGTGAACCTCGACATTCAACCGCTGTTCGCCTACAGATGAAATCTCGCACTCAACCGGCTAGACCAAGGTAAGCCGCGAAACAAGACTTGCTCGAGAGGCGAGGCTCGACATTCGACGAGGCTCGCCAAGCAGCGAGGCTCGACATTCGTGACGAGGCTCGCCAAGCAGCGAGGCTCGACATTCGTGACGAGGCTCGCCGCTCGCCGTTATCGCAATGGCCAAGCATCAGAGCAGCCCGACAATCACCGCAGCGGGCGCCGCCATCGTAGCAAACACGAGGCCATTGTAAGAACACAGACCTGGCGTTGGACTGGCTCTGGCATGATGGGAAGGGTCATTAACCCTCATATGAGAGTGACAATAGGGGTCAGTTACACCCCTCAAGCCCATATAAATAGTTGAAAGCCCAACAAAGAAAGGGCTGGCAAGCTGAGGAAAGAAAGTTTGAGAACTTTTGAGATCAACACTTGTGTGCCCAAG
Organism: Asparagus setaceus; assembly: GCA_012295165.1. Lineage (NCBI taxonomy): Eukaryota > Viridiplantae > Streptophyta > Magnoliopsida > Asparagales > Asparagaceae > Asparagus > Asparagus setaceus. Next base: position 61,350,012 of record CM022705.1, on the reverse strand, counting down.
AGAGATTAAGAACCTCTCCAACAACCTCTAGATCATCCGCAGCTTTGATCTCGATCACAACGGAAGCAACCTCGACTCGAGCATCGAGTGAAGCATCCTCTCGCCACCAAGAACCCATACAAAAGAGGAGTCAAATCGACCTCCTCTTCCTCTGTAATTGAGAAAATTTGATTGTAAACCCATTCGTTCAATCAATAAACATTTTTTCGACCCTACAGAAGATGGCGACCACAGTGGGAGCAACTATTCATTCCGATGAACTGGTGGTGGCGCTAATCGACAAAGTTGCGCTTGGAACCGAGGTTCAAACCTTGGTCATTGAATTTGATCGAGTAAGCACGAGGAGTTCCTCTCCTCCGGGCATCTAGCCCAAGAAAGGCACGCCAGTGTCGCCGAAGTCTCGTGATGAGACTTCAGCCCCGTGGCTTTTGTTGAATCCTCTCGAGTGAACTCGACGAGCAGCCTCGCCTCTCAAGGACGAGGCTCTAAAAGCTAGCCGCCAGGTTAAGAAGTGGGTTGTTAAGCAACCCAAGTCAACTTCGGATGTTGTTAGCCAAGTTTTGGCTTCTGGCGAGCCTCGCTCTGCCTATGGGGAGACCGATCCTACTAACGGTTCCCTATCCGTGACGCCGCACAACGCCACGGCAGAACCAAGCTCGCCGATGTGCTCGAAGCTTTGGTCTCGCTGGACGGATTCCACTATCGTCCGAAGAGCCAACCTCGCCATCATCAAGAGGTTCATTCAAACAAGACGAAGCGCCGCCTACCGCGAACCTCGCCCACAAGACTAACGCCGCCCATGCCGCGAGCCTCGCCCAAGTGGCGAACCTCGCCTACAACGTGGGTCCTCAAGAAGTGACGAGCTCGCCAGTGGCGAACCTCGCCTACAACGTGGGTCCTCAAGAAGTGACGAGCTCGCCAGTGGCGAACCTCGCCACAACGCGAGGTCCCTTGAAAAGAGACGAGCCTCGCTCGCTTAGCGAATCTCGCCAAAGAACGTGATGAACGCCGCCTGCTGACGAACCTCGCCATGGCAAGCGCCGAATGACGAACCTCGCCAACATGAGGTCCATGCCGAGCCGATGAACTTCGCCGATGGCTTAACCTCTCCATAAGCCGCGCCGAGCCAAGGAAGTGGCAACCTCGCCAAGTTCGCCAAACTCGACTCGAAGCCCCTCTCACGCTGAGGCTCATTTTTCGAATCAACGGGGTACACCCACTTCCGATCTCCGTGATTATCTCACACGCAAGCGCCGAGGCCAATCAAATGCGCCTCATTGCCGTGGAGAAGCTCATATTCGCGCGCCCAATGTTCATCAACGACGCCTTTGGTTTTGAGCGTTATCCGACCCGCCAACTAGACGGCGGTTCCACCGTAAAGGCAAGCGGCCCGCGAGGGTCATGGAGTGACCATTAACATGGTTGGGAGGAGCGGGAGCAAGACCCCATAAGCGCCCCGAATCGTCGACCGAGTACTCCCTGTGTTTACGAGGCGCTAATCAATAGCCAAGGCCATCGGCACTCCATCTTCGCACCAGGGCGGCAATCCCGTTTGATTATAGCCAGTTGGCTGGGGGTCCTTCTGAAGAATTGGAGAACTCTGCCATCGCTACATCTCAACCTTCGAATACTGATTTCAGTGATCAGGCCAGTGTCCTCATGGCCGAACGAGAAGAAGAGATGACACGAAGAATCGAAGAGCAACAAGCTACTATTCTTGCTCAACAAGAATCTATCAGGCGTTTAGAAATGATGATGGAAAAACTCGTAGGCAAGAACAAGATAGACGAGGGAGGGTCCAAATCGAAGCGAGAAGGTCATGAGGGGACCATGATGCCCAATCAGTGTCATCTGAAGCGGAGTCAAATCCACACACGAAAGAACAAGATCAAATATTGCGGGATTTCCAAAGGCAGCTGGATGCTCTCAAACTCCAAGGGCAATCCAAGGAGCTGGGGGTGGCGAGGCCATACCCTATAGAATGGGACGATGTCCCATATCCTCCGAAATTCAAGCCACTTAATTTAGTGCGCCGACTAAAAGCTCTCCGTCGCAACACATCTATTACTTCCAAGAAACCGGCATATAACGGTAATGATCCTATCATGACCCTTATTCATTAGTACTCTTATGGGAGTCGCCTTCAATGGTTTCAAGGTTAGAGCCCGGTTCTATCGCCTCTGGAAAGATGTGCGAGGCTTTTATGGCCCGATTCTTCGATGATGACACCGAGGTGTCTATGGCCACTTTGCTCGGTCGAAAAGCAAAAGAAGACTGAGTCCGCCGACTTTCGCCAAGCGATTCCGGAATCTGTCTTTGCACTCCCGGGACCAAGCTTCGGAAGCGACATTCATCGGGATGTGCAGAGCCAACCTCTCGATCAACATACTTTCAAAGATGGGTGCAGTTGAAGCACACTCTTGGAGAGAATTGGTGAGGCAGGGCGAACAAGTTGAGAACATGCTTATGAGGATCGAAGCCGAGGAACCCCAGGATTCTCGTCATAAAAAGGGGGGTAATCAGAACAATTTTATTCCCCAAAAGCAAATAAGGGAAGGAGACTTTGGCCGTGGAGACCCAACCTACTTCGAGACCCTTCAAGCAGAAATCGAATGTTTTTGACAGCCGTCCTCAGAGGAAGTATGACTTTAAGGATGACCAGGTCATACCAATCCTTAAAACTTTACTCAAAATGAACAAGATCACGCTTCCGGAAATGAGGAAGCCGGAGGAAGCTTCAAGGACGGATGATCCAAAATACTGCATGTACCATCGAATGGTACACCACTCACGTGGTCATGCTACGCTTTGAAGGACAAGATCCAAGTCTTGTTAGAGGTGTGTTATGACTCGCGAGAGGATCGAAGAAGGTGTCTCGCGAACATGGTCGCCTCCAATTTGGTGATTTTTCGAATTCCAAGTGCAAGATGGAGTAAAGCCGATCCCTCGCGGAAGCCGAGTTGTGAACTTTGACCTCCAAAGAACGGGAGGAACAATGTATGGTCCCTTACACCACCAAAGGCTTAAATTATGGGTTCACCCGACTTGCTATCAGATGAGCAATGGACTTCTTCAAAGTCTAAAGGGAAGACTTGTAACGCTACCTCTGCTGCGCCGGAAAAGGAGCAAATCAATGATTCCACCGGGCAACGAATCACCCCCATTGCACAATTTGTACCAGCATTGGCTACCCGAGGTGGGAAAGAGTTCTCTAGGGAGTATCCCGAGGCAGTACTCGACGTACCATCAAAGGCGCCAGTCATTGAGCCCAAAACAAGGGAAATCCGCTACAACAGAGCGCTTAGGAAGGACACACCTGAGACTTCGAAGGCCCCTTTCCAGTTTGATGTTTTAGCTCAACTCTCCAACATCCCGGCGAGGATCACTTTATTCGAGCTCTTGCGCCTCTCTCAATCTACCAGAGAAGCTTTGCGAAGCGTTGGTGGATAACGCGCTTCCTCGCCATTTCCCGTAAAGCTCAATGTAAGTTTGCTCAATGTCACTGTGTCTTCATACAATACCTTGCATTACCTTCTCCTGAGGACATGCAAGTGAAGAACCCGGCATGATAGGCCATTATACTTTACCGTTACATTGGCTCTGTCCGATCAACCGAGCTCAAGTTGATCCAGATCTCGCATTGAGTATCATCCCATTGAGAATTATACAACATCTCGATACCGCCAAGATCGCTTAGCGACAACCGACTACCATCTACGGTTTCAATGCCACCACCTCGCCCCTTGGGCAAAATCAAACTCGATGCCGATAGGAGACTTGAAGACGACGCCACCGCTACGCCATTGATGCCGATACATCCTATAATTTGCTATTGGGTCGACCTCGATCCATGAAAACTTGATCGCCCCATCTACATTGCATCAATGCATGAAGTATGTAGATGAAGAGGGATGGTTAAAACATTGGTCACGAAAGGCAACCATTCAAAGGTGTGGAGAATTATTTTACCGATTCGCCCACTACCTTGAGGAGGGCCAAACCGATGAACCACGATCGAGGACTATGACAAATGAAATGAGGTCGACATAGAGTCCCAACAAGGAGTTGTGTTCAATGATGTAAAACCCTTTGTAATCGATCTGAATGATCCCGATGACGATATCGCCGCTTTCAATGAAGATTATGATTTAGCTTACGACCGGTGTTAAAAGTCATACCGACTTAATGTCGAATTACCTAGGCGTCAACCTACATCGCACATGCCAACTCGGCCGCCGCTCATGATGACCCAAAGGCATAATGACTCTTCATGAAATGTTTTGTGATACCGCCCTAACAATGATCGAAAGACATTATCTTTGGGCAGTCAACAAACCATTGCAAGCCGAGGTGGAACAACCCCAAGCAAAAGGAAAAGAACCCCAATTTTCATACTGGCATCAACATTTGATGAAGAAAATGGGGTATGACTTTCTTCACAAAGAAGGCTTAAACTATGGAGAGGCATCGACACCGATCCGACCGCTATGTCCCGAAGGCCACCGATGATTACTATCATAAAACTCGTAAAGGGTGGGATATGAGTCGCCACGTGACTGCGGCACGCTACGATCGAGGGTGAGTCGATCACCTCATCTTCGCGCTCGATTCTCGACGCCAAGATAGGACAGAAATTAGGTCCTCGATGGCCAATATGACCTCGCTAATCCAATAGAGATTCAAGAAGATGATCTCTACCGCTATTCGAGGATCCATCGAGTCAACAACTTGGAATGCAATGGGAACATCGCTTTGAACAACGAACCGCCACCGATGACAAAATAGTCCGAAGTTGATATGGGGATGAAGCTAATCCAAGCCCATATTCATAAGTTTATAGTTTGACAAATGAAGAAAAGGAAAGCCTTATCGCTTTGGTACGGAATATATCGATGTCTTCGCTGGAGTTATGAAGATATGCCCGCTTAGACCCTCGAGTGGCTATGCATTGCCTTAATATCGAACCAGCGCTTAAGCCCGTTAAACAACAAAGAACGACGATTTGCCCCTCGGTCATGAAGGCCATTGAGAAAGAAATCGAGAAGCCGATCAAAGCAGTTTCATTCGAGGTTCAACACCTCGACCGGGTAGCCAATATAGTACCTGCAAAAGTTTACGATCCGCCGCGCTGACTATCGAGACTTAAATTCAAGATGTCCGAAAGATGATTTTCCTTTACCAATCACGGATATTATCGCCGATAACACGGTGGGTTTGAAAGGATGTCTTTATGGATGGCTTTTCGTGGTACAATCAAATCAAAATGCACCCCGATGATGAAAAGCACATCGCTCAACACCGCCGAATATATCGTTATACGCTTATGCCTTCGCTTGAAAACGCAGGGCTACATACCAAATACATGACCACTATCTTCCAAAACATTTACTAAGACAAGAGAATGCTACGTAGATGATTTAGTGGTCCGAGTCGCCACAAAAGTGATCATTTACACGACTTGAGGACGACATTTGAGATAATGCGGCTCACCACTGAAGATGAACCCAACTAAGTCTTTTCCGGGATGTCTAGTGGCAAATTTCTAGGGTTCGTGGTCACAGCAGATGGTATACTCTAATCTCGATAAAGTCAAAGCTATCCAAGAACTTCCACCTCCTAGAAGCCTCGAGAGCTTCGTGGTCTCCAAGGGCGCTTGGCTTACATTCGCAAATTCATTTCCAATTTATCGGGAAATGTCAACCATTCTCAAGCTCATGAAGAAAGGTGTATCGCTCGCTTGGGACTAAGATTGCCTAAGGCATTCAAGAGATCAAAATATATCTTTCTAATCCCCCGTGTTAGTTGCACCTAAATCGAAAGCCCTTCGATTTACATCCGCCACGTAGTATGCTAGCGTGTCTTTAGCACGTGACGATGACAATGACCACGAACAGCGCATCTATTACCTCAAGAGGACATCGGGGCCGAGTATCGATACCCTCCCATTCAGAAGGAATGTTTGGCTTTGGTCTTCGCCATCCAAAAGATGCGACACTATCTAGTGGGACAGACCATACACGTCATCTCCAAAATTGACCCTATCCGGGTATTCATGACCCACCGCACGCTGAATGGTCGAATGGCTAGATGGGCATTGTTGTTATCTCAAGACGACATTCACTTCAAACCTCGTATGGCGATGAAGGGTCAAGCTGTGTGTGATCTTATGGCTAACCATCCATTGAAAGAGAAAATCGAATTGTATCAAGACATGCCTGATGAACCTTATGAAGCTAATCTGGTCTCTAAGGAACAAAAGCTTGTTCTTGATCTGAGCTCGAGAGCGCCCCCGACGGCCCCGCTTGTAGTCGGAGTGGGGTAGTATTGATATCTCCACAAAACCACGCGGTACCACGAAATGGTCGTTATCGAACCATGCACCAATAACGAGCGTAATATAATGCTATTGATTGGTCTCGACATAGCCAAACATCTAGGCGTGAAACACCTTGAAGCATTTGGGATTCACAGCCTAGTCGTGAAACAACTAAGAGGAGAATACGGTCGCACGAGGACCTTATCCTCACCATGCAGCCCATAACTTTAGTGACTCCTTTGAAAGCTTTTACATTGATCATGTGCCCCGCTTATGAACACTTATGCATGCGTCATGCCTCTTTGCAGCCTACGCTTAGCCCCGCCGAGAATGCTACTCGCAAGTTAGTGTGACTAGTCGGCAATTATTTCGCCAAAATATGCATTACGATTCGCAGCTTGAAGACGAGCCTAAGTCACTTGAAGCACGAGACTGGCGGTTCCCGATCATCGACTATGTCTTGCATGGGATATTGCCCGAAGACATAAAAGAAAGGGAGTCGATTCGTCGACGAGCATCAAGATTTTACTATGATTCCGCCATGCACCTTATATAGAAGGTCATATGATGGGTTACTGCTTCGATGTCTGTCAGCTAAGGAAGCAGAGCAAGTCTTGAAAGAAGCTCATGACGGTGTTTGTGGAGCACACCAACCTGGGCCCAAGTTATGGACCGCCACGAGACTCGCTATTATTGGCCGACAATGGTGAGGGATGCCGTGGCTTACGCTAGACGATGCCATGCGTGCCAAATACATGCTAATTACCTTCACCAACCTCCGGAACACTTGCATCCTACCGCCACGTCCTGGCCATTTGAAACGTGGGGAATGGACATCGTCGGTCCAATTTCTCCACCTTCTTCAAAAGGACATCGCTTCATATTGGCGATAACTGAGTATTTCTCAAAGTGGGCTGAAGCCGTTCCGTTGAGATTGGTCAAGACAAGTGATGTGATCAAGTTTGTTAAACATCATGTCATATACCGGTACGGTGTGCCGAGGCAGATTGTCCACGATAATGGTCCGCAATTTGTCAGTCATGCCTTCACGCGATTCTGCGATAAATTTCGAATCCGAACCTAGCCACAAATTTTACTACCCTCACGGAATGGACAAGCAGCTTTTAGCACAGACGATGACAATGACCACTAACAGCGATCTATTACCTCAAGAGGGACACGGGCCGAGTATCGATACCTCCCATTCAAGGAATGTTTGGCTTTGGTCTTCGCCATCCAAAAGATGCGACACTATCTAGGGACGCACCATACACGCCATCTCCAAAATTGACCCTATCCGGTATTCATGACCCACCGCACGCTGAATGGTCGAATGGCTAGATGGGCATTGTTGTTATCTCAAGACGACATTCACTTCAAACCTCGGCGCATGAAGGGTCAAGCCGGTGTGATCTTATGGCTAACCATCCATTGAAAGAGAAAATCGAATTGTATCAAGACATGCCCGATGAACCTTATGAAGCTAATCCGGTCTCTAAGGAACAGTGTGGCGGTTGTTCTTGACGAGCCTCGAGCAATTCCCCGACGGCCCCGCTAGCTCGGAGTGGGGTAGTATTGATATCTCCACAAAACCACGCGGTACCACGAAATGGTCGCTATCGAACCATGCACCAATAACGAGCGTAATATAATGCGCTATTGATTGGTCTCGACATAGCCAAACATCTAGGCGGAAACACCTTGAAGCATTTGGGATTCACAGCCTAGTCGTGAAACAACTAAGAGGAGAATAATAAGTCGCACGAGGACCTTATCCTCACCATGCAGCCCATAACTTTAGTCGACTCCTTTGAAAGCTTTTACATTGATCATGTGCCCCGCTTATGAACACTTATGCATGCGCCATGCCTTCTGCAGCCACGCTTAGCCCCGCCTCGAGAATGCTACTCGGCAAGTTAGTGTGACTAGTCGGCAATTATTTCGCCAAAATATGCATTACGATTCGCGGCTTGAAGACGAGCCTAAGTCACTTGAAGCACGACCGGCGGTTCCCGATCATCGACTATGTCTTGCATGGGATATTGCCCAAGACATAAAAGAAAGGGAGTCGATTCGTCGACGAGCATCAAGATTTTACTATGATTCCCGCCATGCACCTTATATAGAAGGTCATATGATGGGTTACCGCTCGATGTCGCCAACTAAGGAAGCAGAGCAAGTCTTGAAAGAAGCTCATGACGGTGTTTGTGGAGCACACCAACCGGGCCCAAGTTATGGGACCGCCACGAGACTCGCTATTATTGGCCGACAATGGTGAGGGATGCCGCGGCTTACGCCAGACGATGCCATGCGCAAATACATGCTAATTACCTTCACCAACCTCCGAACACTTGCATCCTACCGCCACGCCCCGCCATTTGAAACGGGGAATGGACATCGCCGGTCCAATTTCTCCACCTTCTTCAAAAGGACATCGCTCATATTGGCGATAATCGAGTATTTCAAAGTGGGTCAAGCCGCTCCGCTGAGATTGGTCAAGACAAGTGATGTGATCAAGTTTGTTAAACATCATGTCATATACCGGTGACGGGTGCCGAAGCGCATTGTCCACGATAATGGTCCGCAATTTGTCACCATGCCTTCACGCGATTCGCGATAAATTCAATCCGAACCTAGGCCAACAGCCTTACTACCCCGCCACAATGGACAAGCTGAAGCTTTTAACAAGACGATCATCAAGATCCTTACTAAAATGGTCTCTTCAAACAAGAAGGATTGAACGACAAGTCGGGCAAAGCTCGTGGGTTTACCGCATAACGGTTCGCGACACCGTGTACCACCCCATATTCTCTCGGTTTATGGTTGTGAAGCCATTTTACCGATAGAGATTCAAATCCCATCGCCGAATGGCGCTATCCACCGAATGACAACCGAGGAAAATCATCGCCGACGCCTTGAGGAACTTGAAATGCCGGATGAAAAACGACATGTGCTCAACAAAGATGTCGAGCTTTACCGCACCGGATTTCTAAAGCATTTGACAAGAAAGTCCGATGTCGATTTTCAAGGAAGGCGACCTCGCTTCGCCGTCCTACCCGATGATTTTGAACTCCAAAAGAAGGGGAAGTTCGAACCAAAATGGGAAGGACCATTCGTGGTAGAGTCTGCTTACTCAATGGAGCATACCGCCTAACCAATCAAGAAGGCGACGTAATCATGATGCCTATTAATGGTAAGTTTCAAAAGTACTACCCGTAGTCTTTCAAACTCCCATTGAGTTATCATGTTAACAAATACATCAAATAACCAATTTCCTCCAAATTCTCTCACCAATCCTCGCCAATAGGATGGCGGACCCCAAAACTATCATGTTAACAATCACCTCTCGATAGTTCCTCAAGATTTCCTCCGCCGATCCTCTCAACAGATGATCGACCACCCCACCGCCATGTTAACAATCACCTCTCGATAGTCCGCGATCGCCATTCCCGCGAACGACGTTGTCCAACCAAGCAATATACCCCTATCAACTCAATAGTGGCCTACCATGCGATGTGCCCTATTCCACCATAGTCGCTATAATTCTATGTCATCAACGACTCAACTAACCCCACTGAGTCATTTCCTAAATGACTTTGTTCGTAATCACTGTTATTATACTTTTAAGTCACTGAACAACTTGATTGCTTTTTTTTGATCGCGATCGTTATACTTTTATGTCATCAACGATTCGATCATTTCGAATAGTGGCCTACCATGCGATGTGCCCTTTATTCCACCATAGTCGTTATACTCCTATGTCACCGAACGATTCGATCATTCCTAATAGTGGCCTACCATGATGTGCCCTATTCCACCATAGTCGCTATAATTCTATGTCACCGAATCCACTCGCCTAACCCCACGGAGTCATTTCCTAAATGACTTTGTTCGTAATCACTGTTGTTATACTTTTAAGTCACTGAACAACTTGATTGCTTTTTTTGATCGCGATCGTTATACTCCCATGTCACTGAACGATTCGATCATTTCCGAATAGTGGCCTACCATGCGATGTGCCTCTATTTCAATCATAGTCGTTGTACTCCCATGTCACTGAACGACTTAACTACTCCCACATGATCATTCCTCTAAGTGATTTTGTTCGTAATCACTGTTGTTATACTCTCACGTCACTGAACAACTTGATTGCTTTTTGATCGCGATCGTTATACTTTCATGTCACTGAACGATTCAATCATTTCCACACGATGGCCTACCAGGCTATTTGCCCTTATCTTTTAATCCAACGCCTTGAACGGCTAAGGATAGAGGGGAGATTTTAGCACTAAGCCTAAAAGAAACTCCTCGCAAACTCACCGTACTGAGGGGAAAAGTATGGCTAGCCCGATTCAAACGGTAATCGGTAAAGGCACATCAAATCCGTTGATAGCTGGGGGTTTGCTAAAAATCCTAGAGGGTGATCATCAGCTGCAAGTGAAAAATGCAAATTGACTATGTTCGTTAGAGGGTTCCTCGCTCCGTCCGCACGACAACCATTCTACAAGTCTTCATATCCAAAGTGTTCCAGACTCCATTCAACCACATTCAAGTCTGAAAACTTTGGAGGGGGTTTTGTAGGCAGTAGAAATTGCCTTAATCCCTACACAGCAACTCGGAATGAGCAAAAGAGCTTAAGAGTCCATCTAAGTGGAGTCAGGCCCGCCTAAAGGTTAAGTTTACCTGGATGTTTGACTTTACAAAATAGACAGAAATGCTGATGTCTCTTAAACCAAAAGGAACTGGGTAAAATGACCGGGTCAATTGTCTCCGTCTCGTCGAGATGGTCGATTTCCATATATAATTCGTCTAATTCCGACGTACGGTTTGAAAGTTACGACCTGTTCTTCAGAAGGACGAGGCTCGCCAAGCAGCGAGCTCGACATTGAGCGAGGCTTCGCCAAGCAGCGAGGCTCGACATCCAGATGAGGCTCGCCAAGCAGCAGGCTCGACATTCGATAAGGCTCGCCAAGCAGCGAGGCTCGACATTGAGCGAGGCTCGCCAAGCGCCGAGGCTCAACATTCGACGAGGCTCGCCAAGCGAGGCTCGACATTCAGCGAGCTCGACAATCAGCCGAGGCTCGACATTCAGCGAGCTCGACAATCAGCCGAGGCTCGCCAAGCAGCGAGCTCGACAATCAGCCGAGGCTTCGCCAAGCGGCGAGCTCGACATTGAGCGAGGCTCGCCAAGCAACAGGCTCGACATTCGTGACGAGGCTCGCCAAGCAGCGAGCTCGACATTGAGCGAGGCTTCGCCAGCGGCGAGCTCAACATTGAGCGAGGCTCGCCAGCGGCTGGCTTCGACGAGCGAGGCTGCCTACGGATGAACCTCGACATTCAACCGCGGTTCGCCTCGTGATGAACCTCGGCACTCAGCGAAGCTAGACCGTGCAGGCTGCGAAACAAGACTTGCTCGAGAGGCGCAGGCTCGACCTCAACACGAGGTTCGCATGTGAAGCGAAGCTCAGCCGATCATGAGCGAGGCTTCGCCAGCGGCATCATTGGTCGACGAGGCTCGCCGTTCGCCGTTCTTGCGGTGGCGCCGCGTCTTTATGCTGATCGACAATCATTGCAGCGGCGCCGCTTACTGTAGCAAACACGAGGCCATTGTCAGAACACAGACCTGGCGTTAGACTGGCTCTGGCATGATGGGAAGGGCCATTAACCCTCATATGAGAGTGACAATAGGGTTGATTACACCCCTCAAGCCCATATAAATAGTTGAAAGCCCAACAAAGAAAGTGGCAAAAGTGAGAAAAGTTTGAGAACTTTTGAGATCAACACTTGTGTGCCCAAGAGATTAAGAACCTCTCCAACAACCTCTAGATCATCCGACTTTGATCGATCGTCAGCGGGAAGCAACCTCACTCGAGCATCGAGTGAAGCATCCTCTCGCCACCAAGAACCCTACAAAAGAGGAGTCAAATCGACCTCCTCTTCCTCATGTCGAGAAAATTTGATTGTAAACCCATTCGTTCAATCAATAAACATTTTTCGACCCTCTGAGAAGAATTTGTTTTAACATCGAGTTGATCCGACTCAAAATCACCATAAGCAACAATACTCAATAGCACCGAATAGATGTGTGTTTCACCACCGAGAAAATATCTCATTGTAATCCACACCCTCTTTACGTGCAAAGCCCTTAGCCACTAGCCTCGCCTTGTATCTTACACCACCGAAGCTCAAAGATCTTCCTTTCTTTTATACACCCACTTACAACTAATAGCTTTTCTTCCCTACGGGCAATGGGACCACCTCCCATGTTTGGTTCTTCGAAGAGATTCCATCTCTTCCTCCATCATGACCAACCAACTCTCACTATCCTTGTCCCGAATAGCTTCCTTGAAGGAGACCGTCGTCCTCCTCCCAGAGTCGCGTATTCAACCATATTAGCACGCCCATAGTGCTTGGGGTTGATCAGCCCCGACTTCAAAACACCTTGTATGCTCGCTTTGGCCTAGTGGAAGCCAAATTATCCTCGAGCTGTTGTTGTAGTGCCTGTGTATTTTCTGCTGAACCTCCTCCCCGCTCAAGCTCATCATCTACGACTTCCCACTTGAGCACGATTAGAACCTAGTTGGTCTTTAGGTTCTATTTCAATAACACGAGACTTAGAAGTCTCACCGGTCATAACACCATCATCCTTGGGCCCTAGCAATCATGGATTTCTCATCAAAGGTAACATCCTGGCGATCACGAACTTTGAATCTTCCAGACACCAAAGGCGATAGCCTTTACGCCTCTTTGCATATCCCAAGAATATTGCCTTCTTGGCCCTCGCGTCAAGCTTTCCCTCGTTGGCGTGATAGTAGGCGGTACATCCGAAAATTTCGAGCCTATCATAATCGCATGCTCCCACGACCACACCTATAGGGTGTATCACCATCAATGTCGAATGTGGTGAGCGGTTCACAATGTAACAAGGCTGTAGCCAGCTTACGCCCACCATTCGTTGCCCAATCACGCATAAGATCGCATACTCATTGCTTTCTCCGCGGTGTTGGTTCGATCTCCGCGACCCCATTACTGGCGTGGTGTAGACTGTTGTCGGTGTCGAACAATTCCCTTCGATCACAGAACTCCTTGAAAGCACCATCGTATACTGCATGCGTTATCGGATCTCGGCGTCTTCAATTTCTTTCTGTCTGTTCTCAACCATTGTTCTCCACTTCTTGAATGTCTCAACACCTCATTCTTGTGCTTGAAAGTAAATCCAAGCATACCTAGAATAATCATCTATAAGCGAGACATAATACACGGAACCACCCTTGGAAGTTGTGCGGCGGACCCCAAACATCCGTGTGCACATAATCTAGTATTCCTCGCTCTTAGACTTCTTTGTTGAAACTTGACCTCGTGTGACTTTCCATACACACAATCCTCGCAAAAATCCATGCTAGGTTCCTTGATTCTTGGCCAGACCCTCTTTACCAAGCGAGAACTAGACCCTTCTCGACATATGCCCAAGCCGCCTATGCCATAACCGTGTACTCACATGGGTCTCCACCACTTCGCCGGTTCAACCATTTGCATCTCCTGTCACCGTCGTGCACGAGAGTATATAGATTACCGTGGCGAACACCCTTCATCACTACTAAGGAACCACGAACAACCTTCTTCACTCCGCTTTCGCCACAACTCGCAACCACCGAGTCCAAAGCACCAACTGAGATAAGATTCTTCCGCAAGTCGGAACATGCCTCACATCCGTCAAGGTTCGAACCACTCCATCATGCATCTTGATTTTGATATTACCTAGCCCCACTGTTTTACAAGCATGGTTATTCCCCATCAATACAGTTCCACCATCAATGCCTCTGTAGGTAGTAAACCACTTCCTATTTGGACACATATGGTAAGAGCAACCAGAATCAAGTATCCACTTCCCGGAGATATCCTCGCCACCCGTGACAACATAGCACTCCTTATCGCTCCCTTCCTCTGAAACGTAGCTCGCTTCTTCCTTGCCCTCTCTCCTCTCAGTCTTGTTGTTGTTCTTCTTTCCACCTACTCTCTTATTTGGACAGTCGACTTTGAAATGCCCAGCTTCACCGCGACTTGAAACATCCTTTTCCATAAGAGGTCTTGATTTAGATCTAGACTTTCCTCCCTTGCCTTTTCCTCGCTCATTGCTCCTTCCTCTTGCAAACAATCCTGCGCTTGTTCCTTGTTACCACCGTGGCCATGTCACTAGTTGCAATCTTAGAAGATCGTCCGCTAGAAGTGCCGCTCTAGTCTCATCCATCTTCAAATTTTCTCCCACAAGCATCGGTGTTTGCACGAGGTTCTCATAAGACTTGGTGAGAGCAGTAGTAGAAGCGCTGATCCTCGTCTCCTACTTTAACATCTATGTCTTTCAAATCGATATGATCCTATCAAACTTGTTGATGTGTTCCGGATTGATGAGCCCTCCTCCATCTTGCAAGTATACAATTTGGATTTTAAGTAGATCCGGTTAGTTAGACTCTTAGTCATGAAGGTACCTCTAACTTCTTCCACGCCCTTGGCCGTTTCCTCTCCATCTACCAAGAAAGCTACATCCCTCTCAAGGCATAGGATAATCGGCCGTGCTTCGAGATCCAACTCCTCCCAATCCTCATCGGACATATCCTTGTTCTTCTTCTCCTTTCCATCCAAAGCCTTGTGCAATTTTGCGAAATTAGAAAGTTTTTCATCCGCATCCTCCAATAAGAAAAGTCGTTCTTCCCATTGAACTTTTCAATCTCGAATTTTCCCACTTTGGTGATTCTTGGTTGGCGCCATCCTCTGTTTGTCTTCGTGAATCCGCTTCTCGGGAATCACCGAACACCCCTCAAATTAGAAATTACACCACTTTCAATCGAACAATAGCTCGATACCAATTGTTGGTAGCGGACCGTGAACCGTCGAGAGAAACCACCACAAGCGATAGCAAATACCGACAAAAGAGTAAAGACACGAGATTTACGTGGTTCAAGTTGCCTACGCCCACGGGTAAGGAGGGGGATTTTCACTAATAGAAAGAGAGAATACAAATTAGGATCACAAGTTCTCACAAAGAAACCCTAAAACAAACCTCTCAATCTCTCAAAAGATCTCCTCTCCAAGATGCACAAAACCCTCTCAAAGGTGCTCCAAAGCGTGCTTGAACTTCCAAATAATCATGTTTAGGGTTATATATAAACTCTAAACGAACCGGTTTAAAACCAAACCCGTATTGAATCTGCAGTTAATTAGACCTCTTGCTTCAGATTAGTCGACTACAATACGATTAGTCGACTACAATACGATTAGTCGACTACTGCTTCCCACCGAACACGCTCGTCATTGCAGTTAGTCGACTACAATGCCTAGTAGTCGACTACTGTTCCAACCAAAAACACGCTTTACGTCCGCCGATTAGTCGACTACAATGCCTAGTAGTCGACTACTGAACCTGAAAAACTGTCTTGTGCATGTTTTTGTGCATGTTCTACAAATGGGGTAGGAATTGGGCCCGAGTAGTGTTTTTTTCCCCTCCCTCAAAAAGGATTTGGGCCCTGAATTGCTCACCTGCAATTAAAAAAGGAAATTGGTCACCTGCAATGATAGTGATATGTGATTCTCACTTGATACACAATTTTTTTGTACATTCTTCGTGTTTAACTAATTCATAATGATAAGCGTCATGATCACTGTTTATCTTAGCGTTGAAGGTAAGAAATTCTTGCTAAATGGGGTATCCTTTCTCTAAAATTTAAAAGGAAATAGGTTACCACAGTGAACAATCATAAGAAATAGTAGCAACTAGCAAACAATCATAACGTTGAAACAGTAGCAAGTCGACAAAGCGTAATTGTGGTCTTAAGATTATAAGATATTTCAAACCATAATCATGCATTGCCTAAGGTCAATTTCATGTGTACATGTTTTAAGAAACTTCATGAACAAGGGGTATAGATAAGTGTTATACCCTAGAAACTACCAAGCCTAATGAAGCCTCAAGAAGCGGCCACATGTAATAATTAGCTGGCCGACTCACATACATCTGAGAGCACGACCCAAGTCGGGAGTTAGGCAACCTATCTCACGACCCAAATCCTAGGCGAAAGGCATATTCGACCCGAGATATGCTAGAAACCCAAATCCGAGACGAAAGGCGTTCCCCACTCGGACCTGACACTGAGCGTCTTGAACAATGGAACGATCCGTCAACTTCGTTAAAAGTTGCATCGCATTTAATGCATGATCAGTCAGCGCCCACGCTTCGCCACCCAGACGTATCAACATTAATGTAATGTCTGTCATTATGACCTCTCAAGCCAGAGCCTTCAAAGCTCCTCGTACCGCGCCAATACTTCAGCAGCCTTATAATTGTTGCAAGGGCGACTCGTCTAACCAGTTGCCAACACATATAAAGCATGGTCTGACCCATCACTGCACAAACCTGGCCAAATTATCAATGCTCCCTAAATCCTCTATAAATAATGGTAACTTCTACCATACTAAGGGACGTAATTTTACACACAAAACGTCAACAAGATTATACTATATTTTTCTTTTCAGATTAATCAGATCAGTCACTGACTTGAGCGTCGGAGCGCACGCCAGAGGAAATAACCTCCGGGGTCTCTAACCTCTGCTGCATGTGTAGGGAATTACTGCTTAAGATTTCTAATAGGAACGATCAGCCATCAAAGAGGACTAAGGGATCCCAAGATCATCCTTACCTCTCCTAAACCACACATCAACTTTCTGACATCAATAGTTTGGCGCCCACCATAGGGCCTCTTCTTCTCTTTTTTGAGAACATGATTGATCTTCGGTTCCAACCCATGGAGAAACAATCGACCCCGACTACATCACATAGGCCCAGTTGGATAGATCCACCAAAAAAGGTCACTCAATCTCTTCGGTTGTGGATCGCTTCACTCACGAATGAGCTCTTCAGCCACACCTTTCCTCTCAACCTCCTTCGTCACCTATCATCCCTCTCTATGAAAGCTGGCGCCGACAACAAAAGCGAGAAGAGCGGATCAGGTAAATTGTTCCTCAACCACTAGCGTCGCATCCTGACTGACGAAAATGGAAGGGCAGGGGACGCCCTAAGAGAATGCTTCAGGGAATCTAAAGTCCTTGCGATCCGGTTTCGATCATCATCAACCCGTACAATGCGCATAAAATCGCAAACAGGTATGAGCCACCCGAATGAGCCTCTTTTCACTAATTTGCAAGAACTTGCAGAACGGCCCACGAAACTTCCATGGGAGAGACCCCGTCCAGGATAGCATATGGAGTGGGAGTAGTCATCCCAGTAGAAGTTGTCACACCCACTCAGCGACTACATCACTCTGATGAAGAAACTCATAGTTTCGAGTCGGTGAAACGAAGTCGACCCTACCGGCAAGGTAAAAAAGCAAACGCGATTGCAAGCCTTCAACCACCAGCGCCACCCCCCGACATCACGACAGCCAAGCCCTCGTCATGGCAAGCTCGTCGTTAGCTCGAAGGAACCTAGTGCTATTATCAAAGAACTTCACCCGAGGACATACGACGTGCAAAGCTAAGAGGAAAGGGACTTATAACATCCACAAAATGTAAAGCATCTCAAGAGACACTTCTAGCAAATGTAACTTTTAGACCTCTTGAAAAGTAAAAAATGCTTCGCCTTTTTACTAACATGTGTGCAGCCCTTATTTTCTTGGTCATCACCAACTCGACCTTCATCGACTCGACCAAGGCCTCCCAAGCCCTTAGTGTCTTTTTAGAGTAAACCTAAGGTATGAATCAAGACCTTGGTATCATTCTCACAAGTAAAACCAAGGCAAGGCGTGGAGTCCTTGCAACTCGATCTTCATGACTCGGCCAAGGCCTCCTAAGCCCTTAATTCTTTTTAGAGTAAACCCATGGCACGTACCAAAGCCCTTGGTGTATTTTTAGAGTAAACCCAAGGCACGAACCAATACCTTGGTATCGTTCTCGAGAGTAAAACGAAGGCACAGTGCGGAGTCCTTGCAACTACATCTTCATCAACTCAGCCAAGGCCTCGCAAGCCCTTGGTATCTTTTCAGAGTAAACCCATGGCACATACCAAAGTCCTTGGTGTCTTTTCAGAGTAAACCCAAGGCACGAACTAAGACCTTGGTATCACTCTCACGAGTAAAACCAAGGCACAATGCGGAGTCCTTGTAACTAGATCTTCATCGACTCGGCCAAGGCCTCCCAAGCCCTTGGTATCATTTCAGAGTAAACTCAAGGCACGGACTAAGACCTTGGTATTGTTCTCATGAGCATAACCAAGGCATGGCGCGTAGCCCTTATAACTCGATCTTCATTGACTCGGCCAATGCCTCCTAAACCCTGGGTGCCTTTTCAGGGCAAACCCGAGGTATGAAACAAGCCCTTAGTATTGTTCCCACAAGTAAAACCGAGGCACTTCATCAACTTGTCGTCCTTGGTATCTGCTTTCAAGAGTAAACCCAAGGCATGACGTAGAGCTGTGGTGACTCGATTCTCATCAACTCGTCGAAGGCATTAAAAGCCCTTGGTATCAGCTTTCAAGTGTAAACCCAATGCATGGCGGGAAGCCCTTATGACTCGGTCTTCATCGACTTGTCAGGCATTCAAAATCTTTGATAATGGTTTTCAAGGGTAAACCCCAAGTCACAATGAAAAGCTGTTGCGGCTTAGCTTTCGCCGACCCATTAGAAGCCTCCCATAAACCTTAGATATACAACACTAAGGCATCATTCGGTCTTCACCAATTTATTTAAAAAATGAGAATGCTCATGTCTCGGTTCTCATCGACTAGTTTGAAAACACCTCAAAATCAAAGCACAGATGAGAAACAACTTGTAACTAAGTGCAAAAGAATGAGTCAATAAAATTAAGTCTTTCATTCTTTCGCAAGAGTATTACAAGACCTTTTTACAAAGACTCGACAAAAAAAAAGAAACAAAAAGATAGATAATCTTCTCAGGGAGCAGAATCAGGAGTAGGGACCAGGGGCAAACTTGAGCCGGGAGCATCCGGAGGGGGGGAATTTGGCTGGTCGAATGAAGAGGATGAACTGGCTTCGTCGTTAGAGTCTTTGCTCGCATCTTCATTTGATCCGCCATCGGCCTTCTCATCCTTCTCCACTATCCCTAGCCCACCTTGCACCTTGAGCGTCTTGAGGACATTGAGGTAGTCAGTCACTCGGGAGGATATTTGAACTAGTCCTCTTTCAGTAAGAGCTCGGGAGGGAGTTGTACCTTTAGATAGTCAAACCCCACCTAACAGGTGAGGGCCACCTCAACTTTGCCAAAAGTACCACCGTGATACTTCTCGATTATCTCGGTTTCAAAGGCACTCGACTCCAATTGAGCCACTCGGATCTCGAGCTCCTACACCCGGACGAGGAGAGAGTTGCGTTGCTGCTCAGCCTCGTGAGCCACTCGAGCAGTCTCCTGTCGGAGAGTCTTCTGAAGAGCCACCTCCTCCTTCACCTAGCCTTTAGCTCCTTCGAGTCAAGACAAGCCACATGGGCTCCCTCAAAGGCATCCTCTCTCGCCCTCCTCTTGGCCAAAACTTTTGATTAGAGATACGTAATCTTCTCCTCGGCATGACCCATGTCATGGTGGAGTGGCTGAGATCCTCTTTGAGGCCCTTTATCTCCTCTTGGGCCTGTGCAAGATGAGCCGTTCATTGTCGAGAACCTTCAATAGCTACCTTGAAGTCCTCATCCTTGTAAGCTAGCGCGTGCTCCATCACGGCCTGACTCCTCTTAAGCTCGTCAAGTTCACTCCCTTTCAAAGTAGCTAATAGTTTGACCGCCTCTTAAGCCTCATCGTGCACCTCTAGCTCAGTCCGGAGCTTATGGAACAGTTCCTGATATATTTCGAGCTGGCGAAATGACTCGAACTCTAAAAGTGCCCTCGGGTGAGGTAACTCTTAAGAGCCCGATGGAGGCCGACGTCTGGAGTCTCACTTAGTAATGCCTTGTCGTCCGAAAGAAGGAACTGCTCAACAGCTTTGGCTTGATCAGCTGTGAACTCCAAGACCAACCCCCTAGAGTTCATTCGGTGCTCGAAAATAAAGAGGTGCTCCACCGACGGCTTCCTCTCATAGCGAGGATGGGACTTAGCAGGCCCCATCAAACTCTCCCAGATACCCTCCCAAGTGTAAGGGGAAGATCATTGATGCGATGGGGGAAGAGCCACCCATACCGACCCTCCTATGCAATAGCTAGAAGATCCAAATGCTCCTCAGCGACTGGCTCCTTGATGGCCGGCTCTTTTTTGGATCTCCTAGAAGACCCAAGGCCCTCTCTTAGCTCGTTCAGTCCTCCTCCTTTGGCTGCGATCCCGGTCAGAGTATCACCTCCAATTGGCACCATTATAGGAATATCTTCTCCTCCGGCCTCCTACTCAAGAATCGGATGCGGAGAATCACCCTCCACCTCAATGAAAGTTTGTGGGGCCAAAACCCCTCTAGTTTGCCCAGGTGCGGCCTCAACCTGCTCGGGTGTTGCCTCAGATACCTCATCTCCCATAGCGAAGAGCTCCCATGCACTACCCTCAGCTCCGCGATGACCCTTGAAAGCTGTCTTCTTCCTCTTCCTCATAGACCCCTCGGTCTGAGTGGGAGACTTACTCATATCGAGCTTAGCCGCGATCTCAACTGTGAGTTGCTGGCATAAAGTCTGGAGCTCCCTTGCCTCTATCTCAGCATACAAATATTTTCGAGGTAAAGCAGGAGAGCTGGCATGAGAACCCTCTGCGGGCTGCTTGTCAATCATCAAAACCGCAGCTTGGGCTTGATCCGCTTTAGTGGCGGGGATGGGGGATATGCCAGCGGCTCGAAGGACAATATTGTCAAAGAGGTTCTCCCAATGCCGAGATCCTTTGTAGGCCTGGATCCTCTCCAAGCCCCGCACCTCCATATCCGAGAGCTTCTCCGCCCTCAAACCCTTTTTTTTATTTTTGGCCATGTGGGGCAAGCTAGAATTGGGTCGGTGCCAAGATGAAGAAAAGCTTCTCCCTCCACTTCTTGTTCATCTCGGGAATGTAAGAAACCAGTCGGTAGCCACCAATTGTCTGTAAGTAAACATGGCTCTCCTTCTTGCCAGCCTTAGCGCACACAAGATGGCCTAAAATGCCCAGCGTCGGCTCAACATTCACATGATAGCAAATGACGAGGAAGGCCACCAGAAAAATAATGGAGTTTAGCTTCAATTGCGCCAATGAAACCCCTAGAGCACTAAAAACTTGCTAGAGGAATAGGTGCAACAGCAGACGAAGGCCGTAGTCAAGGTGGTATCAGTATATCAGAACCAAATCGCTGCTGTAATGATAGACGGACTGTTCCCTCAATGGAGCTGACAGTGTAAAAGCACTGTGGATGTCATAAGCTTGGGCATACTTCTCCAGGTAGCCCGTAAGCACCTTCGATTTATACTTTCGTAGCAAATCAATTCTGGCCTCGTTGTGAGTGATAGTAGGCTGAGAGCTGGAAGCCATCGAAATAGTCAAGAAAAACGGCTGGAGAACAGCTAAAGCTCTTGGGGAGAAGAAGATGGACTCTAGCTGACATAATAGAATGTTTGCTAGGGCTTGCAAAGTAGAAAGAAAAGGGAAGGAGCAGATATATATAAGCTGAAGGAGCTAACACGTGGCGCAAAATGGATGGTTAACATGATTTACGAGAAATAGCTAATAGGTTTTAAAAATCGAAGCGACATCTTATCAAATGAAGCATCACTCAGTCAAAACTGCCGCACGATCTCCGCTGACGTTAGAAACGTGGATCACACCTGTGTTCTAATAAGGACGGTCCAGATCCACGAAGCATGAGACGGATCATTTTCTCCCGAACTCGGCTTCCCTATTCCGAGTGAAAAGGGACCAATGTTATACCCTGAAATTTACCAAGCCTAATGAAGCCTCAAGAAGCGGCCACACATAATAATTAGCTGGCCGACTCATATACATATGAGAGCACGACCCGGGTGCGAAGTCAACTGACCTATCTCGCAACCCAAATCCGAGGCGAAAGGCATATTCAACCCAGGATCTACTAAGAAGCCCAAATCCAAGACGAAAGGCGTTCCCCACTCGGACCAAACACTGAGCGTCCTGAATAGTGGAACGACCTATCAACTTCGTTAAAAGTCACATCGCATTTAATGCATGACTAGTCAACGCCCACACTTCGCCCCTCAGTCGCCATCAACATTAATGCAATGTCTATCATTATGACTGGTCGTGAGGAAATTTTGAGAAATGTAAGATCAGAGTTATTCTCTTTAACTGACTTAGAAAAAGAATAAATACAATCTCTCAAAGTAATCCCTCTCTAACTGACTTAGACAAAAGAAATTATAAAATTTCTCGATCGGTCGCCCGATTTACAAAAGAAGGAAAGATCAACAGAGATCCTTCCATTTGATTAACCTTGGTTCTTCACGGTAGCGATGGGATCTTGAATCTTGTATCCCGTTGACTATCCGAATGTTTCGACTCGTGAAACAACATTGAAAAGAAATTGCAAAGCAAGTTTGAAACTCTAACGAGTTTGAGAACTTTACTTAGAAAGAGCTCCCTCGGAGAAGAATTAATCTGCCAAGCCAAAGTCTCCAAAAGCTGATCCAAAAGCAAAGGTTGAATGCTCCAAAGCCCCTCCCCGATCGATCCAAAGAACTCCCCCTCAAAAAGAAGAAGATCACTCTTTTTATAGGTGATTTAGGGGTGTAACCGTTCCCTTAAAACTCTCCTTGATGAGGGTTTAATGGGGTGTAACTGCCCCCTTAAATCTCTCCATGATGGGGTGATTATCCCCTTAAATCATGGGCAACGGTTTAGAAACCGTTCAGCTCGTGTTTGAACGAGTCAAACGCAGAGGTGAGCTCTGCGTTTTGGTGAACTCTGCGTCTTAGTGAGCTGTGCGTCTTAGCGAGCTCTGCGTCTTGGCGAGCTCCGCGTCTTAACGAGCTGTGCGTCTTGACGAGCTCCGCGTCTTTGCGAGCTCTGTATTTTGACTTAGAACGCCATGGTGAGAACGCGGAGGTGAGCTCTGCGTTCTGACTTAGAACGCCGTGGTGAGAACGCGGAGGTGAGCTCTGCGTTTTGGTGAGCTCTGCATCTTAGCGAGCTCCGCGTTTTAGCGAGCTGTGCGTCTTAGCGAGCTCCGCGTCTTAGCGAACTCTGCGTCTTGGCGATCTCCGCGTCTTTGTGAGCTGTGCGTCTTAGCGAGCTCTGCGTCATGGCGAGCTCTGCGTCTTGGCGAGCTCGCGTCTTAGCGAGCTCTGCGTTTTGACTTAGAACGCCGTGGTGAGAACGCGGAGGTGAGCTCTGCGTTCTGACTTAGAACGCCGTGGTGAGAACGCGGAGGTGAGCTCTGCGTTCTGACTTAGAAACGCTAATTTCATTTTTGACAGCCTACAATGACCTCTCAAGCAAGAGCCTTCAAAGCTCCTCAGACCACGCCAGTACTTCAGCAGCCTTATCACTGTTGCAAGGGCGACTCATCCGACCAGTTGCTGTCACGTGTAAATCATGGTCTGACCCATCACTACACAAACTGGACTAAATTACCAACGTGCCCCTGTAAATCCTCTATAAATAATGGTAACTTCCACCATACTAAGGAACGTAATTTTACACTCAAAAAGTCAACAAGACTATACTCTATTTTTCTCTTCAGATTAATCAGACCAGTCACTGACTTGAGCGTCAGAGGGCACGCCTGAGGAAATAACCTTCGAGGGCCTCTAACCTCTGCTACATGTGTAGGGAATTACAACTATAGATTTCTAACAGAAATGATCAACCATCAAAGGGGACTAAGGGACCCGAAGATCATCCTTACCTCTCCTAAACCACACATCAATTTTCTAACATCAACAATATGAAATACCCACAAAAGGTAAATGTCAAAATGAAAGTTTATTTATTTTAAACCATTATTGAATATAAAATTCATCTTAAACATATTTTCTTTTCAAGTTTCAAAATCCTTGCCTCACTTTTATATAATATCATCTTACTTTTCCTTATTGAAAAGGTATCATATCATACTTCTTTCAAAAGTGAGAGTTTGATATAACTTTTCTTAGATAAATTTACCCCTAAAGGTTTTTCATATTTCTTCTAATAATCCTAATTAAATTAATTAATTAAATAAAGGGTCAAAACTATGGGCCCAAATTTATTATTTAGCATACTTCAATGACTTTTAGCCTCCCTCTAAAATGATTTCTCTCCTTCATAAAAATATGACATAATGCTTTCTCTCACAACCTAGTAACTTAATTCCCAATTCTACTTCTCTCTATACACAACCTAAATTTTTTTTTTGAAAGTTAAAAGATCAATGAAAACCAAAACCCTCTCTCTTTTCCTCATAACCCAATAAAATCTCCTCTTTGCAATTTTCCTCTCCTCTTTATCTCTCACAATCCAACCTCTCTAATCCCCAAAACCTCTCCAATGTCTTCTTGCCTGCATATGAGGTATAAATCCCTATACCCATTATATACTTTTTATTAAATTGATTTTGTGGTTTTTGAACAACCCATTTGAGATCTCAATTTCTATATTCTTTATTCTTGTTGGGTCCTGTTAGACTTTTGTTCCTAATATCAATAATTTTAATTTCGCTTTTCTCTTAGAAAAGCTAAATGTTTATCTATATATATATATATATATATATATATATATATATATATATATATATATATATATATATATATATATATATATATATATATATATATATATATATATATATATATATATATATATATATATATATATATATATATATATATAAAGCTTATTTTAATCACATACATTTTTTCTAATGTTAATAAGAAAAAGTTGATGATACATATAATTTTATTGTAAGTTATGTATAAATGTAGAAATGCATATTGAAAGATGTTCAAAATTTCCAATGAACAAATATTTGAACATTATCCATTTGAGATTTATTTTTGGTTCTAATTAGAATTAGCAAAACTCATTAACCCATTGAAAATGAATGCATTAGACAAGAACTTAACCTTGTAACCGACAAAATCATCTTCTCAAAACTTTTATTTTTATTCTTTTGTCATATGAGTTTGATCTACTTTTCTTAATTTCTCAAAGCATAACTCTCAAGAGCCGTGCTTCCAGTTAAGTTAGAGGTGTTGGGAGCTAGATTTTTATTTAAAGATTAAAATGTTATCTCAGGAAAAATGTAAATTTCATGAAAAATTTGGAGAAGTGATTAAAGAGAAGAATTAGGGTCGCATTCTCTGTTTCATCTCGTTTGCTAACAAGGAGGTTGTGGTAAGTTAAGTAAATTTTTTCTATTCATTTTGGAATCTAAAGAAAATAATTTATTTTGTTGGCACTTAAACGCCATAAAGTTTCCCTATTTTGATTTTTTCGATAACCTAGCCTGAAATCGAACCTAAGACCATGAGAGTTATATTGGAACCTTCCAACCATCCGGATCACCCGCGGTAGATCTATTTTGACACTTAAATACCATAAGTTATTTTTTGCTACCATAAGTTTCACAAATTTTTTACGTTGATATCTTTTGTTAGTAACACGAGAGAATATTCTATATAATATTGCCATGTGGCTATCACTAACAAATTTTGTTCCTCGTTAACCTCATTGATGGTTAAAATCATGTTATCTTTGAATTTGAAACCTAATGTCCAAATTTTTTTATTTGAAGCACAGGCCCTTTCCTCACCAAGCTCAAGTGGTGATTGGAAAGTTATTATGTGAACAAGATGACTCTAAGGAAGGGGTTGACAATGATAATGTATGTAAAAATTGAGAACACTGAAAGAAAAATTGAGAGAGAAGAATATGAAATTGAAGGGGAAAGAAGTGAAATTACATGAGAATGAACACATTATTATGGACAGAGAAAGAGAATTGGGTGAATTAGATGCTCATTTGAGAGAGGAAGAAGAAGAAGAACTTACGCCTCATTTGGTACGCGAGAACGAAGTCAAGTGAGAATGGAATGAAGGTAGGAATAGAATGACATTGATATGGGAATGGAATGCTCAATTCTATTCTCATGTTTGTGTGCGATTAGAGAATTAAGTGGGAATATCTTTAAGAAGGGTATATCCGAAATTTATTTTATTATTTTTATTCTCACTTAAGTGGGAATATCAATTCCTCGATAACTCATTGAGAATAGCAATTCCCATATTAAGTGGAAATTAATGAGAAGTGAAAATGTCATTTCTAGCATCCAAAAATACATCATGTTTGGTAAGCATAAATGAAAAGTTGGAATTGCATTACATTCCCACTAAGGTTAAAAATCAATTAGGGGAGTGGTATTTGTATTCTTTTATAAAATACAAATAATTTTAGCATGATTTCAATGACGGGCAACTTATGAGATTTAAGTGCCATGAGAAACATGGCTATGATGACAAATATCATTTCTCGATGCTGATTAAAAAAAAAGTGCCATGCGAAACAAGTTATGGAGTTTAATTGCCAAATGAATGAAACTTTGTGGTATTTCAGTGTCATTTAGCCAATAATCAACCTTCTAATTTCATTTACAAGAATGCTCCATTTTTTATTAATGGGTTCAAAAGCATATATATAATATTTACATTGTGTATTGTTAGGTGTTAATTGGTGTACAATTGAAGAGAGTTCAATATTATGTTTGCTTTCTTTTCTTGTCTTTTCTTTTTAATTTGATTAAAATAAATTTTTATATAATTTATATAATAAATATTATTCATGGGGTCCACTAAGTAAGTAGTTGTGATTAGTGAGTTGTAGAGGTTCTCTACAATCAATGATGTAGAGGATCTCTACCGAAAAAATCATTAGGAATTGTGTTCTAATTTCTTTTCTTCTCTTTTTTATTTGTCTTCTATATTCAACGTGCAACTTCTATTTGACGTTGGACTTCCAAATCAATATTTTGATCAATGACTAATTACATTTAATTGCTTATTTTACTTGGTTTGTTTGATTATTTACCTATTTTTGTCCTAATGTATATAGCTATTCATGTTTATTTCAAAATTTAAACATGGGATTCTCAAATTTTGCCAAGAATTATGATCTATATGATTAGTATTATTGACTATTCAGATACCTATCCTCTACATTGTGGTTTTACTAAGTATTAATATTCAAGAACTGAAATGAGGAGTTTCATAGATGTAATAAGAGTTTGTTACGATTATGACTATCACCGGATAAATGTATTAATCCTTTATGTGTATACTTGTTTAATTGTTCAATTATTGTCATTGGGGATGCTTCTTGAGTGCCTTATTCATTAATATATTTTAAAAAGTCTATTTTCATTCATAATTTTTATGTATTTGTAAATATTTAGGTCATCCTTTGAAAGAATATCCTTTTATGGTAGTATAATTTGAAAATTTTAAGTGGAAATTTTGAAAGGAAATAGATTCACACAATATGACGCGGTTGTAGAAGGAATATCAATTTTATCATTGACGAGTTATCAAGCAATCATAAAAATTATTTTTTATTTAAATAATATTCTTATTGGTGCCAAATATACAATGTTATCGATGGATGACTTAGTACTTAGCATGCCATATTTAAGCCTCTAAACTTTACAATTTCTCCGAAAGACAAAAAATTAAAACCAACAAGGTTTTATCCATAGAGACATCCAAAATATTCCAATATATTTTATGATAGCGATAAACTATTTCGATTCTAGATATAATAAAAAAATAAACTGAAAAAACAAGATATCTAACCACACGCGATGCACGTGCATCTTACCTAGTGTTACATACATGCACCATGAGTTGCCGTTTTTCACTATAAACTAACATGATTTTCTAAAGAAGAAGAAAATGATAAATCTCAGTGTTACACGTGAATCTTGAAATGTAATTACCCTAAGTAAATATATCACATGATTTTTTTTATTTTTTATTTTTGTTTTGTTAGAAGTTCATGATAAATGGTGGGTTCCCGTCACCGTCACACCGTTCAACGAGTCAAACAGATCTCACCGACTGCCGCCAAACAAATAAAACTGTGACCCGCAATCTTAACAGAGGCGCACGCTATCGTCAAAATCCATCGCAGGCGCAACTTACCCCCAGCTCAAAGAACAAGTAGCCGCCACGGCCGCTTCTTTCTCCTCCTCTCTTTTTCCCTCGACAAAAATAACAGAGAGCGCGATGTCGGCAAATCTAGGGTTCCGGTTATCGCCGCCGCTCTCCCTCCGCCCTCGAGGTGAATCCCCTCTGCCCTCGTTTTCTTTGAGATTCGCGCTACGCTCCGTCACGAATCTCGACGCGGCGGCGGCGGTCGTTGGTAGCTGTCGTCCGCAGCTCCCGAAGCTCCGGTGCCACGTAGGACGACCGGATCTCCGAGGAGAGGAGGCGGAGGAGGAGGGAATTGGGCGGGAAAAGATCGTGCGGACGTTACTAATCGATAACTATGATAGTTATACTTACAACATCTATCAAGAGTTATCAATCGTCAATGGAGGTTAGATCTGGATGTATTTGATCTTGATTTAGATGAATGTTTCATTGAAATGTTTATTCAGACACCTAAAACTAGTAGTTGAGAATTAGCAGGAAGTTCATTCAGTAAATTTAGCAAATACCTACATATTGAGAAGTGAATTCGCATCGGTTGAGCGTTAATAAACGAAACATGCATTAAAAATTGGAATTTTTACCAGATTCGTAGCTTCTGTTGCATCAACGTTGTGCCTTTTTTTCTGTTTGATATTTCAAACGATGTTTCCTAAGCATATATATTCTGTTTTCTCGCACTTTTAGTGCCACCTGTTGTTATTCGCAATGACGAGTGGACGGTGGAGCATGTTCTCTATTTGTTGTATGAAGAAAAAGCGTTTGACAATGTTGTCATATCACCAGGGCCTGGTTCACCGGCATGCCCAAGAGACATAGGTTGGTATAATTTGCTATGTGCTTCTATACAAATATTGCTAGAGAGGTTGATTTCATGTTCTTTTAATTTGTAGGAATCTGCTTAGAGATACTTCGTAAATGCGAGGATATTCCAATATTGGGTGTTTGTCTTGGCCACCAGGTTCTTCCAATATTGATATATAAATTGTTATGTATCTTTCATTAATGTTTGTCAGCATCATGCATTCGCTTTAGCTACCATCATCTGATTTCTTTCACTATTGAAAGTTGAGGCTGTACCTTAAAGTGCAATTTTGGGTGTATGAGAGTTTGTCCTAGCTATCCTTAAAAAACAAAGATTAACAAATAGGGTTGACCGGGATCAGTCAAGGCATTTACAGAAAATGATTTATAATCGGGATATTAACTTGTTGGATCAAGCTATGGAGATACTGAGTAGCTATAACATATGATTAGGGAGGATATGGGAGTGCCGAGGAACATTCCGTTCTTAATCATTAAACTTATCAACTAACTTTGCATATTATTTGTTAGGGCACGATGAAGAATCTCAAAATAGACTTAAAGAATGCAATCTCTATATGTGACATGGGAGGAGTTGTGTTCAAGTAGACATGTAATATCTAACATTTATTATTATTATTTTTGGGTTATGAGTATAGTTCTTATGTGTTGCATGACCTTATAGATGAATATGCAGTATCCGACATCTTTAATTTTAAATTCTCACAGGCTTTGGGATTTGTTCATGGTGCTAAAGTCGTCCATGCTCCTGAACCAGTTCATGGACTTCTAAGGTAGTTTTTTTATCATTTAAACATCTTTCCATTTAATTGAAAATGTAGTTTGTCTTTCGATAGGAGAAGTCGGACATTTTTCTGTTGTAAGATACTTCTTCTCAAATATTGTTACCTTTATGATCTATGTAGCTTTTCCTAGCTGAGGTATTATTTTAGAAGGTTAGTACACAATAGTTCTGTGCTGGTGCTTATTAAATATGTTTTGTTTTCCAGTGAAATTGAGCACAATGAATGCGACATTTTTCAGGGTATCCCCTCAGGAACAAATTCTGGATTTGAGGTCGGTTCTGAATGGTTATTGTAAATGAACTTCAAAGATTTTGCTTTTCTTTAACTAGTTACTTTGTATCTTACAACAGCCAAAAAAAAAAAAAAGCCAATTCATTGGGGGCTTTCTACGTGAATCCTTTCCTCCATTCAGCTCTATAAGGCGACTTCCTATATCATATTTCACTAATATTCAAGTCCTGCTGTTCTGTTTTTGTTTTGTACAATTACTGTTTTCTTTTTGTGGTCCACACTAACATTCCGCAGGTTAGTCTTTATAATTTTGGAAAAAATGAAGTACTTTTTTTCTAGGAAAATGTACTAGTTAAAGTTAAAGACAAACAATAAACAAAAAGATATTTAGGAGACACTTGTAAAAGTTTTTACTCGTACATTTTTAGAGACTCCACTTTTGGCTGTTTTACAGAAAAGTTATTTGAACTTCGAAATCATTGCTTTAGATAATATACAAATAGATGATGATGCATTAAACAAAATATGAAATTTCCTCTATTGAAGTTGGACGAGAAAGTTTATCATTCTTAACTCTACTAAGAAATATTATGAAAGAGATGGCAATTGTATATGCTGATGGGAAGAAAGTAATTAGCAAGTCCCATTAGGAGTTGTGCTTGATTATAAATGGGTCACTGAGGGTTGGGAAAAAAAGAGTTCATACAACAGTATGGCCATCAAAGCCTTTATCCCGAACTTCTGGGATCTACAACATGAATCTTTTTCTTCCACTTTATTTTTAAGGACCAAATCCATAAATTAAATTAACAACAGATAATATGTAAAGGATGGCTTAATTATATTTGGATACCTAAAAGTTTCCAAATATTTGTACACGTTGATACCCAATAGTTTTAATATTGTTTGCACTAAAGAATCTCCCATTAGCTTGTAGTTGAAACAAGTAATATTTCCATTACAACTTATGTGTAATGATTTTTGTTCAATAATTCCTTTGAGATATAGGCAAATAACAATAATACGTATTTAAGTCTTTTGACTGTAGCTGTTAACACTAGTAAGGTCATTGGGATATTAAATAGACAAACAAACAGTTGGACTAAGGTATGTAAGTGCAAATATTGAAAATGTTTCAGAAGTGTGGTATTAAAAGAACTGTGTTTTGTTTTGTAAAATTAACTTTCATGGTGAATCTGAAAAAATGTTACTTCTGTTAAGAATAGTGGTGAAACTGAGTTTACATCTTAAGGGGGGATCATTTGGAAGTCTAAATAACCTTAAGATGACCGGTAGGTAAGATGCAATATTGGAAAGCATTACGTGTTTTTGAAAACTGCATATTGGGCGGAAAGAAGTAGCACACTTGGAATTTTGTCTTGTTTGACGTTTATCCATCTACTATATGTAAGGTGAACTCTTTAGTGGTATTTGCAATTTGAAATTCAGTCTCATGTCTGCTTTCCTAGGCTCATATAAAGATGAAAAGTTTGCTTAGTATTGCAGGTTTTCTCTATTCTCCTATTTTATAGACTCTCATTAACCATGTTATTTTTTTTTGGAGAAAAGACCGGGGACTCTCATTAACCATTATATACAGCAGCCTTGCTTTTAATAATTCACTCAAATTGAATGTTGTAATATGTGTAACGCGAGAAGACATATTAAATATTTACACACAATAACTTTGCTTATTTTGAATTTCTCTCTATCAAAGACATCGTTTATTTTGCTTATACATGTGCATTGCATGTGACAGAAATGTAGTAGTAGGTAATGGTGCACTCCGTGTACTTGTTCCTTTCCAACTTATAGGTCAAAACTCAATGGTCTTTTGTATAAAGTGTAAGGTTTTAAGGATTGGAAGTGTAAAGGTAATAGCCTCAATTGAAAGATGCAATGCATTAGCCTTCCATATAGGTTATACATTCTGATTTCGATTTTTATGCTTCTGAGTTAAGCAAAATCAGTTGTGTATCAGTTTGATATTTTCATTTGAGGTCTGTTTTTTCACTGTTACAAGTAACATGTGTACATCAATGAGCCACTTCATAATTTATTTAGCATTCATTCCACTTGCAGGTTGTGCGGTATCATTCACTTGTAATTGATGCAGACTCGCTTCCAAAGGAACTCATTGCTGTAGCATGGACCACCTCTGTGCGTCTGCTTTCTCTCAGCATCCAAGAATCTAATTTAAACCTTGGGGTCTTTTTGAATTGAAAATCAACTCCAATCAGTTGTTCATTACTGGTATTTTAGATTGGTGCAGGATTATCAAATGTGAATGATGTTAAGGGAAGAAAGGTTCTTATGGGAGTCAAGCACTTAGATAAGCCTCATTATGGTGTGCAGGTATGCTACTGGGTCGTTAGTAGTGTACTGCATTTAGTTGGTTATCATCTAATTATTGCTTTGACATTCAGTTTCACCCCGAAAGTATTGCTACTCGGTATGGAAGGCAAATGTTTGAAAATTTTAAACAGATGACAGTTGGCTATGGGTTGAGTCATCCTCGCATCAAGAAAGAAAGGTCCATGATTGTGGTAAATTGCAGTTATTTATAAAAATTGAGAAAAAACCATTTTTTTATATTGTACTCAAACCTTTTTTTATTAGCCTATTACATTAATAAGCCCTAACATTTTTTGGGAGACGTTAATTTTTTTGAATCTGTACCTATTGGCTTTGAAAAATAGAACTTCACTGACAGGGTGCAGGTGTCTTATGCATGTCAATCATCAGGACATTCCAAGAGAAAGATATTACATACAAAAGAAGCCACAGAACGCCACCCGCATATATGCAACAATCCACAAATTGCACTTAAGAGTTTCAACGTCAAGCATATCGGATTGCAGTGGAAAAAGATTGATTGCTTAGTGAGTCAGGTTGGGGGTTCACATAATATTTTCTGTGACCTATTTGGTGATGAGAATGCTGAGGACACGTTTTGGTTAGATAGCTCCTCCACTGATCAGGTAAATTCCTGTTGAATTCATTGTATCTTATTTTCATTATTGTATGATGATTTTGAGATGCAATCTCCAAATCTCGTACTTCTGAGCACGTGAACTTGTACTCTTTATATTTATGCACAAGTTTAGTCAAAATTGTAACCTGTACTTTCATGTTAAATCTAGCGACTTGAAATGACTTGATTGGTACAAATCATTTGTATAAAAACTGTAACTTGTTGAATATTTTTCAAATAGTCATTGAGGTACAAAGTTTGTCAATTCAGTTACTTGCTGACTAAATAAAATTTCATCTCCGTACATTGTGTCATAGTTTATGGCTCACCAAACACCATGATGAAATATTGTAGCAATTTTTCATCTCTTATATAAATACAAACATTTGCCCTGCAACTTACTTTAGCTTCTGTTTGCCAGGGTAGGGCACGCTTTTCATTCATGGGTGGTAGAGGAGGATCTTTGTGGAAGCAGTTAACATATAGACTTGTTGATCAGAGGTTTGTATACTATATCAAATTGGCTTGAGAATTACAAACATGTTTAGTTAGTTGGCTTACCATCTTGAATGATCTCATACTTCAAATTTGACAAGTAATCGAATTATTCAGCAACATAACTTGGTTTGTGAACTGATGTTTCTCAGCAAACAAACGTCCATGGCTGGAGGCTACTTGTCAACTCAAGATGGAAAAGGCCATGTGAAGACAGAATTTCTTGCAGATGGTTTATTTAATTTCCTAAACAAGGTAACCAACTTTATGTCTTGCAACATTTTATAAATGTCGGTTACATGAGCTTAAAACAGCATGAACTACCTACTCACCAACAATCCTTTAAACTTCTATATCCCTCTTTGTCTTAGCTATCTTGCCCAAAAGTTTGGCATCAAATCATGTGAAGGGTTGATGTCCTGGCTGATACCTATTTCTAAAAATTTGGTTAATTCTTTCATGGAGCTTTTTTTACTCGAGTCATCTTTCGTAGAATCATAACTAACACTTTATGATGGGAAAAGGCTTAAGGCTAGTTTTCCTAAGTTCTATAAGTAACTTGAGAAATTTCCTTTAAAGAAATATGATGGAAGTAGTTTATGGAGAACTTATTGTGTCTGTATCCACTTTTTTTAAGCCTGGCATGAATGCTCGGTAAGGGAGATGTAGCCTATCTGATATGCATGCACTAATTGGCTACTTGATGGATACTTACTGGATACTTCTATATCAGTTCCCAAAAATTTATTTTTTGTTCAAAACATATCAAAGATGTATTAGAGATGTATCTAAGACTAAGAGGCTAAGATTCTAATACATGAACTGCAGACAAACAATCTCATTATTGTAAGTTTTATATGGTTCCCTTTCTAACTTGAAAATCTTATATGTTATCTGAGTTAGTGTTCTTTTAACCATTATAACCTTGTTTGTGTAGCAATAGGTCTTACATGTATATCAGTACATGTGATGCAGGACAGTCATGGACTATCCATCAAGAGATTTTAAGATCTATTAGAATAATTTTTATTTTAGTAATATTTGAATTCATTCCATGTAATCTTTTATTTTAGTTAGGATTTCTTTAGGATTTGATTTTGAAATCTCTTTCTATTTTAGCTAGGATTTTATTTGATTGCATCTTTTAGTTTTGTTAGGTTTCGATTTGATTAGGATTTTATTTATTTCCTTAAGTGTTTAGTTGCTTTCTTTTGCTATAAATAAGAGATGTAATTCTCCATGAGGAATAGACATTGAATGAATAAAAAAAAATGAGTTTTCTCTCTTGAGCATGTGAGGTGTTCTTTGGCATGTGATTTGCCTGTATTTAGGGTGTGAAGCCCTTGGGTGCGAAGCCCCTATGTGTGAAGCCTAGTACCTATCAAAATCCTCTTCCAACTATCCTTCTTGATCTTCTACAACTCATCTCCATTCAAACAAAGCCCTAACCCAATTTAGACCTAACTTCGCCATCACTGTTCACGTGAACAGTACCCGACACTGTCAAAGCATCTCCACGTTCTACTGTTCATCTGTGAACAGTATCCGAGTGCTGTTCATCTTGGTAGCCTTCTTCGTCATGGAATTTATTCTCATTCTGTCACGTCGACAATTCCTAGCCTCCAGATCGAAGCCCCCGCCCCGCTCCTCATCATTTGGTATCAGAGCCGAAAGGTCCACAGTTATCAGGGGTAAAGTACCACTACCTCCTTCACAAAGGTATGATTTCAATCCACTTAAATTTGGTACCCTATCCTACTTTTTTGGATTTGATGGATATGAGGAGTCCTATGATTTTGACGTCTGGATTTTCAATATAGAAGATGTATTTTCTATCTATGATATGTCAGAACCGGAAATGTATTTATATGCTGAGTGTAGGCTAAAGAGAGAGGCAAAATGTTGGTGGTATAGAAACTATTATCATTCAAACATTCGTTCGTGGACAAGTATGAAAGCTCTTTTAAAGAGGAGGTACTATAGTCCACCATCTAGAAGATATTGTTTCTCTTCAAATTCTGAAGCAAAGCCAACACAAATTCCTCAACCCCGATCAGATGTGGATCTTCAATCAAAAATTGATTTCATTCCAGATCCGAAGCCTCAACTTGAGTCAGACGAGAAAGCAGAGCAAGATCAAAAATTTAATCAAGAATCAAAGCCCGAGTCTGAGCCTGAGCCAGAAATAGATGTAGATCAAAAGATCACTCTAGAGTGCGAGCCTGAACTACAGCCGGAGAAAGCAAATCAGCAGATGGATCCAGAGCCTAAGCTTAAACATGAGTTCAAACCAAAAACAGATCAGTAGATGGATCTAACGCTCGAGCTTGAATCAAACCCAGAGCTCAAGTCAAGCCTAAAATCCAAACTTAAGATCGATACGCCATGCAAACTCCCAGTCCAAGATAATCTGGTTATTGAGTTCGTTATTCCAGACCCTCCACTGCCAACTAAGTATCAGGTTTTACAACTCATATTAAAGACCCTATAACTTATGGCAGAGTAATTTCAACCGGTCAAATTAATCCTTACACTCTCTCACTACAAAACTCGAGGTCGAGTTTTCTCTAACAATGGGAGATTTGATGCAGGACAGTCATGGACTATCCATCAAGAGATTTTAAGATTTATTAGAATAATTTTTATTTTAGTAATATTTGAATTGATTCCATGTAATCTTTTATTTTAGTTAGGATTTCTTTAGGATTTGATTTTGAAATCTCTTTCTATTTTAGGTAGGATTTTATTTGATTGCATCTTTTAGTTTTGTTAAGTTTCGATTTGATTAGGATTTTATTTATTTCCTTAAGTGTTTAGTTGCTTTCTTTTGCTATAAATAAGAGATGTAATTCTCCATGAGGAATAGACATTGAATGAATAAAAAAATTGAGTTTTCTCTTGAGCATGTGAGGTGTTCTTGGCATGTGATTTGCCTTTATTTAGGGTGTGAAGCCCTTGGGTGCGAAGCCCTATGTGTGAAGCCTAGTACCTATCAAAATCCTCTTCCAACTATCCTTCTTGATCTTCTACAACTCATCTCCATTCAAACAAAGCCCTAACCCAATCTAGACCTAATTTCGCCATCACTGTTCACGGAATGAGCATCTCGACACCGCCAAAGCATCTCCACGTTCTCTGTTCATCCATGAACAGATCCGAAAGTGTCGTTCATCTTGGTAGCCTTCTTCGTCATGGAATTTATTCTCATTCTCACACGTCGACAATTCCTAGCCTCCAGATCGAAGCCCCGGCCCCGCTCCTCATCATTTGGTATCAGAGCCGAAAGGTCCACAGTTATCAGGGGTAAAGTACCACTACCTCCTTCACAAAGGTATGATTTCAATCCACTTAAATTTGGTACCCTATCCTACTTTTTGGATTTGATGGATATGAGGAGTCCTATGATTTTGACGCCCGGATTTTCAATATAGAAGATGTATTTTCTATCTATGATATGTCGAGCAGGAAATGTATTTATATGCCGAGTGTAGGCTAAAGAGAGGCAAAATGTTGGTGGTATAGAAACTATTATCATTCAAACATTCGTTCGTGGACAAGTATGAAAGCTCTTTTAAAGAGGAGGTACTATAGTCCACCATCTAGAAGATATTGTTTCTCTTCAAATTCTGAAGCAAAGCCAACACAAATTCCTCAACCCCGATCAGATGTGGATCTTCAATCAAAAATTGATTTCATTCCAGATCCGAAGCCTCAACTTGAGTCAGACGAGAAAGCAGAGCAAGATCAAAAATTTAATCAAGAATCAAAGCCCGAGTCTGAGCCTGAGCCAGAAATAGATGTAGATCAAAAGATCACTCTAGAGTGCGAGCCTGAACTACAGCCGGAGAAAGCAAATCAGCAGATGGATCCAGAGCCTAAGCTTAAACATGAGTTCAAACCAAAAACAGATCAGTAGATGGATCTAACGCTCGAGCTTGAATCAAACCCAGAGCTCAAGTCAAGCCTAAAATCCAAACTTAAGATCGATACGCCATGCAAACTCCCAGTCCAAGATAATCTGGTTATTGAGTTCGTTATTCCAGACCCTCCACTGCCAACTAAGTATCAGGTTTTACAACTCATATTAAAGACCCTATAACTTATGGCAGAGTAATTTCAACCGGTCAAATTAATCCTTACACTCTCTCACTACAAAACTCGAGGTCGAGTTTTCTCTAACAATGGGAGATTTGATGCAGGACAGTCATGGACTATCCATCAAGAGATTTTAAGATTTATTAGAATAATTTTTATTTTAGTAATATTTGAATTGATTCCATGTAATCTTTTATTTTAGTTAGGATTTCTTTAGGATTTGATTTTGAAATCTCTTTCTATTTTAGGTAGGATTTTATTTGATTGCATCTTTTAGTTTTGTTAAGTTTCGATTTGATTAGGATTTTTATTTATTTCCTTAAGTGTTTAGTTGCTTTCTTTTGCTATAAATAAGAGATGTAATTCTCCATGAGGAATAGACATTGAATGAATAAAAAAAATTGAGTTTTCTCTCTTGAGCATGTGAGGTGTTCTTGGCATGTGATTTGCCTTTATTTAGGGTGTGAAGCCCTTGGGTGCGAAGCCCCTAGGTGTGAAGCCTAGTACTTATTAAAATCCTCTTCCAACTATCCTTCTTGATCTTCTACAACTCATCTCCATTCAAACAAAGCCCTAACCCAATCTAGACCTAATTTCGCCATCACTGTTCACGTGAACAGTACCCGACACTGTCAAAACATCTCCACGTTCTACTGTTCATCCATGAACAGTATCCGAGTGCTGTTCATCTTGGTGGCCATCTTCGTCATGGAATTTATTCCCATTCTGCCACGTCGTCGACAATCCCTAGCCTCCAGATCGAAGCCCCCGCCCCGCTCCCCATCAACATGTATCATAGATTTTTAGAATATGCTATATCTACATACCTATAGCATATCATATCCGTACTAGTGCAACCTAACCATTGTTCTCTACTTGTTTCTTTTATTTCCCGCTAGAAACATTTTAGAAGAGATATGGTAGTATCCTCTCCTTCCTCATCTTCAGGACAATAAAAGAGAGAAGAAAAATACTATTTGAGGTATTTCTACCTTTCTTTCAGGGCCAACTACCCAGAATGTTACGCTGCAGAAGCCTTATCGCATAGGAGTTACATAGGCACCCTTGAATAACTTTAAAGTTTACTCCTGCTGAAGTTAAACCACTTCTGTTACTTCAATACATGGTGACAATTTTATAAACGAACAATCAGTTGAAGGTCAATGAATATGTGACTATCCATTATTGTCCTTTATCATTATCGCCTCTTGTAGTTTAATGTATTCAATATCCATAATTTCATGTGTTTAGGTGATGTAAGTTATTGTGGGGTCGCATAAATCTTTTTTTTTTTAATCTTCCTGTAATGTTACTTTCTGCCAGGAACTTCAATCATTCTGCTATGATAAAGAAGATTATGAAGGATTGCCCTTTGACTTCTTTGGTGGATTCATAGGCTACTTTGGGTATGTTAACTTAATTATTTTGTATTACAATTATTGCACTACCTGTATGTTTGACCCTGTAACTATTTGACAACTCCACAACTTTAGTTTGTGGTTCATAGATCTTTACTCCATAAACAACCTCAACGCAAATTATGCTTTTTTTACTGGTCCCGATAATAAATTTGCATAAAACTAATGAATAAAAAAAGAGAAGGGTAAATGATTCCTTAACCTGGCTACATTAGGAGGTTTTAACCATAGAGGTTATTTTCTCTGTTAAGGAAATTCATTAAAATGTTTATAATTCTGCAGTTAGTTTTAAAGACAGCATATGAAAGCTAAGGGCTTAAATGGAAATAGTTTAATGTTTCTTCTTTATATGTACATTTGTGGCATTTTATTTGGTTATTCATATTACTTCTTTTCAGGCCATTGCCATATCACTATACATACAGATCTCATGTTATTGAGTCTTAGACTTCACAATGAAACTTGTTCAAGGTCATCTAAGTCGAGTATTCTCTGATCACACACTATTGAGATTGCCATGGGCTTGTGTGAAGCAAGGATGCCTTGGTGAATTAATGTGAGTGTGCTCCTAGTTACTGTGTACTTACACCAGTAAATCAACCTTTGGTCCTTAATATTGACATGTGTGCCATGTGGAACCAAATTAGACTTGAGGTACACCGTACATGATGTTTTACAATTGTGAATGAGCATGATGCTGAGGTGATTATCGTGGAGAGTGTTTTTTGGATTCAGATTCAAGTTGAGTAGAATCGAGCTGAACAATCTCTCTCACACGTCTTGGCGGAAGAGGAGAAGGAAAAAAAAAGTATGATTTAGAGTTTTGCCCGGTGACGTTGCTCAAGTGAACATATGGAGTAGCTGATTTTTATTTTGACAAATAGTTTGGTTGCATTCTTTTCAGCAGTGACCTTAACTTGTTTAAGATACTCATCAATAGGCTTAATTCAACCACTCCACCATTATACTCAGATTTGACTTGCATGAGAGACATACTTACACCTTTTAACACTTGTTTACCATTGCACAGGTACAATCTGAAAGTTGAATGTGGCGCATCATCTAACAGATACAGCTCGAAAGCTCCTGATGCATGTTTCTTCTTTGCAGATAACCTTGTTGTAGTTGATCACAGCAATGGTGATGTGTATATCCTTTCCATACATGACATTTATCATCGAGACACTGAAAAGGGATCAGAAGAAATCAAAAGAGAGCATCAGTGGTTGGATGAAACTGAGAAAAGGCTTCTCAGGTTAAAAGCTACAGCTTCCCGAAGGCTGAATAAGAAAACATCACAAAGAGGATCACATATTTCATTTAAGAAAAGCTTTGTTGTTGAGAAATCAAGGCAACAATATATCAAAGATGTCCAGAAGTGTCTGAAGTTAATTAGAGATGGAGAGAGCTATGAGCTTTGTCTTACAACACAGATGAGAAAGATAATCAAAGACATAAATTATCTGCAACTCTATCTTAACTTAAGAGAACGGAATCCAGCCCCTTATGCAGCCTGGCTAAATTTTTCGAAGGAAAACTTATGTATTTGTTGTTCCTCGCCTGAAAGGTTTCTAAGGTTGGATGGGAATGGTAAACTTGAAGCAAAACCTATAAAGGGAACTGTTGCTCGTGGAAGAACACTCGAGGAAGATGAACATCTTAGACTTCAGCTGAAATGCAGGTAAGGTTATCTTCTAACCAACCATCCAGCATTCTTGATTTAGGGATTTACAACATCTGCCAGATCTTTTTTCTAAGTATATGTTCATGGCTTTTCTCGAGTTGACTGATTCAAAATTGTTTTCTTATGATCAATTTTATCAATATCTACTAACTGATTTAATATGTGATTATCTTTAATGCATATATTAGTTTGAAAATTTAACATTGTACTTGTTTAATAGATCACTTGTCATTATGGTTTTGCATGTATTTAGTGGTTCTCTTTAAAATAATTTTACCTCAGGATAGTTTTTCATAAGTGCTTTAACATTTTCCTAGATATTTACATCATATACACTGTAATGTTCCCTAGATATGTACAAAATTTCATTACGCACCCAAGTATGAATAAGCGTTCATGAAATCCTGTGCAGGTTGTCATGCCCGTTTCATGTATGTATTCCTTTTCTTTTATCTAATCCATTTTTAGTGAGTACTGATAATTTTAAAATTTAATATAAATGACTCCGCTTCTATGGTATAGTTTCTGTTAGAAAAGGAGATTAATTGTTCAACACCTAAGCCCAAAGCAAAAACATTTTCTTACCATTTTTTCGAACTCTCTCTCTTGAACTAGTAGGTAAATGACAAGAAAAATCTAACTTCAAGTTCACCTATAAACCTCTACATCCAGTGAGTGTCAAGACTGAAATTCAAGAGTCTTGTAGCTTCTCTTTATTGTTGCTAATGTTTCAATGACTGTACTCTTAAGCGTTAGTCAATTGGAACATTTTACAAGAAATGGGATAATTGTTGAAGTGGGATAATTTTTTGAAAGTGGGATATTTAGTGGGATAATTGGGAACAATTTTTGAAGTGGGATATTTTGATAAAATGATATGGGATAATTTATGATAATCAAGAAGTATATTTATTCTTTTTATGATGTAACGATTATTTTATATTTTTAAACTTACAATTATTTATTAAATCCAAACTTACTATTATTTATTAATAATTGTTTAATATAATGTTATTTATTGTTGAATAACTTTTGGTTGGAAAACTATATATTGTTAGTAATTATTATAATAATAATTTGTAATTTTTATTTTTATGAATTATTACAGTACAAGTCTAAAATTTAAAGTTTTTTTCTATTTTCTTACTTTTTACACCCCAATCTCTTTCCCTCAGATCTTAACAATAATTTTTAATAGATTATGGATCTATGGTTTTTTACTTTAAAATAATTATATAAATCTAATGTTCAGTAAAAAAAGCATATAAAGAAAGGAGTAAGAGCAGAGGTGATCTAATCTGATAGCATGATCAGATCATGGCTATGGCTATGATCATCGGAGGAAGAAAGGATGGAGAAAGAAAGAAATCTGAAAAATAAATTTAAGAATTAAATATGAGACTTTTAGTTTTTACCAAGTAGTTCGGTCTAAAACTTGGGATAATTTGAGAGAGTAGAACTCTCATTTTTGTATAGAGAAATGAAAAATGTGGGATAATTTTTTTAGCATTATCCCAATTCTAATTATGTTCTAGTTCTAATTGACTAACACTACAAAATTTTATCATAGTTCTAGTTTTAATTGACTGACACTATACAGTTTTATCCCATAAATTATCCTAGTTCTAGTTTTTAGTTCTATTTGGCTAACCTCAATTAGGTTATTCCAGCTCTTAATTTACACAAAAGTTTATGGCGAATGAAAATCTCCTTCAACTTGGTAAGTCCATATCCTAGCAATACAAGCTCATTTACTGTTTCTTTTCTTTCAACAGCAAGAAGGACCGAGCTGAAAATCTTATGATAGTGGATCTTCTGAGAAATGACCTTGGCCGAGTTTGTGAACCTGGTAGTGTCTCTGTGCCTCACCTTATGGAGATAGAATCATATGCAACTGTTCACACAATGGTTAGTACAATCCAAGGACAGAAGTCATCAAACATAAGTCCAGTCGACTGTATAAGAGCTGCATTTCCTGGAGGTTCAATGACAGGGGCACCGAAGCTAAGATCAATGGAACTTCTTGATTCACTTGAGAACTCCTCTCGTGGTATCTACTCAGGCTCTATTGGATTCTTGTCATATAATCAGACTTTTGATCTCAATATAGTGATCCGGACTGTCATTATTCATGAGGGTGAGGCTTCAGTTGGAGCCGGAGGGGCGATTGTTGCTCTTTCAAGTCCAGAAGAGGAGTATGAAGAAATGATGCTGAAAGCAAAGGTACCAACTATGGTTGTTGATGAGTATACTACAAGTGTAGATTCCTTGGGCAGAAATGTCGAGGTGGCAATGTGAAAGGAAGCAAGACTTGATTATTGTGGATGAATTTTCAAGAAGGCCGTGTGAGAAGATGGTGGAATATACACATACTTTACATAGGAACTAAATGATTAAAAGGCCAAGCATCAATAATGAAGTCGATGAATACAATGGAGATCGTAGGAACATGGATGATGCAATTTATACACTCACCTGAATTAGCCAATTGATTTGTATTCTTTCATTATATTTACATGTATCCCTGATTGTGTTCTGGCATTGCAATAAGGAAGATTGAAGCTTTAATGTATTGTAACCTCCATATATATATATATATATATATATATATATATATATATATATATATATATATATATATATATATATATATATATATATATATATATATATATATATATATATATATATATATACACAGATTGATAAGCAAATAAGTTCGGTATATTTATCTGACATCTTGAGGTCAGAGATTCTGAGTAGTTGAATGTCTTAATGCACTGCCCTCGTAATCAAATATACTCGTGTACGTCTGAACTCTGTAGCCTTCATCTCATGGAATACCTGGGTTTACCATCAATCTTATCTGATTTCAATTGCTACAGGTGTGACATCAGATGTTGAAAATAATGTCTTAATAAATAGTTGAAAGATGCGACTCCTAAATAGAATAGAATTACAGGATGAATTTCTAAATAAGAGTTCATAAAAACTGGTCTCAGTAGTTAGTCTTGATTCAAATCTTGCTTGCGTAAGAACATCGTT
The DNA here is from genome assembly GCA_012295165.1 of Asparagus setaceus. NCBI lineage: Eukaryota > Viridiplantae > Streptophyta > Magnoliopsida > Asparagales > Asparagaceae > Asparagus > Asparagus setaceus. The sequence continues at coordinate 61,306,063 of CM022705.1, read as the reverse complement.
TTTGTTTTCGTTCTCCTATCAAGATCAACAAAAAATCTAGTCCCTTTTGAGCACTCAAAATGTCACAGACAAATTCAATGCTAAGAACGTGCATCACTTTTTCCATTATCCTTGCACATGAGATCATGTGATTTCCTGTTAGAAGCAGTAATATTATAAATAAATTTGATGTACTGCATCACTAATACTCACCGTCTGAAAATACATATGCATTAGTTCAAGTAAGTTTATGTTGGATTTTTTAACTGGCCATTCCTTTTGTCTTGATTTCATGCGTTTCCTGATCAGTACAAAATTATCGGGGTTTCGTGCGATTTTGAAACTTATCGGGGATTTACTGCAAAATGCTGTCTTCTTTTTTTTTGGGGTGTGAGGGTTTAGTGTAATTTACCCTAAAAAGTAAGATCTGACAACTTCAATGAGATCTCTTGATGATTGAGAGAACAATGGGATGTAAATCTCCATATTCTCTACGGCATTAACAATATTTATTCTTCTCTATGTATTTACAATATGCTCATCACATCTTGAAATTCAGTACTTAAACATTCTCTCACAGTTAGAATTTTCTGAAACCCTCACCATATATCTCTACCGGTTTGGTTAAAATCCAATCACATTATCTGTATTAGCAAAATTACTGCAGTGTTGACAACTCTTACAAAGTAATGCTGCTTCCTAAAGAAAAAGCACTTTACAGAATATATTATTAACCACTCCAACAATATTTAGTCACTCTTTCTTCTTCTTCTTCTTTCTCCTTTATATATGTTGTTCCTCAATTGTGAATAAATATTTTAACTTTTCCTTTTCTCTTTCTATCAGGAAATTAGAGAAGTTACTACTTAGTAGCATGGGCCTAAAACTAGACGTTAGATTTGTTATTGTCGTGTCGGGATCATCTTCTGAGCTCATTTTGATAAAAATTCAGTGATGAGGGTCTGTTGGTCTCTGATGAAAAGCAATTTTGTACTAGGTTTATTCGGTACATGTCAGGTTCATCTTAAAAAATTACACATTGAAAACAAATAATAAACAGAATGAGGATGCATTGCTGAACATATTTGTGCATTCATTCTGAGGAATGTCTTCGGTGGGATATATGAAGACCGGATAATTTCTTCTTCGGTTCTTGCACGAATAGAAGAATTTCTCCATTCTAATAAAAGAGAGGGAGGAAGAATTAGGTCCTTTTGTCAGCTCATGGTAAAAGACTGAAAATCTGAGAGAACAGTAGCAAATATGATCTATAAGAGGAGAAGATACCAAAAGTTATTATGAAAATTAGCTTAGATACAAAATCAAGGTAATCTTGAGGGAAAAAGATTTCATAAGTTTGTGTATAAATTTCCGACAGAATCACTTGAGGAAGCAAAATTTGAAAGCCAACACTAAATTTTTTAAAATAAAGGTAACTCAAATTCCAGTCATCCTGGAATATATATTAACTTTTATTAGAGACCCAAAAGACTCCTAGTATGACATGATGACATATTGACATGTAGCATTACAAGAAAGACAAATTGTTACATTACAAATAGCGTACTGAACTTCAAAAATGCACTTGGTTTTCTCAGTAGTAATAATTTTATGGATTGGAGACATGGAATTGGATCAGATATGCAATTTTGGAAATTGCATCCGATATATGGAATATTTTTCCTATCCTAATGTTTTCTTATCATCTCAACCTGAAGTTAATTTCTGACATGCCTGACACACGCGTCCCATTTGGGTTTTCCTTGAATTTGATTGTCCCAAAATTCCCAAATCAAAACGTTTGAACGAGAAACATATATATTATATAAAGTGGGAAAAAGTCTTTCAGAAGATGCACAATCATAATATTTCTTCTCTTCAAAAAACACATATAAACCACAATGCCTAGTGCTTTCTGGAATTTGACAATTTACTTGCAGTAGGACTCATTTCAACAGGACACTTTTATAGGCCATATTTATTACAATCAATAGCCAAACTATTTGTGGGGCAACTACTTGAAAATTTTTCATTTGAAAGGTTCAATGTTAATTAGGTTAAAGGGAAAACTTCATCTATTGTTCCAAACATAAACAAACTGTAATAACACTTATCAATTTTTTCTTGGGTCCGGCAGTCATTAAGGGCTCATCTGCAATTTATCAGTTTTAGATAATTAGCGAAGAGTGAATTAATGCTGAGATACTGCAGCTTGTCAGATGTACTTCTAATGGGAGTTTAGCACAGAACTATCATAAGGTTTTTTCCTGAGTCCAACAGTCATTAAGGGGTTGATTACAGTTTATCAGTTTCAAGTAATTAGCAAAGAGTACGTAGTTCTGAGATATAGTGCATCATGTTAGATGTAGTCCTATTTCGAGTTTAGCACAAGAACTATGATTTGAAAAACATCAATTCAGTTGATTTCAGTTGGCTTGTTGAAATCTACCTATTTAAAGACAATCATGATTGAGTAAATTTTGTCAAAAAAGGAAACTTTGGTCAAGTGTCTGATACTTTTCACAAAGTCCAAACCCATTGAGATTCATTTATCAGTATCCGCTCATATATACCAAGCATGAAAATGCTTTCCAGTAGAAAGAGACAAAGTCTAAGATATCATGTATGAACAAAATCTTCATTGTGCTAGTGGATTGTTTCTAAAGATATTTTTTTTCATGTAATGTTCTGCTATAATTAATCTGCATTACTCTAAATCCTAATTGTAGCATGTTTCTGATGCCATTGGCATGTGCAAACTTATCATTAACTTTTTCAAGGGGTTCTTAATCACATTCCTCTCAAAGCTACAAAATTTTAACTTGTAATTGGATTTCTAGATTTTAGTGGAAAGGTTCTCTCTTGCCTGATTATAAATCTGAAAGGGTACTGATCATTTAGATCAAATGTTGAGCAAATAAGGTGCCTACCTCCAACCCCTCTTATAAAATGAGAATTTTTCTCCAATGACTTATCCCATCACAAGCAATGGACCAACTTTCCAAGTTCCTCTTTCAAAGTAGGGCACCAAAAGAAGCTGATACACAAAGATAGGAAATATGCACACTGAGTAACACTACAATTTCTGTACTTCCATGATGTTTAATGGACTTGTTTGCATTCCACCAAAGTGTCATTTCAATCTTATGAGCATTTTTCAATCATGTAAATGCTTAGTACAAGAAACATATCCATATATTTACTAAATTTGTACATAGATCTGTTCCTTGTCATTTTTCAATCAAAGAATGCACCTTCAAGTTGGCATCTGCTGTTCCTTTGAGCTATATTGGCAGATTGGACATACTCCGAAACCATCGCTTACTTGTTAAGAATACAAATATTATCAGAAGACCCACATGGGAGAAGAGTATTTTGAGTCATTCATGGAAAAGAGTAGAGAAAAAAATATAGGGACAATTAGAAGATTGCAACTGTTTTCTACTTGGATCAGAACGAAACACTCCCCATACGAGAGATGTTCTGATAAGATTTGTATTCTGGTTGGTCGGAAAAATATTTTGAATCGAAATGGGCCCTACAACACGAAAAGTGGTAGCTACAATTAAAAAAAAACAATAAGAAAAAGAAAAACAATGGATATCCCATAAAATCTTCTCTCTAAAAAGATTTAACAATTTAGGGATGTGAAACAAATTCGTAATGGGACTTACTGCTGTTTGTCTGTTTATTTGTAGATGTGTATATAATTTTTTATTTTTTTTTAAGGCTGGTTCAAAGCACTTGTACTATCCCCTGCCAAAAAGAAAACTGACATATAAAACCCCTTTCTCTTTTCTCTCTTTTTAACTGAGACAAGAAACAAAGAACCAAGCCCTAGCCCTTGAGAAGAGATTGAGAGAGCGAGGGAGGGAGAGGGAGAGGGAGAGCAGGGATCCTCTTTGTTCTCATGGGTAAAATTTCGCCTCTTTCTTTTTCTCGTCAATTTATTTGCATTATATTTCCAGTATTTTACTTTAAAATCTCGTTTATTTTCCCCTCTTCCTGTTGCCATCTTGTTTATAGCCATGTTTATAGCAATATTTGATGATTGCATGTACCAGGAAATATCAATATTTTCATTATTGGGACCTTTTAGATTGTTGGGTTTGTGCACAAAGTCTTGAAACCCTAGATTAGGAGTACTATAATTGGGAGAGATGATATTTTGGTTTGTGAGGACAAGAATCAAATTTTTGAGAGAAAGGTTGAGTCTTGGGTTTTTTCTTAGTTGCATGTTTACCAAAAGTGTCACTAAACTCTAGTTGAATTAGATGTATTCTAGTTTTTGATGGAGGAAGAAGATACAGCATTTGGGTAAATAGAGGCAATTGAAACAAAAAAAAAGTAATAATAAAATGAGGATTCTAGGTTTATTTAGAAAACTGCTTCGAGATTGTTAGGTCATTGGTTCCAAGTCCAATTAATGCAGAAAAACCCATGAAATGTTGAACCCATGAAATAAGTTCCAAAAGTTGTCTCCTTAGTGATCAATTTGGGGGATGGGCTGCTAAATACCCAAGGTACTCTTTGTTCCTTTTACTCTCCTTACCTCCTCTTATTTATTCCCTTACTTTTCATCTGTCTGTTTGAATTTAGGCAGAAATTGATTTGTTTATTGGCCTTTTGGATAAGTGTATACTAGAGCTATTTCTAAACATTTGAAATTAAAAGCCAAACATTCCCAGACTGTAGATTTTAACATTCCAAATGAAAGCCAACACAATAACAATGAAACTGCCCAAGCGAGCAGTTATCTTGTGTTTTTCATAGGGGTGAAACAGCCGATTTAGGCACTCCAACCACTCAACCTATGCATTCTTACTGTCTCATAGAAATGGATGAAGACAAGTAAAAGATAAAGAATAGAAACAGTATGAAGTTTTATGGAGAAAGATTGTCAATCTTCTTTTTATCTTCCACCACCATGCACTATCCCGAGGCTCACAATCTTGAAGTTTACGAAATGTACCTGCCTATGCTTCTGTATAGAGGTCGAAATATTTATAGATTGGTTGGAATATCTGGGTGTATACCCCTATTGAACCCGACTTACTTCAATAAAATAAAAAAAAAGCTCTGTTGGGTCGGATTCAGTTATGACTTTTAACGTCCCCACCCCATGCTCCCAATAACTCAATATAACCTTAATTTGCCTCTCTTTCGTTCTCAGGAAATAGAATTTGCATCTTGCTGGGGAGGCAAGGGTGTCTGTCGCTTGTGGGCATAATGCTAATACTAATTTATTTATTTCTTCTTTATCCTCATTGTCCTTTCCTTTTCTTCTTCATCTCCAGCTTCTTTCACATTTATCACCTATTGCAGTGTGGCAAATCCTGAAAATTTAGGATATGATACCTTGTGAACATGAAGACATCAATAATAATCGTGTGCTTGTAGATTAGTGCTCTTTGTCAAAAACAATGAACTAGTAATGGTAGTCAACAAACGACCATTTAGATATCATAAAATAAATTAAGGATATAAATATCCTTAATACAGGAAACTAAGACTAAACGTGTCAGGAGATTAATTCAGCTAAAGATGAATTTTCTTGAATTGGATGATCGACAACATCCTAAAGGATCACACAAGAAATGAGTGTTCTCATATAAAGCTGATGCATAAAAATAGACTGTTTAGACCTTGTGTGCTGGAGATCAATGTCCATGCTAGCTAAGAATGGTCCTATCATAGTTCAAGGAGCAATAGTCTACGATTGACTAAAGTAAACCTGATTGAAGAAGTATAAGAATACAGTAACAGTTGCTAATTTAACAACGGGATGCCTTTTAGTAGAATTGAACATGATTCAAGCAGCTGACCTCAAAATTGGGATTGAGCTCTATTGTTTTCATCATTCTGGTGGTCATAGTTGTTTATAAGGTTGAACCTCAATCGTAGAACTTTGCCTGCTAACTGAAAATAACTATTGATACATGCCAAGATTCTAGCATTTAGCCCTGAGTTTTCATTTCAGATGTAAATCGAGGCATACTACTGACTGCTTTATTGGACAATGTGCGCTGTATGCAGGGGTTTGCCTTTGTGGTGCTTTGTTACCTGGACCCGGAAATCTTCAATCAAGGTTAGAGATGTAAGATTATATGCATTCATTTGGTTTGCTTTCTTTTCAATTTGCTGAAAATTTAGCTTCTCTCACGATAATCGTTATTGGGTTTATGATGACTTCATTCTGGGACATCTACATCATCCCAACATTTTACATACCCCTAATGCCATGAGAAATTCACTATCACAGTATAGTAGGATTGGTACATTGATTCCTTTATGTAAGTAATTGATGAAAATTATTTGTCCCGCATCCTCTATAGTTAATGCAGGACTGTTATTTATGTTAATCTAACTGATTGTCATAAACGGAAAAGCTTTGTATTTTTACTGCTTGATATCTTCTTTTACATTCCATATGTTATTGCTTGCATGCTCCAATTGTGTTGGACTGCAAGTTAATTTTATCTCTAGCATCCTAATGTAATGATTCTATGCTCATTCCTTATTCAGTTATTCTACACACTCCATTCATGCAGGCAGTGAGTTAACCCAAAACAGTTCATATGAATTCCGTCTTAGACTTTCTTCCCTGAAATATGCATTAGGAGGCATCATCATAGTTCGGGTTCTCTTAACACCGGGAACAGGTGATAATAATGTTAATTCAGAGAGCTCTTCCAAATTATCTAGGCACTGAACTGCCTTTTGCATCTGATCTTGGAAAACAACAGAACATGGAGCTATTGGGTGATCAGTTACCTTGTGGTGGAATTTGGCAGAAGTCATCGAGCAATAAACCTCCTTTGAACAACAGTGGAAAATCTACTTCTAATTGGGAAGAAGGAAGTAAAATAATGTCCTCTGAAGTTGTGGAAATTTCAAGAACTAGTTCTGATATTTCAGATAAGGATATGTCCACCAACTTTGCATCTAAACGGGATGGCTTTGTGTATAAACGGACGCGGCTGAGGAGTAACACTATTATGCCGGATAAGGATAAGCTGACCAACTCTGCATCTAAATGGGATGGCTTCGTGTATAAAAGGAAGCGGGTGAAGAGGAACAATATTATGTCCGATAAGGACATGTTCACAAACTTTGCGTCTAAATGGGATGGCTTTGTGTATAAGCGGAGGCAGCTGAGGAGGAACACTGTTACTTTGCTGTCAGAAGAAAATGCAATAGATCATGACGACGGAAGTAATGGTCATAATTCGAGTATTGTTTCCACAGGAAATCCGTTGACAGTGCAAAAGAACGCTCTTCCCAAAGTTCCAGTATTCACTAAAGGCGGCTCCTTCAGACAGTCTTTAGATTGTGGAAAATCATCAATTTCTGAGCAGAACCACGTACAGAAGTCCAATGTCACTCCCTGCTTGCAGATTATTGGGGCAAAGAATTCAGCATTACTTGAGTCAAAGCAAAACAACAGACTTTTTGTGGTCGCTCTTCCAGCGGAAACATCTGATATACACATGAGCTGTTCGTCATCAAAATCAAACACTGCACGACATTCGCCTATCATAAAGACTGAAGTAGACTGTGGGGAGTGCTCTTCATCAGATACCATTGTGAAAGAATCACTTGAGGAATTCACCTCAGCAAGGGAGTACTGCATCTCTGTCCTAAGAGAGCATGGGCTTCTTGTGGGGATGAACACCAAGCACACTTGTGCTTCTTCTGAAGTCCTGGGTGTCAATGATGACAACATTTCTCGACCTTGCAAAATTTGTGGCCTGCCGGAAAATCCACTGAAAATGCTAATTTGCGACCACTGTGAAGATGCCTTTCATGTCTCTTGCTGTCAGCCAAAAGTAAAAAAGCTTCCAGTCGATTATTGGTTTTGTCAACCTTGTTTCAAAGAAAGACCCAAGGGCTTGTTGGAGAAGAGTTCTGGAAAGTCAGCTAACATTTTGTCTGAGCACATATATAGGGAGTCAGGAGGCCTTATATCATGGATGTTGAGAGACAATGAACCATATAAGTCTGATGTTCGAATTGGCACAGCTTTTCAAGCAGAAGTTCCTCTGTGGACTGGACCAATTTCAGAGTATGTCCTTCTAATATGTCGTGTTTTTAGTTCTCACTACTTTTATGTTTGTCAATGCAAAGAATATAAGCATAGATTTATATCAAAGAAAGTAAACTGCATGCTATGGCCTGCTGTGAAGTTGAATCGTATGGTTTGGCTCTTTGATCCCTTATAATGTTTTTGTTATGTTTCAATAGGCTTTCTTTTTTGTGGTGTCACTAGTATAAGTTAGAGGCATGCATATTCATATGCATGAGATATTTCTCATGGTTCATGCATTTCATGTTCCTTTAGTTAGGTTTCTTCACCCCTCATTCCTGTTTGGAGGAAATATATAAAACAATAAGTCAGTTTCCTCATATCATTTCTATTTCTCATAACTTCCTTTTCAGCTATCCGTTTTGAAAAGTTTTCTAATATACAATGGAAAAAAACAACATTACATTGGAAGTGTCATATTAAATGATTTACCCATTATGCAGAATTCTAGACACTTTATGTGTTTTGCTTTAAAACATGATATTCAAGTCACATTGTTTTGATAAATCAAAATTGGTCAAGGATCCCTGTTCCTTTTTTCCTAAAATTCATTGCATCACTTACAAGTGACAACTTCAAACTCATTATTTCTCATCACAGCATAATATGGAATACAGTACTAACCCTTTTTAGGTGCCTTTGCTTTCTGAACCTTGAAAACTAAGGTTCTTGTTCCTGCACTTGTCTTTATCGACTCTCAAGTATCTGCCATTAGCAGTGTTTTAAAAATCGGCCGATTTTATCGATTTGTCGTCGATATATCAGGTTTGGGTCATGACTGTTTTGGCCGATTTTTCCCGATATATCGGTGTGAATCCAATAAAGCGGCCGATTTCTCGTGGTCTAAAAATCACCCGATTTTCTACAATATACAATCAAAGTGAACTGGTTCGGGTTTGGAGACAAAAACTCTCTTTTTTCCATACCCGACCCACATCCACTGAATAAAAACAACGCTATGCTATTCTATTCCGCATCCCCTAAATAAGAACAATTGGTTAGTGATCCTAAACATGTGTTATTTACATATTAGTATGTTTTTATTTCATTAAATGTGTTTAGATTACATTTTAGGACATTATATTATATATACTCACCATCCGATATGACACTCCGATTTTTACTGCTTATCCCCGATAAGATATGAATTTTGGTTGTCGGATATATTTTCGATAACCGATAATTAAAACTTTGGCCATTAGTGCATTCTAGGTTGTAGATCTTTGAAAGAAATTTGCATTGAGATGATATAGATGTTAGAAATATTCTCACTTTGTTTAATCTCTTCTTTTTATACAAAATTTGTATCAGACGAACTATTCCTCTTTTGATAAAACTAGGTTGCTTTTTTTTTGGGGGGTGGTATTAGCCCATTATTTCATGAGGTACTTTAATCTGTTGTTTTTCTATGTAGAGATTGTAACTATTTCAATGAACACTTGGAACTGGATCTTACTGAATGTGCCAGTCTCAATGTAAGCTTAAGATTTATTCTGATAATGTACTTTGAATATGCTATCATGCCTTACGTACTTTTGCTTAAGCATTTCATCTCATATGTAGGTCCGGAATTCTGAAAACCCATTACAATCTACCTCTTTTGGTAACTGGATTCAATGTCGAGAAGTTATACACACACACAGAAAAGACAAAGGAACTATATGTGGAAAGTGGCGCAGGTAAATTATTTATAAGAGTCGCTTTCAGAACATGATTATTTCCAGTTTTTTAATGTCTACAACTAATATGTAAGAAGATTCAATTTGTTAGAATTTCATTCTGTTTTTACCGATTGCAACCAACCACCTTGACCTATTTTCTGATGAAATTTAAACTGAAATTCTTAGAATACCTTAAAAATACACGTTTCAAGGACTAGGTTTGGTTAAGAAGCCATGTCACATGCCTGTCAAGTGTGTTTTAAGGGTATTTTGGGAATTTTAGTCAAAATTTAATTAAAAAATAGGTCAAGGGTAGGTGCACAGCATGACTTAACGGCAGCCACAGAGTCTATATTTGCGGGTGGTCTTCATATAATCACCCTATTTTTAAAGGTGGTTTATGTGAAAAAACCTTTTTTTAAATTTCATCTATATTAATGGTTTTCATCTAGTCCAATGTAGATGCACAACATGACTTAACTGCAACCGTGGAGTCTATGTTTGCAGTATTCTTGCTTACCAAATAAATACTAGTACCTATATCAATACTTCTTTCTGTCATTTGGAAAGATAATTTGATATTAATCATTCAATTTCCTTAGATTGCTAGAAGTTAATTGCTATCAGGATCTCCTCCATTCTTGTGATGCCACTTATTGAGCATGAACAAACCTCAACAAGAATGCTGGGTATTTGTAAAAGCATGATCCAGGATCGAACTCCTGGATTATGCAGGTGAAAGTATTAGAGACTACAGCACTGTGATAAGCAGAAATAAAATTCATACAAGAGCACCAAAATAAATGATATTGAGCATTGTGCTCTAGCTGAGTACAAACAAGAACCTTAGAAACTTCAACAACTGTCATAATCAAAAAAGGAGAAGCATATACTTTACAGCTTGCTAGATAAGCACTTTCCCCAAAAAACATAAGCATATAGGTTATGGGTCAATCGCCAATCTATTTATATTCCCATCACATGGGAAGGTCTCAGAAAGGGGAATACTGGTTGGAAATCTTAAACATAGACACCCTAGAAAGGCTGAATAGGTATAATAGAAAAATAGTTAACTTTAAACTGATAGCTGTGCCTTTTAACCTGTGTACCTTTTGAAATTGTTGTGCAACATGCTTGGTAACCACTTATCGAACAGCCTAAGCTTAGGGATTGTGGCCCAACAATCATGTGTGGATACAGATTTTGAGTGATCAATGCAGTTAATCAGTAGATGGCTTACTTATTAAGATATCTGTACTAAACTTACTAGGGCTTAATTGATCAATATATTCTAATGTAAGAAACATTTTTTTGTATTCTGCTACAGGGCTCCTCTTTTTGTTGTCCAAACACCAAAATGGGATTGTTCTTGTGCTGTTCTTTGGGATCCGGTCCATGCTGATTGTGCAGTTCCTCAGGTAAATTTATAATTGATTCATTTAACGCATTTATATGTTTTTTAAATGGTACACAGACTGTTATTAAAATACATCAGGTCAGTAGCATGATTTGTGTTAGTGTTTATTTGTGTGTAGGAAAGTTATAATACACATAGGGTGAAATATAACCTTCACACACACCTACTGAAATACACGATATTACCATCCAAATCGGTGACATGAACCATTAATTATGATTTAAACATTTCTAAACCCATGTAGATAAAGTCAAGTCATTAAAACTTCTAGTTTATTCATCATGCAATTTCCAAATGGATGCCTCTAAGAGTTCTGAAAGGTGATTATTTTAGTATTCTTAATCCATAGACTTGAAATGCCGGAAAAAAAAGTTTTTAGGACATGTAGATCAAAATCAACGAGTGGATGATGGTCATGGATTATGATCCTTTCTCATATGTACATCAGTGTTTAAATGTGGTGGAGTAAATTGAAGCGGACAGGATGCTCAGTTGCATAAGAAACCGATGGAATTTTCACTGTCATAGAGATTGCTCTAGCACTTTTGAATAGATAAATTACCATTTCACGTGATCCCATTTCCCCGAGCAGTGATTTTATTAAATTCCGAAGACCTAGTTTATATCTTTTTAGTTTGTTTAATGTATACAGACAACATTCTGGAAAGTGCTGTTAGAATTAATATAAAACTATAATCCTTGATCCTCACCATAACTTCGAAGTTTTGGTGTAATGGTTAGAGAAACTAAAATTTAATATGGTATCAGAGCAACCCAGGTTCGAATCTTGCTATCCATGAATTTAATGCGGATTTAAAAAAAAAAAATTACCACTGCGTGAGTCTAGGTTTTCAGCCCATAAAAAGGGCGCTCAACCTGCGGGGGCATGTTAGAATTAATATAAAACTATAATTCTCGATCCTCACCATAACTTTGGAGTTTTGGTGTAATGGTTAGAGAAACTAAATTTTAATGAGTGCTATTCTAAATTGCATCTGGTACAAACATTAGTCCTGCTAAGGATGTCAGGTTGAGAACGAAAATGGAGTGGATGAAGTTAAATGAGGAATAATAGGGGATGTAACCGAGTCATAGAATGTATCATCTTGAGCACTGATTTACATAACTTCCATTTGTAACCCCACAAACTGCAAGCTTTTCACAACTGATATCCCAGAAACAGAAGGACTTGTCTCTTAGAATCAGCCAGCATTTTCTTATTGAGCTTCATGTCAAACGTTGGTACTGGAATTTTTAACAGGTTTATTATTTGAAATAAAGATTAACAATACGTTGTATGCAATCAAGCACGTACATCAACTTTCAAGTCTATGAAGAAGTTGACAGCTCAAGCTAGGTATTTAGTTTATATGTACGATATGGATTAGACCATTTGTATAGGCAGTGTGATGGCACGTATCTGCAACAGATAAACAATATTTTAGAGAACTTAATTGGTACATCCGTAGTTACCAAATTCACAGGAGACATCCTCAAACCGCCATAATATGGTTCGCACGTCCTGGAACACATTACATTTGTGTACTGGTTCGCTCTGGTGTGTGAACTGGTATGCAAAAATTGGCGTACTGCTTACAAGTTACAACTAACAGAAACTCAGAAATTGAAGCAGAAAAAAAAGCACACAGATGAGTATTGGAGCAAGAAATATTGAAACACATTTTAGCAAGGAAAAAAAAGGGCGCACACAGATGAGTATTTTTCAATAGTTTATATGTTTTTTGTGTCTTACGTATTCAGAAATTTGAAAAAGAAGCATTAAAGTATTTTGTAGCAAAAACTATGGAAATGCATACTTAGCTTTCTTTCTAGTTTTATACTATACACTTTTGAGAATTGGTAAGTGCAACCAAAAAATTTTTAACGTGTATGACGTATCGAACTTCTGGACCAAAGGAAACCTACCACTAACCACCCCAAACAAAAACCCCAAAAAATACATGGGTAAGTGGCAAATTGCATACCCGAATTTGTACCACGGCCTGTTACGTATTGTCTACCATGTAACCATGGGTAAATCATCATCAATTCAGTGAAATAATTCATATTCTAGGTAAGCGTCAGCGGCTGTCTATACTAAGTGGGCTATGCATTATGTGCAGAGAAATTCATTCACTTATATAGAAAGATCCAAGCCAAATGTCCTTGAGAAAAATCTGCTCGAATTTGTCCTATACAACAGGTTCAGTAAAATAGGAATCAGGTTGTGCAGTTTCTTCATGAAAAGAGAATGTTTAGTTATTCCTGGTTATAAATTCCAAGACGAGACGAACTTGTTCCAAATTGATTGTCATGCTTTTAAGTTGATTTTAGTAGAGAAACGTCGGTTTCCTGTTTCTTTAGAGCTTCATAGAACATGCATTTTATAGTGAGTAATATACTATTAATAATAGTTTATTTTTGAAACGCTGCATATGCTATTTTTCGTTTCTTACATTCTCTACCTAGTCCCTGTAGACACCTTTTTTCCTTATCCTAATTTTCTCTATCAAGGTGTAATTATTTCGATCAAGTTATGTTATTTGACTCCATGTGATGTAATTTGCAGGAGCTTGAAACAGATGTGATTTTAGAGCATTTAAAATACTTCGAGATGGTATGTCCAGGCATCCCCTTCTGAATCTTTTATTTTCTTCACAGCTTGTATTACCTCTCTCTCTCTCTCTCTCTCTCTCTCTCTCTCTCTCTCTCTCTCAAGTACTCAATACTATTCTCTGTTTGCATTTCAGTTATGATTTTTCAATCAAGTGTTCAAATTTATCTGTTTTTATATTTTGTTTATTATTATTATTATTTGTTGCATTAAGTCTTCATATCTTAACATGTTGAAGCTTTCTATCTCCCTCCCTCCTCTCTTTCTATATTAATGAAACATTCAGCTTTATTTATTTATGTATTTATTATTAGTTTAATTACATTAACTGCTCATATTTTTAACACATTGAAGCATTGAATCTTGTTCCACCTTACTATGTTGATGACACAACGCATGGAAGATAATAAGCAGTTCAGTCATCACTAGTCACTAGTATTTCTAATAAAAGATGATAAGTAGTCCAGTGATCACTAGCATTTCTAATATTTCTTTTGCTGGATCACTTTTGTATACTAGATTATTCTTATTACTGGATTTCATCATATTTTATTCTGACAACTGTAATACTCATAAATTGTCTTCCCAATTACCTCATCACAAACCAAGAAATGCAAGATTTTCATAAGACTTCCTGAGTAAAATCATTATATTTAGATTTTTATATTAAGAGATTAAATCTTGTATGCAGCTGAGATCTCGGCTGAACATCACAAGGCAGGTACCTCAGGAATCAAGAACTAATTATCATGAGTAGAATTTGCATTGTATGCCGTGTTGAAACTGAGAAGACGCTAAAGATCTGACGTGCATTTTGCTGGCTTGTACAGAACAAGTGAATATATGTTCTTGAAGAGCTCCAGAGATCTCCTTTGCATCCATTTTGTCGATAATTCAACTGACTGCAGCAATACAAGAAATCATATGTAAGCAGTAAATAGTGTCTATAGCGTTTTAGTAAATCAGTATTCGGATGTGACAAGTGAGAAATTTTGTAATCACCATAGAGAAAAGGTAATTTTGTTTTGAATGGATTTCTGAGCTGAAATGAGTGAATGAAGATGAGTTAACTGAGCTTCATTTTGTCTCGTACCACCTTCATTGTTGCTATGAGTATAGTGTTTATGTCAATGTTATTTATGTTATTCTACTTGTATCATTTCTAAGCCACTAGACTATGATAGAAATTGAGATTATCTTGATGTGGACTTAAAGGAGATTGATGTAGCTTGAAGATTTATCCTTAGAATAGATTAACGTTATGAAGAAGAAAATATTGAAGTTTAAAGGTTAAAAGTTTAAATAATTAAGTTTTAAATAATTAAGTATCAATTAGTACTTTTTTTGGCTTTTCGGCATAGGATCAGGCATGGTTTAGAAAAACGAAGTCCACCCATACCTTTTTGGACAAGTTTAAAAGCTTCCGAAAACTTTGATGAATAATGATAACTAGATAGTACTTTATGAGGTCATTTCATTAATAGCTATAAGAGATTAGGAATGTTTGAAGCCTTCACGTAGAAGATGTAGTTTAGTTATCATTATTCCATTGGAACTTTTAACACTTCTTTTATTTCACTAAATTCCTTTAAGATTTTTCAACTTAAATCGCAAAATACTACCGTCAAGTCTAACATGCTACATACTAAGCACGTGACGGAAAAAAAAAAACTTTCAGCCCTCAAAAAAATCACACTTTCATCCTTTTATTATTTCCATTATATTTTTAAGGTTAAGAGGTATTTTCAGCTTTTCCCGTCGTGTGCTTATCACGTGACATGCCCCCTCAAAGTTAATGGGACTTTTATGGAATTAAAATGGTTAATGGAGTTATTTCGAAAGCAGCTGAACTTAAGGGGGAATTTGTGAAATTTTCCCAATTGTCGACGCAAAGTTGTTATAAGCTTATCCGCAAGGAAAGGCAAAAGTTTCAACAATCAAAGAGGGGGAAAGAAAAAACAATAATAAATAATTACCTATCATAATCATTAATAATCCACAAGTTTTAGAGGAAAAACCAGCAATGTCTCCAGTTCTCGCCCATCACGTGCCCCACCACCCTCTGTATCAACCGCCTCTGTATAAACAGAGAACCACCCTCTCGCCTCCCTCCATGGCTCGCGCTCTCTCTCGAACCCCAATTCTCAGGCCCCAAACCCTAACCCTAATTCGACTCCCCCCTTCCCGCGCAAAATCGAACCGCGCCGACAACGCTACCTTCATCGAGATCGATCTCGGATCCAAATCCGAACCCGGAGGCGAGGTCGAGGTCCACTTGGAAGCGAAGCGGATCGAGGATGCGATCCACACCATCTATGTTCAGAGATCCGCGCCCGATTGGCTCCCGTTCGTGCCTGGATCCTCTTATTGGGTCCCACCGAAGAGCAAGTCGACGGCGGCCGCGGCTGCTGGTGTGGTTAGAATGATCAGGTCGACGGTGATGGGGGCGTTGACGGAGGAGGAGGCGATGTCGTTTGAGACGGTGAGGGGGTGGCCCTCCTCCGCTTACTTTGCTGAAGGTAATTTTTTTAAGCGGTTTTTGTGAATTGGCGTTTTATTTTCGGAAATTAGTGGATTTTTTTGTTTTTTGTGCTTTGATTGTAGAAAATTATGGCAGCTTTTTTGCTTAATGTATGCTCATATCAGCTACCAGATTATCCCAAAGTAGTTCTAATTAGTTTAATTAGAATTATTTACAATGACCGATAAAAGGGAAAGCATTTCGAAACTTGGTCATAAAAATTAGGTGTGAGAAGTTGTAAAGATCATGACAGCATCTAACCAGTGATTTGTAGTGTGAAATTTTGAAAGAGAACAACTGAAGCAAGGATTAATTGATAAGGGTGTTTCCAAAATTCTATGCTAGTTGATAAGGTTTATACGTGCATATCATTTAATGGTTTTATACTTCTATAGATATAGAGAGGCCGATAGTGGGTCCCTATAACAATTTTGTGGCAGGTATAAAAAAGATTGTGCTGCACCCATGTGATTGTGGGCATGTACAATGGAGCTGAGGTTGTTGTAAAATAATTAAAAGAGGTAAAAATTTAACGCTTATCATGATCAACTTACATCATGTGTCAGCGTGAAGTCCTACCTTATTGCGTTAATGTACATACTAGGTATATTGAGATGAAAGAGTAAAATTTATATGAAAGGAGATGATATAAGAACTCTGAGTTATGGCTGATATAATGTACTGCCATTGAAATGTAAACCATAAAATTTTTGTTTTGAAGCCAATCTGTTGTCTATGACGGTTGATGACATGCATCAAGGATGAGTCTATAACAATTAACAAAAGGATATCCATCTTTGTGCTTGATTTTGAAAATATAGGCGCATCACTTGTTAATATCCATTTCCTTCTTCCTTTCTAATTTTTCGAAACAAAAACTGATAAGTTACATAAACCATTTCTATTTTTCCTTTCTATTTTTCCAAATAAAATCCGATAAGTTACATAGACCAAGATAACATTAAATACTTCTTCATGAGAAGGAGTTATGAAAACTTTTAACGATTATGACAGAATCTAATAAGTGATTGGGGAACTCTAAAATGTTGGAAGAGAACAACCGAGCGAGGATGAATCATGAAAAATGATGAGGGTATTTTCTAATTCAACGTGAGATGTACAGAGTCTATCATGTGAACTATTTGCTTACAAGAACAACCGAGCAAGGCATAATCAGGAAAAATTGATGAGAATATTCTTCATGCTCTATGTGAGTTTATGTCTAGAGTCTATCATGGGAATTGTTTGCTTACAAGAACAACCGAGCATTAATCAGGAAAAATGATAATGGTACTTTCTAAATTCTGTGTGAGTTTATGTATAGAGTGTATCATGGCAACTATTTGCTTACAAGAAAAAGTGAGCCAGGATTAATCAGGAAAAAGGACAATGGTATTTTCTAAGTTCTATGTGAGTTTATGTACAGAGTTTATCATGGAAACTATTTTCTTACAAGAACAACTGAGGGTTAATCAGGAAAAATGATAAGGACATTTTCCATATTCTATGTGAGTTTATGCACATAGTCCACCATGGAACCTATTTGCACACAAGAATTCAATTTATGGATACATTTACAGAGAAAGTGAGTCTGAAGCGTATGCTTTTATCGGTATGAAAAAAGCCTATAATAGGGCCCTAGAATGATTTTGTGGCGGGTATAAAGAAAGAAAGTTGTGCGTTGATGTGATTATGGATATGTATAATGAAGCAGAGACTATTGTAAAATGATTGGGGGCGGTGCAATTTAGCCCTTCTCATGATCAACATACATCAAGAGTCAGCATAAAGTCCTACCTGAATTAAAGTACTTACTAGGTATATTGAGAAGAGACAGTGAAAGTTTATATGATACGAGATATATGAATATATGATATAAGATGATAATTTTTTGAGTTGTGGCTGATATAATGCACTGCCATTGAAATGTGGTGTGATATTGGTGAAGGAAGATATCTTAGCTATCAAATATTTATTCACTTCTATCTTTCTAGTATAGTAATAATTTACCATCCCTCTAGCTTGAAATTGATTAAAAAGTGCAAGTTCATCATATGGTTCTAAGGGTGAGTAGTTTGTCGGGTTTGTTTAGTCTTTCATGGTTCTTGAGAAACTGAAACCAAACTTAATTAGAGGGAGAGCAAACTGAACCGGAGTGACATTATTTGATTCTGGTCCGACTCAATTGGGATTTATTGGCCTTTTAGTTAATGAAGATTCAATTAGAAACAAGATGATGTACAAAGTTGATTCACAGTTGAGCCAAAACAATAATCCTAACATATATTGTTTGTCAAAATGATCAAATCATGTTGAATAAAGAAACTATCATTTTAAACAAAAGTAAAGTCCCAATTTTTAGATAATCCATTTTGAGCAAAGAGCCAATTTATTATATTAGAATGGGGATTTAGAGAAACTGATTTGGCGAAAAGCTCCAAAGGCTAATTTTTACCTTAATCAAAGAAAAAAAAACTTCTTATCCAAATATTCTTAGGCATTCATTATCCTAATACCCTTTTCATTCATCTAGATTGGATATGAGTTGCACACTCCACTGTCATTTTTGATCTTTGTGGCACTCGGTCTGGTGGAAGCGATGGACGACAGAGAACAAAGTCTTAGTTTTCAATTTGGTGGGATAGGGGAAGGTGAAGAGGGAGTGGCAATGGATCATATAAGAGGGCTTCAACTCAAAATTACTGCTTTTATTATCATACATATATTCAGACAAAAAAATATGTTAAAGATGACTTTATGAAATGGATAAATCGATAACGTAGCATTTTAGAATACTGGGTTTATTTTATATTTTATAACTTTTATATCATTTACTTAGGTTTTTCTTTCTTTTTTGGTATAATTCCCGTTTATATAGGCAATCTTTTAGTTATCTATTTAGTTATTTTGAGCATTAATTTTCTTTTAGTTATTACATATAGTTTCTTAGGTTGCAATCAAGGGATTTTTTTTTTTTTTGGTAAAAAGTTCTCGGCCTTCTTCATGTAAGGTGGTGGATGATGTTGAGTATGAATCTTAATTATTAATGAACTTTCTCTTTGATTGAAATGACCGAAATCCTTTTATGATGATCTGCTTCCATCCATAGAATGAGGTCATGAAATTGGTTGAACTATTATTTTCTTATGAGAGAGCATAAACTGAACCAACCTAAAGTGGATCAATTCGCTTAAATTTTTAGTTAACAGTGTCTAGTGCTCGTTCCTAGGTCATTTACTCTCTCTCCACACACAGAGGCATGTAAATACTTTAGGCAATTTTACGTTATCCCATATAAGATTGGACAAAATGGAAGAATTTTGATCTGCTGCGAGAATGTGTGTGTCATCATCATGCATTAATAATTAGACATAAAAGATCTATATAATCTTTTATATGTCATAATGAGTGTTATAGGTTATAGTTATAGAGTAAAATTTTTCCATTTTGTTAGAATTCCAAATATATTAAGAGACTAAATATAACATTTTAATTTGACTGATTATCTATATATATTTACTTAAAATTTCTCTTCTTAAAAAGTTTACATTAATGTATTTTTATTCAATTACAATAGAAAAGATATATTTCCTCTAAACAAGAACACAAGAAATTTTATTTTTTTCCAAACAAGAGATGAGGTAATTGAGTATTTAGATTTAGATTTAGATTATAAATGGCTAAATGTATAAATTTAAGTATCTCTCCACATAAATTATATGCGATAAACATTTACCATTTATTACTATTGTTTCTAGTTTTTTTTAACAATGGTTATAGCCGCTCATTTGTACAAGGAGCCCCCACCCCCTAAAAAAAGAAAAAAAAGAAAAAGAAAAAGCTTATGAAGCGGGCCTTACTGGCAATATTTATTATCAGCGAAGGAATTTCAACAAGATAAAAAAGTCAATACCAAATATACCGCTATAGCCTACAGGGAAAACGATGGTGTATAAGGTTATAAACTATTTGTTGTTATGAGTACTTCTATGGGCGTTTTTGTGCACATGAGATAGATTGAGGGAGGGAATACAAGTTGATATACAAGGGTTGGGACTAATTTAGGAGAAAATACAACATGTATGAGAGAGAATGGTGCTTATTTAGAGTGATCGGCTTGTTGCTTAAAGTGCTACATTGAGACTAAATGTATTTGGGATCAAGTCTATCGAGAAATACAGAGTTTATAGATTTAGTTGAGAAAATGATTCTTAATAGAGCTCATTGGAAAAGGTTTCAGTGTATCCGGCTAAGTACTCGCTGGAGTGCTCTACATACTCGACACTAAACGTGTTGGGTAGTTGACATCCGCTCGACTATGCTGTCAAACCGCATGATCGAGTGGTTAAAGAGTATATGCTCTCATAACGAAATTATATAGCTGCATAATATGTGACTTATGTGGCAACCCACTCACATTAGTCCCTCATCGGTGGTGGGTAAAGATTTGTGTACTGTATATAGTAGGCATAAGGATCCAAGTGAAACATTGGCATGTCAATTTTGACGGTGGTTTGAGCCAAACAATGTGCTGCACTTAGTGGGTCTCATGTTTTACATCGCGCCAATGGGTTCGCGGGCCAGTGGCCTGATAAATGATATTAGAGCAGCTAGCCAGCCAGAAGTGTGGAGCTAAATGCTATGCAGGACTAAGTGCTTCACATCGTGAGTGCAGTGTGAGCCACCTCTAGAACCCATAATAGCCACCTCTAGAGTTCACATCACTTAATGATGATACTGGGAATGACCAATCCTCATGCTGTGACAAGAACATCGCATATGTAAGGAGGGGTGATTCTGACAACCCACTCACATCAGTCCCACATCGATGGGTGAGTAAAGATTTGTGTACTTCATATAGTAAGCATTAGGATCCAAGTGTAACATCAGCTAGTCGATTTTGGCGGTGATTTGAGCCAAGCAATGCGCTACACAATGTGTGTCAAGGATTACATCGCACCAACGGGCTCGCGGGCCGGGGCGTGACAACCCAACTTGCACTTAATTATCCTAAATTCTCCCGATCGCTGCCTCAAAAGATCCCCAAAAATATACACTGCTTCAAGACCCTAAACCTAAGCACGCCCACGCAGCCTTCTCTCCACTGCCACTAGTTGCCGCTGATCACCACCTCCACCTGCCTCCGAGTATCGACGACAACCGTCATTGTCTCCCATTGTTGTTTCCGCCACTGATCGTTACGAGGATGATAAGGAAGACTAGATAGGAGTCTGTAGTTGTATGAGTATTTTAAAGTGTTATTAATTATGGGAGTGTTTTTAGTTTATGAAACTTTAGTAGTTTTACTTTTAAGTGTATAATGACTTTGATTTGAATAGTTTAGGGCATTATTGTCAGTATTTTGCTTGGAATGTTTTATAGTTTTCATGAATTACTATATTTATATATGTTAAATAGTATATATTAAAAATTTAAAAAATGCGTAATTTGCATAATCTGATTAATCGCCGCAAGATCCGATTCATCGCTACCCGATAGCGGACTGTATATATAATTAAACTGTGTTTTAGAACCTTGGTGCCTGCAGCTCCCAATAAGGATTGTTGTCTTTTTAGATGTGCTGCATGAGTGCTTTGCCAACTAGAAATTGTGCATTAGTAATTGACAAGCACTCTCAGCTGAGAATTTCTAGGAAAATGTTGTTATTAGGGATCAAGGCTGATCGATTTTTATGGAGGTTGTTGATTTAGCTATGGAAATGATTCTTAGTATAGAGCTCACTGGACGACTTGTGTTTTCAGTCTTCAAGAATGATATGGTATTTAGATAAGGTGCAAAATTGCTTTAGAGTAGAAAGTTGTGCATTAGTGACTGGCGAGCATCTTGCAGCTGAGAGTTTCAAGGAAAATGTTATTAGATGCGAGATGATTTACATGTTGTAGAGACTATAGAGGAAAATGTTATTAGATGCGAGATGATTTACATGTTGTAGAGACTGAAAATGTTATTAGATGCGAGATGATTTACATGTTGTAGAGACTATAGAGGATGAAAATATTCCCACTAATTGATTGTGTTGGCTTGCAATTATGTCGAAACTACTTATTTTAAGAGATCTTGGACTTTGATGAGTGAAGTAGAGCACTAGCTGAAGAGACTAAGAGAGAGCTATAAACTGCTAGAGCATGTCATGTATGGAGGCGATGGAGGAGGATTTATGAAGCCGGCACATTAAATCATTCACCATATCATATGATTGGTTTTATTACTCTGCCACACCATGACACCAAGCAGCTTTGCGAATATATATATTTCCTTGCATCTTGGCATGATCGAGGGTGGCAAAGCAGATAGAAGATTGATGCAAATTACGGGAAAGAATCTGGATTTTGCTTCTATTCTTCCTTGTTTTCTCTGACTCACTCAAAATTTGCAATAGGTCTGTTGACTGTTGAGAGTTGGTCAAGAAATCTGGGAATAAGGGCAAATTCTGTTGCTAGAGATTATTAAGTGGGCTTCTTCTAATCTGTAATCTATGTCATATAATAGATATCGCAATATCTGCATTATCGTCTACTAAGTTTATGATGTACTATCATCTAGTAAGTCTATGGTTTATTATCAAATCTTACTTTTGTCGGCTACAGGGAATCCGGAGGTGAGAACATCAAAAAAGCCTGCAGGAGAATCTGATGATGAAGATTGAGCCCCTTAATACGGCAAAGATGGAGCAGTCAGAGCTACGGCTTTGGCTTCCATTTAGAACTGAGCTTCTGCATCTCACAGCAGTTCTCGACTTTGATCTTTCTCATGGCCTGTAAACACGAAAGGGCTTTGAATGTACAGCAGTAAAATATTATGTAAACAATGTAGAGAACCGACATGACAAGCAAAAGTAGGGAATGTATTTGTTCATCAGAAGAGTATACAAGCTTATATGTGTTTAAACTTTTAACGATTAACATGCTATATTATGGTGAGACTGGCTGCTGGTAGCAGGGTCTGTACGTGCATAAATGAAGATGGCTTCACTACTGTGGTCGTAAAAATATACTGAATTTTGGTAAATTTGAACCTCTCCCTAAAGTTTCTGAGGTTTAGCATTCAAAGCTATATAGGATGCTAGGTTGATGGAATCTAGTAAGTAATAATGCTGATTTGTTGTGTTCGAGTTTTAAAAGCGTTGGATGTTTAACCCGGGATTCTCAAGGTTGAGATATCAGCTTAGCCAGAGCTGGGATAGCATTTTGTTTGGGTTTTATTGGCTGATACTTTTGATTATAGATGCAGAATCTAAGGGCTGTGATTGAAGATATTTGATTATAGATCAGCTTTTGATTATGTACTGTATAATCAAGACATTTCTATCCCCGATATAAAGGTCTTGAGTTTTATTTACATCATTGCATTGGTGATGGAAACGTCGTACAGAGTTTTTTTTTTATTTTTAAATAGAAAATTTTCAGGTTAAAAATATAATTCAAATAGTTCAGAATCAAATAAATCCCAGTTTAATATTCTTTTTTTTTGTTTGTTTGTTTGTTTGTTTTGGGTCTCCATTTGTACTTCCAAGCGCGTGCATGATATTTTAATCCCCTCGAGTTCATGTGGATTCTATTCTAATACTAACGAACGACAAGCACAACTTGCTGGCGAGGGCCACGTGCTCATTTTTAAAAAAAGAAAAATCTTTGCCCCAGAGAATTTATTGTTATATACGGACCCCAATTTATTAAGAAATAACGATTAATCTACGGGATCAATCGAATGGGTGAGTGATATTTAGATTTATATCAAAAAAAGCGGGAGATGTCTATCATGGATTAGATCGGATCGTAACGTTGAGAGAGTGCCGCGTGGCCAAGCACCAAAATGAATTTTATCTATTTACAAGTAAACTTCTGTATTTACAAAAAAAAAAGTAGCATTTTTCTAACATTAACAATATGTTTTTTAGATTTCAATATTTTAAAAGACCTCATAGTAGATAGATGGTTAGCATTTGTTAGTTATCATTCAATTTAGTTAACATATACACACATATTTTAATTTACATGATCGTCCATAGACTCAAATTTAAAACGAATTAAAGAAGATTCAATTTAGTTAAGATATACACACAGATTTTAATTTGCATGATCGTCCATAGACTCAAATTTAAAACGAATTAAAGAAGATTATGACGATGTTGAGATCTTAAAATAATTACAAGAAGATTGAAAATTTTGATACCATGTGAGAAATGGGAAAAAGCTCCTCGTGGCAACACATAATTCCTTTTTGTAAAAATATTACTTACCGAAGCAAGAATCATCACCATCATAAATGCGCAAAAAATCAAGCAAAGGAAAAAAAATAAAAAAGAAAAGTGAAAGTATAATTTTAAACTAGCGTGTGGAAGGGTGTGATCAAATTCCACATCTAGGGTTCACTGATTTTTCCACATGAAAATGACAAGCAGATAGCCTTTAGAATCAACTCTCGAGTACACTTGATAAGATCATGACTTCCAAGTTTCCAACCACTCTTTGGAGTAAAATATCCTTAAACAAATAGTTTCCTCAGCATAATACCAAATAAGATATGTCAATTTGATGTTTATATTTAACTCCTCTATTTACAAATGAAGGTAATATATTTTTATTTTATTGTTAGCACGAGTAAAGCTGTGGATATGTTTTCTTCTTTACAATTTTTCCTTGACAGAGAAAATCTAAAAAGGCTTAAATTGCAGTAAGAATTGTAAGAATAATGAGAAAGGAATTGCATGCTAAAGCCTAAAGCCCATATCTATTTACATGAGCAAGTCAAAATATTAACATCTAATTTTTTTTAATAGTGATTTATGTCGTTTCTGCTAAATTCATCTCTCTCTCTCTTTCTTCAACTACAAAAATAAATATGTAAAATTAAGCACGTCAAAATGAAAAAAAAAAAAAAAACATTGCACGTGCAGTACACGTGAAGAAAGGTTCTCCCCCTCTTTAAACCTGCTCGTGAGTACTGAACTCTCCCCTGCCGTCTCTATCGAAAGGGGGAAAACAGAGCGATCTCTGAGAGAGCTAGGAGATCGAAAATGGGTGAAGCATCAAAAACCGTGCATTCAGCGATCCTCACTTACACTTCTATGATCTCACTTCTCACTCTCTGCCCTCCATTTGTAATTCTACTGTAAGTTCTTCGATCCCCTTTTTTCCTGATTTTTTTTAAAAACCTAGATCCGTGGATTTTATTATTATTATTATTATTTTCTTAGGTTTATGGAATTTTGTGGAATTGGATAGTTTTATTGAAAAAGAATGTATTTCAATGAGTATGGGATAATTACGTGTTTTAAAGGTATTTTTACTTAATTACTTTGATTTAGAATCGTGGATCTCCTTTATTTAACACACGAACCTCTTTAGAATGGAAAAAGTGCTACCTTGTTAGATGGTTCTCGGAGTTTATTTCTAATGGGAGTTGGTATTGAGATAGATGGAAGATTATTGGGTTTTTATTAGAAAAATGCGCAAGTTTGGTTAATGGGTGTTAATTGAGTTATTATGATTCAGAGAATAATCAATGTAAGTTTTAAAAGAGGTGTTAGCTCATTTAGCTTGAAATTTTGGAACGTACATCCTTTTATCTAGCGTATTATTATTATTTTCTTAGGTTTATGGAATTTTGTGGAATTGGATAGTTTTATTGAAAAGAATGTATTTCAATGAGTATGGGATAATTACGTGTTTTAAAGGTATTTTTACTTAATTACTTTGATTTAGAATCGTGGATCTCCTTTATTTAACACACGAACCTCTTTAGAATGGAAAAAGTGCTACCTTGTTAGATGGTTCTCGGAGTTTATTTCTAATGGGAGTTGGTATTGAGATAGATGGAAGATTATTGGGTTTTTATTAGAAAAATGCGCAAGTTTGGTTAATGGGTGTTAATTGAGTTATTATGATTCAGAGAATAATCAATGTAAGTTTTAAAAGAGGTGTTAGCTCATTTAGCTTGAAATTTTGGAACGTACATCCTTTTATCTAGCGTATTATTATTATTATTATTATTATTATTATTATTATTATTATTATTATTATTATTATTATTATTATTATTATTATTATTATTATTATTATTATTATTATTATTATTATTATTATTATTATTATTATTATTATTATTATTATTATTATTATTATTATTATTATTTTCGCCGCTTAATAATTTTTGAGATTAAGCTTAGCTTAGGCATGTTCTAGCTTGCGCTTCTTTCAGATGATTAATAAATAGTGTTAACAAATCTCCAAATATTGTGAAGTTCTGTTGTTTATCTCTGCAGGATGTAACTCTTTTATATATATATATATATATATATATATATATATATATATATATATATATATATATATATATATATATATATATATATATATATATATATATATATATATATATATATATATATATATATATATATATATAACTTAAAGACTGAATGCACTGAAGCTTATTTCTTAAGGAAATTTTGTTGCCTTTTGTTTTTCCTTGTGGAACTGTAGTCTGGTTACATGTCGCCCAGATCTGCAGTATAAATTCTGAAGCTAAATCTCTATTGTTGCATTCTACATTCTCTTTTTTTCTTTTTTTTTTTCCTTTTTCTGGGGTTATCGTTCAGTTGCTTCGGTTGTGTAGATATCTTTTTGATGTTGTACTGGATTGCAGATGGTACACTATGGTTCATGCCGATGGTTCTATATTACAAACTTTTGGATATCTCAAGCAACATGGACTGCAAGGTTTCATTGATATCTGGCCAACTCCATCCCCCACAGCTTGGAAACTGATTGCTGCTTTTGGTGCATTTGAAGCTTTCCTTCAACTCGCATTACCGGGAAAAAGAGTTGAAGGTCCAAT
This sequence comes from Asparagus setaceus, assembly GCA_012295165.1. Classification (NCBI taxonomy): domain Eukaryota; kingdom Viridiplantae; phylum Streptophyta; class Magnoliopsida; order Asparagales; family Asparagaceae; genus Asparagus; species Asparagus setaceus. The sequence goes on along the minus strand of CM022705.1, from coordinate 61,278,925 downwards.
CTCTCCTACAGGACAAATACCCGTTTATAAGGTTTGCAATGGGGATGACTCAAAATTATTTCTACAGTGCAAAAGCTGATGCTATATTCATTCCGTGCTATTTTTTTAATTAATATAATAGTGAAAAAAATCTACTTGACCAATGAAACATTAGAAGTATCATTTCTAATACACTGGTTGCCGTTTTTTTTTTCCCTCCTTTCTTTTCTTTTCTTTTCTTTGTGACATATCATGATATAAAGTTTTGGTAGATCATAGTTGGTGAAACCTCCTTTCTCAAACTGTCCACTCCCTGTGACCATTAATACTAACCACTGCTTGCAATAACTAACCAGTTGAGAGTCCATATCATGCCATCTCAACTATCTATTCTTGCTTATGTCACTCTAAACAAGATGCATCATAACGCAATTACGCAAAGCTCGGAACACATATTGCATGTTCCCATCTAATTTCTTTTTCTTGGGAACTTATTTTGGCAATCACAAGATGCAAACCTATGTCATAATTGCTATACTATTTTTGCAGGCAAATGGGTTGCAAGCGTATGCAGTAACACTAACAACGTATATCAGCCTTTGGTGGTAAGACATGTCCCAATATGCTTAATTGTTGACATTTCTACTTCTCAACTATAGATTGTTTTCATTTGATCTCTTGCTTATCATTCTGACCTCACTCTTTTTCATTTATTTCCTATGCATTTTTTTAAAAGATCGTGAATCTGTTTGTAAAGAAAGATGAGTTTACGTATTCAGCTAGGTTAATAGCTTTAGGGTAGCTTCAGGGTTAATGTTTGTTTCACTATATTATCATGTTTACAGTCGGGTGTGCAATATAAAATTTATAGATACCAGATGTGAGACATAAAATCACATTCCTGGTGCTTGGTGATCGTTTATATGTTGCTGGGCAACTGTCTCTCTTCAAGTGAGCCCGTGTGCAAATATCTGGTGAAGGGAGAACGACACAATTATCACTAAAATCAGAAAGTATTAAAGATATTTATTGTCCAATCTGCTTTGGTATTTGATAATTATCATTTTTAACTCCATGTAGTGAGCAACCACTTCGTGCAAGGTGGAAACAGTGCTCTTATTTGTTGGAAAAAGATCATGACCTGAACTTGAACATAGATCCCCCTTTCCCCACCATAAAAAGCTCTTTGCTGCATCAGTTACTCCTCAGGGACACTGATCTGAACTTTGTGTTTCCAGTCATTTCTACAACTTTTTTCTGAATAATGAACTGTAACCTTTACGTAATAACTTAGGCAGCAAAATTCTTTCAGATGATGAACTGAGTGACCTATGTCTTGCATCAATTTCTCTGTTCTTAACGACTAGTTGCACATATACTTTGATGGCTACTAATTTTATTTTCACTCATGCTAGTGTTTATTTCCACATTGCAAATTATGCTGCATTTTTTGGCAATATTGTGTCACTATATGTCACGCCACGGGTCCGCGAGCCCGTTGGCACGGTATAAGCCTGGGACCCACTGAGAGCAACTCGTTGTTCTGCTAAATCCACTGCCAAAAAGTGCTAGCACTTGTTGCTCTTGGCTCCTAGGCTTTACTTATAAGCCTCAAATCTCTCATACTCCCACCGATGTGGGACTAAACATAGGGGTATTACACTATAACTTCTTTCTAATAGGTGCTGAGAGCTTTCCACTGTTCTCGGTTCTAACTGGAGTATGTTGAAGGAATTGTCAAGTTCCCAGTCACTTTTTGTTTCGGGTGTTTGACTGTCAAATATATATGCTCAACATTATGGGCAATATATTTCAATTGGAATAATTTGTTATCCTACCCATTAGCAGATGTTTTCTCAAACTTTTTGCTATACAGGTTTGGAATATTTGATCCAGCAATTGTGTATGACCATCTGGGAGAAATTCTGGCTGCACTAACAGTTGGGAGCCTATTCTTCTGTGTATTCTTGTACTTAAAAGTGAGTGTAATTTTAAACTTTGGCTTTAATTATCAATATGTATTTCACTCTTAAAATTGTATTTCTTTTATGCTTTTAAGGGTCACATGGCACCATCTTCTACTGATTCTGGATCATCTGGCAACCTGATAATTGATTTCTACTGGGTGAGTTTGACAAGTAGTGCTTCACATGTATTTTCAAATTTCAGTCAGCATTTATGTTGATAAGTTCTGCATTATGGTAGAATCATTTGTTGCTTTCTTTTTATTTTCCTTCTTTATAAGGATTTATCAGCATATTTTTTTTCTGGAGTGTAATTAATTCTATTCTACCATCCCGGAGATAATCTGGTTGATTAGCAGCTAGCAGGTAGAACATGGCATGACTTCTGGTAGAATTCGATCTTAAAAAATCTATGATTTGATGGTCAAGGCCAATTTAATGGATACTGCCTGAAGTTGTTTGGAGAGTTGTTCGGTCAAAACAAACAGAAACCCCAAAATTGAAACATTATTACAGTATTCTGGCTGACTGACCATTTTATGGTAACCTATGTTGCATGGGTACAGGTACCGATACCCGTACGGGTTCCGGTACCAGTACGGGACGTGGCAAATTTGTGAAAGGTAGGGTATTGGGACACGCCTATATAAATATTTATAGAGACATATATTGTATATTAGAATTAATAATTTATATGAGAACAAGGATGGGAATTAAAATTCCTGTAACATTTTTATGTTTCTTTTATGATGTGGATTATAAATTGGAAAATCACTAGTTTTTGAACGAGTTTCATCAAGTGGATGTGAAGTGTAGTATATATGTAAAAAAATGTATGACTAGTGTTTTAAATTGAAACATGCATTGTATAATTGAGTACATGCCCTAACAAATATATGCATAATACACAAGGAGTGTCCAAGGAGTTTGGGTACGGGTACAGGTACGTGTCGAGTACGGGTACGGCTTCAGATTAGAGGCACCCAGGTAACATAGATGGTAACACAGTCTGGCATTAATTGATAGTTGGTAACCATATTATCAACTATCAATATAGTTGGTAACCAACTAACCATATTATTATTAATAACATTAGCATGAGTTAAATTTTAAAAAAAACATGAGTTATAGTTAGCAATTTTACCCCATGGATTCTATTTATTCTTAGTATTATGTAAGATTTAAGATTAAAAAAATATGTTATTTTTTGGAAATTTGGCATCATTCTTTCTATTCTATTTCACTTTCGATCAAAATTTTACGTAAGTCTTTGTGCACAGCGAGGTAATTGAAGATTGTTCTAGGTCCATTGATTCTAATGAGATACAAATTCAACTCTCAACATAATGTACCAAAAAATTGGCGCTTCGCATATATAATTATTCTAAACGTCATGTTTAAAACATAATTCCCAACGTTAATTTACACGCTAAAGTGTCGATCCCTACAACTGTCTGTTGAATCTTATACTTAGTTTACTTTTTTTCGTGCACAGGGAATGGAGTTGTATCCTCGCATTGGCAAAAACTTTGATATTAAGGTTTTCACAAACTGTCGGTTTGGAATGATGTCCTGGGCTGTTCTTGCTGTGACGTATTGCATCAAACAGGTAAGTATTGATCTTGTTTTCTCTGTTTTCAATTTAAACTTCAACACTAAAAAAATAATAATGATAATAAATAAACAATGTGTTGTCTCTGTCAAACATCTTTATTATTATGATGCAAAACCTCTGGAGATTTGCAGTTGAAATTGACTTCTGTCATGTCTATCTTTCATGGTTTCACTTTTAGAAAGATGTCAAAGTTCTATAAGATCAGTAAATCACCACTGAAGTTGTTAAAATGTTTCCTTTGGAGAGAGTGGTCATATAATTTGATTAAGGGCATGTGGTTGGATTAATTCACATAACTTTCTTAATGTTTTGTTCTTAACATAACTCTTATCATTAGAAAATCATATCTTAAACTCTTCATTATGTGTTATTTGACATATATGAAGAAATTTATAGCTACCTATCTTCAGACTGTTCATAGACTTTGTATGTTTTATTTAATGCTGCTATATTCTTGCTGCTTAAAACATTTATTCTTTCAATTATGCCTTTAAATCTATATGTATGGCCGTAAAGAATGAGAAAGCAAATTCCTCAACTGAAATCAAGTGATTCCACCATTACCAAATTATGAAGGTATGCTACTGAATGATGCTGTAGACGACAGTGAAATTTATGCAAAGTATATAAAACGTCAATTTGGCAGATTATGCTCATATGTTGCATACTAATCTCTATGTATAAAACGTCAATTTGGCTGATTTATGTTTTCCTATGATGATATTACAAAAGGTTGGTTTTATCTAAAATATGATAATTACATGGTATGACCTTTAATAAAGTTATTTGTCATTGCAGTATGAAATGAACGGGCAAGTGGCTGATTCTATGCTTGTAAATACCGTACTGATGCTGGTATATATCACTAAGTTCTTTTGGTGGGAAGCTGGATACTGGTGCACTATGGATATTGCTCATGATAGAGGTAAGCACACATCTCTGGGTGGTCAGCTTAAATGTGCGCTGTGCCGTATTTGGGATTGAACATTAAAGAAAGGTCTTCCCAAATGTCTGATAAAAATGTGATCATGCTAATTCCTAAATTATACATATTTGCAGCATCATTACTCTAAACCAACTTAAGAAACCAAGTCTCTAGTTCTTTGTATATATTTCATATCTTTCTTGCTTCTTTTGAGAGGGTTACTCCCATCAAGTTGGGGAGATGAATTTTCTTTATATGCCAACATAGATTCCCCATTTTCTTAATAACATCTTACAGTTCCTGTCTCTTTGAGTTTGTTATTGTAAAGGAAAGTATGTTATTGGTATATATGAGGAATTAATATTCATATACAACTGAGGTCAATTGTATGGAGAGAAATTCAAGATGCCTAAGGGATACAACTATATTCCTCCCTAAATTAGTTATTACTAGGTAAGCATATGTGAAACACCAAAGGAAATAAGGGAAAAGACGGATTGTGTATAATAATATGTAGCATGTGCCAACATGATTCATCTCCGAGAAGATCCTAATGACTCCCAATTGCATAAGATCGATGGGCCATGATTGTCATACATCAGTTAACAAAGCCATGATTACTTGTGTGATATATAACACATCTGAAATTAATAGCTCATTCTCTTACCATTTCTAATATTATATTAAAAAAATGTGATTAACATCAAAATCTACTTCAGATAGTTGGAGATTAGAAGTATCCGTTCACATATATGATCTACAAATCTAATTATGACTTTGTGGTTTGCACGCTTTCCATCGTCAAACTATTCTAATCACACATGTTTCTATTCCTTGTTTGCCATGAATTGTCTAATCCTAGTGACTGTTGACTGATAATTTTGTTTCCATTTGGTATTGCATCAGCTGGATTCTATATTTGTTGGGGTTGTTTAGTGTGGGTCCCATCAGTCTATACTTCTCCTGGGATGTATCTTGTCAACCATCCTGTACATCTGGGTAATGAGGTAAACTTATATCCATTTGAAACTTATGTGGAAGAAAATGTCTTCTTAGTGGATGAGCATGAGTGAACGATTATTTGTTTAATCACTCTTCCAGACTCGTGTCTGTTTAGGAGTTCATGCTCTTTATATTTATTGTATCGCAGCTAGCTCTCTCCATACTTGTAGCAGGTCTTCTGTGCATATATATCAACTATGATTGTGACAGACAAAGACAAGAATTTCGCAGAACAAATGGGAAATGTCTCATCTGGGGAAAAGCTCCATCAAAGGTCCAAAAACTTTATCATGATATAGCAGTTTTCGACATTTTTTAAAATTGTTTGCATCTTTCATTCATGTATCTTTCAGCATTTTTTATTTTGAATTTCTTTGTATCTTTCTTTTCTTTTCCTAATTTGCTTTTTGTTAATTCTTACAGATAGTGGCATCCTATACTACCACGAAAGGAGAAACAAAAACCAGCCTTCTTCTGACTTCTGGATGGTGAGCTCTAAGAGAACTTTTTTCTTTTCAACATATTAGAATAAGATTCTAATTCTAATATCAAAACGCAAGACTCTGTAGTTGAATTCTAGTTCCATTTGAATACCTCTTGGATCAAATTATGTCCTACCAAGTGCGGAATTATGTTACATGGGAAGCTTTTTTTTTTTTTTCCCCGGGTGTTCCAGCCTGAACTCTAATGATTGGTTTTGATAGGTGGGGTTTGGCTCGTCACTTCCACTATGCACCGGAAATTGCGGCTGCATTTTGTTGGAGTGTACCAGCCCTTTTTAACCACGTAAGCATGTTCCATTCTAATGCACGGGATATTCAAGATTAATCCTCATTCTGCACGGCATTTCTAATTTTGTTTCTTTACTTGATCTCTTTCAGTTCATTCCCTATTTCTATGTTGTGTTTCTGACCATTCTCCTGGTTGACCGAGCTAAGAGGGATGATGATCGTTGTTCATCAAAGTAAGTTTATTGAACTCATTTCTATAAAATTTAATCTTTTGAAAATTCAACTGTATATGGATACACAGTTTTAGTGGTCTGAAAGTTGCCATCATTAGCATGCATGTCGTGAACACATGAGCTATTGTTGGTATTGGTATCACTATTTTATTTTGGTTATTCAATTAGTTCGTCCATCCATTAGGATAGTTGCTGTTTTATGCATAAACATACAAGTGGTATTTTGGGTTATAAGAAAGGGAAAAAAAATTTATAGACGGGATTAACGGTCTCAATTTTGGCTTCATCCCCCTTACATTTCACTGACAACTAGCCAGACAGCTCTGTCCACACACTCATAACTCACTAGACAATCTCAAACCAAGTGAGATTCCCATAAGAAAATAATACGTCAAATTAGAATTTACTTAGACATGTAGTGCTCCCTTAAGATCTTAAGAATTTCTATATTAGATTCAGGTGGAACATGATTTCTTGCAATCTTCTCAAGTACTCCCAGGTTCTTATAAACATTCCCTTATCTTAACCAGCATCTTCTCAGATATACTTATGTTTGCCTTATTTGTTATTTTATCATATTCGAAAAATTTTGCATAGCTATGCTGTTGCCACATAAGGATAGTGTGCTCCATTTATTTGATGTATTAATGTCAAGCAACATCATTTCTTTTGTTTGGTGAACAATTTCAGGTACAAAAAGTACTGGAAGATGTATTGCGATAAGGTGCCTTACAGAATCCTTCCTGGGATCTACTGAGCTCTTGGTTGGGGGTCTTGAAGCTCATCCTGATAAATATATTGCCTTCGGCTTTGTCCATCAGTTCCTCTTTGTGTAATCATACATTTAATCCTTGCTTTGTCAATGTCAGCATGTATGTTTAAACAAGCATAATGTATGATGTGAGAATGAAAAATAAACCATCTAGATGAGCTGGAAGTTTGGATAAAATTCTTAAAGCCTTCAGGTGATGTCGTGAATTGGCATGCACATGGAGTTGCATTAGGTGAAAACGTTCAACATTGGTTGATGTTTTTGCTTGATATAAGTGTTTACACAATGAACATCTATGGCTTGATATTATCTGGAGATGACAGTGAATTGAGTCTGTTTTCTATAAGTTTTCATTAGATGATTCTGGCAGAGGATCAGTTAGAATTAGATTCAAATAATAATGTCTCATGTTATGGAAGTTTGATATATATAAACCTTATTTTACCTATATTAGATGCCTCATCTTTACTTTAGTTACCTCTTACTCTCATTTTATAAGAACAGAACCTAGTTTGACGTAAACATATATTGAGTACAGATCCCTATAAAAGATTATACCAAGGCTACTGTTTGTTCATTCTTTTATGCTTTCTTTGACACAATTAAACATGTTCATACATGTTCATGTTTTTGGTTGTTTTTTTCCCTAGTTTTCAATCATTCAGTCTTTTGGTGATTCGATCTATCCTCCTATTACAGAAAAGGTAAAGTTTTTAGATATAAATCCTGAATTGATCTAGACTTTCAAATCTTAATAGTTTGATACTAGCCTGTCGATTTTAAGGTTATTTGAAAGCAATCTCTCCCACTCTGTATTTAACCAATTTGCCCTTGCTATTGATTCTCACTGGTGGCATCTTGTTCCCTGCTGATACTACACCCAACTCATGCATCTTCAGCCTCTATTTCAACATCTCCTCTAGAGTTCACTGTTTTTTGAGTCCATCTCCTCATTTTCGTCAGTTCTCCACCCAGTTTAAAATTCCTCAACCAGAAAACATGTGCCAACAAATTATGATCCTTTTTGTACACACATTACTATTTCAGAGTAGATCCATCCACTCGCTTTCTCAACGACAAAGGCAGCAAAAACTATCGGTTGATGACCCATGTTCATTTATAGTTTGCTTGTTGTTCCAAATAGAATGCAATACCAAACTGCGATAAGCTATTGAATCTACAAAGACCACACCCACAACGATAAATATCTTTTTATTAGTCTCAGAGCGCAGAAAGTATCCAGCAGAACAAATCCATTAAACACATTGTGTCCAAAAGATGGCAACTCTTAGATCGGTAGATTTTGAAATCGCTAGGGTAATGACCCGAGAATACTTATCTTTTCGGATCACAGTGGACATGATCTATTGAATAGTTTTCTCTCGGATTGGATCAAGCTCAGACCAGCTCATTAAAACCCAACTCAAATTGGCAGATAGCATCATCTAAATGGAAGGAAATTAGGAAAAGATCTCTTCCCTGCTTTCTTTTCTCCATCCAAGGAACTTCAAGGCGTGCAAGCCACTGCTGGTTGAATTACCATTATTTGAAAAGGAAAGAAACGCACAAAAGAACAGGTAAACACATCCCAATTTATTGTCAGTGTTTTTATAAAGGAATTGGCAACTCATTGTGGCAAATCTCAACTGAGGCATGCACAGATCCAGACCCAGCAACACTAATAATACCATAATTGAGAGCATAAGCTGCTCCTGGATTGTACTCTGACAAAGGCACTGGATTAGGCACAAAAGACACACCGATAGATAGTTGCGTAGTCTAAACATAATTAAGTGCTTGGAATTGATCTGTACCACTACGAGGAAAAAAATAATTATCCTGCACTTGACTCGAAGAAATCAAAACCAGCACGGAATTCACACAAACTTTGATGAGACAGAATAGCAAGAAGAAAAACTTTATAAACTTTTGCTAGGAAATTTTATGCAAAATACTTCAAGCCTCGAGATCAAAGATTGAACTATTTTAACATGTTAATTAAATAACTTGCATGTACCATTGCTTCCTAAATGCATAAAGACGCATACTATTAAATAGCAAAGACTAAGAACATTCACAAAATTTATTCTTAAAATGACAGTATACATTTAGCTTACAAAACTGCCACCTCTTGTTTCTTATAAGAGAGTTTACAAGGAATCCGAAGATAGTAATGAAAGACCTCACTTATGAATTGGGGATATTTACATCATAGTGATGACTAGAGATAGGGGGAAATAGGCCTAGAAGCACTTTTTCTCTTCTTATTGCTAGGCCAAGAAGAATGGTAATTACAATATGTGTACATAAATTTAAATACACAGCTAACCTCACATCTCGGATAATATGTTGCTAATTTTTCGGAGTTCCTTGAGGGCTGCCATTGCTTTGGCCTGCCCTTTGCTCCCAAGAATGTTGCCAGTTTGGCCTCGATCTTGCTGAAAGACCGACTCAATCACCTGCATAATACAGAAATAAAGGGTTTTGATGGTTAATACTACAGTGACCTTTTGATGGTTAAGATCTGTTAAAATTCCTGAGCAAGAAACAGGGTTGAATGATGAATCCATGTAAGAGTTACTTTTACCCTTTTTTCCAACCAAAAAAAGAAAAAGTGAAAGCTAAAGAAATCTATTTGAAAATGTTTCAAAAAGAATCAGTCCATGCTATTCATTTCATCATTTGAAGGTTCTAAGAAAATCAAAAGATTTCAAAGCAGCATAGCAATTTAAGTGATTAATCCCTGAACAAACCACCAACCTATCTTAAGGTGTACAAAAAATCGGAATACAGTTAGCAAACATATTAAGTTTCATCTGGTAAAAATCAGATTTTCAACAAAAGAAAAGGTCAAAAGCATTAGAACAAGCAAATGCAACTCATTTGAACAATAATATTAACAAATAAATGCTATACCTGAATATTCTCAATCATGGATTGTCCAAGGTTCTTCAGGGTACCCATCACTTTCTTGTCTCCAACTTCTATCCTTGCAGTATCTCCAGAAGACTTGTATTCTGAAGTTGAAGTCCCAGTACTTTGATTACAGACATTTTCAACATTTAATGCCCCTTTCTCCGAGTTTGGTTCACCAGAGCCTCTGCCGAACCTTAAAAACCACTGTAACTTACCAGATAGCGGTTTCCTATCCTTTAATCCTGCACCCTGTTTCACTTCTCCATCTTTAACGGGTACAACTTCACTTGTGCAAGCAGCAGTAGCATTAGTAGAACAGGTAGATTCCACATCTTGATTATCTTCCACTTGATTGGTGTCTTCATCATTGTCTGCGACAGAAGAATTTGAAGTAAGACTACTCTTCTCCGAATCATTATCAGGGTCATTTTCCATAATATGAGGACTATTAGCTGTAGAGAACACAGAAGAGTTCTCTCCACTCAAGCATGTTTCTTCTGTCGTACAATCAGACAACCTCCCTGCAATAGATTGATCAGTGGGTTCCTCAGGTAAATACTTCTCTCTGTCCACTTCTAGAGGGCGAGGCTCATTTTCCTTAGCAAGTTCTGGAACTCCATTAGGTTTCGGGTTATTATTTGCATCAGTAAAATCATCAAGAAGTCTACGCCTAACAGTTGAAGACCGAGAATCCTTTTTAGTTGGTGCAGGATATGACCCAGTCCTCGCTAAACCAAACCTATCTCCTAATAGTTTCTTTATCTTTCCACGTGACACTGGATGACTACCATTCTTTGGAGATGATATTTCTTCATGAAGCACTCTCCACTTCTCCTCCCAATAACTATCAGGTAACGATTGGTTTGGAGTTTTAGGTGAACCTGCATCGGTTGGAAGGCTCCTGGCTCTGCTAACTTCTCGCATTGAACTATTCTCTGATGGAGACAAGATGTTCGCCTCAAGAGCAAGAGACTGCCAAGCCTTTGCCTTTTCTATCAGTTTTTTAACATCTACATTCTTTGGAAAGTTGAGCAATCTCTGGAGGCAAGAGGTGGCTATCTCTGTTGCTAATAAAGAAGATCTCAAGTGAAGAAGCATTGAAACAGCCATGGCTGAAATGAAGGCTCCACGAGGAGAGCACAAGATTTTGAAACTGCACTCATGTTCATTCTCTACAGAAGAAATATTTGAAGAAGAAAAAAGTGCGTCCCATATTAGCAAGAGGTCATCAAGAGAGAACTCCCGGCCAAAGAGGACACGAAGCCACCTAAGTGCAAAATACTGGGGTTCAACACCAAGCTCAACGAGGTGGCTATGGAGAGAAGAGTCTACAATAGATAGCAGATGGTACAAAGCTGCTGAGGCTTCAATCACAGGAGGTAAGCCTGTGCTAGATCCAACCATAGGAGTAGGGGTGAAGAAGTCGGCCATTGCAACCACTCCACGAGCCCCACTCATCAGACCATCAAACATACAATATGCATCATGCTCCATGAATCGCTCTGAAAGGATCACACCTAACTCGCCTTCAGCTCCATAGGCATCGCTTAGCAAGAACAATTCCTTTGTTTCTGGATCAAGATCATCAAGGCTGGTGACTTTGGGGTAGTCTTCTGGAAAGTTATCACTGTCACACCTTGAATCCCAGCTAGAGGACTTCGTGAATCGGTAGTTGGAGGCGAGGTCACCCTCGGGAAAGTTCATCTCGTCAAATTCATCATTGAAGCAGTCTTCATAAAGTGCTCGGACTTGAGACAGGTATTGGAGATCAACATGGAGCACATAGAGTAGAGGAGCCAATAGTTCATGCATTCCTATTTCAGATAGCGATACATCAAGACAAATTTTTATGATTAACATAAAAGAAACACTAAAGAAAAGTTCTAAGGCATGGACAAAAGAGTATAGTTATATTTTACAAACATATAATGGTGTAAACTAAATACAAAGACAAGAAGAAATCATTTTACCCTATGTTATATAAAGACGTGGACAGGTATGGATATGAATATGGATACAAAATGTAACATACGTAGAAAGTGATATTTGGCAATTGTTGAGTAACTGGGTTACAACCTAAACCAATTAAACCTAAAAAGACCAAACAGTGTCCACTTCGGAATTTTGAACCCGAAATATTGAAATTTTGGATTATGGCACCAGTAGGTGTGTCAAACATGCTATCCGTAGCATGTACATGTAGCATGTCTGTCCGACACGTGTGAAACACGGCATGGAAGCCATAAAGAAGTATTGATGCTTTAGATCTTCTATCAAAATTCTTCCAGGTGTGCTTTACAAGTCTCTTTCTCCATTTGATTATCCCTTCCTCATGTTCAACTAGCAGCCTAAATATCTTAGTTAGGTCTTTGATCAAAGTCCATTTTGCTGTATGAAATGAATGGTGCAAATATGTTTTTGTACGGTATAGAATCACAAATATGATAGCATGTATCCCTATGAACCTAGGGTTAACGTAGTGTCTAGGGAGATAATTCGAACTCTCTGTCTAGACTCTTCTCTGCAGTATAATGAGTGCTCCCTGATTGTGCAAACTTATCTCCTACTTGCTACAATTAATATTGGGAACCAATCACTAAAATTTGGCCATCCCTTTAGTTGAGTAAACATTCAGAAGAGTTGTGTTCCATCTATTACCCCATTTTCTTGGGATAAGGATGATACTGATGATATGTTATAAGATGATGGAGGCTCCCAGCCATGTTATTACGGCAAAAGCTCCTCTATAATGATTATCCTTTGTCAAGAAAAAAAAAATCATAAACAATATGATATAACCAGTAGTAAAATTTGGTCACCCCTTATTTTTCAGCGGAGTTGCACTATCTATTGTCCCGTATTGTTGGGTAAGATGATAGCAATGGTATGGACAAAGCATTGAAAACTTCTACAATATAATATTTACAAAATGAAATATAAAAATCTGCTGCATAATAACAATTTAACAGGTCTTAATAGCGTACCTTGTCTATATCCATATTCTGGGTGTCTAAGGCACCATACCAATAATATTCTTCTTAACATGGCCTGGCATGCCGGTGACTGAAAATAGTTCTCATGCTCTGGATACAACCGCGACAAATCCTTGTCAACCAATTTCTCCAACTCCGCATTTCGGAAGAATCGACCCCATGTGCTATCTGGAAGTTTACATAGAACAATATTAACATGTTAACTTGGCAATTATAACTGAATAATAAAACACACTTTTCTGAACAGTAATAGGATTTGAAGTGTTCTTTGGACTTGTGGAGGGTGAATTAATTTATGACCAAATAGTTTGCAAAGTCATAATAATTGACAAATAGCTAAAACAAAAATGGAAGAAGAATCTACAGAAAAGTAAAATGGAAGGAGAAAGGGAAGACAGCTTATATATGATCCACTTAAATTTAACGAGATAAAAATTGAACTAGCAGCATGCCTGGATTTTGCGATAAAGGGTTGTCCATAGTAAGATCAGGAGATCTGCTGCCATCTTTTGGGAGATGAGGGTCAATGAGTAGACGCCGCCTCAGACTTGCATACCTTTAAATAGAAGAATCAGACACATTTTTAGTCAAAACATATGCAAGATAAACATAACTGAATCATTCACAAGAGTTAAATGGGTTAAGGGGAACTACTCAAAGTGTCTCGTATTTGGCAATCAACAAGAATTTGGTTTGAAGTAAATTCAGAAAATTAATGAAAACTGCAAAACAATTGCACACTGTACAACAAAAAACAGCATATAGCAAATGAATAGATGTAAACCAAATATCTATTTCATCTGCTACCAAAAATATAAGCATCAAATGAAAAGAAATGATAGCAAAAGATATCAACATTTGCAGGAAACAAACTCATTCATCAATGTCATACAAGTTACCTCTCACTCGAAATCTATATAAGAGATGAAAACCCTGCATAATTTACAGGAATAAGCTCTCTCAGAGAAAGGTGGAATATTAAAAATAATGCTTAAAAATCCAATTTCTTCATAGATTGAAAACCAAACAAGCACGACATCTAACAAGATAATCAAACTATTCCCTCTAGTTTAAAGTCAAGATTAAGTATAACAACAGATCTACAGAAAGATCGCAAAACTTCACTTTGATAAATCAAACAGAAGTTCACAAAGAAAAGAACTTAACTAAATCCTTCATCCTTATTTCACTTCATACCAGATGAAAACAACTATAAGTTATCCAATAGTTCCAACTTATCAAAGCTAATAAAAAGTTGCATATTTTTGGATATCTATATTTCATTCAAATTAAGCAAAAACCGAGACAACATCGCCAAGTGAAAAATACTAAATAACATATTGAATCTATAAAAACCTAGATAGGATGAGTTATAATCACAATTCAAGCAGGATTAAAAAAAAAACATTAAATTTAACCTCCTCCTGCAATCAGCAGCAACTCGACGAAGCTCCTCGATCGAAGCGGGCGGAGACGACGGAAGAATCCCTAGATCAATTCGCCATCGAACCCCTCTTAGATTCGAAAACCTCAAATTATCCGACTCCTGATGCGATGCCTCGCTCAATGGAAGCTCAGTTGGAGCTGAGGACATTATCCTCTCTCAAATCCCCAACCAAAGGCGCAAACTTTGTGATCACAGCGGGGATACAAATTTTGGAAAATTTTGGGAGTATTTTGGGAAGAAATTTGGGGATTTTGGAGGAATAGGGGTTTTAGAGTTTAGAAAATTGCAGCCTTTTTTTGTTTCATTTCGCCTCTAGAGAGAAGAGGAGCGCTTTTCCTCTTACCCTTTTTGCTTCTTCCTCTCTCCTTCCAACCTTTGAAGAGAGAGAAAAAGAAGCGGAGGGAGAGAATGGGAAGAAATCAGTAAATCGTCAATGACAGGGGGTAAAAATGGAAAGGAGGAAAATATTTATTAGACCCAAGACGCAATGAGCTGTCTTATCTTTCCTTCTCTTTTCTCTTTCTAAATCTAGAATCACAAGAAATTACAAAACGAGTTACAAGCATCAATCATGTTTCATTATTTGGAAACTTTTACTTCCCTCCTCTTTCATTATACATGTATACACCAGTTGTGTTCAATATCTCTCTCTCTCTATATATTTTGTGATTATTGTTGAATACTCAGTTGTGTTCTCTCTCTCTCTCTCTCTCTCTCTCTCTCTCTCTCTCTCTCTCTATATATATATATATATATATATATATATATATATATATATATATATATATATATATATATATTGTGATTATTGTTTAAAAGGTTTGTGTATTAGATCTAACTAATGTAATTAGTTGAATACTCAATTAAATTGGATTCATATATAAGATAGAAATAAATCCTTTACTTAATTGGATACAATATGAGGTGATGAACTTGTTGAAACAATGAATGACATTGTTATCGAGTAGTGATTAGTAGATTAGTCGCCTAAATTATTTTCATACTATAAGAGATAAAAGTGTGAAGTCTATCATCTTTAACTTTTTCAAAATTGATGATTTCACAATAGAGCCCACACTCCGCTCTTTTGTAGTGCTAGAGTAATTTGAGTGAGACTGGTGTAGTTAGCATTATTCTTATTATAAATTTTAATAAATGCTTTTAGATTTTCTATGGTTTTTTTCTTCTTTTCAAAATTTACCTATACACTGTACTCTTGCTAGTCCATTTAACATAATGAGCTAGATTCTTTGTTGAGTTTTGGAATGGATTGATATCCAATTATTTCTTTTATCAAGTTGACTATATTTATTTTTCAAAACATCTTCGGTCGTCTCACAAACCTACTTGTATATCAAGCAACTCCTTTAAAGATGAAAATAGATGTAGTAACTTTATAAATTGTCAACTTCTTCATAGTAAAATAACAGTTTACAGGGTTTAATAAAGAACCGAAATTTTGTAATGTTATTGAATTAAATACAAATATTGCGTATACATTCTGGCTTTCGTTTTAATTTTGACCTGCAGAGAATAAGGATAGTTGTAAAAAAGTAATATAGTTTATCCAAAAACTAGAAGAAAAAGAAGAAAGAATGGAATTCTCCTAACAAATATACCAAGCATCTTCAAAAGAATATGAGCCTATAACTCACAAACTGATTCCTAACTAAGTAACACTCCATTTACTAATAGAAGTGATTTCATGTTGTCTCTCTCAAAGCATCCTAAGTGAGTACAACTATTGAGAAATAGGGTACGTCTAGTATTTCCACTGATTCTGTGGACTATGCTTTTATTTTGACCAGCCACCAAATTGCCATCTAAGAATTCGTCAGGAGACTATATGCATAAATTATGTCATGTGTTGATATAGATGTTTTACTTCTTAATTCTTTGAGTGCATTGAAGCTTCAAATTGTTGTAGTGGTCGTCAGACTCGGACAATTGTAGCTTTAATCAAGATTTAAGATACGTGACATCCATGAAAAGTGTTTGTGATTTACCTCTTTAATTTATTTTGTATGCAAAAATTGAATTGTTACATCTATTAAGTAAGAATATAATCATAGTATTTTCCTTTGTAATTTCGAAAAGGGATAGGTTGTGACAGCCTTCCTTCGTAAGTAAAAGGGTTGTTCTCTAATTAATCCAAGGGATGGATTAGTAAATCTTATAAAATTTTAATGAATTTGATTCGTTTACTCATATCAGACTAATAATCGTTAGCATACCCTCTTAACAACTTGTAACCAAGATCTTCTAGGCTTATCTCTAGGTCTCATTTCTCCATTAATTAATTATAATCATATCATCAAGAAAAAATAATAAGAAAATCTTTTTTCTTAAATTTATACTGGATTTGGATCCT
This sequence comes from Asparagus setaceus, assembly GCA_012295165.1. NCBI lineage: Eukaryota > Viridiplantae > Streptophyta > Magnoliopsida > Asparagales > Asparagaceae > Asparagus > Asparagus setaceus. Next base: position 61,261,977 of record CM022705.1, on the reverse strand, counting down.
CTCCACTATTAAAAAAGTAGTGGAGGGGTTACTATTTAATTATAACCATTGATTTTCTAATTTATGGTTATGATTTTTACTTTGAGTGTAAATTAGGAATGAACGCAATGCACTGGGGTATAGTGAGCATTAAATCATGTCTAAGATTGTGAAACATAAGAGGAAAAGTAAAACACCTTTTATTATTATTCACCCCAAGGAAGGAAAATACGATATGCAAATGGCCAAATATAAATTCTGCTCATGACCTAAAAAGCAAGCAGCAGCAAGATTCAGCACTACAACTAGGTCAAAACATTGGCTCATTTAAAATGATTAAAAATTGGCGACAAGTAATTTTATTTTTTATTTTTTATTTATTTTTTCTGACTCAGTTGCTCCTCTCCCGAGTAGGAAAAGAAGGGAAAAAACAGTAACCCTCATTTAGGCTATGTTTGGTTTGAGGTAAAGGAATGGAAAATAAAAAGAAAAAGAAAAAGAAAAAGAAAAAGAAAATAAAGTTATTTTTGTTGTTTGGTTAGGAAGAAAATTGCAAAGAAAATAACGATTCAATAAAATGGAATAGAAAATATAATTAACTTATATTACAAATGATATCTATTAGTAAGTTTTTTAATTTCTTTTTCTAAATGCGAATTAATACAAGTGTTGCTGGTCTTAAAAAAATATTACAGGGAACTTTTATACAAAGTTATATAGGAAGGAAAGATTATTGAACTTATTCCACAATTAATTTAAATCATTTCAAAACGATACAAACATCTCCAAATATATTTTACACGTTTGAAATTATCACGACCTATATGATTTAGGCTTAATTGCACGTAAATACGCTTATAATTTCCTACTTTGCACTTATATACCCTCACTAGTTTTTGCAGCATTTATGTACCCTAAAATTGTTAAAACTTTCATTTACATACCCTCACTTGTTTTTGATGCACTTATATACCCTAAAGTTTTAAAATTTGCACTTAAACACCCTAAAGTTTTAAAAATGGTACCTAAATGTCTAAAGTTTTTAAAACTTGTACTTAAATATCCTCAAGTTTGCATAACTGAGGGTATTTAAGTGCAAGTTTTAAAAAAATTATGGTATGTAAATGATGTACGAAATAAGTGAAGGTACACAAGTGCAAAGAGGGGAAACTATAGGATAATTAAGTGTAATTAAGCCATATGATTTTTTACATAAATCTATTATCCGGTGGGGCCCATGTTAAACCAAATGGGAGCCATTCTATTCGATATTAGTTATTCATAGCGGGGCCCACGTGTGACTAGAGCTAGAGCTGACTCTATTTTGTTGCTGAAGCAGAGAGAGCTACGGACACAGAGGAGTTCCCGACCAGTGAAGTGCCGGCCCGACATTTTTTTCTCTCATTTTCACTGGGGCAACGTGAGGAAAACAAAAGTGAAAATCTTTTAAGCATTTTTCTTTTGGATTCCCTTGTTTTCATTTTCTCTTTATCTTTCTTTCTAACCAAATAAGTGAAACATTTTTCTTTCTCAATTTTCTTTTATTTTCCTTCATTTTCAATCAAACCAAACAGACCCTTAAGAAACAAAGAATTTACAGTTCGCCTTAGATCTCAAACCTTCAATATCTCCCATCTCATTTATTTGAAAAGGATTTAAATATTCAATGATCATGCATAAAGTTTCACCATTATCATATTGCCACGTGTGCCACATCTTTCCGTGACAAAAGCAAGACTACGCCACCTAGTAGTGACAAAAATGAGACTCTTCACGCTGGAAAATATAATTGATCATAGAAATTATATGTGTGGTCCTCTAAACTTCAGTAAAAGAAAGAACTACAGAACTTTTGTCACGCGATGACAACAACATTTCCTTAAAAATAATTGAGTACAGACATTGCTGTAACTCAGTGCATCTGGCAATGCAACAAGATCACACATAAATTGCTGTTGCTGTTTGGCACCGACGCGAATTTTTGATGATCACGTGGCGAGATTCCTGCGACCACGTGGCGGTGAGATTTTGTCACTCTGTAACTTCGTTGATGAGTTGAGATGAAGTTCGTTGATGAGTTGAGATGAAGGGGGGTGTTTGGTTCATTTTCTTGAAATTTCAAGAAATGTTTTCCATTCAAAAAAACATTTCCTTGTATTTTCTGAAAAAATTTTGAGAAAAGTTTTGAGAAGTCAAAAGTCTGAAGTTTTCTTGTTTTGGCATTTTGTTTGTTTGGTTCAAAATAAGAAAAAGTACTACTTTATAGAAATGTCAAGTTTTCTATAAAGGTTTATTTGTTTGGTTCAAAACAAGAAAATTTGGGGTGGGAAATAGGGTACGGGTGAAGTTTTATTATTTTAATATTTGTGTTGTCAAATTTCTTGGTGATTTTCTTCCATTTTGAGTGGAAGTTGATTTCTATAAATTTGGGTACTTTTCAGTACTTTATGAAAACTTTTCTATAAATTTTTAGAACCAAACAAGGTTTATAGAAATGTACATAAAATATTTATTTACCAAACTATAATTGTCGATTTTTATAGAAAACATTTCTATAAAATAGCCCAACCAAACATTCCCTTTGAAGAAGAAGTTAATAATTGTGATGATAAGGGATGATGACAATGCAACGGCACGATATTCAAGGCAATTATAGATTTTGTCATATCCCAGTTTATTAATAAAAGATATCCTTCTAAAGATTTAATTGAGATCTAATTACAAGGGTGTGTTCCGTAACTTTACACTAGTTCCATTAAGATCTTATTTTAATTAGGATTGGACTAACGTATAGATGATCCAAAGACAATCTAGTTAAGAGTCTCCTTTTCGAACTAAAAACTAGTTTAATTTGTATAGGTTTTTACCAAATACATTTTAGCCATTGTTCAAGTTAGTGAATGAGTTGTCAAACAAGTTATGAGCGAGAAATTTGAGTTGTAAGTGGCTCAACAACAAATTTGGGTTCTAATGGCCAGTTTGGTATTGTATTTTTAGATTGTTTTTGCTTATTTTTTAAAGAAATAGTGAATAATGTCGTTTCGTAAGGCTTATTTTACACGCTTATTGAAATTGTTGTTGTTTTTAAGAAGGTACTTTTAGAATTAACTTAGGGATGCTTTTAAAGCAACTGCTTTTTAAGTTTTAATACCATATATGTCATTTAGCTTTAGACATTACTACTTTATCCATTCCATATTTATCTATTTTGATAGCTAAATTATTGTCTATTTTGTCATTTTTACTTATATTGATCTTTAAGCATAATTTTATCAAAGACCTAACTGCTTTTAGAAGTAGCTTATATATGATATGTGATTACCAAACATCTATTTTCAACAAACTTCTATAAATTATTTCTATAAGCTACTTACTTATATAAGCAACTTATCATGAAACTCCAGCAATACCACATATTTTACCATTAGGGTCCGTATGGATGGTTAGATTTTGTTCTATACCCAATGATATCAGATTTGAATACTATGCCCTTTTTTTTAATTGAGATGGCTTTGAGGTGGGGTCTAAGTATCGAATATTTTGCTTGAAAAGGTTAAGTTCTGCTGATAACATGAGGGCACTAGATCGGATCCTCTCTCTAGCGTAGGAATCCCTTGGCCAAATTTCCCTCATTGAGAAGAAAAAAAGAAAAAAAAAGGAAAAAACACTTAACTTCTCTAAAGTTTGAGTTCTAACTTACTCAACGTTCATTTACAATGTGTTTGGATGAGGGGTAGCCAAGGGTTAGGAAAGGAAAAATAACACTTAACTCCGTTTGAGAGGTTTTTTAAGGAAGGTAACGGAGGGTAGGGGATATAAAATTTTCATTAAAAATTTATGGTTTTGTTCCCCTCCAAATTGGGGTGTAGAAAAGGGTAGGGAAAGTAAACTTAAAAGGTCTAATATTTTGCTCTCTATCACTATGAATCAATGGCTCAGATTTGATTATGAAACTATTTTTTTTCTCTTTCTTTCCCTTAGTTAGAACTTCCAAACATGATGAACTAAGTTTTTCTCTATTCCCTTTACTAAACTCCCAAACAGGATATTATATTTGCCCTCTCTTTCTCTATCTTCCCTTTCTCTATTTACCTTTGCGTTTCTTCCCATAGTGAACTCTCAAACACAGTGTTAATCTTGAGTTCTAACTTACCCAACACTCTCTTAGTTATAAAAGCTTTTACCTATATTAATTTAAGAAAACCTAAAGAAAATGATAGAATTAACGTTAAGTAGTCTGTATAATCAATTGCTCAGGTAGTATCGATATATGTACATCCAGAAGAATATATATCACGGATGTATTTATTAAACCCCTTGATAAATTATGTGTAAGCTCAAGTCAGTCTATATTCATTCATCTTTTTACTCACACTAGTATAGTGCACATGCATTACACGTGACCGTAATTGTCTCATCTGAATCAATTTTGTGAGTAAAAATTAAGAATTAACTAGAGTATGAATCATTGCTTCTCAATTTTATGAGTAAAATGGAGCATGAAAGTTAAAAATCAATTGGAGTACGAATCATTGTTTTTAACATAATTTTGATTTTAATTATATCATATATTCTTTAATTAATTTTTAATTTAATAATTTGATAACAGCATATATCTAAATCAGTTGATTGTGTAACACGAACTTTAGAATATAAAAGTTTAGAATCAATTGGAGAATATTTTTAGTATAATTTTAGTTTTAACTATTTCAAGTATGGTTCAATTCTAATTTTAATTTTTAATTTAATCATTTGATGATAATGAGTTTCTTTTATTAAACATGTAGTAGCATTTAATCATTTGATAATAGACATTAATTGAAAATTATCAAAATTGAAGGAAAATGAGTCATTTAACATGGATTATTATTTAATCATTTGATAATGGACATTATTGTGAATTGATAAATTGAAGGAAAAAGAGCAATCAAAAGTTCATAGATAGATCATTTTTGCCTCTTTTTCTTTATTTTTTCCCCTCTAAACTAATTTCATATTTTTTATCATCTGGGTTCACCATCAAATTCGATTTCTAAAGACTTTTTTTCTTTCTTTTAATCAGTGGCATATAAGGAGTGTTAAATTAGAAATATTTACTTTAGGCTAAATTTCAAAACCTCCCTTAACTTTAGATGATTATCAGATAACTTACTATAACTTTCAAAATATCAGGAAACCCTCTTAAATTTTAGGGTTTATCAAAAACACCCTTCAACTTTCAATGTTTTACAAACAAAAAATCTCCCTTAAAACACAAACCACAATTTTCACTGTCGAGGGTATCCCTAGCATAGTTTTACCAATCAATGTGAAAATGCACTTAATGCTATTACGGAGTTTTATGGAAAAAAATCTTAAACTTAAAGGGGTTTTCTAACAACCCCTACCGAACTTTAAGGAGGCTTTCTGATATTTTGCAAGTTACGGGAATTATCTGAGATAATTTAATCATTTGATAATAGACATTAATTGAAAATTATCAAAATTGAAGGAAAATGAGTCATTTAACATGGATTATTATTTAATCATTTGATAATGGACATTATGGTGAATTGATAAATTGAAAGGGAAAAGAGCAATCAAAAGTTGATAGATAGATCATTTTTGCCTCTTTTCTTTATTTTTTCCCTCTAAACTAATTTCATATTTTTTATCATCGGGGTTCACCATCAAATTCGATTTCTAAAGACTTTTCTTTTTTCTTTCTTTCTTTTAATCAGTGGCATATAAGGAGTGTTAAATTAGAAATATTTACTTTAGGCTAAATTTCAAAACCTCCCTTAACTTTAGATGATTATCAGATAACTTACTATAACTTTCAAAATATCAGGAAACCCTCTTAAATTTTAGGGTTTATCAAAAACACCCTTCAACTTTCAATGTTTTACAAACAAAAAATCTCCCTTAAAACACAAACCACAATTTTCACTGTCGAGGGTATCCCTAGCATAGTTTTACCAATCAATGTGAAAATGCACTTAATGCTATTACGGAGTTTTATGGAAAAAAATCTTAAACTTAAAGGGGTTTTCTAACAACCCCTACCGAACTTTAAGGAGGCTTTCGATATTTTGCAAGTTACGGGAATTATCTGAGATAATTTAATCATTTGATAATAGACATTAATTGAAAATTATCAAAATTGAAGGAAAATGAGTCATTTAACATGGATTATTATTTAATCATTTGATAATGGACATTATGGTGAATTGATAAATTTGAAAGGAAAAAGAGCAATCAAAAGTTGATAGATAGATCATTTTTGCCTCTTTTTCTTTATTTTTTCCCTCTAAACTAATTTCATATTTTTTATCATCTGGGTTCACCATCAAATTCGATTTCTAAAGACTTTTTTTCTTTCTTTTAATCAGTGGCATATAGGAGTGTTAAATTAGAAATATTTACTTTAGGCTAAATTTCAAAACCTCCCTTAACTTTAGATGATTATCAGATAACTTACTATAACTTTCAAAATATCAGGAAACCCTCTTAAATTTTAGGGTTTATCAAAAACACCCTTCAACTTTCAATGTTTTACAAACAAAAAATCTCCCTTAAAACACAAACCACAATTTTCACTGTCGAGGGTATCCCTAGCATAGTTTTACCAATCAATGTGAAAATGCACTTAATGCTATTACGGAGTTTTATGGAAAAAAATCTTAAACTTAAAGGGGTTTTCTAACAACCCCTACCAACTTTAAGGAGGCTTTCTGATATTTTGCAAGTTACGGGAATTATCTGAGATAATTTAATCATTTGATAATAGACATTAATTGAAAATTATCAAAATTGAAGGAAAATGAGTCATTTAACATGGATTATTATTTAATCATTTGATAATGGACATTATGGTGAATTGATAAATTTGAAAGGGAAAAGAGCAATCAAAAGTTGATAGATAGATCATTTTTGCCTCTTTTTCTTTATTTTTTTCCCTCTAAACTAATTTCATATTTTTTATCATCGGGGTTCACCATCAAATTCGATTTCTAAAGACTTTTCTTTTTTCTTTCTTTCTTTTAATCAGTGGCATATAAGGAGTGTTAAATTAGCAATATTTACTTTAGGCTAAATTTCAAAACCTCCCTTGACTTTAGATGATTATCAGATAACTTACTATAACTTTCAAAATATCAGGAAACCCCTCTTAAATTTTAGGGTTTATCAAAAAACACCCTTCAACTTTCAATGTTTTACAAACAAAAAAAAATCTCCCTTAAAACACAAACCACAATTTTCACTGTCGAGGGTATCCCTAGCATAGTTTTACCAATCTATGTGAAAAATGCACTTAATGCTATTACGGAGTTTTATGGAAAAAAAAATCCTTAAACTTAAAGGGGTTTTCTGACAACCCCTACCCGAACTTTAAGGAGGCTTTCTGATATTTTGCAAGTTACGGGGAATTATTTGAGATAACCAATAATATTGGTCAATGTAACTAATTGTAGGCTTTCTCTATACTTAAGATTATAAAGGATTTGAATCTATAATATTGGTCAATGTAACTATTGTAATCTTTCTCTATAATTAAGATTGTAGAGAATCCGGACCCGTTAAGGGAGGTTTTCTGAATTCAACCTTTTACTTTATGCTTTCTCGTATAAAACTAACTTGTGATGCAAGAGCACGAACCAATAAGATGATGGAGGTCAGCATCAAGGACCCAACAGAGAGTCATGGGGTGGTGAGGCCAGTACGGCCCCCCGCCAAATACATTTGTTACACTCATTTGCTCGGTTGGTGGAATCCTAATTTCTATTTCTCGCATCATTGCCTTCGCTCTGAGCCTGTATTCTTGTATTTTGGCCCTTTGTAGGCTACCAACCGTGAACCAAACTCATTATTCTTAATTTTGTATGTTAGTATGTTTGAATCCCTCTCCTAACTGAATAACTACTAATTTCTCATATTTAAAAAGTGGAGTTTGGGTGGAATTTAGATAGGAGATCAACTGATTCAAGACAAGCCTTACGAATCCCTGTTGAAGATATTTCTCAGTTTGACCGCCTCATATTTGCACGCAAAAAAATGACAGTGTGTTGAGTTAGCGAAGAACTCAGAGCTTAATTTAATATCCTTTAATCTCTCTCTACGATTTCATGTTTCTTCACTGCGAATATGTATATAGCTGAATCCACGACCGATCTTTCAAATACTCAATATATCAAATGATAGAGGGAAAAAATTTAAAGAGAGAAATACGACAAGGCAAAATACAAGCAAAAATACAATGTGCTTAAAGGACAACTAACTCTATAATAAGTTTGTTGAGTTTAGATCATGTGACATGAAAATGGATTTTATTGGATCGAAACTCTTATTATTTGAACCGTAATAGCAAATTGATGTCGGTTATCTTTTTTATAGGGAGCATTTCAATGTTCTGATCACATGTACCTTGTTACAAAACAAAAAATGTTAATGAGTATCATATGATGTCATTTGAGGGTATTATACCATATACAATGGTGTGATGCAATCTCAATATTAAATAATAAAAAAAAGAAAAGAAAAGAGAAGGTCTAAATATAACACAATGAAACTACAGGGATGGGGTCAATGTGAAATTAACCATGTATCAAATGAAGACTACTTATGAACTAGATACCTAGAGCATGCACACTATAATTGTACTATTACATGTCACTTCCCTTTGCCAAAATTATGCTCGAGATAGTACCATTTGGCCGGTGTAACTGACTAAAGTAGTTAAGTAGGACTCGCATCTAATTCCAATTGTCATTATCATTATCACGTATTAAATCAGTCAGAAAGACGGTTGAGGGCAAGTCGAGACGATAGATAAGTTTCTACTATATACATCTATATATATCATTTCATTAATTAATGTACATCATTCCCTTCTCTGCTATTTTTCTTTTCTCTTTCACAGTGAATATCAACTCGTTCGCTCTGTTTTCCTACCTATGAAACGGGACAGAACTTTTTTTGTTTTGTTTTGTTTTGTTTTGTTTTGATAGGAAGCATACTCGATCCTCATATCTGTCCCTTCTCTTTTTATATCTAATTATATAGCTATATTTATATATAGGGTACATCCGGATTACATATTTTTTTACCAGTATTTACTACTTAGGACACGACTTGCATTATTGGAATAGGACAACACTAGGCTACATGAGAATATAACTGAAACAAAGTACCAGATCAACCATTGACCTCCCTTATCTTTATAAATTCAAAGGTATTAAATGCTGCTAAAATAGTTAAGAAGTGAGACGAGTGCAGTAATAGATTAAGTTAGTGTAAACCCTAATCATAATTAGTCCATATGAGCCTTATTAAACATATAATGTGCCATGAATATCAATCCGACTTATATAACTAGGTGATCGCTCCCCAAACAACAAAAAGAAAAGGACTCCATTTAGCACTTGGATTAGAGAGCTTGGAAGCATTTATATAACTCTTTAAGGTTAAGGTTCTCTTCCTCCTCCTTTTGACTCTTGTTCTCTTATAAACATCAAACATGAACATCAACTTGAGACTTTCACGAGATAGAATGAAACAAATATGCATCTCATTCTCATGGCGTACATTGGGTCATTGCATGCACCTATTAAACATTCTAACTGGCTCCACTCAACAGCAGTTAGTGAGCAAGATGTGACTTAATATTTTGGCCTAATCTTATAATTATAATCAAAGAGAGTCTTCAGTACTGCTAGCCTACTTTTTTTTCCCCTAGTATTTGTTGTGTTTATTAAGCTTTAGGATAGATTAAGAAAATTCTCATTCCTTTGCTAATGTTTTTCACTTATTAAAGTCTATTATTAGTTGGTATTGATTAAGATGCTAGTCTTTTTTCGCTTTCATATATTGCCACCCACCTAACAATAATTGGAGCGTGCTTCTATTATTCAATTGAGCATTATACACGCACTTTAGGTGAATATTGTATATCACAAACAATAATGTACTGCTGCCAAGATGACATCTCACGCCTAGAAAAAGAACTATGCGGTACTCGTCTATTAATTTGCACCTTTTTCAATTATGAAAAACAATTATACACATGAAGAAGCTAATCATGCATAATTAGTAGCAGAAAAACACAATTCACGTGATAGAATTTTCTATATATCCTTTGAACATCAAATAAGTGGGGTATAACATTACTAAAAGGGTTAATTTCAGAACAACTATTACTATAGGGATGTCACTTATGTCTAAACTATTTTACTAGCTGTTATCACCCTAAAAAAATTATTATTATTTAAAGTATTACTTCCTATGCGAATCTTAACAGGAGTCCAATTTCACGCCAAAAAAGGCTAATTCAAGACCGAAAGAGATCTCTACGCTACAAGAACCACCTCGCTTACAAGAGCCTACTCGACCGCCAGTAGCATCAACTCGATCGCTACAAGAGTCAACCTTTACAGATGCCGGCTGAAGGCGGTCTTGTGAAGCCACTCGGTCTTGCGGCACTTTCGGTTACGATCTGAAGCACCTTTCACGATAGTTAGCCTCGAGCCCAGGGCCAATAACAAGTTACTATCACAATTAATAGTACTGTCATAGTCATCACTGTGCTAGCCACATGGCCTTTACAACTCATACCTCATCAATCGCATCCACATCAAATCAGTGTTGACTCATGTCACACAAAAGCTGACATGTATAAAGCTAATGTTGACTCATGTCACACAAAAGCTGACATGTGTAAAGCTAGTGTTGACTCTAACATCAAGTCATACTCGACTGAAGTGACCAAACTACCCCTCCCTCATTATACAAAGAGAGGAACGATTCTCAAGCTAAGGGGTAAGTCATTTTCTCCCTGCACAATTTATAAAAGAACTCCTACTGTTTATTTTCTTCTCCACTCAAGCTTACTTACTGACTTGATCGTCGGAGGTACAACAGGGGAAACAAGCCCCGTCCTCTCATGGGCCTCTACTTGTGCAGGGGGGAAGAACAGCCCAACTCAGAGCCAGATATTTCGGGGAGTGAGCGGATCCCCATCACCATCAATCTCAAACTCGTTTTGACTGTTAGATTTTGAGCATCAACACTAGCACCTATACGCTTGAACCTCAAACAAAGTTATCTTTTTGTTAGGTAGGTTGAAAGTCATGTGTAGACATCACGAGATGATAAATTAATTTTTTGATGTTTTTTTCTTTAAACTTGAAGCTTTACCCTGATTTGCTTTTAAACCCAAGTTGTTTTATTTGTACCTCTAAACCCAAACAATTTTGTGCATTTGTCTTTAAACCAATCTCCCAAATACGCTACATAAGTATGTGGCCCCAACTAATTTTTTTTTAAAAAAGCCTATTTTACTCCTTTCTCTCCCTCCAGTCTCTCTCCTTCTCTCTAATTTTTTGAGTTTGTTAAAAACACTTTAAAATTTTTGAATTACAAAAACACCCTCAAAATTTCTAAATTTATTAAAAATATCTTGAAAATTTAAAATACAAACAGTACACTATAAATCTAGGAATTAGAAACAGCCCCTAAAAATTTAGAATTTATAGAAAACACCCTAAATTTTAAAAAATAACACACTAAAAGTTGAATTTTACAAAAACACCCTAAAAATTTAAAACTTAAAACCATACTTTTATATACTTATGTCTTTTCTTGCTATTTGTAGACAAAACTCTAAAAAATTAAATCTAGAAATTATGAACGGCTCCTAAAAATTTGCACTTTGCAAAAACACCTGAAAATTTTAACAATTGCAAAATCAGTAAAATTTTACAAATACACCCTAAAAATTGAAATACAAAAAACGTATGGTTGTAAGTTTTGATCTTTTTAGGGTGCTTTTGTAAATTTTGATTTTTCAGTGGTATTTTTATAATTTTAAAACTTTCACGATGTTTTCAAAGAATTTTAAAATTTTCATATTCATATTTCTAGATTTACAATGTCCAATTTGTATTTTAAATTTTTAGAATGTTTTTTTATAAATTTTACAATTTTGAGGTTGTTTTTGAAATTAAAAATTTTAGGGTGTTTTTACAAACTCAAAAAAAATTATAGGGAAGGAAGAGAGAATAGAGGGAGAGAAAGGGCAAAATAGGTTTTAAAAAAATTTTAGAGGAGGGCCACATAGTTATGTAGTACATTTAGGAGATTGGTTTTAAAGATAAATACACAAAATTGATTGGATTTATAGGTACAAATAAACCTATTTGGGTTTAGAAATAAATCAGGGTAAAACTTGGAGTTAAAGGCACCCTTCCTTCAGTTTTCATTGAAAAGCTCCTCTAGACTAAGGGTAAAAAGGATTTATCATCATGTGACTTCCACTTGACAAACTACTCAAAGAACATCTGGGATATAAAGAAGGTACAACTAATAACATAATTTTAGGGGTATAAATGGCCGCACCTTCAATAACATGGGGGTGTTGGAGTAACAAAAGCAAATGGGTGAAGGAAGACATTTTTCTTCATAAAAATGAACTTTCCTATTTGTCCTCATGTATCCCTGAGAAAGCTAAGAGGTTGTGTTACTTGTGTACATAGAGCATGATTTAGGTGGATTTGTCTCACCTTCAGAAAATTCAAAAGCTAAGGTAATTACAAACATAAGACAAGATATTGGTCACACAAGAGCACAAGTAGGGAAATAGCTGTCCATCAATCCATTGGACTAAGGGCTCTCTCTCCCCCAGCACAAACTTTCATAGAAAGAGGCTAAAGCATGGGGCTATTCAGATCACCAACTATTTCTGTGGACAGAGAAGATATGAGCAATTGATGAGTCTGCGAACATTGAGTGATGGGCCAGACAAGGGATATATCAAAATTGCTAATAGACAAGAATGATTGGCCAATATCAGCTGAGGGATTTAGACGCAAATTTGGTACTAGATCTTATCATATCACAGGTGAGACAAAAGATACTAATACAATTATTAGATGGTCTGGTTGGAGTCGGATGTTATTGGATTGTGCTAAATTTCTTGGGAGTTTCCTGGGTTACATACTTACATCAAATCACCGAGCTCATGGGCCTAAGTTTTGGACTGGGCCCATGTCCAACTAAACCCCTTTTTGTTGATCATGTATGGTATTATTCATCCTCGATTGAACAACGCCCAAAGCCCTTGGGCCTTTGATGAACATAGCAACAACTGCTTTGGTTCCAAACTTTTCAAGATCTTTAAAGTGAGAATCCTCTTCCCCACTAAAATAATTAACAGACCACGTAAAGAACTAGGTAGTTTTCTTACAAACCCTTCTTAATTAAAGAGATTAATCTGTTCACATCCAAAAACCTGTTCACTGCTTTCGGCCTACGTGGGACCCAACTCCCTTCCCTATCAAAAATGGAATCACGAAAAAAACTCCCCCCTAAAGTTGGCAGCTTCACATCGCATAAGACATAGGTTAACGTTCTAGATGAAATATATGTCCTATAATAAATTTCTTTTCATTCAAAAAGAATTAAGGTATTTCTTTCTACTGAGGCCACCCAATTCATGCAAAATACCAAATCCAAATAATCCTCCTAAAGCAACCTTCAATCTCTTCGTCTATTCAAACAATTTATACTCTTCCCTTCCCTCCAATGCCTCTCCCTCAACACCATGGCCCCAAAGCTCTTTACCATTGCCTTAGTTCTCTACATTACATTCCCAATCTCATTATGTGGCACTTTCACAATATCAAACAACTGCCCGCACATCATATGGCCAGGGACCTTAGCAGGTTCAGGCACCCCACAATTACCATGGACCGGGTTCAAGCTCGACCCGGGTCATTCAGTTAGGATTCCGGCCCCAAATGGGTGGTCGGGTCGAATATGGGCGAGAACAGGGTGCAAGTTCGACGGAACAGGCACGGGCACTTGCCAAACGGGGGACTGTGGAGGAAAGATGCAGTGTAACGGGATGGGAGCTCTGCCACCTGCGACGCTGTTCGAGATAACACTTGGAAAGGGGAAGGATCAGGATTTCTATGATGTTAGCCTTGTGGATGGATACAATTTGCCAATATATGCAGCACCGAGAGGAGACAGAGGATCGTGCAATGCCACTGGATGTGCAAGTGATCTCAATTCGAGTAAATGACTCTTCAACTTGCTTACTGATTACAACAGTGACAGATAAATTTCAGTTAATATTGACTGAACATAACTGCATATAAATAACAAAAAACATATAATACAGTAGAAAGAAAGGTGATCTAACAAGACACGGAAAACAGTAATCAACCATGAAACCGCAGAAACTAAGGGGTCATTTGTTTCTATGAAATTCTTATGACCCCCCATGGAGAAAGTGGGTCTCAAAAAAAAAAATCTACCAAAAAAAAACAAAATCCTCGAGTAATTTTGTATTTGTTTGGACAGGAAGCTTGCTGAGCTAAATGGATGAAATCTATTACCATCTTGGCAAATCTGTGGTCAGAAATCCTGTCTTCTCTTAACAATTTTGCAGAGAGAAGCAGACCCCATAATCAACACTCCCTTTAGCTTTACAAGGGATTTTAATTCCAAAAGCCAAAATTTAATCAACCCGACAGAATACAACTCTTTATATTGAACTCGTTGAAAACACCAATCAAAGTTAAAAACAAGCAAAATTTCTTTATGAAAGCCTCTCCTAAATGATAACCAAGTCTTGAAGCTATTGTTCAGCAATGACCCAAATAAAAGAAACCTCAAAACATGCAGATTCTAAGCCACCAAAACATGTAACCATTTAAGATTGCACCAAAATCTTTTGCAGATATGGAAATAAAACAATCTCATAACATGAGTTGCTTACTGACCTAGTCTCTACAATGTCTGTAGGCTGCCCAAAAGAGCTTCAGGTGGAAGATGACAGTGGAGTTGTAGCGTGCAAGAGCGCATGCGAAGCATTTGGACTGGATCAATACTGCTGCAGCGGGCAGTTTGCGAACCCAACCACATGCAAGCCCTCCTTCTACTCGACCATATTCAAGACTGCCTGCCCTAGGGCTTACAGCTATGCATTTGATGATAGGACGAGCACCTTCACCTGCAAGGCCTCTGACTACAACATTGTTTTCTGCCCCATATACGGGTAAGCATGGCTCACATATAGAGAACTCTCCCAATACAAGGCATTGATTACTTTGTATGACGATAATTATATATGACAAGTTATATCTAATATAGTGCAGGTGAGTTTACTACTATGATAAGTACAATCTGATATTTATTATTGGTTTTAAGGAAATAATTCTCACTTAGTGTGCTAATTTCCAGATGTGTCTTACTCTTACCATAGTCATATACCTCTTCAAAGAGTAGCTGAGTAGTATGTACTCTTCTCAAATAACCAAGAAGACTTTTCATATACACCACAAAAGATCTGCACCTTTCAGCAATAGAGGGTTGTAAACTTTCTTCCGTATTAGATATCAACGGTTACTTTGATTCCATTAACATTCTTTCATCACATTAAAATTTACCCTATAGTTATTTTCAATGTCATTGTAGGTTTTCTTTCTTAGCATAGTTCTGACCTAGATTTGAAACAACCACCTTGATAAGGTTTCCATAGATTACCACAGGACACAGTTAGTCTCATAAGCGTTTTATTTTAGTCTTCCACAGAGTCATTCTACTCCTTCACTGCATATCGTTTTTAATCAGGTCTCCCCCACTTTATCTTCATGGATGCATCCATTCTTCAACATTAGTTCCTACATCTCCCCTTGTTTCCACACTATCCTCCCCTTCTCAGTTGTGCACATTTATTTCCCAAGGCTTGCTAATAGAATTAGTGGAACCATGTTTTTCGTATCCCACACAATCTCTACTCACTCAGGATCACCGACTCACTCAGAGTCACTGACTCACCGCCTTTTCTAAACCGAGATTATGCAGGCACCTAAATTCACAATCAATTCACAACCCCTAGATTACAACTGCAAGTAAGATGCTTATTCAACATACTCTTTAAGCTTTTCTCGGCCTCACACTTGCCCAAATTCACTTATTCTTCAGTCTACTTTACGATAGAGGAATGATTACCCTAATTTGCTTGACATAGACTCCTTAAGGCTCCTTTTTTAAAATTGAAAACTAAATATCACTAATGTGGATCAAAAGTGTAAGAATATAAAAATATAACACTCAGCTCTCACCACAACTCCGGAGTTTTGGTGCAATGGTTATGGTCTTTAAGATGGTATCAAAGCGACTCAGGTTCAAATTCCACTGACCACGAATTTAAAAGCGGATTCTCTAAAAGTTGACACCGCTACGCGAGGCCAGGTTTCAGCCCATAAAAAGGACGCTCAACCTGCAGGGGCATGTTAGAATATAAAAATATAACCGTCAACTCTCACCGCAACTTCGGAGTTTTGGTGTAATGGTTAGGGACTTTAAGAGACTGCATCAAGAAAGAGAAGAAATTGAAATTTCCTCTCCTTTTGTTTGTGTGGCTAAAGTATCTCTCCTAAATGTTAACTTATGCAGGACGAGGAGATCCAACGGCTATTCTGATGGGGCGCCACCACCACCTCCTGGGGGTGTTACTATTGGCCAACCTACTGGCTATTCTAATGCTCCACCTACAGGCTATTCTAATGCTCCACCTACAGGCTATCCTAGTAACCAACCAACCAGTTATCCTAGTCAACCCAATAATTGGCATGGAGATGAAGGTGGAGATCAAGATATCACTTCTTCTGCAAGCACCCAAAATTTTCACCTACCTTTTCCTATGCTAACTACCCTCTTCTTTGCCTGGGTTATGATGAAGTAATTCAGGATTGGGTTCACCAAGATGAACCAGAAGTTGGGATAAAGGAAAAGAGAGAATTTCAAGGACCTTCTTCTACGAGAACTCAGATAGGAGACAGGACATACAGAGGAAGAGCAAAAAATGAAGTGGAAGACCAATGCTCTCTACAATCATGTGCAATTAAGAACAAAATTGGGTAGCATCAATTCAAGAAAATCATATGGTTGTATATGTGTATTTGTTGTACATGTACCGAGCAATTGGGAGATAGAAATAGATGAGTAGATTTCAGAGACAATTTACATATGTATAATACTGCTGTAATGGCATTACAATAATTAATAAAGAACAGATAAAACTTGTCTTGTTGAGTGAATGCCCGATGGAGTTACATACTTACATGGATACACCCAATAGTAGCCTTACATTCAATAAATGAAAGTGGGGATTCACATAAAATCCCTACTAGTTTTAAAGAACGGGAAGAAGTTTTCTTTTTCTGAATAAATCAGTGTACGCATATTAGTCAATTTCTCAAAGAAGAAGCTAAGCATGTGCCTAAAGCAAGGCTGCTTATATATTATTTGTAAATTGTAATCAAGTGCACATTTTATATTTGGATTTATTAAATGAAAAATCTTAAAATATGAATATTCTGTATTTGACGGACCTCATTCTAAGGCTAAAGAGGAAGAGATGAAGAACTTGATGAGAGCTCACAAGAGGACACGTCTAAGGGATAGAAAGGTAAACAGAAATTTATGAACTACTGAGGAGAAAATAGAAAGAGCTTGAGTACAATAATATAAATAGCTCATGGACCATAATAAATTCATTGAAAACGTAAGTATGATTTGCCAGCCTTGAGATCAGAAATTGTAAAAATAGATGGAAGATAAAGTTTCAATGACAGTATAATTCAAATGTGATTACCTGATCATGTTCAAAGAAGCCAAGAAAAGGTACCTATTTCAAGAGGTACTACAATGAACAATACGATTGTTACTTTATTGTAGATCATTTTCACAGGTCTCTAAAAGGTACAAACAAAGTGGGGAGACAGGCAGAAAAAATAATGATGATAATGGTGATTTCAACACATAAAGCGCAAAGGAAATGGTACTGAACTCTCTATTCAATCTATTTCAATAATCTGTTTGAAATCATTCCAATAAAAATGAAGAACGTAATAACTAAGAATATCTGATCCTCCCTATCATATTTGTACACTTAACAATACAACAGCAGAGATAGAGAGAACAACGAGTACATTCCCTTACTTTTTTGACTTCTTCGTTTTCTTTACAGTCTTGGACGCCCTGCCAGCAGCTTTAGCCTTCTTATTTATCATACCCTGCAAGAAAATTACTCAATCAAGACTGAAAAAACTTCATAAGCATGCCAGAATAGTGCTGATTGTGAATATTAAATAATAACTGCTATGTATAAGTCTCTCTCATCCTCTTAAGCATGAAATATATGTCAGTGCAGAAACTTTTTCCTTCAAACTGAAAAAAAAATTTACTGTCCTTTTTAACCCTAGATTATTGCTATTAAGTTTAGAAATACTCCATAAACCAGTGATTCTATGATACTACCCCTTGTCCTAAACTGAGAAGATGGCTAGGACATGATCAAATGGACACAGTTTTTGGTTTATAGATAAAAACAATTTTCCAGATTAAATGCTCAGAGGCTCTTTGAACTCTAACATCTCCAAATGCAGAAATGAAATGTAAGATTTTCGTGGTTTCTCTTAGATAATTGCACTTAATTTGGTCCTAACATCACAGATAACCTTCTTCTGCTTATGCTCGCTCACTCTACAAAATGGAGATCCCATGAGATATTACATCATGGCAAATATTCAGATAATTTTAGATATGAGTTTCTATAGAACATGAGATGCCTAGCCATTAGCTATATGGACAGCACAAAACTTTTAAGATAATTGTTTAAACTCGGTGCCAGTTGAACAACGGGCCTGTATCTCATATTGCGTGTGGCCCTTTCAATCAAGAATAACTAGGGATTAACATGTATATCGATGTGCTCCGTGCATGCTTGAATGGGTATGTGTCTCTACAGGGGAAGGGAGGGAGAGATCTGGGAGCTGTCAACTTCTTGATAGCAAGTATTCGAAGAGGAAAAGGTAGAATATGGAGAATGAAAGAGGTGAACTCCCACTCGGCAGTAAATAGAGGAGAAAGTTTATCTCGTTAGGTCAAGGCATGCCTTGAATCCTCCCCAGTACATGGAAATCCCTTCACTCCTCAAGTGAAAACAAAATTCCCTAGAATAGTTTAATAGGATGCTTAATGTTGTAAGCACCAAAACAGTGTTGATTGAAAAGAAAAAATGGCCAATTTTACCTATGAAGGTGTTGCAAGCTAGGACAAATGTCACGTAAGGATAAAGCTGGATGATAAATCATTAATCCCAATGTTTACACAATATAATATCTTTTAGTTAGAAAAAGAAAAAAAAGAGTACAGAAGAGCTTAAACATCTACAAAATGCTTTTCCAATATTCCTCTCCACGCCCCAAATCCCGATTATATGGTGTTTATCTCATAAACCAAATTGCCTTCGCCATGAAGAAACAAACAAGATGCCTAATAAATTGAGTCTTGGGAAATTTTATTATTCAAAGCAAATTACGAAGCTAAGAAAATAATATTCAGCAGGTATCCAGCAAGAGGAATAATATACGAACGACTGCCTCCTCAATTTGATTACTAATACAATGAAATGGACTAATATAGTGACCAATGTTAAAGGCCACTAGAGGAGCTAAGCAGCTTTCCAATCTAAAAGTTAAGAGAGAACCGTGATGCAACTAAGAAAAAATGAATAAGATTCGAAATAAACGAGAAAAAAATTCCACGAAACTGCAAGAGAAGCTGTAACATTCAAAGAATCTAAGTGAATCATAAACATGAACCAGAGAGTTAACCAACTTATGATCGCACTCATTCTAGATTTATATATTTCACAAGGAGGATGAACAGCCATATATTACTTTAAGGTTAACAACATACCGAGGATTTCTCAACTTTTCTTTTACTCTTTGTGTTTGCTTTATCTCCATTTTCATTGTTTTTATCACTTTGAGGAGCAGTGGGCTTAGACATCTTCTGACCCTCTTCATCTGAATCAAACGAGAATCCATCGAGAGTACCTGCTCAAAAGAAGATAGCACAATGTTGTTAAGCTCGAAGGTGTAAGATAAGTCGTTTTATCCCTCAAATGAACTTGGCATGACTCCAGATATTGCCTTAATAGGAGTAATCATAGGAGGGCCCACAAATCCATTCAAACAACTAGAATGAGTCTTGGTATTTTAGGGTTGTGATTAGGAGAAATTTTCAAAATAAACCTTTTTTAAAAGAATATAAGCAAAATCGACTGTTTCAAAATAAAATTAGCAATCTCGACCTTTTTTTGGCCAGCTCATCAGAGCTGGCCAAAAAAAGGTCGAAATTGCAAAAATAAGATTAGTAATTACACGGGACTACTAGTCCCGTGCAATTACAAAGTGCTAATCCTTTATTCCTGTGACTCCCTCATTCTCTCTCTCTCTTCATTACCTTTACTCTTTCTCTCTCTTCATTACCTTTACTCTTTCTCTCTCTCTTCGTTCCTAAATTTTCTCGCGTCCCTCTCGCTCACGATTTGCTTCGACTGCCGACCGAGTCCACGCCGCTGAGTCCGCCGACCACCCCCGAGTCCGCCAACCTCCCCCGCGTCCACGAGCCGCCGAATCCGACGACCCGAGTCCCAGCTGCCCGTCCGTCGGCCGCCCCAAGTCCACCCATTAGTCCGTGACCGCCCCAAGTCCACGGCGGTTGCCCGTACCGGCCCAGCCAGTCCGAGTTGATTAAGGTGAAGTTTTTCAATTTTTGTTGTAAATTTTTTTTTCTATTTTAAAAAATCGACAGTGAATTCCTTGGGCAGTTAATCAGATAATTAGCAGCCACTAATTACACGGGACTACTAGTCTCGTGTAATTAAAAACTCACCTTCAGCAAAATCGACCACTTTCTGACAACGTGGGCAAAAAACGGTCGAAATTGCTAATATTATTAGGAAACGGTCGATTTTGCCTATTTTGTTTAAAAATCGGTTCATTTTAAAAATTTCTCCTTGTGATTATTATGGTATTTGTGATCCATGAAAAGTGCGGATAGAAATTATCTTCAGGATAAACATGAAATGAAGATGGAACGAAACCACTATTGATCAAGTGAGGAAATTCATGATATAGTTGTATAGTACTGTCAACAGATAGTAAATACAGTCAGTTGTCATTGATGTTTAGTCTTTCATATCATTAATTGTATCCCTTCCGCATATCAAGACTGAAATTTCTAGTTTTCCCTACATGAAAAATGAAATTACACAATTGCCTTCTGGATTCTAGTTGGTCCTTTAAATCGTAATGCACTTCAAACTTTTTCTTTACATTTTTTTTTTTTTGAATTTTTCCTGTCAATAAAAGGTAATATCAGCACCCAACCATAATCTGTTAAGATAATCTACATATCCTTATCAGATGCTCCAGTAAAAGGAAACTCATTTCAGATTCAAACCAGAAGTGCTAATAAAATGGACAACTAAGGAACTCCACATTTTCCTCCAATTGTGTTCAAATGGAAGACATCATAAATTAAATCCCTGCCTACACATTTATACTGATAATCAAGACCACATATCTTTCCCCAATATACATAAGATATTAGATACCTAATCCTACGATAACAATAGATTACTGAACACTGATCTTATAACAGCTTGTAACTCTAGGTAGAATCATAACCTTCGATCATCGTTTCAGCCTCAAAAACATTTGACTGAGGTTCCAGCTTTATAAAGTCATTCATGATAGCCTCTATCTGCATATATGACAATAAAGATCACTGTGAAACAACAGAAACCCATAAAAACTCTAATTGCCCAATGCATTGATGGATCCTGGGCATGCAATGAATAGTAAATTGCAGGGAGAAAAGCTGAAATAATTATGGAGCTCATTGTGAAAAACATGTACTGAGTCTGGATAAAATTCTAGTAGTTTGAACACCATTCTGCAGGACAAAAGAACAGCAAGAATTCCTTTACCAGTAAAAATAACAACGGTGATATGATATAAATTTCTACAATATAAAGAAATAATCATTTCTGTTACAACTTTCTTCCATTTAAAAACATTTTAGTCTAAAAACAATTTTCCAGCAGCAAGGAAGATTTATTTACCAAATATTATAAACAGACCTTTGCTTCTGACTGTCCCACGCTAACCTGCAAGAATAAATATTCATTACTAGCAGGTAAAAGTAACTGCAAAACAAAATTTAATAGAAAACAGAAGTATGAAAACAGATAACTCAGCTAGCATGATATCTGTTTTAGTCTAAAATGAGGATTACGGAACATACGATGCAAAATGTCCGTGAAGGAACGATGGTTGACTTGTAAATTGTTCCTGTAACATCAACAAATTACATTGGTAATATCAGTGATGCCCATAGCATATTTATTGTAAATAAAAGTGGAACAAGAGGTTTACTCATGGATTCGTCTTTTAGCAGTACTTTGAGAGAAGAAACATACAATGAACCTAAAAGGGAGGAACAGGGGAAGGACAGTTTTTCTCTTCTTCCTTCTTCTTCCCCTCTTTTTAATGGGAGGTGGAGGAGGTTTTGCTGAAGGTTGGAGAAGATGGAGGAGTCGGTAGATGAGACCAAAGAGATTGAAGGAGGTGGAGGCGGCAGCAGAGGGAATCAGACCACTACCTAAAGCTTTGCAATCCGCATAACGGTTCATGCTCCCCTAGGTGCTCCCAAGACCCAGGTAGGATGTACCGCCTAGGCCTAGGCAGGAGCCTAGACCGCTAAAACTATGGGTGAGGAGTTGCTTCTCATTACTATTTCTATATTCGGAAAACATATCACCTAATATTTGAAGAACATAGTCAATGTAGTCCTGGTCAGATAATGTGTCTGGTTTCAACCCTTCCGTGAAGAACATAGTCAAGCAACAAAATGGATGCTTTATAAATAATACCTTTCAGGTCTAGGAGCATTTCATTGTTCCCAGCAGGACCATTTGAAATTACTATTCGACCAACAGAACCAACATCTCCACTTAGGTCTACGGAGTCTCTGTCACATTCAACAAGTGCCTGTAGGCAAAGAACATTAACTAAGAGAGTGAGATTCGACCAATAAGCAAAAGAAAAAATTCAATGCACAAGAAAAAAACATTATAAAAACCATACTGGTTCAACATTTATCTCAACACTGATATAGATTTTTAAAAACGAACAAAATGTGACTGACATGTAACATTACACCAGCTATATGTATATTCGACATACCAAGTTGTAAAATAAAATGTGTTTCAATTGCATAATTTATAATGAGCAAGGATTAAATTTATGTAGGACAAGATGGAGTTACATATTTGTGTATATTCCATAAAGCCTGGATAACTCTACAAGGTCAATGTATGGGTATCTATGTTGGACAACTTAACATAGACATTGACACCTTCTACTCAGCCTAGGTACCTTGGATGCTCTTTCTGACTTGCCTTTTCTGGTTACCTTTCTTGTTTTCACTTGGTTCATTCAAGAACATTTGGAAACAGCTAGTATATATTTATAGCATATATAATTAGTGTTTAAAATTTTTGAGGCAAATGTTGAGCATGAGATTTACTGCCATCCTAACCCTCTGAGCCCATGCATGCAAACATTGACACATCCCAACCCTGCATTGCATTTAGAATGGTTTAACAGAATATTCCGAAAATGGAGATACAGACAATTGCCATATCTGACACATAACCGGAACCCTCAAATGAAAGAAAAACCTATCGTAGTACATGTTCCCATGGATAGAAGAAAAAAAATACAGTCTAAACACACCAATAGTCAGGGTGGAGTCATATAGGGCCCAATGGGGCCTTAGCCCCCACTTGGCAAATAGAAAAAAATGTATGGGGTATTGATATATACTGTAAATTTTGAAGTAAGACTAAACTGTAAATGAGCCAAACAAAAGAGAAGCAGAACTCTTTCTTGCTTTCCGAGTTTCCCTATTGTAGAAGAAAATTATAATGCTCGTCATCTCCTTCTTTTGATTTGTCATATTGTTATTATTGCTATTTTTATTTTTTTGGATTAATTGTGGAGGGGATGAACCCTTTTTTTCGAATTGCCATATTGTTGTTATTTGCTATTATTTTTTGTTTTGGATCAATTGTGACGGGTATGAACCGGTGACCTTTTAATGAAGTCGTAACAAGTGAATTGGCTATTTCTCTAAGTTAGTATGGAAGTGATATACATTTAGAGCAGTGAATTTGGTAAATGACATGCCCACAACCTGTTTGATCAAATGTCTAGAAGAAGCTACGCGGATAATTTAATTCAACATAGTACCAAAGCAAAAGCCAAGCTCACTTTGAGAGTTTTGGGACAACAAATTTAGCTTGAAGAAGAAATTTAACACGAGGAACCAACAATTTGAATCATAGTAACACGATATACTGATCTCTGAAGAAAATATGATTTTAGTTATAGCAATGAGCTTTAGTTCTCTAAGTGGAAACTTAGGTTTATGTGGGGATGTTGTTGAAGTTATATTGCCAATTTCTTTCTCTGACATGATTTTGGTTGGATTTGGGTTTGCGGATGGAAGGATGAAAGATTTATATTTATGTAGAGCTACTATTCCATGAGGGTAGTTACTGTCATATTAAAGCTATCATCTTGTTTAGATTTTAATAAATTTCTAGCTCCGCAACTGCCAATAGTCTTTGCTCCACACTTTACTTGAGGTTGGAGCTGAACCACCCATCACAATATGGAGTTCGCGAACTAGAAAATAAAAGGACCTCTCCCCACAACCCTATGCACATGATTGATGACCTGTTAACATTTTTGACATGGTCTAGCAATCTCTCACTCTAGTGACTTTAACCGTCTTGGTTACTGCAAGAACAGACTAGATCATGACCATCCTCATAGTTGGAACCCCCAAGTCTAAAAAATTGCATTGAAAAATGAAGTGGATGGAATCCTCTAAGCCCCAAATAGACCCTCCAGAAGTTTTGACAATCTCATTTAACATCACTCGTGCCTTCTTCATCCCCTTTGTTTTCATATCTTAGTATTATTTAAAGCATCTACCTACCCAAAAAACATATTCAGGCTCCAAAGCACACCCACAGGGCCACAAACACCAAAACCCACACTACCAATCTCTTGCCACATGGGTAAAAGGCACCTGTACTCCGTAAATTAGGAAAAGTTGGACAGAACGGACTTCTTAATACATTTCAAACCTAGCAACTTTTGTTGCCTGATAGATGATCAACTTATTAGGGTCAGCAAATCGACCTTACTCTGGTGCTCTAGCCCTAAGTTACATCATGACCCTCCCCCTGTCCATGAAAATCAGATATCAAAATGAAAAATCCAATAAGAGGAGAATGTGAGGGGCATTTGCCTAATATCACCAGGATCCTTGTAGATATTCGACCACCACATCAACATAGATTATCATGTCGATAATTCTATAGGTACAGATGACCGATCATCAAATTCCCATGTTGTCTCATCAACCTTCTCATGCATTACTGTACCACAAACTATTAAGCTCCATGCAAGCATTGAAACACATTACAATCCCAAACAAGCTTATCCTGCTCATTAACTACGCGTCTATGAAAGGAGAATAACAACATGACCCCATGGATTATCCACCAAACTGAGTTACAAAATTGGTCTTCAAGACCAAATAGAATCATGTTTGTGAATCTATCCAGACAATTATGCATATCTGATCAACTTTATGAATGTAATATCACATCAAAATGCCACGCAAGCATGAGTTTCTTACAAGAAAATACAAGTTAAAATATCACACAACTGAAGGAGGGACGGCGGGGAGGGGAGGACATGATGAAAGAGAATACATCCAGAGTACGTCTTAGTTCCTGTTGTGGTGAAAATTTTCCAGTGTTTCATGACTAATTAAAAAAAGAACTGTCTCCCATGCTTGCTCCCATCTACATAGGGGTTATAACTGAGTTCTGTTTAGCAAATCAAACAGGTTTCTATCCACTAAAGATGCAGTGTTCAGAAGATTATTTTGGTGAAATTAATCAAATTCTGCTGCCACCTTTCTCTGTAAAATAAATAGGATCCCATTTCGGTATCCAAAAGTCAGGAGTAAAAGCAGAAGATTTGTTGGGAGCATAGATTTTTTTTTTCAAAGTTTGACCATCATAACTGGGAGGTAGCTGGCAAATAGGGCAAAGTCAATGTCAAATTTGTAAATGTGCAATTGGTGTACAACTGCATGGTTTTAAATACCGGATATCGGGAAAATATCAGATGGCCAAAATTCATATCGGATTGCGGATATCGGGAAAAATTGGGGACATGTGGTAAATATTGGAATGTCATAACGAATGGTTGCATATGTAGTATAATGCACTAAAATGTAATATTAACATATTTAATGAAATCTAAGCATACAAACTGTAAATAATATATGTTTAGGATCACTAATCAACATTGTAAAACAAATAAAAGTACAGATCAACATTGTAACATTTCGTCTGATTTTTTAGGCCAAAATGCCATTTGATATAATGAAAAAATCATGACACCTCACCCAAAAATTGCCAAACGCGGTATATTATTTTGCAACAAGCCATATAAAAGGATATATCGGCCAACATATCAGCTGATATATCGGTCATATCAGGGATATATTGCCCAAAATAGCCAAAAAGTGGTAAATGATATTTAGAGATCATATCGGTTGCGGTAAGTCCTGTAAAAGGATATATCGGGCCACGTCAGGGATATTTAAAACAATCTGCTGACGAAGAAATTCAATTTAAAAAAATAAAAAGATATTATTCATTTTCTTGAAAAAAAATTGTGGGTATATCAGTCGGTGTATAACTAGCACAAAAATATCAAGGACTTACCTTTGAACGATGAACTTTTTCAGGAAACACAAGAGGCAATCTTGAAGAGACCTAAAGAACATGATAATGAACAAACCATCAGAAAGAAATTATTTTTCATACAAATTAATGGAGAAATGATAGGTAGGAGAAACAAAAAAGGGGAATAACTACATGAAAGAAACAATATGATAAAACAATAAATACAAAATGTATGCCATCAAATTGTACGCACATCGTTTTGGTTCCTATCACCACCATACCAGTTAAACTCCGAAATACTTATCAAGCCATGGGAAGTGTTATATCTTCACTTGGGTGACTAGTTTCGGTATATAGAGAAATCTCAATTAGCGCAATGACCATTGGGTTGTTACTTGATGTAGTAGGAGCGGAAGAGACAAAGATTTAAATTTAACCAAAGATGTGACCAGTGTAAGCAATTAAGTCATGAAACAGTAGCCAATTTTATCTCACCGAAGGTCCAGCCGTTTTTTCGCTCATATCTTCCTCCACAGGTTCCTCATTATGTGCATCAAATGCATCTGTGAAATGAACATATGAAATATAGTTGATTACTGAAAAAGGGTAAAATGGGTATTCAGGCTAACACATGTCCTGCTTAGATGCATTATCTCGTCTGTTTATTTACCTTCTTCTACATCGTGGTCCTTTTTAATTTTCAGGGGCTTTGACTTTCTGGCCTTAATTATTGGAGTGTCTTCTCCACTGTCAATTTGAATCGCATCCTGCTTCTCCTTGTGAGTATCTGGTTCTTCATGATCGGAGTGATCAGAGTCCCGAGACCCTCTTGGGCTAACTTCTGGTGACGAATCAGAAGCCGAAGATAGTGTAACAACATTCTGGGTCGGTGCCTGTTTTGTAGAATTATACCTTCATATTAGAATCTAATTGACATTACTCATCGATTATAATGTCCTAAGGTTATGACACAAGCCTATAGGGCTTCTAATAAATGTAATAACTATCAAAGATAACTTTGAATTCAAAACGTTCATAGTTTAATAGAACAACAAACAGAAAGAATGCATTCAATGGTGCAAACAACTTGTTAGTGGAATGTACTAAGAGTCACCGGACATAGATACAAAATAAGAGATAATGGCAACGGTAGGAATTCATAACATAACCTCGAAGTGGTCATCTGAAATTTCAAATTCTAGACAAAGAGAAAACTCTAGTTAGCATTCTAGTCATGAACCTTGCATAATAAAACATAATCACTAGTCTAGACAGAAACAACTTGAATATTAGAACAACATTTTGACAGGAGCCTATGAAGGGGTGCAAACGGTTCGGATACGGCTCGGATATGATACTTACCATATCCATATCCACTTACAAATCACGGATACGCATATGGATATGGATATCTCTCGGGAAGGAAAACTCATATCCACGTCCGCAAAAATTGGATATGGATAGAGATATGCATGCGGATACAAAACGGATGTAAGAAAATCATATAATATTGGGAAAAAATATAGTTCATGTGATACAAGAAAGTTCATTAATATGTTCATTATATCAGAAAAACTAAGATTAGATCTTTTGATCAACAAAATTAACCCCAGATCCATCAATTTAAGGATTAAAAGAATTGTAACTATATGACCAACGTATAATCGGATAATTTTGGATACGGATCTGGATATGTCACTACATGTCTGTATCCGTATCTATATCCTATCGGATATAGATATTTAGTAACCATATCTGTACCTATGCTTTTTTGCAACCCTAAGATTTTACACGTATAAATAATGACTTTCAGATGTAACTCACTAAAACTATCAAAATCTCTAATACTGATCAGAGTTGTCTGAAAGAAAGTTCTGATCAGAGTTTTAAGAGCATGAGAAATTGTACGGAGACAGGATATAAACTTTTCCTCATTTTGATTACACAATCCAAAACCTTAACCTCAAATTAGGGTTTAATGAGCAACATACTTCTGATACCAACACGATCATAGAAGCAATTACTGATGCAACTAAAGTGAAATCGACGAAAATGGGATTAAACCCTAATTTTTCAGAAACTACAAATCTGAGAAATTTGTGGTCTTAGGAATGGACTATTATGATTACATTAAACAACTGTAGCTTGTAGTATTTAACGGCTTAATTTCAAATTTTTGCTGCTAACAACACTGAGAAAATAAAAGAACTAAAATAAACGGAAATGAAATCGTTGAATGAAGAAATACCTGGAATTCTCGTAACCAATCGGGAGACTCTTCACGATCGCTCATGGCTTCTGAGCCCGAAAGGGGAATTTTTGCCGCCCTGGCTATTTTTACGCGGAGAGTAGAAATGAAACGGGTCGGGTCTGTAGTTTTTGTGTTTGATAATCTGAACACGGCCCAGGACTACAGTGTACAGATGGGCCTGTAGCCTATACTGTCTGCTCACAAGCCTTTTCTGTTTTTGGGTACTCCACTTCTATTACCTCATCATCTCCCCTTGAGTGCGAAGCCCATGCTCTCCTTTGGGCCTTCTCGTTGCTCACTGAAATAGTCCGCACGGCATCAACATGAAAACTGATCGTCTCATAGCATCATGTTTGGAAAGCGTATAAGCCACTTCGATGAATTTGGCAAATAGCTTATTTTGACTTATAAACCACTAAAAAAATAAGCTAGAGTACTATAACTTATTTTTGAGGGCTTGTAAGCTACAACGTTTGACCAAGTAAAAGACCAATATACCCCCTCATAATTTCATAAAATTCCAAGCCCCATTTCTCTATCTCCAACCTCATTAAATGTTTTTGCTCATTTTGATAACAACGATAGCTTATAAGCCACCTATTTACCAAACACTTCACAATTAAAAATAGATTATAATCCACTAAATTTACTAAACACTTTGACTTATAATTTATTTGTGGATTATAAGCCACATGGATTATAATCTGAAGTTGCGAAACATGCTCTCACTCTTGTGCACATCACGGAAGATTGCTAGAGACTCCTGAAAGTTTTCAAGACATCCTTTATTCTCAGTATCCATCAACCGGCCAATATTTGTGCACACGAATTGGTCTAGTACAAGATAATTATCTTTTTTTTTTCAATAGAAGATACGTATCACATCCGAAATCAACTTTTATCCTTGGTAGGACCAAGTCTTGACTCTTTCAATGGCTTCACATGACTAATAGAGTAACAGGTATCATGATGAATGTTTTGAGTCCAGACCACAGTCTTTTGATTGGACTATCCAACTCGTATGGAAACAATATCCATGATGGAAAAACCTATAAATAATGTACATCCCGTAACGGATCCTTAGAAATATTTAACTTAAAAATCATTGATGTTCTAAACCTTTCTTTAATTTATATTGCATCAACCATTTTTAAAACATTTCTCTAGGAAAAATAAAAGCCTTTCCAAGCATTGTTTAGAGAAAAATAATACAAAGCTTTTTATGTAATC
Source organism: Asparagus setaceus (assembly GCA_012295165.1). Classification (NCBI taxonomy): domain Eukaryota; kingdom Viridiplantae; phylum Streptophyta; class Magnoliopsida; order Asparagales; family Asparagaceae; genus Asparagus; species Asparagus setaceus. The sequence goes on along the minus strand of CM022705.1, from coordinate 61,231,837 downwards.
AATGTTGGGCTTGGTTGTCTAGCCTATTGTGATGGCAGATGTAGACTGCGATCTAACCAATTAGATTTGTTGTCTAAAATAATAAGAACAACCCATGTGGAGAGCTTAGCTTGGGGACAAGGATCCAATTTGTTTAAACCGAAAATTTCCCTCTCTTTTCCCTTGAGAGTTGAGAGGAGACAAGTAAATTAGTGCATCTCTGAACCTTGTAGTAGTTTATATAGACCTTTGTTTAATAATTTCGGTGAAGACTCAGGTTTACCTTTGTTGGATGTGCACAGGATTGAGGCACTTGGGACAAAATTGCATTCAAGGATCCAAGTGTACGACCTTGGATTAACAAAAAATGTGCTCGTCATATTCAAGTATCATTCGATTCGTTTTCACTAGCATAAAAAATATCCGATAGATCTCAATATTAAATATACACGGAAAAAAATATCAGGTAGTGTATCCGTACACAAATCTCAAAGTTTAATGATTCAAAATTTTACATTAATTTAGTACAAATTTAATATCATGGATCTGTATCTATTTGTGGTGGAGGAGCTAAAATTATGTCTTAGTGGTGTCCCAACATAATTTATTATTATAGTTGTATTTAAAATTTACATTGATAATTATATAACTTTAGCTCTTTCATTGGTGTCCCGCTAATTCTAGTGGTGTCCTCGATAATAAATACAATAAAAAATAAATAAAAACATGCATAAAGTAGACAATACCTTGTGACACTATTGGACACTATATAGCTCTTCCGCTGTCTGTTTGATACATTCTCATTAAAACTGAGATTTTGTTTTTGTTTTTCTGTTTTCGTGCAAAATATATAGAGTAAAATTGGTTAATTATTCCTATCTGGTAATAAATGGTTGAGGATCTAAGAATCCAAATGCTACAAGCCAAACCGACCTAATTCACTCACTGTCCACAAAGGGGATTTAGGATTCTTTACAACTTTGCACATTAAGAAGAAATGTATAAAACAGTTTTATATCAAATAGCTAAAGAATGACATGATAATGTTTATATTTGTGTTCCTTTCTAGCAGTGATATTCATAATCTGATTGGTTGATTAAACAATTAAATATGAAAATTACCAATAGAGAGTCGCGCGCTATGTATGTATGGAGAACCAGTGAATCACTGGTTCAAGTCTATCGAGTATAAAACCTATATTTAAAATAGGGTATATTACAATTAAATACTGTGGCAAATCAGAATTTTTGGCAAAGGGTCCAAAAAACAATCAAACATGATAACATATAATTTTGTTAACACAATTGATCGGTATCTCAACACTATCATTATGTAATAAAACTTTCAAATTTATACTTCCAGTAATAATTTAGTGTTTAAAACAGCAAATGAGGCAGGAGATGGCTGAGAAAGCGGGTGTGAAGGGGCCGATCACGATCACAAGAAATGGAAACCTTTCAATCGTAAATTAAATAGAAGCGGAGTTTTGTTTTGGCTTAATTGCACTTAGATACCCTACAGTACTTTCCCCTACTTTGCACTTATATGCTCTCAATTGTTTTTTGCAGCACTTATGTATCTAAACTTTTAATAACATGCACTTATATACCCTCACTTGTTTTTGCAGACCTTATGTACCCTAAAGTTCTTAAAACTCGCACTTAAATAACGTAAAGTTTTTTAATATTGCACTTAAATACCCTCAGTTATACAAACTTACGGGTATTTCATTACAGATTTAAAACCCATATTTAAGTGCAAGTTTTAAAACCTTTAGGATGTATAAGTGTTGTCATTAACAAGTGAGGGTATATAAGTGAAAGTTTTAAAAACTTTAGGGCATATAAGGCGCTAGCAAAAACAAGTGAGGGTATACAAGTGTAACGTAGTTGAAACTATGGGTATTTGGATGCAATTAAACCTTTTAATTTGAGAATTGAGGGCTTTATATTTTAGCCTATGCAGTTATATAAAATAAAATATCACATATGCATACAATCCATGTTCTTTTTGTAATTTTTTTGGGGGGGGTGTGGTTGGGGGGCAGGGCCCTAGTGAACCCCATACCTCTGCCCCTGCTTAAATGCCATATAGTGTACCAAATGTTGCATGTAATTACATTCAACTGTGTTGTAAATGACTTCACTTAAATAACCTAAAGTTTTCTATAAGTCGCATTTTAGTACCCTCAGTTTTGTAAACATGAGAATTTCCCCATGAAAATTCTCACGAGACACCCACATACTATTTGTAGGATATTATAATCTTTATTTTTTGTTAAATCTATCAAAATTCCATTTTAAATGTACCCTAATTTTGTCTTAAAATAAAATTTTGATAGGTTAAACGATACATTTAACAAGTAGTAAGTGTTAAAATGTTCTAAGATTGGCATGTGAGTATGGCGTGCGATGACAGAGCTAGGGAGACTCGGGGTGTCCATGGCCCCCATAGCTTTTGTCGAACAAGTCTTGCATATACAAGTATTTTGCCCGTGCTAGTCGGGTGAGTCTTACACGGTGAATATCTCATAGCACCCTCCCCCCCCCCACCCCCAAAAAAAATTGTTGAGAAAATCCCAAGTATGGATAAATTATAGATAACCCCGCTCTACTTTGAAAAGTGGAGAGCCCCCCCCAACCCACCCCAACTATGAGATATCTCACTAAACCCCCTAATTTCTCAAACTTTTCATACCAAATCCCCCTGACATCATTTTAAAATGTAAAATAACTGAAATATCCTTTTTTAAATCAAGCCATCCGGTTATAAAGAAACCCCAACTAGTAAAAAAAATATTGGTTAATTTACAATGTTTTGCCCCCTCTTTCTATTCTCTTTCTTTTGACATAGAAACAATTAGAGTTTTTTTTTTGAGTGAGGTGTATTTTCATCTTTTTCAGTCACCTATATGTCATATTATATGCTAGACCTAATAGTGTAACATATTATATGCTAAACCTGATAGTGTAAGCTTTCAGAGAGTGAGAAGCGTTCATGGGGGTTTCTCAAATTTTCAAACTTTAGGGGGGTTATCTACAATATGCTCAAACCCGAGGGAGGTTTCCAAATTAAAATAGTTGTTTTTAGGGGAAGGGGGTGTTCTTAGACGAACCTCATATTTGAGGGAAGTTAAGTTAAAAGTTCATGGGGTTAATTCAAATGTTCAGAGGAGGGGAGTTATCTCTACAATATATGCTCAAATTTGAGGGCGGTTTTCCCAAATTAAAATAGCTGAGAAGGGTTTTCTAAAATGAACCCGTGATTTTATGTCGATACTAAATGAGTTTTTCTTTAATTTTTATATTTAAAAATAAGCTTATGAGATTTTTTAAATATGGATAGTTATGATCGATAAGGATTATAGAATATTTGATTATTAGAATTTTCTAATTATAGATAGTTATAATCGATAAGGATTATACAAAATATTTAATTATTAGAATTTTCTAATTATAGATAGTTTTAATTTGATGAGTATTTTTAGATGAATATATGATTAGGTGTCCATTTGTCATTGATGGGTAATTTTGAGTGATTACCTTAGTTGCAAGTATACAACCCTTATCAAGTTATAGTATAAAAGATTATCGATCCCACGAGGAACGGAAAGTAGGAGGAGTTTTTCTCAAGTTTTGGTTCTCAAATTATCTTGACAATTAGGAGTTTATGTACAAATAAAATGGAAGTGAGAAAATGGTGAATGTGGATGTGGAGAGATAAGAGAATGTGCAAAAGAGGAGAAAAATAAAGTTGAGAGTGTGGTGGTGGTTATATGCACATAATAACAAAACTAAGTTTGAGATTATATGCACATGGAGGAATATGAGATTGAGAAAATAAGTACAAAATAAAAGAAAACAAGATTGAGAGAGGAGAGAGTAAAGGAAAATCAAAATCAAGAATAAAGGAAAATAACAAACAAATGGAAAACAAGGATAAGTGCAAAATCAAGAATGTAAAGTATGGAGGATTAATTAAAGATATGAGGAATCTAGAGTAGATCCACTTAGCTTATCTCAATCTCATGAGAATGAGTTGGATTTGTTAGCTAGTTTCAAACAATCTCTAGGGATCCCACAAATATTGGCTCCACACTTAGAAAAGGGTAATTCCCTAGAGGGTTCTAGCCTCAAGGTGAATTAAAGAAAAGGAAAATCTATTCTAGAAAGTAAATACAAGAATTAAATACATTGCATGAAAGTAAATTGCATGAAAGTAAATTGCATGAAATTAAATTGCATGAAAGTAAATCTAAGCTACAAAGCAATAAATGAACAAGAAAGAAAATGAAAAAGAAATAAAATAGAAACCAACAACTCTCGATCTTAATCTAATCCTCCTTTTGGTCCTTGGATTAGAAGAAGAGAAAGGAAATTGAAGGGTGAAAAATTTCATTTATTGTGTAACAAAGTTACAATTTTGGAAGGTCTCCTCAATTAAGAGTAACCCTCCTCTCCAAATGGAGTTTTACAAAATATTTCACACTCAAAACACTCACCTTCACCCCTATTTATAGCCCAACGGAGTTGATGTGAACCATTGGATCAAACCTAGCCAAAAGGAAGAGAAATCCACCCTTAATTGAATTGTTGGAAACCATCGTTTGCCGTCGTTAGTACAAACATAGCTAACCTGCTAATAACCGTTGGTCAACCGATTGGTTCCCAACCTAATTTGTCTTTTCTTGATTTTTCTTCACAATTTCTCTTGGATCAATTTGGTATCTTGGGCCTTGGTTTGTCTTCGATTTGGGCTTCAAATATTGGTAGAAATTCGAGAATTTGAGTCATTTGGGCTTTTATTCATTATTTCTTTATTAACCTGCAAAATAAGATAAAATGATTATTAGTAATATCGTTATTCATATAACATAGGTAATAAGGGTATAAAAATATAATTAAAATGTGATAATCAAATACCCCCACACCTAAGCTTTTGCTAGTCCTCTAGCAAAGAGAATAAAAAGAAAACCTAACTCACTTTCGCAGAGAATCGCGGTTGTATTTAAGCATACAACAAGCCTTTAAACCCCTAGGTTACCCTAGTGGACGAAGTTGTAGTCTCGTGAGGGTTTGCGTGAATATACCCACAAAATTCAGTCAACTTGCTAATTTAAAGAAGTTAATAATTCATTCATTTGATATCTTCAAATATTCCAATTGAAGTTGGTTAATACTCAAGAAAACGTTTTATCATAACTCCAATATAATTTTCTTAAGAAAATCCTTTCATTATAGTTATACAAAACCAAGTTTAACTCAAAAATTTAATTTAAAAGTTTTGAAAAGAACATGCTAACCTTTTGTTTTAAACAAACTTCAAGTCTTTTAATCCATTTTATTTTTCAAGAACATATACAAATATAACTATATACAAAAACATGGTTAGTATGATTTTTTTATTTTTTATTTTACTCTTTATTCCTTGGTGGTTTTGTTCTTTTTAATCGGGCTTTCTAAGTGACCATTTAGCGAAGTTTTGGGCCAATGAATCCCAACCCAATTGGGCTTAGGTCATTAAGCATAGAAATACTCCTCGGGCTTAATTACTCACCAACTTAGGCTTAGTAAAATAGAACCACCAATGATTTTAAGAGAAATTTTTCTTCTATTTATTAAGTTAGTATACTATATATGTGTGTATATGTATATATATTCTGAATAATATTTGGATCAAGACAACTTGAAAAATTATTTTCAACTCTAAGTTAGGCATGCAAAATTCCATTACTTTAATTAAAAATCTAAGTTAAAGCTTAAGTAAAGTATACTACTTGAAAATCATCTCTTAAGAAATTTATTTGGAGTTGTCATAAAAGGTAAACTTGAGTATAGAACTAACTAAGGATTAGAAGACTTAAATTCTATCAAATTGATCAATTATTAATCAACTCTATTAAGTTGGCAAGTGACTATTTTTTTTTTTATGATGAAAAGAAGAAAAAATGACATAAAAAGAATGGTAAGAAAAAGAAAAATAACTAAGATAAAGATAAAATGACTAATTCCCACCCCACACCTAAATTTTGCATTGTCCTCAATGCAAATTCTATTATGCACAAAGTAAAACAGATAAGAATGGAAGCACTTACATTTGTTCTACCGACTTCAACAATGATAAAAATTCAGAATTACCTTTGGTATGAGAAGGTGAAGTCAAAATTTTTTCTTTTTTTTTTTTTACATAAAGAACAATAAGAAACTCTCACAAGAGAGAAGAATAAATTCTTTTATTATTATGAAAAAGAAAAAAAATAATAATAATAAAATAAAATAAAAATGTAGAATAAAAGATGAAACATGAGAAGCTCACATTCTACATTAAATCCTACCTTATTGCTGAAAATTCTACCGAAATTTAAAGAATTTCAAAATGATATAATCAATGATGTGCTTAAATTCCAAAATTTCGTGGATTTTTAGTGATGTGTGCAAAGAATGGAAGGTAGGTATTAATGGTTGTATGCTTTTTGAACTTAGATTCGTTATTAACAAAAATTTCATCAAAATGAAATCTTGTTGTTTTCTATTTTCTAACAATCTAAGCTCATTGACAAAGGGTTCTTCAAATGTTGGCTTCAAGATGCATGTATTCAACGTAATTCGCTCGTTCTGAAGGACTTGATTATTAACCTGGTTACCTGATTGTTGTGAATGGATTGCATTCACTTGATCTTGGAAAATTGAACTTGACCCCGTATTCTTTGGATTGGTCACGGGTTGACTCGGAAATGATCCTTTCTCTCTCTCACTCATAGCGCTAGCTAGTTGACCAAGCTGGGTTTCTAATCTAGCTATGGCTTGAGTGTTGGAGTTGAGAATTTGTCCTGTTGATTGCATAAAGGAGTTCATCGTGTTAGATGTTTGAGTCAACAAGTTCGTGGTCTGTGTAGAGGTTTTAATCAAGGCTTCCAAACCCCTTTCCAAAACATTAAGACGTTTCTCAACATTTGAAGGAGTATGATTTGTAGATTGATGATGAGGAAACTGATTTGGAAATGACTGATTTGGTTGTGGAAAATTGGTTTGAGAACTGAAAGAAACTGCGTTGCCCCTAGGGAATTGTTGGTTTGAAGAGGGAGTGAAATTTTGATTTCCTGAGAAATTACCCTGATTCCATGCAAAATTCGGATGATTTCTCCAACCTGGATTATAGGTTGGAGAAAATGGATCATTAATCGGATCTTTGGAATGCGGCATTCATCATTCTAGAGATTGAGTATTTCCTAAGAGTGGACATTGCCTCATACCGTGGAAAGACAGCTATGACATCCTCGAGGCGTAAACTTGATTGATTTGAGCGGGCTCGTTCTTTAGTTTCTAAAGTTTCTAACTGCGTAGAATTGTAGCCATCTTAGCTTCAGAGGCTATGTTTGACTCTAAGGAAGGACCTCTAGAATGGATTGGGTAACAGATGAATCACGCTGTTCTAATGCATAGTTTTCTGATAAATTCTCTAAGAAGTCCCAAGCTTCACGTTTTTCTTCATGAAATCCCCTTGACACATCGACTCTAAGGAAGTTTTGAAGAATAATCCAATCCTTCATAAATGATTTGGCATAATCGCCACTTTTCAAGACCATGGTGAGGACATTGGATAAGAAGATCTTTGAATTTGTCAAAATACTTCCAAAAGGTTCTCCTGACAATTTTAAAATTTTGAATGCTGTTTCTAAGCTTGACCGCTTTGTGGATAGGAAAGAATTTTTCGAAAAACTTTTACAAATTCACCCCAAGTTGAGATGGAATCTGCGGGCAAGCTATCTGACCATTTTTGGCTTTGTCCTTAAGGGCAAATGGAATAAATCGGAGTTTGATCGCATCTTCGCTAAGTCCCTCATCTTAATCATGAGGCAAACTTCTTCAAATTCGGAGATAAAGATGTATCGTCTTGGTTTCGACTCTAAGAATTTGGGAAGCATGTTTATGAAATGCGGTCGAAGTTCAAAATTGGTTCCATTTACCTCGGGGAGTTTTATGCAAGATGGGATTGCATTTCTAGTGGGGTAACAAACATCTTGAAGAACAGGTGGGTTGGTATTAGCCATTTCGTTTGGTTCAAGAGATGAATCAAAACGAATTAAACGATTAGTATTATCCCTAACCCAAGTTTGCATACACCAAAATCAAAAATTTTTTTTTTTTAATTGAAAAAGGATAAGAGAAAAAAAAATTAAGAAGATAAGGAAAAAAAAAAAAACTAACTAAAAAAAACAAATCAAGGCAATCACTTTTCAATCACCCTAACTCTAGGGTTAAGCCTAAACTTGACTTAGACCAGCTCCTAACCAAAAATTCCCTTAGTGAAAAGATCAAAGTTTACTTGGGTAATTAGCCAGGTAAGGATAGTACTAGAGGGAGATCAAAGATCAATTAAGTACCTCTTTCCTTTCTGGAGCTTCATAACCCCTAAACCTTGCCTTAGACACCAATTAATCCAAATAAACTTGGACCGTTCACTTAAGAAATTATTGTTCCTTAATGAGCTCGAATCCTTAGGGGCCAACGCCTAATCAAATTTTAAGAGGCTTGGGTATGTGTAGTGAGGAATTAGTGATTTTTGGGCTAAGGAAAGGATGATGAAATCCCTCACCTTATCTTGATTAATGGGTTTTGCCCTTAAGATATTTTCAAGTGTGTGCCAAATCAAGATGCTCAAAATCACTTGGTGAATTCCTACTATTATATGAAGTGCAACCCTAAGAATTAAAAGCAACTAAAAAGGATGCAAAAATAAAAATCTTTTATTTTTTATTATGGTCGACAATAAAAAAATGAAGTTTATTAGGGTCGACAAGGGAAAAAAAATCCTTTTATTTTATTTTTTATTATTTTTTTTTTATCCTAATTGTCTCTAATGTATATGAACTATCTAAAGGGTGGAATTGAAAATACTAGATAGAGAAGTTACCCACGCAAAAGCAATGCAAAGCCTCGTTGGAGGCAATTCTTCAATCTTGAATCTTCAACTCTTGATCTTCAAGCTCCAAGTTCCTACACAAAAGAAAACACACAAAATAAAAACCAAACTTAATGAAAATCCTACTTATGCACTTCCCAAGAATCCAGCCAAAAACTTGATGGGTAATTTTGAGTGATTACCTTAGTTGCAAGTATACAACCCTTATCAAGTTATAGTATAAAAGATTATCGATCCCACGAGGAACGGGAAAGTAGGAGGAGTTTTTCTCAAGTTTTGGTTCTCAAATTGAGAGAGGAGAGAGATAAGAGAGAGTGGATTGTGGATTATGTGCAAAAGAGGAGAAAATAAAGTTGAGAGTGTGGTGGTGGTTATATGCACATAATAACAAAACTAGGTTTGAGATTATATGCACATGGAGGGAATATGAGATTGCGACAATTAGGAGTTTATGTACAAATAAAATGGAAGTGAGAAAATGGTGAATGTGGATGTGGAGAGATAAGAGAGAGTGGATTGTGGATTATGTGCAAAAGAGGAGAAAATAAAGTTGAGAGTGTGGTGGTGGTTATATGCACATAATAACAAAACTAGGTTTGAGATTATATGCACATGGAGGAATATGAGATTGAGAAAATAAGTACAAAATAAAAGAAAACAAGATTGAGAGAGGAGAGAGTAAAGGAAAATCAAAATCAAGAATAAAGGAAAATAACAAACAAATGGAAAACAAGGATAAGTGCAAAATCAAGAATGTAAAGTATGGAGGATTAATTAAAGATATGAGGAATCTAGAGTAGATCCACTTAGCTTATCTCAATCTCATGAAAATGAGTTGGATTTGTTAGCTAGTTTCAAACAATCTCTAGGGATCCCACAAATATTGGCTCCACACTTAGAAAAGGGTAATTCCCTAGAGGGTTCTAGCCTCAAGGTGAATTAAAGAAAAGGAAAATCTATTCTAGAAAGTAAATACAAGAATTAAATACATTGCATGAAAGTAAATTGCATGAAAGTAAATTGCATGAAATTAAATTGCATGAAAGTAAATCTAAGCTACAAAGCAATAAATGAACAAGAAAGAAAATGAAAAAGAAATAAAATAGAAACCAACAACTCTCGATCTTAATCTAATCCTCCTTTTGGTCCTTGGATTAGAAGAAGAGAAAGGAAATTGAAGGTGAAAAATTTCATTTATTGTGTAACAAAGTTACAATTTTGGAAGGTCTCCTCAATTAAGAGTAACCCTCCTCTCCAAATGGAGTTTTACAAAATATTTCACACTCAAAACACTCACCTTCACCCCTATTTATAGCCCAACGGAGTTGATGTGAACCATTGGATCAAACCTAGCCAAAAGGAAGAGAAATCCACCCTTAATTCTGATTGGAACCGACGGTTGGTCGACGGTTAGCTAACCTATAATAACCGTTGGTCAACCGATGGTTCCCAACCGAATTTGTCTTTTCTTGATTTTTCTTCACGAATTTCTCTTGGATCAATTTGGTATCTTGGGCCTTGGTTTGTCTTCGATTTGGGCTTCAAATATTGGTAGAAATTGAGAATTTGAGTCATTTGGGCTTTTATTCATTATTTCTTTATTAACCCGCAAAATAAGATAAAAATGATTATTAGTAATATCGTTATTCATATAACATAGGTAATAAGGGTATAAAATGTAATTAAAATGTGATAATCAGTCATCTTTTGATAGGATAGATGGACACATGTCTACTTATGATATGATATGTTACCTTTTGTGCCTTTATGATATGACACATGTCAATTTTTTTGTATTTAGAAGTCCCACCAATTTCTCTTTATGTATAAAGGAGGGATGCCAGGCTTTTCATATTAGTCCCCAAATCTTTCATGTTAATCCGTCCCCAAATCTTTCATATCTAAAATAGTCCAATATCTTTCAGATTTGAAACTAGTTCTCCAAATCTTTATATTTGAAGTTAATCCCTAAATCTTTCTTATTGAAATAGTCATATGTTTTAGTATTTAAAATTAGTCCCTCAAATCTTTCATATTGAAACTCTTCGTATCTTCATATTTGAAATTAGTCACCCAAATCTTTCATACTTAAAAATAGTACCCTAAATCTTTCATATTTGAAATAGTACTCCAAATCTTTCATATTTGAAATTAGTCTGCACAATCTTCATATTTTGAGATTAGTCCCTAAAATCAGTGAAGCCTCTTAAAATTAGTCTGTTTGTTTCATTTTACAATCGAAATTGTTAATCATGATTAAATAGTTATGCTAATCGGGAACATGTATGTACCAAATTACCAAATCAAATAAAATCAAGATCAAAATCCACCAAAATATGGCTCCAAAATCGGTAGTCTAATGATATAATTTATAGTGTATTATCAATTGTCAGGTCTTTTGTAATTTGTGATTATGAAAAAGCCATCTACAGTTAATACATCAAAAAAAAAAAAACTTAAAAGATTGATGCATGTTGATTCAGCGATGGTTACATATGTTGAAATAATTTAATTTTTCATGAAAATATTTTTTCTTTGTAAACTTTTATTTTAGGTTTGTCTTTTACCTGCTTACATATATAAATATTTATTATACATCGTCATATTTGATAACTTTTGATTGATGATATAATGATTGTATTTAGTCCCCTTGGAAAATTCTGCCCCGCCACCGGTTGCATGAGATTTTTTTTTGGAGGTAATTCTCACATTTGAAAGTGCTAAAGTGTAACTTTTAGAATCTTTAGGGTATTTAAGAGAATCCATTTACAACTAAAAGTATTTTGCACAATACTAAATAAATAATAGGAAGTGTAGTTACCCTTTAAAATACAAAACAATATATATGTATAACAACTTAAGGTATATGAAAAAAAATGAAATTATAAAGAAGAGTCTACTTTTAAACCTATACAGAGTTACACACTGGCATTCAATTAACTCAATATTTGAATAAATAGACTATTAATAATTAAATTAAAAATTATTAATTATAACATCAACTTTCCAACGCTTGTTCTAACTTTTTGAGTGGTGCATTGCTCACAAGTCAAGTGAACAAAACAGGAATATCAAAGGGGAGGAGCACGAAGCACATGCAAAGACTTGTGCAAAAGAACGGAGACAAAATTTGATGGGGTCCGTTCCTCACATGCGCTCAGATAAGGACCTACGAGTGCGTGTTAATTGATCAAATCTAAAAGGTTTACTAAAACAATTCATCATATTTAAAAAGTCTAAAATGTCCCCATTGGTTTATACTAAAAAGTACTAAGAAAAATTCATGTCTTCTTAACTTTGCATGTACCATAAAGAAAGACACAATAGAATATGATTTTCTATATATAAAAATATTTTCATGCTTTGATGATCTCCGTTTTACATGTTTTAGTCTTATGACACGAAAAACAATCGCTAACAAACTAAAAACACGCTTAACATTCAGAGTGTATGTGTTACGTTTAATATGAGATAATAATTGATGCTATTTTTTCAATTGTGTATGCATAGAGTTCGAGTGAAGGAGCCATCGATTTTGTGTGAGAAGTTGATAGAAGATTAAATAATTTAAACACAAGCTATTTGAATCTCAAAACAATGATATTATGATTCGTTTGCATATAAATAAAAATCAACTACATTAACATATTAAAGGTGGTCTTTTATATTAAAATCATTTAACTCATAATCAACGATCACTTTTTTACTTATAAAACTCAGATACTTGACTTTCTACAGTTTATAGTTTGACAATTGAGGTAGGTTTTGTGGTTTTTCAATTAAAAATTAAAAAAGTATTCCTCTTATACAAATATACTAAGAAAATTTTCACTCATTTTGTAAACAAGATAGCGTATGCATGAATGCCCTTTAATTATACCAAGATAGTGCACGTGCTTTGCAACGCGCATAGTCGCTTTGTTTTATGTTATTCAATTTTTTGTTGGTCGCAAAATAATGAAATGACTTGTATAGAAATATAAATTATGAACAATTATAATTTTGTTTAAATGAATAAATTATATGATAAAATTGTGTATAAAGAATTGTATGATTAATTATTATAGTTTGGATAATTGTTATAATTCATTCATAATTTATTAAAATAATTATAATATATTAAATAATTTCTTATCTTTTAAATATAATAATATTATACATAGCATAATTATAATACTATTAGTAACTACATTTTAATTTCATAATTAGTTCATTACATTATTAGTAAATAATTGACTGAATTGTGTATATTAAATTACAATGTAATTTATTAGTTTAAAAATACTATTAAAATCATTATACTATTAATCTTGTTATAATTACAATAAATACAAATTGTTTTCATACTATTATCATACTTTTAAAAGGCTAATAAGATGAAAGGTACAGTGTAGTTGTCCATAAGAGATGAAACCCAAAGGCACAAGGCATGAGCCTAATGAATTGTTATTATTTTAAATTTTTCTAGAATTTTAAATATTATGTGAAGATAAATTGGGGATAAATTTCAAAATTTCTATTAAATAACATAATTAAATAAATAAAATAATAATTTGACCAAAGGTTTTGAAAAAGTGAGGAAATGCATAATTGTTATGGTCATAACCACTAATCGCTGATTAAGGAGAAAAGCTGCTACCGACCGACTAACGCTTGTTTACCAATGAGGACCGACAAGAACCTCCACACTCAACCCAATCCACCGCCTGCATGTACCGACCAGTCCGGTCCATTAGACGACTATCGCCATGACCGACGCCGAAGGCGGAATCGGTCATCCATCGACAGCTTCTGACGACGCGGCGGTGGTCGTCCGTCCTTCCGACCCGCCGCCTGCTACGATCCCTTCCTACAAGTTGCCGACCTCTCCAAACAATGGAACGAATCCAGCTCACTTTCTCAGCCACCCGCCCTATATAGGGCGACGATAAGGCGCCCCAATCGCCCCTCAAGAATCATCCCAGGGACGCCTAAGAGGTTGTGATGAGGCAATCATCCCACTCGCCCCCTTCTCTCACCCTCGCGGATTCTCCACTCAAACGACGGCCACACAAGCATTCGAGCCCATCAACATCGCATTAAATGCACCGACACTCTTAATTCCCCATCTCTCACAAGATGGCGGCACCTCTGACCCATGCGCCCACAGCCGCCAATCCCATCCCATTAATAGCTAATAGACCACACCAACCCTCGATACTCCCAATTTGACACCAGAAGGCCACCACTCTAGTAGGCGGAGGGATGTTCCCAAATTCAATCCTCAGCCACACGGAGGGACTCACCAGTAGTTCCCAAACTAATGGAAAGACGGAAATACCCCTTAACCCTACCTATAAAGAGAAACGTGAATGCCTAACAAGGTAAGCAATCTCTTACGGCGAATTCTGCTCCATTAGACTATCCCCACTCTACTAACTTGACCGTCGGAGGAACCAGGAGATCCCAACTCCTCTTCCGTGTCCTTCTTCAAGCAGCGTAATCCTTTGGCGGAGTCAGCTGGCTTTAGGAGAGAAAGCGGACTCGCTCTCTTTAAAGCTAAACTCATCCGAGGTTAGTGACTGTGATTATATACATCATCAGCTTGCTTCCACCGGGGGCCTCTTCTCTGGTTCAGCCGGCGATGATCTTTCCGGTCGGGGAACCTACATGCGGGCTATGTCACCCGTGCCCAACCTGTGAATCCACCGAAGATCACCCAAGCCATGCAAGCCACCATGCATGCCCGGTTCCAAGCTTTGCGGCTGACCTCTTCACTTCGCCTCGCTTTAGTAGCAGAAGAGCTTATCACACACCGGCTGCCTTTTCGCCACCGCCATTCCACCGCTGGCAACCATCAATAGGTGATCCTGCTCTCGAGACTCCCCACCTTGACAAGTCACGGAGGGATCACCAGAGCCGCCGCCACCTCGCAGAGGGTGCTTCACCATGGCGCCAGCTTCTAGGCGCCGCCTCTAGCATTCGACTCACCGATGAAAGCCCTTTCAAATGGCAGATCAGCCCACCAAGACAGCCTCTCCAGACCTTACACAAGGCGCACAGACTCACTCTTTCCGCCCATCACAGGTATCACACTACAATCAAGTATACCGGCCGACGCCATCGGAGGGAGCACCCCCTTCACCGACTCCATCATACAAGCGCCGGCCGAGAAGTTCAAGATGCCGACGATGGACAAGTATGCGGGCGACAGGGACCCGTCCGAGCATGTGCAGGACTACTACAACACCATGGTCATGATGCAAGCACCGAAATAACATGCCGCCTGTTTCCGCAGCTTTTCGAAGCCAAGCTTTGGTGGAACTTGTTGAGAAGAAGTCCATCGGCAGCTTCGAAGAACTGAGCCTGCAGTTCATACACCACTTCTTGGCCAATGCCAAGCCCAAACTGCCCTCCAGTGTGCTCATTCAGACCAAGCAGGAGCCGGGCGAGAGCCTCAGAGCCTACATCAAGAGGTTTCAGGCGAAGAGGCTAGAAGTCGAAGACCAAGGGAGCCAAGTCGCCATGGCCCGTATGGGTCATGACCACACTGCTAAAGCCCTCAACAAGAAGCCCATCAAGAGCTACGAGCACTTGATGTCCAAAGCCCATGCCTACATGAACATGGAAGAAGCGGAAGCATACAAGATCGCCACGCCACTGAGTCCAACAAGACGGCCACAACTACCCCGGACGCTTCCACCAGCAGCAAGCATTCAGTACCTCCTCATCCTCCTCACCACCACCTACGCCGCCCAAAGCCCATCCCACTAGGTCGGTTCCTGCACTGCCGAGAGGAGAGCCGAGGCACATCCCAAGAAATCCTCCTCCCAAGAACAACCGCAATGGTCGGTTCGACAGAGGGAGGATAGAAGAGCAGACGCCCTCCAAGGTTCACAGTCCTCAATACCTCCCTTTGCAGGGCCTGGACAAGGCCCGAGAGAGAGGCTCCTCCACAAGCCCCCCGATGAGAGCGGACCCGAGCAAGAGAGACTCAGGGACTGGCCGATACACCGGGACACACCACGACACCGAGAGTGCCGTGTTCTCGAAGGACATTGAAGACCTCATCCAAAGAGGCTTCTTGAAGAATTTGATCCACCGAGAGCGCAAGCCGAGGGACGACCACCGACCCGCCTCCCGTCCCCGCACTCATCTCGACAGCTAGGGCTCTGGCCAAGGGAGTCGGGGAGTCATCAACACCATCAGCGGAGGTCCGACCTTAGGAGGGGAGTCCAATAACGCCCGGAAGAGGTATGCTAGGCATGCCCTGCAGGTGAACAGCTACGACAAGAGGCAGAAGGCCGATGTGCCCATCTCTTTCAACAGGCGGACTTGGAAGAGTCGAGGCGCTGACGACCCCATCGTCATATCAGCCGACATCTACGGCTTCAAGGTGAAGAGGATCATGATCGACACCGGGAGCTCGGTCGACATATTGTTTTTGGATGCATTCAACCGCATGGGCATCGACCGGTCCAAGCTCCAGCCGTCTATAGGTCCCCTGATTGGCTTCACGGGACACTCTCAACTTCCGGAAGGTCAGATCACCCTTCCCCTGACTGTAGGTCAACCGCCATGCCAATCAACCGTCGACGTCCAGTTCGTGGTGATGGACATCAAGTCGGCGCACAATGTCATCTTGGGCCGAACGTCTCTCCACCTCTTGCGGGCCATCCCGTCCACCTACCATCAGATGATCAAATTCCCGACACCAAGAGGGGTCGGGACGGTCCGAAGCGACCAGAAGGAAGCCCGAGCCTGCTACGCCCTCACCACAAAGGGGAAAGGAGTCGCGACCGCAATGCCCATTGAGAAGACGGCTCGCCAACTCGAAGAGAGGACGGAGCGCGAGAGAACGACTCCAGTCGAAGATCTCCACGAGATCCCCATCGACCACGAGGGCGAGAGGGCACTCAGGATCGGATCCAACCTCTCGGAACCATTAAGAGGTGCGATAATTGCTTTTCTTTTAGCTAATCTTGATGTGTTTGCTTGGAGTCCAGAAGACATGCCGCATTTCGCCGACGCCATTTGCCATGAGCTCACGACCGACACCGCCTCGGCCGGCTAAGAAGAGGCCCGGCCCGGAAGCAGCAGAGGAGGTCGGCGGCTCACGAAAGCCGACTTCATTCGAAGTCCAATATCACGAATGGTTGTCCAACGTCGTCCTAGTGAAGAAGTCTAGCGGCAAATGGAAGGCGTCGCGTCGACTTCACCGACTCAACAAAGCATGCCCCAAGCGATGTTCTACCCTCCCGCATTGATCGGTTGGTGGACGAAAGTGCGGGACATCGCTTGCTAAGTTTCTTGGATGCTTTTTCGTGTTACAACCAGATCCGCATGGCGAGGCATGATCGAGAAGACGCCCTTCATCACCAATCGAGGCACCTTTTGCTACAAAGTGATGCCCTTTGGTCTCAAGAATGCGGCCACGACCTACCGTAGGTCAACAAGATCTTCAAGGCCCATTTCGGCGCAATGTGGAAGCCTCGTGGGCGACATCTTGGTGAAGTCGAGATTGGCGACGCCCATATCACCGACTGAGGAGACCTTCGCCACCCTTCTAAGATACCGCGATGAAGCTCAACCCGACCAAATGCGCTTTTGGAGTGCGGTCGGGAAAATTTTGGGGTTTATGATCACCCGAGAGGGATTGAGATCAACCCGAGAAGATAGAAGCTATCGGCGACTTCGAGCAGCGCACCATGAAGGACATTCAAGCTCAATGGGAAGATAGCCGCTTTTCCCCGCCCAAGCTCTGCAGAGAAGCCTCCCTTTCTTCAAAATTCTCGAGGGGCCAAAGATCCCAAGAAGAAGTTGGAGTGGACGAAGAATCTTTGCGCCTTGAGAGAACTCAAAGCATATCGAGCACCAAACCACTCTGAGCCAACCGGTGAAGGGAGACTTCAGATTGATTTGGCCGCTCACCTGGCCGGAGCTCTACCGTCGAAGAGAACCACATCCGTAGCCGGTCTACTATGTCACCGGATTTTGAGGGCGGGAGTTGAACTACCCCCGGTAAAGGCGCCTCATCACTACGTGCTCGCAGACGTCCACTTCCAAGCGCATCCTATCATCGTGCGGACGAGCCTCCCGATGAAGAAATCCTCGGGAATCCCACCACATCTGGAGGATGGTGGCGTGGTCGTCGAGCTCGGCGAATATGATGTTCAATTCGAGCCTGTGACCACCATAAAGGCGCAGCATTGGCCGACTTCCTCATAGAGTCCACCTCGCCATCCGCTAAGTGATGACCCACCGCCTCGCCAATCCATACCCCAAGTCAGGCGAAATAGCGCTTCCCCGTCTGAACCCGGGTTTACCTCCAAGTCGCTGGTGGGAATTGAAGGTGGACGGATCCTCAAGTGAGGCAGGGAGCGGGGCCGGCGTCGTCCTGCGCAGCCCCGAAGGAACAGTCACGGAGCAGTCCATCGCCTTCAAGTTCCCCGCCTCGAACAATGAGGCCGAATATGAAGCCCTCATTGCCGGTCTGCGGGCCGCCCTGGCGGCCAAGGCCGAAAGCCTAATTGTACTGGCCGACTCTCAGTTGGTCGTTCATCAGGTCAACGGCAAATACGCCGCCAAAGATAAGAGGATGGCTCAATACCTGAAGATCGTCAAGGACCTGCTCCCCCACTTCGCCAACTTCAAGATCATCCAAGTCCTCGCTACCGCGAACGCTGGTGATGGACGCTCACAAAGCTAGCATCAACTAGTTCCTTGAGTAGCTCCGGACCCATCCTCGCCGACACACTCCCACATTCCAAAGATTATGAGGTCCATCGATGTCATGCACTGACTTCTGGGAATCTTGCCGGGTGGACCCTTTCATCCAATTCTTGATCACGGCCTTCTACCGAACTCTACCGGCTTAAGAGCTTGCGGAGGGTCGCCGCTACCTCATGATCGACGGCCACTCTATCGGTCGTCCTACCTAGGCAGCGGGGTGGGGCCCTATCTCCGGTGCCTCCGACCAGCCGAAGCCGATTATGTCCTAAGGGAAATCCACGAAGGCACCTGCGGAAACCACCCAGGGGCAAGAACTCTCGCCCAGAAGATTATACGCCAAGGATATTACTGGCCGACCATTGTGGCCGACTCGCAGCGGCTCGTCTCCAAATGCGAAAAGTGTCAATTCTTCGCAGAGATCCCTAGAGCCGCCGCCACATAGCTCACTTCTATCTTCACCACTTCCTTTCGCTAACGGGACTGATACCGTCAGCTTCCCATTGCCTCGGCACAGAAATTCTTGATAGTCGCCATCGACTACTTCACCAAATGGATCGAGGCCGAGCCTTTGGCGAAGATCGGGAGACCAACATCACCGCCTTTGCTTGAAGTCGGTCGATGCGGTTCGGCGTCCCTCGCTCATTCATCACCGACAACGGCACCTCCAGCCGGGGATTCCAAGATTTTGTGAAGAATGGGGATCAAGCTCAAGTTAAGCCGGTAGCCCACCCAAGCAATCTGCCGGGCTAAGCCGCCAATAAATGCATCCTCCCGCTCAAGAAGAGGGTCGCACTGCGGTCGGCAATTGGGTTGAAGAACCGCCAGCATCTTATGGTCGCATGATCTAATTCCACAAGAGTTCAACTGGGAAACCCCATTCATGCTAACTTATGGAGCGGCGGTAACCCGGTGGAGGTCGGCATGCCCACCATCCGACTCCAACACTTCGATGAAGAAGCAAATTCGAGGGACTTCGAGGACACCGACTTGATGGAGGAGATCCGCAACCGCCTACACGCAAGTCGTCAATCAACAGCGGATCGCCCGACATTACAACAGCAAAGTCCGACCAAGGAGATTCCAAGTAGGCGACCTAGTGCTGAGGAAAGCGGCCTTCGATAAAGACACCAGACGCGGCAAGTTGGCGCCCAATTGGGAAGGACCCTACACCGTCCTCGAAGAACCACGCCCCGGAACATATCACCTCAGAAGTCACGATGGGAGAGTCCTACAACATCCCTGGAACATAGAACACCTCAGGAAGTTTTTTCAATGAATTTGCATTGTAAACCTTGTTCAAAAGCCGTCAATATAAATAGAATTTTGCCTGACAATTATCCTTTTGTCTTAAATGGTACAAGGAGCGTCTTAAATAATCACTGCCGCAGCCAGATCAAACCGCCTCCTCGCCATAGCGAGCGGTGAAAACCCAATCTCATCCGTCAAGTCGGGATGGCTGCTTTGTTGGAGCCGAGCTTAGGGGACCCTTCCCACTGGGATGAGTCGAGGTACGTCCTTCTCGCCTAACGCTAGCCGGGAAATCCCACTCTCTTAGCTTGAGTCGAGGTAACTTCCTTACTGAGTAGTTCAGCAATCCTTCCTACTAGGTCGAGTCAAGGGACCCTTCTCGCCACGACGAAGTCAAAGGAACCCTTCTCACCTAGTTAAGACAAAGCACTAACTTACCCAAGCGAGCCTACCCTCACTAAGTCGAAGCTACGGTATCCCTCTCGCTTAGGACGAAGTCGAGGAACCCTTCTCACCTAGTCGCGACAGTGATCCAACTCGCCGATTAAGCGACGGCACCTACTCGCCGAAGTCAAGACGAATTGCCCAACCGCTAAGCCGAGCCAAGGAGCGAATCCAACGGAGATCGGCTCGCCGAATAAGACCTAGCGCCACGTGAAGTCCTAGGCACCCGACCTACGCTGGCCGCCCCTACGGAGTCGCCGCTCCCACGCGAGCCGGCCAGCTTGCTCTTTGCCTCAAACAGATCGGCTCGCCGAATAAGACCTAGGCCACGTAAGTCCTAGGCACCGACCTACGCTGGCCGCCCCTACGGAGTCGCCGCTTCCCACGCGAGCCGCTCAGCTTGCTCTTTGCCTCAAAACAGATCGCTCGCCGAATAAGACCTAGGCGCCACGTAAGTCCTAGGCACCGACCTACGCTGGCCGCCCCTACGGAGTCGTCGCTCCCACGCGAGCCGGCTCAGGCTTGCTCTTTGCCTCAAAACAGAGATCGGCTCTGCCGAAATAAGACCTAGGCGCCACGTAAGTCCTAGGCACCCGACCTACGCGGGCGGCCCCTACGGAGTCGCCGCTCCCACGCGAGCCGGCCAGCTTGCTCTTTGCCTCAAAGCAGAGATCGGCTCTGCCGAAATAAGACCTAAACCCACGTAAGTCCTAGGCACCGACCTACGCTGGCCGCCCCTACGGAGTCGCCGCTTCCCACGCGAGCCGGCCAGCTTGCTCTTTGCCTCAAACAGATCGCTCGCCAAATAAGACCTAGCGCCACGTAAGTCCTAGGCACCCGACCTACGCTGGCCGCCCCTACGGAGTCGCCGCTTCCCACGCGAGCCGGCCAGCTTGCTCTTTGCCTCAAAACAGATCGGCTCGCCGAATAAGACCTAGGCCACGAAGTCCTAGGCACCCGACCTACGCTGGCCGCCCCTACGGAGTCGTCGCTCCCACGCGAGCCGGCTCAGGCTTGCTCTTTGCCTCAAAACAGAGATCGGCTCTGCCGAAATAAGACCTAGGCGCCACGTAAGTCCTAGGCACCGACCTACGCTGGCCGCCCCTACGGAGTCGCCGCTCCCACGCGAGCCGCTCAGCTTGCTCTTTGCCTCAAACAGATCGCTCGCCGAATAAGACCTAGCGCCACGTAAGTCCTAGGCACCGACTCCACGCCGCCGCCCTCGCGAGCTCCCGCCATCGTAAGAGCCGATCGTGACTAGCGTCAGCCGGGACTAAACCGAAGCTTGACAAAGGAACAGCAGATGAAGACAGGCCTTATACACCCAACTAGCGAGTCGATGGCGGGCCCGAATGACCACAACGCTACGATTGGGCCAATTCAGAAGTAAGCACTCACGAATCTTCGATCTACTTATCATGTTTATTGTAAGCCCCACAGGGCCGACCCGCTTGGTCTACTTGTGTTTATTGTAAGCCCGGTAGGCCCCATCTTCGATCGCTTATCATATTTATTATAAGCCTCCACGAGGGCGACTTCGTTTTCGACCACACAAAAAAAAAAGAAAAGGAGAAATGAAGAATGAATCGAATGAACAACCACCATCCTTGAAATGCGACTTTTCATTAATATTCCAAGCAAAGTTTACAATGGTCTACACGCCCGAAATACCAAAATAAAAGGAAAATTAAAATTACAAGCCTAAATGGGCATCCAAATGGTCGCTGTCGCCTTCAGTATCTTCGACTTTCCCGTCGCATCCTCTGCTCACCTCGGCGTCTAAGCCGAGTGAAGTACTGCCAAAGGATTTTGGGTGTTGACCCCATGGCTCCATATCGACAATAAATCGTAATCCATGGATGTAAACAAACGACCCTTCTTCTGAGATACACTCAACGCCCCAATATCCCTTACTAAAATAGATACTGATCGATCACAAACCGTGCCCCAATTCTTTGGATGCAAGCGAGGGTTTTCCCCTTCCTTCACAGATGACCGAATTACCACGGTCACTCGGAAAACCCCGAAGATGGTGGACTCTGGGGAGAGAATCCACCCCCACGCCCCAACCATCTCTCAGCAAAACTCACCGGTGCTCCCAATTTGAAACCTTAGAGATGACGAGTAAAGACAGAATTAACCACCAACCTAACGAGAGCACGATAAGTAATGGTCTCCTCCCCTATTTATAATAGGACCCATAAATGCTAAGCCCCCTCGTGATCAACGGAAGAAATTAAGAGTGTGGAACTCGAGGGGTCACCTTGAAAACCGAATCGTCACCTCGAAAATCGCCGAAACGCCTGTCTTAAATGAAACCTACCGCCCATCCCGGAAACCTAAAAGTCAGCGATCAAAGGACGGCCCGCTGGTGACACCTGTGCTCAAATCGAGGAACGAATAGTCGCCCCCTCCACAGCCGACAACGACCCTATCACCCAGTGGTCGACCCAACTCACTTACGGCCGACCACGAATTGAGCGCGAAATTACCAATCAGGCCGACTGGGCGACGACCCGCAGTCTCGACCCATTTGCCATATCGTACGAAACATAGATGACGGCCAGTCCGGCCAAAGTCGCTATTGCCACAAAGCCTAAGAAAGGGCGCCAAAAAAAAGGGGAAAAGAGTTGGGCGCAGAGAAACGCAAATTAAATTTTCATTCACCAGTAAAATGTATTACAAATATAAGACAATTGTCAATGCAAAAACAAAAAGAACAAGATGCTTGGGCGACCTAATCTCCTCCCTCGCCGCCGTCTCCCCTCTCCATCTTAGTCCTCGTCCTCCCGTCGTCCTCATCCTCATCGTGGTCGCCCTCGGCCAAGTTGCCTCCTGCTCCCCGGCTTCGGGCCTTGGAGAAGCAGCGGGGAACCCTCCACTCGAGGATATGTGAGCCTCGGCGTCGAGAGGGCTTCAGAAGGAAGTTGGGCTTCAAGCAATGTAGTCCGCCTTGACGCTTCTGGATGCCTCCACTTTCCCCATAGGTCCCTGCCTATACTCTTCAATGACCTCCTTCTTGCCCTCCTCCGACGTTGTAGACTTGAGCCGAGCCTCGATCAATTTGCTGCCCATACTGATCGGAGTCGCCGACTCATCGAGGCGACCTAGTGTTCCGCTCTCGACTTCTGCCTCTCAGCCTGGCTTCTCCAGCTCGCTGACCGGTTTCCACCTCGATCTTCTCTGAGTTTCAATGTCTCGTTTCTTAACCGGCGACCTCTTCTTCACTATCGATGATTTCCATGACCGCTTCAGTGATGAGTTTGGAGATCGTGATCGTGGGTGCTTGGCCTCCAACTCAGCAGCCATTTGGCCGACTTGACTTCTCCGCCTCAAGGCGGCCGCCCTCTTCTCCGCTTCCTCCCGGCCTTTCAGAACGAGCCTCTCCGCCAAGTCGCCCACGGCATTCATGGCGCAAGATACGTGAAGCTCCTCCCTACCAAGGCCCCTCGAGTGTGGTAACTCAAGAGGCTTGTCGGAGGCGGGCCGAGGCGCCTCCTCCAGAGATCCTTGTCGGAGGGGAAGTGAAGCCTGCTGGGCGACGAATCGCCCCACCCCGAGAGAAGCACCGTGCCCTCTCTAAGGAGAGAATGATCGTGGATGATCCACGGCTGGGAAGGCTCCCCCCTTGCCGAGTACCCCTCCCACAGATTGCCGATGAGCTGGGATCGCAGCTCCCTCCACCTCAAGCGACCCACCTCGGCTATCTGATGACGGAAAGGAAGCTCTATGCCCAAGTCCTTGAGCAGGCTCGCGAGATCCGACTCCGGAGCCGATTCCTCCGAAGCAGCCGCCTCCTTCCCCGACCTCTGAGTGGGCTCCTCAGAGGGCGTCTCCATCACTTGGTCGGCAGGAGCCCCTCACGCCACAGCCACCCCTCATACTAACCTCTTCGCCTACCTGTGGGCGTGATCCCCTCCGATGCAACCCCGCCAGGCCGAGGCGAGGGGAGGACTTGAAGGGACGACTCTTCCCCAACGGTCGGAAGTTCTCTGACGCTCTCACCGCTTCTGACCCCTCTCAACCGCTCTCCGGGCGTCTGCCCCTTCTTCTTCTTCTTCTTCTTTGGTTGGTGCGGGGGCCGGAGGGAGAGCCCTCTTCACTGCAGCCTAGCCGCTAACTCTTCAAACCTCTCCACCTCGCTGCTACCTCAGGTCGCAGCCCTCCCCCGACCTTTGAAGTCGCACTGTAGCCCGGCCGGACTAGGACCCCCACTCTTGGGATCCTCGGCTTGTTGTGGGGCCACCTCGGCAGCTCCTTCTCCTTGTCCTCGTCGGCCCGGTCGGTCGAGCGAAGGATAGCCCGCTACCCTCGGTGGCGTTGTCGAACAAGTTATAGCCCTTCGCGACCACGAATAATGGCGGAACTTGTCCAGTCGCTCTCGCCCACAGAGAGAAAGATTCTTCAGCCGTCTTTGTTGATCTCCGGCCATGAACGTAAGCAATTCGGCGGCCAAAACCCGAGCAATTTGTTCTTCCGGTCCTTATTCGAGTCTGGAATGTCGACAAACCGACCACCCACATACCCGAAGAAGAAATGGGCGTCCTTCTTTGTCGCCCTCACCGTGACGAGGTTGCCGAAGAGTTGAAGAGTCGGCACCACCTTCACACGGTGACAGATCACCAAGAACGCCATTATCGTAGCGATGGCGTTAGGGGCAAACTGCATCGGAGACACCCCGAGCCGTTCGCATAGCCTCTTCACTTAACGCCGGCAGGGGAGGCGCAATCCATTGTCCAAGTCGCCATGTACAGCGGTAGCTTATCCGCCATGATCGACAATGGCGCTGTCTTTCTCTGGAAGAGAAACTGTGAACCCTACAGGAAGATCGTACCTTTCGTGGATCCCCTCGAGGTCCTCTTCTCTCGCCTTCGATTGCCAAGATTTGAGCTTGGCGATCCTATCAACAGGAGCGAAGTAGAAGCAGCCATGGCAGAAAATTCGCTTTTAAGAAAGAAGAAGAGGATAGGTCTTTAGAAAGTGCAAAAAGAAATCCCCAAATGGAGTAAGGGTATATATAGACACCCAGAATGCCCACGTGTCCGCTCGGCGGCGCTTCGAACCCAACGGTCGAGATTGATGCTCAAACGCGAACCGCCACTTGAAAATTGAAAGCCCGCCTTTATGGCCCACGCCTTCGCCGAAATTGCTACCGACGGCTAAAGTACGGCGGCGTCAAGGCTTATCACCTACAAGTATATTGCCTTAAAACTAAGCCCGTCTTTTGTGCAGGCGGATTGACTCGCCACCGCCCAATGAACCAACAGAACAAGAACAAGTGACCTCAAAGGCCGACTCAACTAACGAGAGGCCATCCGGGCAAATACCAATGGAAGACCATCCGGCCATTCAAGACACCGTGACCAAATCATGTTAAGCCACCAATTCACCAAATAACCTCACCATAGAAAGCGACACAAAACACAACTACGAAAATAAACTCTTATTGCATTCATTCATTTGACAAGTACAAAATACACACCGATTACATTACAAACGAGTGCTTAAAACCTAAACTACGGACCCGGTCGGCATCGCCGAAGAGCCACCGCTGATGACCCGTCCTCCTCTCCTCCTCGCCGTTGTCGCCTAGGTCGTATCCTGCACCCGCCGCCTCAAATCTCGAGAGGAGATCTGTCTGGCCGGCTATACTCGGAGGATATCGAAGCCGGCCTGGGACCCTCTGATACTCGGACGGTAGTTGTTTAACCATGAAGTCACAACCCGCCTTACAGGCCAGAGCAACCTCGACCTTCCCCATCGTGCTTTGTCGGTATTCTTCGATGATGGCCGGTCGGTTTTGTTCTCTCAGGGATGACCGATAATCGAACGACTCCAGATGTTTCGCCCTTTCCTCCGCCACGCTTAAGGATTCCTTAAGTTGCGCACACTCCCTTGCTAGTTGCTCACGGGCGACCGACTCCTCCGCTTAACCGAGCCTTGGCGTCTTGGCGACTGCCTCTCAGTAGCGACTGCTTGTCGCCAGTCGCGCTCTCTATAACGTCGGACGACCTTTGCCGTCCCCTCGCCGTCGGGCGCCGTGAGATCGCTATATCGACCAACATTCTCCCTCGACGCTTTGAGTTCCACGATGACTTGGTCCTTAACCTCCATCTCACGCCACCATCAAGCTCGGCTTTGACCGAAAGCTCCTTGATAACTCGGTCAAGGTCCTCGATGGGGGCAGCCTCGGTAGCCAGATACTTCTCTCGAAGCCTTTCATAGGCTTGGTGGCCCTGACGCAGCCGACTGAACAGCTCGTCCTCCACTAAGCAACCCCTGGTCAAGTAGCTCCGCAGATGATGTGTAGGCCGACATCGGGAATCGCCGCCAAAATCTCTCGATCCGCGGGCAAGTTGAATCGCTTCGCCTTTCCTTGTACATAACTCGACCTTAACACCGACGAGCGAGCATCCATATTCCATGCCGGCCTATGCCGATGCTCCGCATCCGGCTCCCCATCATAACGGCCGATGGGAGAAAGAGTCCCCATCATCAATCTACTTGCTTGGTTCGAGTCCTCACCCTCAACAGCGCGATAGGGGGAGGGCCACCCCGCTGGAGCAAAACCCGCTCCCTGATCACCGGCTGGTTCTTTTCCCTGTCGGTGATGAGCTATCCTCTGATGATCGACCCCGCGTCCCGGCTCTACGTCGCTCCCACATGGAATACCGTCCCCCACGGGAGCCTCCCCCGGCATAGATTCAGAGGCCGCGACCGTACTTTGGCCGACCTCCCCTCTCGCTTCGGTCGATGGTCGGTCGTCCTCCCGCCCTTCCGACTCTAGCAACTCCTCTCCTATCGGATGCTCCATACTCTCTCCCGCCCGTCTAGCACCTCGAGGACCATGGCTAGTTTTTGTCGTCCTCCGAAACCGAGCCCGCCACCTAAGCGACACTTTCGATATAATACGACCGCTCCCATAGTCGCCCTCCTTATCCTTGCCTTCACCTACTGGAAGCGACTATTCTAAGGACGGCTCATAGCTTTAACCGCTTATCGCCAGCCACCGCTGTTCCCGGAGCCTCATCCGGCGGCTCACCGGCCTCCGCATGTCCCAAAGTTATTACGCCCTCGCCTCATCGGAGGGGCCCGAGGAGTGGACGAAATCCCATGAAGCCGCAAGACCGACTCGGCCGAAAGCAGAGGCCCATTGTGCGCGGCCCCGTAGTGAACGACCGCTCCACCCCACGTCACCACAGGGTGTAGGCTCTAGGGTCTCTCCTAATCTCCGCCAGACGCCGCACCCTAAGTTCGAGTCGCCCCGGGACCCGCATCAACCTATCTTTCCACCCTTTGATCGACTTGGGCAGGTCAAGGATAACCTTGAATTCTCCCGACATCTGAAGGTAATAGTGAGGCGTCTTCTGGACTGTAATGCCGACCAAGTGACTCAGCACGCTCATCGTCGGCCGAATCGAGAGCCAACGGCAGATGACGGTGTAGCCGACCAATATGGCTATCGAGTTTGGCGTCATTTGCATTGGAGACACACCTAACTCATCAAACACTTTTCGAAGAAAAGGGTGCAGTGGCAGCCGGAGGCCGCACTCCAAATGTTTGAGATACAAGGGGCTCTCTGCTGGGTCATACACGGAGATGATTTCGCCGGAGCCTCCAACTTGTAAGCCTTCGGTATGTCAAATTCCGAGCGCAAAGACCTCATTTGCGCCTGGGTAACCCTCGAGCGGAACTCATCGAGTTGCTTATGACGATCGGAATCCATGCCGGATCTTTACCACCCGCCGGAGAATCGCCTGAATTCGTGGGTGGAGGAAGAGGAAAGCGAATGCCCTCCCCCCGCTCAACTCTTCGTACTTATACCGTGGGACCCGCGGACAGCGCTCCTCTTTGCGATCAACGGAGAGGATTAAAACCCCACTCCCGAGGTGCCGCCGGAGCAAGGCGCCCAGAGGGCCCCACCTTCGCACGAAGGCGAACCAATGGCGTAAAACCGTCATTGATACCACGTCCCATCAATGGAACGTTCGAATCCCCCCCTAGAACCCTCTCCTGGCCAAGGCAACCCTACTCATTTCACCTGGACTCGTTTCCAACCGACTCCAAGCGAAAGGGGCCAACTGTTATGGTCATAACCACTAATCAGTGATTAAGGAGAAAAGCTGCTACCGATCCGACGTAACGCTTGTTTACCAATGAGGACCGACAAGAACCTCCACACTCAACCCACCACCGCCGCAAAAATAACCGCCGGTCCATTAGACGACTATCGCCATGACCGACGCTGAAGGTGCGAAGGCCCATCGAATTCTTCTCTCTGACGACGCATAGGCGTCGGGCCCTTCCGGACCACCACGTTGATCCCTTCCTACAAGTTGCCGACCTCTCCAAACAATGGAACGAATCCAGCTACCCTTTCGGCCACCCGTCCTATAGGGCGACGCGATAAGGCGCCCTAATCGCCCCTCAACAAATCATCCTGGGGCCCTAAGAGGCGCATGAGTCGGCCATCCGGCCACGGCTCCCCCTTCTCTCACCTGCGTGATTCTCTCCACTCAAACGACGGCCACACAAGATTTCGAGCCCATCAACATCGCATTAAATGCACCGCAAATTCCCCTTAATTCCCCATCTCTCACAAGATTTAAGGCACCTCGGACCCATGCAGCCTACAGCCGCCAATCCCATCCCATTAATAGCGAATAGACCACACCAACCCTCGATACTCCCAATTTGACACTGTAAAGGCCACCACTCTAGCAGCGGAGGGATGTTCACCAATCCTCGGCTCACACGGGAGGGGAGGGTCGACTCACCGGTGGTTCCCAAACTAATGGAAAGACTAAATACCCCTTAACCCTACCTATAAAGAGAAACGTGAACGACTAACAAGGTAAGCAATCTCTTACGGCGAATTCTGCTCCATTAGACTATCCCCACTCTACTAACTTGACCGCCGGAGGAACCATCGGAGATCCCAACTCCGCCTCTTCCTGCGTCCTTCTTCATTCAGCTAATCCTTTGGTGGAGTCGCCGTCTTGGCTTTAGGAGAGAAAGCGGACTCAGCTCTCTTTAAAGCTAAACTCATCCGAGGTTAGTGATCGTGATTATATACATCAACAATAATTAATAAGAGGTTATATATAATTAGTGAATGATTAATTACAACTAATGACATATTTGAGAATTATCAAACTTAAAAGGGCAAAATGGAAATCAAAAATTTTGACAAGGCAATCCTCTTTTATATGTAGTATAGATATAGATATAGATAGATAGATATAGATTTATTGAATAAAAGCCTCCAATATCTCAAGAAAAAAAAAGAAGTAAAGAAAATTATTTAGGTCCTTCTCGTAATTGACCACCTTATGCATCATGAGTCCATGAACAGAAGACAAAGTCACAAGCGGGCCGACACTCGACCTTGGGCCAATGCCACTGACTCAGCCCATTCAGCCAGAGGTAATTTACTCCGCTGACCACCATAACGCTCCCTTCTCCCCCGCCCACATCACGTGACCTCAACCCGCGCTATCCGCCCATCATTCTCAAACTTCTATTACTTACGTTCCACCGCGGGTAACTGTACCCATCCGCATTAATACCTCGCTTTCTCCTCCTCATTGGACACGGTACCCGCTTTCTCTCTCTCCGAGCTCTCACAGTGGCAGAACCGTAAATACCAGCTCCCGAGATTCCTTGCCTCCATTAGAAACCACGAGCTTGAGTCTCTCTTTCTCTCTCCTCATGCCATAAATGTAATTATCTGCATTCTCTTTAGAAACCCTAACCCTTGCCTTTTCATCTCACTTCTCTCGCTGTAATTTACTGTGACTCCATTAATGGCGTAATCGTACGATTCCTTTCTTGGACTCGGTCGCTGTTGACGAAACCCTAACTTTTGAGAGTTTTTAGCTGTGGGGCAGTGGCGATCTGCTTTGATCATTCTGGATCGTTTGTTTATGGTTGTTTCAGTGATCAAGGTTAGTAAACCCTAGCTTTTGAGAGTTTTTGTTGCCATTTTTACCCGATTTCTTCTGTTTTAAAGCGATTTTGGGAATTGTAGTAGGTTGCATGCTCATATTCATTCATCTTTGCTTGTTTTGGCGGGAAAATGAGATCTATAGATCTTGCTTTCTCTGATTCCGGAGTTTGCTGAGAACAAGTTGAAAAGGTGCAATTTTTTCGCATTGGATTCAGTTAGTATGGTGTTTTCTTTGCTTCATAATGAAGAATATGTCTTTCATTTTGGGTCCAAGTGTAGTTCTCAGGTGTTTTTCGTTAATGATGAGAATTTTAAATAATGTGTTATTCCAATCTTTTGGAAATCTAATAGTAAATCGCGTTATGTGCTGGTAATTTTTTATTAATTTATTGCTAGTGGGTTTTGATTTCGATGCTTTCAGTTGTTAAAATTAAGGAAAACAAATTTAAAACCAGTTCAAAATGATTGAGCAGAACAATGCACATTGATTCTGACACTTGTCTCCTGTTTTCTTCCCGTTGATGGATGGTAAAGTTATTTTAGTATATTAGAACTGTAACAAGGAGGATTTGCTTGTTCCTTTAATTTCTACTGCTGTAAAAACTCTAGATTCTTCAATGTCTTGGAAGACCTCAAGTTCTTGTTCTTTGTTTTGAGAGAGAGTCATATCTAGCTTGAAGAGGAGCTCTGAAAAATATAGTTTAATTTTGATAATGGTGATTTTTTGAGCCGTGTTTTTTTTGAAAGATGCATTCTCTAATACTATGACAAGCTTTTGGACAAGTGGTTCTTGAAAGTAGCTGCATTTTTAATTTTTAATGGTCGTATCTTATCATGTGTTCTCCTTTTCCTTTAAAATTATTCTGCATTATTGAAGCTTTCTCTCAGTAATTATTTTTGGAGCTCTTCTAACTTATCTACTTCGACTATATTCTTGGAAATTTCTATTAGATGACACACTTTTTCTCTGCATTTGGTGTTGAATGCTTCCACACAGTAAAATTGTTAAACTGAGACAAAACGGACCTGTGCACGTTGTTGCTGTCAGTTTGCATCTTTGGTTTTTTTGTTCGATGAAGATGATCATGACTCCTTTTGATTTATTACAATTAAAAGATATGACAAAAATAACAAATCGCTTCTCCGCTTCTGATAAAGAATCAGTACAGAGATTTTTATTTTTCTTTCTTTCCAACTCCCTGCTTATGTAATTGTGGAACTAAAGGTTGCGAGCCTAAGTAGTTAATAAAGTTTGTGTGCTCAGCTCCACTTTTTGTTTCTATTCTATTACAAGTTTGGTTTTAATTAGTTAAACTGTCCTTTTTTATGGTGCTTTGCACACTTTTCTCTGTTTCTAATTATATAATCCTGCACTAGTCAGTGTTAGAAATCCACACACATAATTCTCTATTTGCTGTGGGAAGTATTTCTTGTTCTTTTTGGATTTAGTTGCTGGATAGTAATTTTCATGAGTGGCAACTTTGCCATGTTGGGGTCTTTGATTTATTGTTAATACTTATGCATACAAGTTTTGGTTAAAAATTTTATCATTCTATATGTTGTTGGTATTCAGATCCCCTTATGGTTGTACATTGAAATTGAGGCTCAAAAGATTCATTTTGCTGTTTCGGATGGTTTATCAACTTGATCTTGGACATGCTCATGGTGTTTCATGCTTTGATGTCTGGTACATAGATGCAGCTTAAAAGAATAACATTCTTCTATATTCTATTGTTTAGCTCAACCATTTTCATCTCCATTTGCAGTTTTATGTGATACACCCGTACCAATGTAATTTGTAGCCTAGGAATTTTCACTGTACCATCAGAGTTGCAGGTAAAAATATGGACAAGCATTGCTCTATATTCAAGCTCTTAGCGGCAGAAATATCTTTCATATTTAGCCTATCTTACTTCTGTATCCTCTTCTCACGATGTAACATAGTCTGGGCTGACTGTTTGAAGTTGCCAGCATGGGCCTTACATCATGCTATTCTGGTGTTTCACTCCTGCTCACGGTGGAATCCTACATACTACACCATCAAAACCACCTAACTTAAAATTTTTTTTATTGGTGTTGATCATTTGAAGTTGATTGCGAGAACATACAAAAAGGATGCATGACTTGATAACTCTTATTTCCCTATTTTCCTGCTTCTTAATTCATTGCATTCCTTCCTGTGAGAAGTATCCTTTTTGACGCCTTGTATATATTCTCTCTTTTGTTAAAACCTGTTGCAACCTTGTGAAAGTAACATTTAAGTGCTCTCTTCAATTGATTTCGATCAATGCATTATTGTTTTCTATTTGTATTTTTTTTACTACTGACTCCATACTATTATCATTTGTAGACACAGAGGTCGACTTCAGAATTTTACTTCATTTATCTGTATGATGATGCAAATGAAGAAAATGACATTACGATACATGATGCTTGCTGTTCTTCCGCTCCTAGTGTTTGGAAGTGGAGATGTTTATATTGTCACCATGGAAGGAGAACCTGTAGTGAGTTATAATGGTGGTATCGAGGGATTTTCTGCAACATCCGTGGATTTAGCAGAAGATATTGATATTACCAGGTGCTGGATCTATCCCCTCACTTCACTCTTTTTTTCTTTTATACTTGCTATTATGTTTTTTTTTATGTTCCCATTTCTTTGTTCTATGAATCTTGTTCTCCTTTTTGCATTGTTATGTGGTAATATCCTTCTTCGATTCCATCTCTTTCTGAAGTTCATCATTTGTCATTGTTAGTTGCTTGATGACATTTTCTTGTTGTGATTAAGTACATTATTGCATGTATTTAGTACTTATACACACAAATATGTATCGATGACCTAAATCTGAGAGCGGATGGATTAGTCCTCCAATCCGCCCTAATTAGATTACAAAGAAAAGTAGATTTGATGAGAAAACAACTGCAAAGACTATTTCCTGTGAGAGAGTGGATATTACCCTGCTTTCTCCTGCGTTATATTCAATAGGTAACTAGGTAAGTGATTACATCATTACATCATGTTGACATGTTATAGATTGAATATCAAAGAGTCCACTCTTTCTGTATAAGATATGAGAACAGTACACCTATACCCCAATTGAGTTGGGCTTCTATCCTAGATAAACAACATTTATTGGCTTTCCACTGTATCCCTCATGGAACGGATTAGAAGTTTACGACCAGTCTTGTGTGGATTAACTTTGGATCACGAAGAAGTATGCTGATAAGTCCACTGGTTTCAAGAGTTACTCGACTGACAAGGAGCTGTTCTGCTTGTAGACTATCCAAATACATCATCTATAGTACTTCTTAGCCAGTTTGTAGACCCATCCAAATACATCATCTATATCTCCTCGAGTCTGGTCAGTGAAACTAGGCATTCCTCCACTTTTATTATCTTTAATCGGGTTTGTCAACTGCTGACGTGGAGCGCTGAAGCGTTGCTATCTTATTGTCTATTATCAATGCTTAACTTGCATATGCATCATTAGTACATATGTTCGTGTATATAACGAGTAGACATTTGTTGTATTGATTTTGTCCTCCTACTGGAAATAGAAGTGCAGTCCTGGAGAAGCATGCTGGAACCTTTTAAATATATGTTTTACATATTGATTTTGTCGTATTCTGCATTCAAGATATTTATGCTTCAAACTCCTTATTTTTATTTGTGCATGGGTTTTCATGGTGGTGGTTTAAAATGGATGTCATTGAAACTCCTTTATGGTTCTAAATAGTTCTAAGCATTCCTTATGACATCATAAGCTTCAATACTCTTCTTCTGTGGGACAAATACTTTATATAACTGAGGCAAGGTTCTCGTGCGCGCGCGCGCGTGCGTGTGTCAACTTGACAAGCTAATGAGGCCGCACTCTAAGCAGGAATTCTTTTGCATCACATACTAATGAAACTTGACAAGCTAGGAAGGTCCCACTCTAAGCAGGAAGTCTGTCACATCACATTAAAAAATACAAAAAGTGGAAGAGTGATGAAGCCTTTTAATCCAAATAAAGCTATCATGTTGATTATAATTGTGTTTTTTCCAGTTAAAATTTTGGCTTTGAGCCACACTCATTATTGACATTCCTTCATCTGTCCCAGTGAGTTAGTTACATCATATTCTCATCACCTTGTGAGACAACATGATGCACTTCTTGATTCACTCTTTGATGCTGGGACTTACACGAAGCTCTATAGCTACCACCATCTTCTTAATGGGTTCTCTGTTCACATGACCGCCGAACAGGTATTTTCATTATGTTTCATCTAATTTGGTTAAAGTTCCCTCATTCTTGAGTTTGATAAATCTCTATTTTCTAGTCAAGTTTGTTCTCTAAAGCAATTTCATTTGGTTTTAGGCAGAAGTTCTCAGCAAAGCCCCCGGAGTGAAGTACCTGGAAAAAGATATGAAAGTAAGGAAGTTGACCACTCACACCCCTCAATTTCTTGGTCTCCCAACGGGAGTATGGCCAACAGGAGGTGGCTTTGATAGGGCAGGAGAAGATGTTGTGATTGGTTTTGTGGACTCGGGAATTTATCCAAAGCACCCAAGCTTTGCTACTCACAATTCAGATCCATATGGGCCGCTTCCCCGGTACAGAGGAAAGTGTGAGATTGATCCTGACACAAAGAGGAACTTCTGTAATGGGAAGATCATTGGTGCTCAACATTTTGCAAAAGCAGCCATTGCTGCTGGAGCTTTCAATCCTGGAATTGAATTCGCATCCCCATTAGATGGAGATGGTCATGGAAGGTGAGTGCCTGTGAGAAATCTTAGCTTGAGTTCCAATATCTCTTAAATATTTTGAATATTGCGTATAGCGGAAAAGCCCATGTCAATCCTCATCCTATGCATAATAATGTTTACAAACTGATACATGTTTTTACTGTTGACTATTTATAAACGAAATTTATTATTCTACGTGAAGCTGTGCTAGTCTATTATTATATAACATATGAAAATTGTAAGAATTCTCATAATGCAAACTTACATGGAGTTACCTCCTGTTCTTGTTGCTGTCCGTGGCATTTTTGTCTTTATCGTTGTTGGTTTTGCATGTCTTTGTTCCTGTTGAAGTTTAATTATGTTGCTCGTGCCTCCTGTAAAATTTCAATCTGTTCTATGACTAAGCAAGCTTGCCACTTGAGTCCAAATGCAGCTTTACATTCTTTCTTCACTATGGAGGAAATTCACTATATTTTTGAGAGAGAGAAAATTCACATATTTTTAACTCTACAGCGTGTTATATATAGTTAAAACACTTTTCATTGAGCTGTCTGATTTATATGTTTACTAAATCATAGATTGCTCTTTTTGCGTTCTGAATTTTTCCCCAATGTTCTCAGCCATACAGCAGCGATTGCTGCTGGAAATAATGGCATTCCAGTACGAATGCATGGGCACGAGTTTGGTAAAGCAAGTGGCATGGCTCCTCGTGCAAGGTTAGGCATTTCAGACAGAAATGTAGTTTAAGTTTTAACTTTTAAACGTGATTGGGTTTGCCTGATCTTGTGTTCTTCAGAATTGCTGTCTACAAGGTTCTCTACAGACTTTTTGGGGGTTATGTATCTGATGTCGTGGCTGCCATTGATCAGGTATGCTTAGAGCTCTTGCAATGAGTTGTTTAAAGTTAATATAGAGCATTAATTTTTTTTATTGATTTAAGTTGTTCTATCTGAATATTTCATATTGTCTTGTCATTTTTTTAAGTAGAAAATTGTCTGTTTATATTTTATATATACTTCCTTTTCCTCTGAGTTACTATTGGGTTGAGAACTATCTCTATTATTCTTAAAGAAATTTTGTTAATCTTTGCGGGTGCATATTGCATTCTTTTTTCAAATTTCAACACTGAACTACTTGATTTCCATATGCTTTGGATAAATATTGTTTGTTTGTAATAATTGTAAATAATTGGGTAGGGAGTGACAACTCTCTTTTGTCTGTTGTACTTGGTTTGATGGTTGGTACCTCATCTGCTAGTTGCAATCAGTTAGTTTCTCAATAGCAACAAAAGGTAATCAAGGTCAGTATCTCGATGTTTAAGTTGCAGTTTATTTTATTATTATTATTTTTTGTACAATTTTTGTTCAGCCTCCTCCATCCTGGGGGAAGTAGCATGATGTCCATAAACGATAAATTTCTTTTCAGAGTGCTATGAGTACTGGTAACTGGTAATAGTGTGAGTTTACCACTCATTATTTTAGTACATGCAAAGAGCATCAATTGTTCAGTAACTTACCTGATGTATTATTATATTTTATTTCAAACTATTTCTTATTTGTTAATTTGTAAAATAATCTATGCAGTACTAAACTGCTAGCAATTCGTTTACTTATGTACATCCAATTTGGCTAATATTTTGTGACAGGCTGTTCGTGATGGTGTTGACATTCTTAATCTCTCAGTAGGACCAAATAGCCCACCATCAACTACAAGAACAACATTCTTAAACCCCTTTGATGCTTCGCTTCTCTCCGCTGTGAAAGCAGGAGTTTTTGTTGCACAGGCAGCTGGCAATGGAGGTCCATTTCCGAAAACGTTGGTATCCTTTAGCCCCTGGATTACAACTGTAGCAGCGGCAGTTGATGATCGTCGATACAAGAACCATGTGACACTGGGAAATGGAAAAATCTTAGCTGGGCTTGGATTGTCACGTAAGTTACCAATTTCCGCATTTATTCAGGTTTGACAGATCCATATGGGAAAAAAATCATTATAACATTTCTATTTGTTTGTCATGGATAAAGACAATTACTATTATGAGATACACAGCATAAATAGTTATAGATAATTTTTTTGCTTCTGCCCAAAAATATGGGAATGATATTTGCATTGCATCGGTGCGGTAAAGTTAAATATGTTCATAAAAACCATAGCGAGGAGTCACTATAGTGAGGAGTCACTATATGTTCATAAAAACCATAGTGAGGAGTCACTCTATGAACGATGTTTCAAAACCATAGTGAGGAGTCACTATATGTTCATAAAAACAATTCTTGACAATTCTTGAATTGTTCATAAAAACCATAGTGAGGAGTCACTATATGAACGGTGTTTCAAAGGCACTGATTATGTTTGCCCTATGTCTGGAGCTGTAAACTGGACTGACAACATATAGATAAAGACTAACCTATAACAGTCCTTCAGTTATAAAGCTTAACTTAAATAACTGAGAAAGTATGGTTGGTTTACAGTTGAGACTGCATTCTGGTTTACTAACATGTACTCTAATTTATTAATTATTCTAGTACTACTTATCGGAGGCTCAACTTTAGAAATGTATGTTGATGCTGTGATGTGCATGGAAGAGCTGAATGCTGAGTAATTAGAGGTGCTCTGGGTTGAGACTGATGTTCCAAATTTAGAGGGAATGTTTCATATACCTTCGATGTTGTGAGGTTCTATCATATGAAAAGGCTTGAAGTGATGCTCAAAGTGGCCGTCAATTGTGACAACTGATAAGTATGATACAGAAGTTCAACTCTGAATGTGTTTGAGGCATGGCCACCTATTCTCTTTTTGAATGATCCAAGATAGCACTGATATACTTGTTCATAGTTGCTGTGCATATCATGATGGTAGCAGATATGATGCCTTTTGAATGATCCATGTCCAATTATCCTACTGTCGAGTTTATAGGCTTTTCATGGATGGCAGTTATAAACTTTCCCTTCTAATATTTTGTATTTCTTTTGTAATGCTTTGCTGACTAAATATTGTAGTTAATCTTTATCGAAAGGGTGAATAGTTTGAGTGGATCCTTCAAAAATGCAGTTGAGTATGGCACTAGCTGGTTATCAGTTAGCCCTAATTAAACTTCACATTAGTGCTAACATTTAACTCATTACACTAATTTGTAGATGGTAAAGGTGCTGCTATCTGTTTTATAAGGCAGTAACTTACCAGGCTTCTGCATTTTTAATATGTTAATGTTTTCCCTAGTACCAATTATGATAGGTCCATAGGTTGCAATTTTTGATTTAAAAGGTTTCTTCCTGTTGTTCAAATGCAGCTTCTACACATGGGAACAGGTCATACAACTTGGTATCTGCAAATGATGTGATGATTGATTCATCTGCCCTGAAATACAACCCTGGAGACTGCCAGAGACCGGAACTATTAAATAGGAGAATGGTGGAAGGAAAGATTCTTCTATGTGGGTACTCTTTCAATTTTGTTTCGGGTACTGCATCCATCAAAAAGGTTTCTGAAACAGCCAAGAGTCTTGGAGCAGCTGGCTTCATTGTTGCTGTTGAGAACAGTTATCCAGGAACCAAATTTGATCCTGTACCTGTTGCCACTCCTGGAATACTGATATCTGATGTCAGTCACTCAAAGGTAAATTCCGTTATTTATGGTTCTTATTCATTTGGTAAAGCTTTTCGTTGTTACTAGCTGATGATAACTGTCAAGTAAAAGAATAGTCAAAGTTATTAAACAGACTTGGGAGCATAAGCCTTGTACAACCTTATTCTATGTTTTCTTGGATTGTAAACAAAACTTTATAGGACATAAGAAGTTATTTAGAGGCATCAATCTCTTTAGGCTTATTCGATAACTAGAAGCTTTGATATGCTAGTGAATAGTGATAATCAAATCATGTCAGCTCTCTTCTATATGTGTTTAACATGAAGATTGCAAATAATGGTGTGAAATTGCCAACCATCCATTTGGATGCTCCACTATGAGAATTTTAAGCCACTCTTAGATATCTTATTGAAACATTATTCTATTTCTAGGAACTATTTAATCATATATAAATCAAGGGAATATGTGTCAACTTGTAAAAGTCAGAGATAACACCTATGTTGCATGGGTACGGGTACTGGTATGGGACACATCAAGTTTGTAAAAGGTAGGGTACAGGGACATGACTATATAAGTATTAATATACACATGTTTTATATTGGAATTAATAATTTATATGAGAACAAGGATGAGAATTAAAATTCCTAAAACATTTTTATGATTCTTTTATTATGTGGATTATACTTGGAAAATCACTAGTTTTTGAACTAGACATCCAAACGACCCTTCAAAATCATAATTTGGAACCTGAGTTATGTCCAACGAGTTTCAAAAAGTGGATGTGAAGTGTAGGATATATGTCCAAGAAATGTATGAGAAGTGTTTTAAATTAAAACATGTAATGTATAATTGAGTACATGCCCAAATAAATGTATTGCATATATGCAAGGAGTGTCCAAGGTGTTTGGGTACGGGTATGGCTTCAGATCAGAAGTGCCCAGGTAACATTTCACCTTTCCTATCATGAAATGCACCAATATTCAACTACCTAATGTGAGTGGAGTGAGTGATAAATTAAGTGAAACCAGCAGCGGCAAAGGTCTCAAATCCACTTTGTAGATATACATAGTGTAAAATAAGCTTATGTACCTGTATCCATTGTAAAATAAGCTTATGTACCTGTATCCATTCATATGCATGTATGTACCTATGTGTATACGTATGAGATGGATGGGTGTTCCTTAGGCGACTCTCTAGGCAACTTATCTGACATGTAGTATAGGTAAATGCAATGTAACCAATTATCTTGTATTTTCTAGGTAAAAGCTTTTCAAGATAGCATGTAAAGTGTCTAGTCCTTCCAGTTCCCTTCTTCATAAGAGTACTGATGACAAACGAACAAAACTTTATGTCACTGTTTGACAAGTAACAAATAAGTTTCCGCGTTCAGTAGTAAAAATATGAGCAAGGTTTGTTCTTGTTGAAGAACACATAACGAGTGTTTTTTTATATCAGAATTTGACTTTTGATTTGTTAACTTTTTTCTACTGTGCAAGTATAGGTGCTTATAGACTATTATAACTCTTCCACTAAAAGAGATTGGGCTGGGCGACCAACAAGTTTCCAAGCAACAGCCAGGGTTGCTGATGGTTTGACACCCATACTTCACAGTTCAGCTCCTCAGGTGGCAATATTTTCTTCCCGAGGGCCAGATGTAAAAGATTTCAGCTTCCAAGATGCAGATGTCCTCAAACCGGACATATTAGCTCCGGGCTCTCTTATTTGGGCTGCGTGGGCACCAAATGGAACAGATGAAGCCAATTACTTGGGTATTTTATTTTTATTTCTTTACTTTTACACTCGATCCTTTATTATCATAGTAGTTAAAATTTTGTCTGGGGGACATCATACAGAACTAAACATCTAGGTGGGATGTGCTCTTATCCATTAAATGTTATTTACTTTGTTAGTAAATTAATGCCTTTTAAACTTGAGTAAGTATGAGTATTTGATGAAAGAACTTGTTAGTTGCGACCTTGTTTACAATCCATTCACTATTACTTATTTACCATCCTTGGTTTTTTCTTATTGCACTATGCATCATGTTTATTGCTTTCAAGCTATTGTTTAATCAATGAAACGGTTTATGTATCTAGTAGTTTTAAGAAATGATGTAAAATATATCACTTGGGTCCCATGGATCTCCCGTAGTCTCAGTGCAAGAAATATGGACCCCCTTGTTACTAAACTTATTTATGAACAGGGATGGAGACAGGACTTTTAATTTCTTCTCTCCCTGCGAAAGAAATCAAAACATTATGCAGATTTTCCTGGCTGAAAAAATATCTTGCCATCATTTGCTTAAGAGAGAATTGCATCTAATTTGGGAGTTCTGTAAAAAATAAAGATGAACCTTGTGTGTTTATTGGATGCTGATAGCTGGATTCTTTGATTATTACATATATAGAAAATATAAATATGAACAATATTAGAGTCCGGCATTGGTAATGATAAAACATCATTAGAGTTGGTTTTTGGGGAAATTCCAAAATTTAGGGGCCCAGGTCCTATTGAGCATAGGAGAAAGAAAATGTCAAAAACTCAAGGAACATTTGTTTTGTAGGGTCCACATGTTTGTGAGTGGGACTATCTTGACCAATAGAATTTGAACTTTTTTGGCGAGGCCATGGCCCCTCCAAGTGACTGTAGCTACATCCTTGGTTGCATGAGCGACCTTCCGTAATTTTATACCCATTAGAAGTACGTTATATACATATTCTTCCATTTTATTTCACAAGAAAAGGTTAATTCGTCTCATTTAACTCTTAAGAAGAATATTTATAATCAAGTATAGGTTGTCTAAGAGACACTGAGAAGAACTGGTTCTTTCTAATGAGAAAACAAATAATTTGAAATCCTAGACACATAGGCGTGCGTGTGAAAGATGTTTCTTTCTTGTGTGTGCATGTGGGGATGGGATGAAAACAACTTTTAAAGAGTTAAAAAGTGCATAGTTGCTTCCCGTGTATGCATGTGCTTGGATGTGTGTATAAGGGAGTACGTTTTTGAGTGGGTACACACATAGTTGCATGGAATCCGGTTCATTCCGGTTCATGGGACGGGTACGGGAGTGTGGTACGCCGCTCATTAGGAATCGGGTACGAGGGGGGGAGGCTTATATGGTACGCTTTAGGTTTGGTTCTTAAATGTAAGAATTAGAGGTTTTGCAAGAGTCAAATTTAAGAAATATGCTAGTTGATATCACTAATGGTAAAAAAACCTTGAGAATCATGTTGCATTAAGGTATACCTACTTTATTTGCTTAATTTCTCATGTTTTTTGTTGTTTGTTCTTTTAAAAAAAGGTTATTTTTTTCAAAATTTTAACTGGTTTGAATTCTAAATTGGGTTGCTGGAGTTGGTGAATCGGGCAGTGTTCCATGCCAATCTGGGACGATTGAACTCTGGTCGCGTTCGCTATAGCGTCCCAATTTCCCGACTTCTATGGGTACACACTCTCACACAACCTAGACACAAAATGCCGTTGTTGAGAATCGGCACATGATGCGGACGTGTCGCCCAGATTTCCCAACTGGATCTCCTCTATCTTCCTAGGGCAAACAATCACCTCAGCAATAGGGAAACACCGAGAAAGAACGATATTCGAATAAAAGAGAAAAGCAATCTACAACAGAAAAGTAAAACAACAAAAACACAAAGGCACGAGAATTTATGTGGTTCGGCAATCACCTACATCCACGGGGGGAGCTTTGAGTCTTTTTTATATTAGAAATTACAAAAATACAATCTTTCTAGCGTTCTTGAAAGAACCTGCAAGGAACCCTCTCTTAATCTTACCAAAAGATCCTTACAAACCCTGGATTTCTCTCCTTTGTTTTTCTCTACCTCTCTTTTACAATATGCAACTCTCTTTGGCATAATCTCAAAACCGTAGACCCGGAAGACCTGTAGTTATTTCCAGATAAAATGCCGATCAGGAATTCTAACCCGAAAAGGATTCCAAAAAACAGAAAACAGTCTGACAGCAGTCTCAGGACCTGTCCGACCAGCTGGTGTACCACCAGAGCACCCAACCAGTCGGACCCGTTAGTGCACCACCAGCTGCATGCCATTTCATCTTCTGCTTTGTTTCCGACTCTTTCCATGTCTCCTGTACTGAAAAACAAGGCTATTTCCAACAGCGTGAGTTTGCAAGAGAGAGAAAAAGGAGCATGTGCAAATTAATTTAGTTGTCATATCATAGACGGATGTGGCAGAGATCAATGAAATGAACATACTATAGAACAATTTCCCGAAGGAATGCAAGAAGAATAAGTATTTGAAAGTAGTCTTTATCTGTGCTCCACTTCATAAAACGAAGTAACACACATAAGAAAGGTGATAGCAAAAAGGTGGCTTGATCAATGACAATAGCATCTGGTTTTACAATCTATAGCTTGTAAATAGTTGTTTATGCATGTTTGGTAAGCTTTACAAATTCTCGGAGTTTGCAAATGACTATCTTAAATTGTTCATGAATAGAATATATGGGTAAAGATAATTCTGACAACCAATGTATTGGCTGGAGAATAAATTTCAAAGACTTGCACTACATAATGACCTTGCATGCATTTGAAATAGTTATGTTCCATTTATCTCATGCTGAAGCTGAACAGGTGAAGGTTTTGCCATGGAATCTGGGACTAGTATGGCAGCTCCACATATTGCTGGAATAGCAGCACTTATAAAGCAGAAGCATCCCCACTGGAGTCCAGCTGCTATCAAGTCAGCTTTGATGACAACAGCTACAACCAAGGATCGAGGAGGGAAGCCTCTTCAAGCACAGCAGTACTCTGAGACAGAAGCTGTGAAATTGCTGCCAGCCACACCGTTTGATTTTGGGAGTGGAGCTGTTAATCCAAAAGCTGCGCTGGATCCTGGACTCATTTTCGATGCATGTAAGCTATTTGCTTATTTCAAGATGCATATTGTTTAAAGTTTTGATAGAAAAATATCTTATTGTCATACGATTTCACAAAACTCCATATGATTATCCAATGAAAGATATATGCATTTCCTTTATTTTTCCATATTTTATAATGCATGGCCTAGATGAATATAGTTATGCAAGAAATTCCATGATGGGCTTATTCATACCCATTATCAGAACTTAGATCCATTATGCGTACACCAAGTTCTGGGGACAAGGAGTATTTAAATTTGCACATTTTGTGCCATCAAAACTTCTAATGAGTAAATGTCTTTTTTGTCATATAATATATACAGATATCCGTAGTTTTTTCTGAGTATATACAAGTATAAGCAGGGGAAAATTAGTTATTATCAGTATAAATAATATTATCATATATGGTATCGTTGTTGATTGACATTTTTCTAGTGGTATGAAAAATTCTTGAGATTAATCGAGCAGTATTAAGGGGCAGTATCACTTGTCATACCAACACATATTAACATCTTCATAATAATATG
The DNA here is from genome assembly GCA_012295165.1 of Asparagus setaceus. Lineage (NCBI taxonomy): Eukaryota > Viridiplantae > Streptophyta > Magnoliopsida > Asparagales > Asparagaceae > Asparagus > Asparagus setaceus. The sequence continues at coordinate 61,187,846 of CM022705.1, read as the reverse complement.
AATATGACATGATGTTTGGCTTCTATGGTTGCCTTTGTCGATATAACTTGTTAGTATGCGATCCAGTTAGATTTCCTGTTAGAGGGTAAGTTTTGTTTATAAGGAACTGAGAGTAGAGTACATGTCAGATCTAATGACTGGTTAAAGCAAATGAATGATTCAAAACATCAGAGCAAACCAAGTGACACACAATAGAAGATGGATGCATTTTACCGAGTATTCTTTTCTTATTTCAAATAATTTTTTTGGCACTTGTTTGTTATGCCAAAACTTTACTATTCTCCATGACATTACATGATTGAATAATCTTCAAAACTTCTATTACTTCTTCAAGAATCTGTTTTTCTGCACAGCTTACAAGGACTACATCAGTTTCCTGTGCGTAGTACCAGACGTAGACCCTCACGAAGTGAGAAACATCACAGGTTCAGCATGTAATGCAACAAAAGGTAAACCCTCCGAACTCAACAGCCCATCAATCGCAATCTCTCATCTTGAGGGAACCCAAACACTAAAGAGAACAGTGACCAACGTGGCCGAGACCGAGACCTACATCATCACCACAAGAATGTCACCCGAGGTTGCCCTAGAGGCTAGCCCTCCAGCAATGACAGTGCTCGCTGGATCCTCAAGGCAATTAACAGTGAGCCTCACTGTTAGGTCATTCACGGGTAGGTACAGTTTTGGGGAGATTCTGATGAAAGGGAACCGAGGGCACAAGGTTAGGATCCCAGTAGTGGCCATGGGCTACCAGTAGCTGGGAAAAGGGAGGTTTTGTAGTGTGGTGTTATATTCTTTGTAGTGTATGATAGAATAAGAGGCACACGGAAGTTTTTACGCAGTCCTTTGTATCATATTTAACTCCACGGTATACATGTTAAAGGTAGGCATTCAAGTAGTAGATGCTAGCTTTTGAGGAATGTGACTTTGGTTGTGTGCAATGTGCATGTATAATGATGGATTTTGTAAGAATTAATAGTTAAGAATGATAGGTTCGGACCTACATACATTTCAAATATCGTCCTGTGTTAGATTGTGCTCTGGCTGGTCAATGTTTGTTAGTGTCTATTCTCACACATCTCCAGCTGATCTATAATTAAGAAATGCTGTGGTTGCTTAGTTCTTTAGAGTGGTCCATGGCTGAATTATTTAGAGGACCTCTATTTTCTTTTACATATTTTCTTTCTTTTGTTGAGTCTCAGTGAGAATGGTCTAGCGTAAGCTGGACCTGCTCACTGTAAGAGACTTTACTACTGGTTATTGTACGTATATATATCATATTAAGAACAGCAGTATTTGCCCGCGTTGCAGGTTCTCAATTGAGGGGGAAAAAAGATCTCTCTCTCTTCTAGTGCAACAAAAGCAAACATTTTCCTCAGGCTCTGGATCAGATCAATCTTAGTTGAGCCAAGAGATGCTAGAGCAACTAACTTCAAAATACTATAAATGTACACAACATTATACAAAATAGCTGAAACATACATATGTAACTTGTACGGATGATACAATTGAACTTCCAAATACCAAATCAGTCTGATATTCAAGGGGAAACTGTGATAGGAGCTGGCGGCACCAAGCGCTCTATAGGCCAACAATCCCAGTCTCCTTCCTTGGTGTTGGCCACTCTAAAGTGCTTTGAAACCCAAGCTTCTCCTCTTGAATTCCTCTCTCTCCTCAGCCTCCTCTCTCTTTCCTCAATATTTTTCTTCGCTTCCTTAGCTTTTCCCCAGTCATTCTTCAGGATTGCTTGGCTCACTTCAGCCCATACAACTGCTGATTCAGTTGCCCACAAACCCTGGTATCATCAACATCATGCGTCATTGATACCTCTTAAACTATTTTATTAGCATGGATACGCTCTCAACTTTTGTCGGTCTTATTTGTTACCCTCAATTTAGATGACAATTGACTCCTTTTTTTTTAATAGTTAAAACTGAGGGTAAAATGTAATTTATAGTTACATGATTGTGTTGTTCAAGGGGCAGTACCTTGGGATCCTTGACGCTAGGAGTTTTGAGTTTTGTGATGCCTTCTTTAGCATCATATAGAACTCGACCTTTTCCACTTTTAGACTCCTTCAACTCAACAATTCTGCCAAACCAAATCAAAACAAATCGTAGAAGAGTTTAAATGTCAAAACAGATCAAATCACAAACATATAGTAGAGCCAAGAGAGATCATTATACCTATCCCACTGGCCATCAATCTCATATATTGTCTTCAAAGTCTTTGAATTGACGATCTTACCCTTGACAGACCGACGATTTCCTCTGAGTCCAAAGAATGAGTGGCTTTCACCAAAGGATAAGTTTGCTTCCAGGCCTGAATCCTTGCATTGTATGCTGACATTTCCAGTCCAATCAGAACTAGGAAATGGGAGTATTTTTATGAGTAGGTTTGGCGATTCCATTTCGTAGGTCTCATTGAAGTTTAGTAGCTTCAGCTGCCTCTTCCCATGGATTACAGCTTCAACACCAGTCCCTACAGTGGAAAAGGAATCAGATGTATGCAAGTATGTGCAATAGGTAGCTACAGATATAAGTATGGACATAAGACATGATACGGCAAGAGATATGCGAAATGGAATTTATAACATAAAAGGGTTAATTGCAGATAGACCCCTGTACTATAGCCCTATTCTGTCGCCCAATTGCAGAAAGATCCTCTGACTGATTTTTTTTGACTCGGTTACCCTCAAAAGGTCTATTTGTTAAAAGCAATGTTCTCTTCTCAGAGAGTTAAAGAGTCAAAAATTTCGTGCATGGGGGTCTATCCGCAATTAACTCAATACAAATATATGACAGTGGATATTATGATGTTGGTGATGAGAAAGATAAATCTCATGGTTGATTTTTTTAGAAGCTTATCAGTCTATTTTTTATAAGCTTTAGCAGATCAAATTCTGATTCTATGATGTGAAATTGCTAAAACTATTGAGTTGTGATAGGTTTCATACTCATTGAAATTTCCTACCTTGCTTCCCAAGTTCAACTTATTAAAACTTTGATGGAAACGCTCGCTATGTATGCTTGATCAGAAAAGTAAAATCTCATAGAAGACTTTAGCTCAGGGTTACCAGGAAAATTTTGTTTTTGTAAAATATAACACTCAGAATATGCACTTGCTACTTGATTGTATCAAACAATAGAAACTCCACAGGTATGAAATTTTGCCATAGATTTCTAAAAGGAAAAATTGAAATGAAATTTTACCATAGAACTTTGGACGCGGATTCTGACACGCTATAAACTCTATGTTTTCTTCTGTATCAGTGGCATGGAGAGCAGATACCGGAGGGTGATGAGATATCTATCAAAGACACTAATGTGAATATAAACTTCAAATGTTGGAGAAACCAATAGTTTTCAATTATCTTTATCATGAAATTACCTGTTCAACAAAAACATTAAGAGTTCCTCTAGAGACATGATGGGTTTCTCCAAGAATAGGATTGAAAGGAGTCAAGCCAAAAATGAGAGGGCGTGCACTTGAAATACACCAAGCAACAACAGAAGTGAACCTAGAAAAAACAACAGAGTTTTATTTTTTTCATATCATTGTCAATATAAGTTCTGTTTATTATCAATAAATCACAAATCCAAGCCTTTGTCTAGAAAAAAGCAACAGAAATAACCTGTCAAACTTATTTTTTCCTCGTGCACACTTTTTTAGGTAGTCCTCGCCGATGCAGTACACAGCTTCGCCGTAGCATTGGAGTTGTGATTTTGGCATGTTGAAGAGAGGAGGAAGCTGAAAATTTCACATACGAAAATGAATCTTTTTTTACCCTTCCAAAAACGTTGTATGATCAATTTGGTTTGAAAGTCACATCCAGAAAAAGGTTACAATTGCTGCTAAACAACAATTACGATTACACCAACTTTGCACTTTTACAAATTGCAAGTACAGTTTTAGGTATAATTTTCTGTGAAGCAAACAACACATGATCAAATTATTAAAAACCTTCGTCTGTTAAAAGAAAAAGCTTTATAAAAGTTTACTTCTTCCTTTGCGCATTGACTCAAATCTTTCTTGCCTCCTCAAATTATTAAATCATAGCTTACGTTACAATTTGATTCTGCATATGCCCCAAGACATTAATAATTTCTTCAGTGTGAAGTGTATAATACTATTTTCTATAGCAAGAATTGGAAATCCAGAGATTCTCTTTCTTTTCTATTTCATTTCCTTAACTTGTATGCCACGTACCCTGCATATTCTCTTTGGAGAATATCAAAGAGCTATGTTGCACGGGGATGGGTGCGGGTGTGGACACGGACACGGGTGCAGATATATGAGATACGACAAATTTGTAAAATGTAGGAACGAGACACATATATATATATATATATATATATATATATATATATATATATATATATATATATATATATATATATATATATATATATATATATATATATATATATATATATATATATATATATATATATATATATAAAACAAGGTCCTATAAACTTAAGTTGATAGGAGGAGTGTCCACCAACTTTTATATCCATTAATCTTGCCTTGGAATTCGTAAAATCAAGATATGCACAAATCTTAAAGGTGGGTTTTATATCTTTCACGGATCCAGGCAACATCAATGGATAGAAAAGTTGGTGGATGACTATTCCTTATCAACTTAAGTTTATAGGAAGCCTTCCTCTCTCTATATATATACACACACACTTATTGAAATTAATAATATACATGAGATCGATATTATTTTTTATTACATATTATGAGAACTAAAGTCCATATAAATTTTTATGTTTTTTTTACTGAGTAGATTATAAATTGAAAAACTGCTCACTTTTGGACTTGATATCTAAATCATCGTTTAAAATCATACTTATGAACATGATATGGGCTAAAATGAACCAGATCCGAGTCCAACAAGTTGTAGAAATTTGATGTGAAGTATAAGATATACGTCTAAGAAGTGCAACATGAGTGTTTTAAACTAAAACATGTATTGTATAATTGGGCACATGTCTGCATAAATATATGTATATATTCAAGAAATTTCCAAGGAGTGTTTGACATGGACACAGACACGAATATGGGAGCCAAGATGAAGTGTCCGGGTAACCTAGTCAAAGAGTAATAGTATTACTCTATAGACTGAGAAATAGCCAAAATAGTGCAAAACATTATGATGTTTGTAATTTGGCTCAATGATAAAGGCTGAAGAGAAGTTGTGGAAAGCACTAGGTTCAAGTAACTCTGGAAAAGTAATTGAGAAACCTACAAGAAATATTTGGTTAATTTAAAATGGTATGGGTAGTCTAAACATTCTTTGTTCAAGTAAACTGTACAGTTCCCCCTCACACGTTCATTGTCAATTTAACAGTATTGTCCATTAAACAACATATGAATATTAACTCAGACCAAGTCTCCATTTTGTGCTTTTTTGATGATCAGTAATGCTACAAGATTTGCATCATTCTTGAACTACATGACACAAAAATATGGGGTCTCTAGAAATTCATGATTTCTCATTGCAATTTGCTAGGAAAGATCCTATATTTTATGTCATATAGTACAAAACTAATATAATTCCTTCTTAAAATTCTTTTCGGATGAACGAGATCTAAGTAAAAGCTTTTCATTAAATTCTCACAGTACCAAATGTTTTATTCCAAATAGTTCTCCTATATGATAAATTAATTGACAGGTGATGAAACATAAATATGAATATATGATAAAGGACAGGTGGACAATAAATGGACCAAGACCCATCTGGTCTCGTACTTGTCTTGAATGGACTCCGTTCATTACTATTAAAAATGACCTTACTTTTTCTCACACAAACAAAAATGAAAAAAAATGGACCCTACATTTTAACTCTCTTACCGTGATCACGACTTTATCAACTAGCATCAGATCAACAGAGTCAAATTTCTACAGCATTCAAAAATCAACAGAGTCAAATTTCTACAGCATTCAGTACTTGAATGCTAGTACAGAATGCCTCTGCTACACATTATTGTAGGCTTTATACCTAAGGTCCCATTTCGAAATTGGCTAAATTATCGAATTGGTATTTTAATTAGACCTCTTTTATCAATAAGATATTGTAAATAGACAACTTTACATTAAGTTATTTTAAATAAGTCAAAGGTGCAACAAGACCCAAATTTTCATCACGCTAATTTTCCATCAGGAAACTATTATTTTTTGCTGGATAAATTTCTTCTACCACCATGACCTCTCAAAATTATTGAATAGATACCTAACCTATCATAATGTCGCAAAAGAGGGCATTTATGTGAAATTGTCCCTTTAAAAAGCTTCATCTTTCCTATCCACTCTCTATTTGGGTTTTTGGATAAATTTGAGGGTTGACATGGAGCCTTTGAAGGGGAGAATAGGGGAGAGAAAGGAGAGGGAATGAGGAAGGAGAGGGTGAGAATGATGGAGACCATTGATGATAATGGATTAGGGAAAAGGAGGGAGAAGATGAGGAGTTGATGATGAAGTGTGGATATGAAAAATAAAGATTTTTAAACGGTCGATTTCACATAAACCCCTTATTTTTAGGTATGAATTCAATAACTTTGAGAGGTCGAGGGGTAGAAGAAATTTTTTGCAGTAAAAAAATAACAATTTCTGGCCGGAAAATTAGCCATCAAAGAAAATTTAGGTATGGTTACATCTTTGACTTATTTAAAATGACTTAATATAGAATTGTCTATTTAAAATGTCCTATTGCTTTAAAAAAAGATCTAATTAAAATATCAATATAGTAATTTGGCCTTTCAAAATCAATTGTTGCAGATGATAGATAATTTTTAAAATCTGCAATGAGAAAGAGAAGGTAACATAATCATAGGCTCCTAGTTGCATATTTTTCAAAAATCTAAAAAAAGGACATTGTCCTATCAATCTACTGCTATCGTGCCATAGTAATTACATGTTCCTTCAGCTATAGTTAAAGGCGTTGTACACATCTGAAAATATTTATGAGTTCAATCAATGTACGTTTTGGAAAATTCAAGGTGTCATCACAGCTTCCGATTAATTGTGAATATTTTTAATTTTAGTGACTAATTAGCATATAACTACCTAAAGTATCCATGTCTTGCACACACGGAATACATACTCTATCAGAATTTTCCCACGTACAAATATGATATTCATTAACATGGGGAGGATAGGAGACATTTCATAAAATTTAAGCCCCTTTTAGGGCTGCGGTTATGGTTATAATTTTGTATTCTTAACATATCCTTATAAGTTAACCACTCTTTCTTTATATGGCTAAAATATGGATTCGTGAGGATTATAATTTTGTATTCTAACATGTTCCTATAAATTAACCACTTTTTCTATGGTTAAAATCTAGATTCATATAATAATAAAATCTTTTATTTAAATTCATTTTAAGTTAGTGACGGTTGAGATTTGACTTGTATTGTTTTAATACGATATCAAATGTCACTACAACAAAACTCATAAGCTGTGATAAACTCATAAGTTGTGATGGAGATTGAGGGCCATAATCTCATACTCTAACAAAGTGAACACGAAACTTAGAAGAGTATAATTTGGTATTTTGACATATATGTGCAAAAAACCTTAAGTAGTATTATACAAGTTAGCCTTCTTGGAGTACAAAAAAAGAATGATTATAGTACAGACCTGAAAATTTGTGAGATCAGTTCCCGGTCTAATGCCTCGAAAAAGCCCGAACACCTGCTGGAGCACGTTAGGCTGCCGGTACTCCGCAGCCAACCCCCCTTCCAACGCAAGCGGAGCTGTCAGCACTGCCTCGTGCTCATCCTCTCTCTCGTTGCTAACCTGTGCCTCAAACAACAGCCGTACAATGTCAAAATTTATGAGCTAGAGTTAAACAGGTCTTGTTAACCAATGATCATCCTTGCTTAATTTATTCATTTACTAATTTAAAATTTTTAATGAGAACAAGGACCAATCATAAACAATTGATTCTATTAAAATAAATAACAGAATTAAAACGGGTTGCAACGCTCTTCGTTATTACCGCAAAACTTCTGGCGCAAATTAGGCAACGTGGGACTTCGATATTCCCACACCTAACTTCTTCAACTTAAAAAGGCAAATTAAAAAAAATTTCAAAAAACCCAGACCACCTCTCGGAAAATAAAATCAGTATCGCGATATTATAAGTACTAAATTGCCTTTATGTATAAAGTGAGAATATTAACGAATAGAGTGGTTTCTATTTCACATTGGAAGCGTGTAAACCAACAAAAAACTAGTGTGAAAATATCAGTCTCAAAAGATTGCCATCATCGACTATTTACGCTGCTGCACCGACCGGCCAAAGAAGCGCAAGTTAGCAAGGAGCATTGCACATGATTTATTACGGTACACGATCGCGTCGGAATCCCTTCTGGCGTTTGGGTTTCGGATCAAATAATTACCGGATTCTCAAAGAAAAGAGTATGTAAAAAAATACTAATACAGAGAAAGAAAAGGGGAAGAAAAAAAGAATAATAGGAGAAACAACAACAATTACCATGGTTTCGGAGCTTCCAATGGTTTTAACGTCGGAACCCGATAAGGACCGGCTTTGCCTCTTGTCTCTGCTTTTGCTTTTTCTCTCCTCTCATGAGCTGGGTATTTATAAAGGAGGGACTCGAGAAAGAATAATAAAATAATAAAGAAAGAAGGTATTATTTGTTAACTTTATATTTTTGCCTTTTTAAACGGGAGGAATAATATGTAGATGGAAAGTTTACGCGAACCTGATGGGATCACGCGGCAGGGGGTACTACTATACGGTCTTGATACGTAATGGGCACACTATCCGTTACCCGTTATTCGTTTTTGAAGTGGGGTCCGGTACGTATGGGGTTCAATGAAATTGACGGGGATCTGTCGACACTTGCTGTGATACAATTGAGTTGGCTTAACTCAAATCTTAGGTATGTTTGGTGTATATTGTTAGTTTACTGTCCAATCAATTTTTTACCGTGACAAGTTATAGGAGATATGGGTGGAAATGAACCAGATAACGAACAAATAGTTCGTTTGCTTGTCTATATTTGGTCGATAATTCATTTAACAGTAAATAAATAAGGGTAGCATTCAGTTAATTAAAATTTTTTTAACTAGATATATTCATTTTGTGTTATTATGCATACATTGTTATGTTTTTGACTCACATATGTTTGTTTACTTTTAAGTTCTATACTAAGTTGAGAGAGTTAAACGAGTCCCAAATGTGTTTTTAACCAAATATTCAAATTACAAATGTATATATCATCATCATTGTTAAAGAGAAAACTGTGTTTACTGATCTTTATAAGAGACTGGCTTGGAACCACTGTGCAACAACTATTCATCAAAATTTTGCCTCGACGCCCTATTATTTTGATTTTCACTTCTATTTATTATGAATTTACAATAGCGTTGAGACTATTCAATGAAAAGTGGTGTCCTCGTCTTGTCTTGAGAAATTGGGCTTCCTCCAAAAGCCAGCCCCTACCTAGCTCGACTTGATTCATTCATAATATAGTTTGTTGTTTTGCATAAAAGATAGCTTCAACTTCATTGAAAAAGAGTGTAAAATCATAAATAAACTTTTCATTTGTACTCCTATACAAAACGACCTCTGTGATATCCTATATACCTCTGTGATATCCTATATACCTCTGTGATATCCTATATACCTCTGTGATATCCTATATACCTCTGTGATATCCTATATACTTACATCAGTTGCTATACAGGATAATTACAAAATAGTTGCATAAGAAAGAATAATAAAATAATAAAGAAAGAAGGTATTATTTGTTAACTTTTTTTTTTTGCCTTTTTAAATGGGAGGAATAATATGTAGATGGAAAGTTTACGCGAACCTGATGGGATCACGCGGCAGGGGGTACTACTATACGGTCTTGATACGTAATGGGCACACTATCCGTTACCCGTTATACGTTTTTGAAGTGGGGTTCGGTACGTATGGGGTTCAATGAAATTGACGGGGATCTGTCGACACTTGCTGTAATACAATTGAGTTGGCTTAACTCAAACCTTAGGTATGTTTGGTGTATATTGTTAGTTTACTGTCCAATCAATTTTTTACCGTGACAAGTTATAGGAGACATGGGTGGAAATAAACCAGATAATGAACAAATAGTTCGTTTGCTTGTCTATATTTGGTCGATAATTCATTTAACAGTAAATAAATAAGTGTAGCATTCAGTTAATTAAAATTTTTAATGAGAACAAGGACCAATCATAAACAATTGATTCTATTAAAATAAATAACAGAATTAAAACGGGTTGCAACGCTCTTCGTTATTACCGCAAAACTTCTGGCGCAAATTAGGCAACGTGGGACTTCGATATTCCCACACCTAACTTCTTCAACTTAAAAGGCAAATTAAAAAATTTCAAAACCCAGACCACCTCTCGGAAAATAAAATCAGTATCGCGATATTATAAGTACTAAATTGCCTTTATGTATAAAGTGAGAATATTAACGAATAGAGTGGTTTCTATTTCACATTGGAAGCGTGTAAACCAACAAAAAACTAGTGTGAAAATATCAGTCTCAAAAGATTGCCATCATCGACTATTTACGCTGCTGCACCGACCGGCCAAAGAAGCGCAAGTTAGCAAGGAGCATTGCACATGATTTATTACGGTACACGATCGCGTCGGAATCCCTTCTGGCGTTTGGGTTTCGGATCAAATAATTACCGGATTCTCAAAGAAAAGAGTATGTAAAAAAATACTAATACAGAGAAAGAAAAGGGGAAGAAAAAAAGAATAATAGGAGAAACAACAACAATTACCATGGTTTCGGAGCTTCCAATGGTTTTAACGTCGGAACCCGATAAGGACCGGCTTTGCCTCTTGTCTCTGCTTTTGCTTTTCTCTCCTCTCATGAGCTGGGTATTTATAAAGGAGGGACTCGAGAAAGAATAATATTTAAATATCTCTTGCACCCTCTCAAACTCTCGGTGCAACATTAACCATATGTTTGGATATGGAAAGCTAAAACTAGAAATATCTGAACCTCGATGTAAGAATCGGAGCGTGACGATGAGATAAATAAGACATGAATCCAACAATATTAATAAAGAAATACCAATGGGTTGTAAGATCAATGACATATGATAAAATCCAGAAGCATCGATAGAGAAACTCAATATCGACAAGATGAACAGCGAGAGATGAGAATCCTTATACATCAGTGAAGAAAATTTTAGTGATGACAAGATTGTACAACAAGGGATATAAATGTTGTGTGTCAACGAAAAAAATGTTCATGGTTTGTGTCAAGACCGTGAAAAGCAGGAGCTCGTTCTGAAGAAATATTGATATTTGATATTGAGACCGTGAGGAGAAAAGCTCATATTAAAGAAACTAAACATATAAAAAGAGTTCAATAGAAGATGCCAGAAAGTGCTAATGGTAATGTACCAAGGTGTGACACCCCCACACTTTAGTCTCACATAGACTAGTATGAAGAAATGTTAGTAGCTTAAATAGAGAAAAGCCCAAGACCCAAGAGTAACTAGTGCTAGCATTTTGGCAAAGTGGATTTAGCCAATCTACGAGTTGCTCTCAGTGGGTCCCACGACTTGCACGCGCTAACGGGCTCGTGGGCCCGAGGCGTGACACAAGGGCTTTCCATAAGACATTAATGCGAGAAGAAACTGGCGGTAGGAGCGACACCAAAGTTTGGGTCATCCGGCAGACAAAGTTGGGGAGGGCTTATACTAAACAATACGGTCTTTATACGCAAAGGATACGTGATCTGTTATCCGTTACATGTTTTAAAGTAAGTTTCCTATTGGGTTCAACGAAATCGATGGGCTTTTGCCTGCTTAATTTAATCCTATCGACTTAGGCTTAACCCAAATCTTTTGGTATATTTGGTATATATATTGTTACTTTAATATCCCATCAAATTTTGTCCATGCTTCGTATAATAGAGGTAGGGTCAAAATGAACCAGATAACGAACAAATAGTTCGTTTGCTTGTCTATATTTGGTCGATAATTCATTTAACAGTAAATAAATAAGGGTAGCATTCAGTTAATTAAAATTTTTTTAACTAGATATATTCATTTTGTGTTATTATGCATACATTGTTATGTTTTTGACTCACATATGTTTGTTTACTTTTAAGTTCTATACTAAGTTGAGAGAGTTAAACGAGTCCCAAATGTGTTTTTAACCAAATATTCAAATTACAAATGTATATATCATCATCATTGTTAAAGAGAAAACTGTGTTTACTGATCTTTATAAGAGACTGGCTTGGAACCACTGTGCAACAACTATTCATCAAAATTTTGCCTCGACGCCCTATTATTTTGATTTTCACTTCTATTTATTATGAATTTACAATAGCGTTGAGACTATTCAATGAAAAGTGGTGTCCTCGTCTTGTCTTGAGAAATTGGGCTTCCTCCAAAAGCCAGCCCCTACCTAGCTCGACTTGATTCATTCATAATATAGTTTGTTGTTTTGCATAAAAGATAGCTTCAACTTTATTGAAAAAGAGTGTAAAATCATAAATAAACTTTTCATTTGTACTCCTATACAAAACGACCTCTGTGATATCCTATATACCTCTGTGATATCCTATATACCTCTGTGATATCCTATATACTTACATCAGTTGCTATACAGGATAATTACAAAATAGTTGCATAAGAAAGAATAATATTTAAATATCTCTTGCACCCCTCTCAAACTCTCGGGTGCAACATTAACCATATGTTTGGATATGGAAAGCTAAAACTAGAAATATCTGAACCTCGATGTAAGAATCGGAGCGTGACGATGAGATAAATAAGACATGAATCCAACAATATTAATAAAGAAATACCAATGGGTTGTAAGATCAATGACATATGATAAAATCCAGAAGCATCGATAGAGAAACTCAATATCGACAAGATGAACAGCGAGAGATAAGAATCCTTATACATCAGTGAAGAAAATTTTAGTGATGACAAGATTGTACAACAAGGGATATAAATGTTGTGTGTCAACGAAAAAAATGTTCATGGTTTGTGTCAAGACCGTGAAAAGCAGGAGCTCGTTCTGAAGAAATATTGATATTTGATATTGAGACCGTGAGGAGAAAAGCTCATATTAAAGAAACTAAACATATAAAAAGAGTTCAATAGAAGATGCCAGAAAGTGCTAATGGTAATGTACCAAGGTGTGACACCCCACACTTTAGTCCCAAATAGACTAGTGTGAAGAAATGTTAGTGGCTTAAATAGAGAAAAGCCCAAGACCCAAGAGCAACTAGTGCTAGCATTTTGACAAAGTGAATTTAGCCAATCTACGAGTTGCTCTCGGTGGGTCCCACGACTTGCACGCGCCAACGAGCTCGTGGGCCCAGGGCGTGACACAAGGGCTTTCCATAAGACATTAATGCGAGAAGAAACTGGCGGTAGGAGCGACACCAAAGTTTGGGTCATCCGGCAGACAAAGTTGGGGAGGGCTTATACTAAACAATACGGTCTTTATACGCAAAGGATACGTGATCTGTTATCCGTTACATGTTTTAAAGTAAGTTTCCTATTGGGTTCAACGAAATCGATGGGCTTTTGCCTGCTTAATTTAATCCTATCGACTTAGGCTTAACCCAAATCTTTTGGTATATTTGGTATATATATTGTTACTTTAATATCCCATCAAATTTTGTCCATGCTTCGTATAATAGAGGTAGGGTCAAAATGAACCAGATAATTAACATATAGTTTGCCAGTTGTTTTAACAGATTCTCCATAAACAGTAATTGAATATTTTTCAAATTTGGTTGAGGATTTTTGAAACTATGGCTTTTTCTAGAATTGAACTTTAAGGTGTTATTGGTTTAGAACTATGATTTAGATTTTTAAGGTGTTATTGGTTTAGAATTAAGAATTTGGATTTAACTTTATGGTGTTATTGATTGTTTAGGATTATGATTAGGACTAGGATTTCAAAATCCAAATCTCAATCCTACTCTATACATTCTAGTGAGGACTCTCCAAGAGAAAAGTCCAAGTTAAAATTGGTGTCTTAATCTCCCTCCTAGGATTTCCTCTCTCCCCTTTCTTTAATGAGTCCATATGTAGTATACTATTCTAAAAGCGTGTTCTATGTTAAAACTTTTCTTTCAATAATGATCTCAACAAAAATATTAATTTACAATAATAATTTCACATCATCAATATGTTATATTTAATATTGTTGTGCCATAGAAATAAGCAAGTGTTAATCACATTCACCTGGCTGACACGTGTCTCAAGCAGATTGACCCGCCTTGACCTAGCCAGTCGAGACAGACGTCCATTCTCGCCAGTCGTGTCGAAGCGCCCTTCTTGCCGAGGCGCCCATTCTCGCCGCCGAAGTCGAAGATGAACATTCTCGAACCTCTCACCGACAGCCAGTCACCATCACATTAAATGCACGGTTGGAGTCATCATTACACCTCTGCCGAAAGTCCTAATGACTCATCGAACCACGACAATCCCTGGGACCCTCTGTCACCGTCACATTAATCACAAGAGTGACTCATGCCACCCACAGCCGACACCTGTAAAGTATCTGCTGACTAAGCTGTCTACTTAGACTCGACCAAAATTACAAAACTACCTTCATGAATCTGCTATAAATAGGCACATCGCCTACTGACCAAAAGAGGCTCAACAGTCTATCGGGAGATCAGCCATCAAAAGAGGTCAAGGGACCCTAAGCTCTTCAAGATCAGCCTCAAATCCCGCTGTTGAGAACTTTGACATCAACATTAGTGCCCACTATGGGGCCTCTTCATCTTTCTTTGAGAAAGTGGTCGATCCCCGTCTTCGGACCTTGGAATTAGAAGCTGCCACTGTCAAGGCACGAAGTTCAATTTCACTCGGACTCGGCCATCCAAGTACGAGTGAAAGGGGACAGTGTTGTGCCATAGAAATAAGCAAGTGTTAATCACATTCACCTGGCTGACACGTGCCCTAAGCAGACTGCACCCCAGCTTGACCTAGCCAGGTCGAGACAGACGTCCATTCTCGCCAGGCCGAGACATGCGTCCCTTCTCGCCAAGCCGAGTCGAAAGGCGTTCCTTCTCGCTAGGAGGCGTCCTTTCTCTCCAGGCCTAGTCAAAAGGAGTCGTCCATTCTCGCCAGGCCGAGACGAAAGGCGTCCCATCTCGCTAGGCCGAGTCGAAAGACGATCATTCTCGAACCCCTCACCTACAGCCAGTCACCATCACATTAAATGCATGGTCGGAGTCATCATTACACCCCCGTCGAAAGTCCTAATGACTCATCGGACCACGACAGCACCTGGGACCCTCTGTCATCGTCCCATTAATCACAAGGGTGACTCATGACACCTGTTGATGTATATTTTTGTTAAATAAAAAAATAATGTCAAGTTTCGCACAATATGTATGTATGTGTAAAAGTAAAAAAAATGTATATATGGAACAAATATATATATTAGACCAATCTCCTCATACTAATTAATTAATAATACATAGTCTCAAATAAATGGGTGGTTTCAAATTTGCCAAATAGCAACCCGTACCCATCCTCAACAAGCCAATTTCATGTTTCCCCTAACCATATCCCATCCTCAACAAGCCAATTTCATGTTTCCCCTAACCATATCCGAATTTCCTCAACAACCTCAAAAAAAAAAAAATTAATCTCTCAACTCCCATCACTTTCACATCTCTCTCTCTCTCTCTCTCTCTCTCTCAACTGCCAACTTATCTCTCTAACTCCCCATTAAGAACTCAACTACACCCATCTTCATCTTCCTTCAAGAAAAAAAATCAGCCAAGAACCCATCTGAATCCGAGCCATCATCATCCAAGACAAGCAACAAAAATCAACTCAGAGGAGGACAAGCAACAAAAATCAAAAATCAACTCAGAGGAGGACAAGCAACAAAAATCAACTCAGAGATGGACAAGCAAAAGCAACTGTGTGAAAGACAAGCAACAGAGACAAAAAAAAAAAAACAATAAAAAAAGAGCCTCAACAACTTTCAACAGCAATAACAACACCAATTCGCCCAACATCCACCATCTTCTTCCTCTTTTGGCCAACAGCAAAAGCAATCTAAATCAAACACAGCGCATAAGAAAATGTAATAAAAAGCTTTGTTAATTACTCTTCTTTTCTTCTTGATCCCCACTGTTCCTTTTTTCCTATTCATGGGTATTCTGAGATCACGAGGAGAGAAGTTTACCAAATTGTCACCTATGGAGGCGTCATTGAGGACTTTGTCATCATTAGCCCAATTGAAGAGCACAAAAAAAGCTTCCACCTCTCTGTAAAAGGCCGCCGATTTCTCGATGATGATCGTCAAGTTTTGAATCGTCGCCGTTGCTGTTTGAGCTCTCACGTTTGCCGTCGTCCTCCCCGATCGTCGTCGCCCTTATCAACAGAGTTCAATTCAAAGCCAACATGCCTTTGCAGCATCGCCTTTGTTGCGGTCCATTAAGATCCACTTCAAATCTCTACTGCTTCAACTTCCCCATCAGCGTCTATTGTTGCTTCGATGACCACATCGCATCACTCGGCGTCTCTGAACCAGCAGCGGGCGAAGAAGTTACCGCCCTTCGAGATCCATCATCTCTGATATTTGCAGCTCCAGACTCTCCGCCATCATCTTTTACTGCTCCGACGTCACTGCTTGAATCCACAGCTTCTCCGAGATGATCACCGGCAAAGATCGTGGCTCCCATCATCCAATCAAAAATTTCTCCTTTTTCTCTTTCTTTCTCCATTGAAGGAACAGAGAAGAAGAAGGATAAAAAGGAGAAGAGGGTTCACGTGTCTCACATGGGCCAAGATGAAAGAAGAGGCCCGATAACTCAACTTAAAAAAAATAAAAGAAAATAAAACAAATCAAAAAAAGGAAAAAGTAAAACAAGCGTGAATAATTTAATACTTGAAAATACTACGATACTCAAATAGACTTCAACGGCTGGCAGGCAGTCTTAAATAGACGTCAACCTATGGTCCTTGCGACCGGCAGGCGGTCTTGATATCGACTTCGACCTACGGTCCTTGTGATCGGCAGATAGTCTTGAAAAGAGCTCAATCTACGATGTCATGCTGCCAAAATTTAGAATGGCAGACGAATGAACGTGGACAAATAACAACAATAACAACAACAATAATAAAGTAAAAGCAAATAAAGAAAAGTAGAAATAATACAAAGAGTAACAAAACCAATTGTATAGTTCGTCTTAAACCTTTTACTAAAAGAAAAATAACAACAAGAGAGAAAGCTTGCAATCATCATCAAGAATTTAAGTCAGAAGTATTATAACATCTCAAAATTATCCAAATAGTTATGGGTGTTTAATAGCAGACAAGTATCCCACATTAAAGGTATAATCTAGTTGATCTACTTTAAGAGGAATCAAACCAGCAGTTCAGACGGCTCAAGTGGCGTTCGGATGACTCAAGTGGCCGACATCTTGCGAGGCCAGCTCGAGAGGAGCTACATGTCACCACATTGACACTCTCACTAGGTCGACTCGGCAAGTTGCCCACTCGGCCATCTTCCATGCCGACACCTTGCGAGGCCGGCTCAAGAGCCGGTACTTGTCGTCATCTCGCGTCCTCACTAAACCAACTCGACAAAACAACCCATTCGTAGTATCTTTTGGTGACATATTGCGAAGCCGACTCGAAAGGCGGTAGGAGTCGACCTCTTCGAATGCAACGACTCCATGGACGACCCGCTTAACTAGCTGGTCGACATCTTGCGAAGCCGACTCAAAGGGCGGTACTACTCGACATGCCACCTAGGGTAGGAAGACGACACCGTGCCTTGAGCCTCCCGCCAGCGATGAGTCACCGCCGCATTGAATACGAGATCAGAGCCATCAATTCTCTAAGCTCGTAGATCTTTAAGACACGTCGTACCACGTGCTCCCTGTCACTTCGCATTAAATGTCGACACGACCTCGTCCACTCAGAAGGCAACGCTTGTAAAGGCGAATCTGACTCAGCCGCCAACCTATGCCTGATCGAAGTGACCCCCATCTACTCGTTGACACACAATAATGACTTAGCGCCGGTGTCGGTCACCAAGTTACTAAACTACCCCCTGACCATTACTATAAATAGGGGAGCTGTTTGCAGATAGAGGTAAGCAATTTCAGGCAATCTGAACCCATTTTGATAGAATGCTTTGTTCAAACTCTATTTCCCCACTCAAGATTATCCACTAACTTGATCGTCGGAGGAACCACCGGGGATCCAACCCCAACCTCTCACGATTTGTGACATGTGCAGGACATCTCAGGAAATTTTCGGCTTGGACATCCTGAGGAGTTAGAGGACCCTAATCATCTAACAACTTAATTAATTGACTGTGTGATCCATAGCGTCAACAAGAAGGGAATTCTGTTATAATGCAAATAGTTCATACATTTCTTAATCAAATTACAAAAGAATTAAAGTCACATATATTTAACAAAGACAAAACTTATACACATGTGATCTCTGATCATGAGTTCACCTCATTTGAACAAATGCATACGCTAATAGATACAAAGTTGAGAAAGATTGACGTATTAGTTTAAATAAAAAAAATTTGCATCCAAACCCCCCAGAATGTTAAGTTTGTCCCAATTCCAAACTTAATATTACAATCCAGTCTCCAAGCTCTTGAAACTTGTAATCCAGTGCCCAAATTTGAAAAATTACAAATCAGTCCCAAACTTCTAAAAATTTACAATTCAGTCCTCAAACTTCTAAAATTTACAGTTTACCCCCCTAAAATCATGAAATTGCAGTTCGCCCCCTTCATAATTCCTGAAAATTCAAGTTCCTGCAAAATTACAAGAGATAAGCTAAATATATGTTAAAATTGCAAAAAGAACCCCAAACTTATGAAATTCATAAGTGCAATAAAATTGCAAATCAACTTAAAGTGCTAAAAGTACAAATGTATGCCGAAATTAAGTTCTAAATATCAAAAAAATCACAAATATTCAAATCAAAATGGACCGCAAAGTCCATAAACTAAAATATAAACTCACCCAAAATCAAATTGATCAAAATCCAAGTTTAACTCCAAGTTCAATTCAAACGACTGAGACGTCGTTAAACTAAAATCCAAATTCAAATTCAAAACCAAAATCAAGTTCAAATTAAGGCTATGTTTGGTTTGAGAGAAAGGAGAGAAAAGAAAAGGAACAAGAAAGTAAAAAGAAAGGAAAAGAAAAGAAAAGAAAAGAAAATGATATTCTTTTATTGTTTGGTTAGAAAGAAAATTGCAATGATCGTTAAAAGAAAATTCATAAGAAAGTCATTTTTCTTGTTTGTTTACCTTTCTAAGAAAAAGAGGAAGAAAATTAGCACAACATAATTTTAATTCATACTTTTGGAATTAGATTTAGATTTGAAATAAATTTTTAAAAATAATTAAATTAAATTGTGATTCTACCATATTTTCAAAAATTTATATGTTAACAACATGTTTGCACAATTATTCAATCTTACATGGTTTTGGACTTGCAAGTTATTCATAACCTCGTGAAGAAAGACGATTCTCAATAAGCTCTAGAAAATGATGTAGTTCAAGCATAATTATTCAAAATCAATATCATTCATATCATGGGAAGTAACAAGTTAATAAACATGTATTTTAAAAAAAATGGCAACTTCCTAACACAAAAACTTGAGTGGCCATCAATATCAAGTTTGTAAATATTAACAAGCGTAGCACAACCACAATTTCACTAATTAGGGAACAACATTTCTCACACATAATATTTGCAGAAAGAAAGGTCAATGAAAGAACAATAAATTTCATATAGAAAATCTATCTCTAGTCATAAAGTCTATTACAATCAATTTCATATAGAAAATCTTAACCAACAGAGTCTATTACAATCAATTTCATATAAAAAATCTTAACCAAAGAGAGATAAATCTACCAAAGTCCTTGATTTTTGACTTTAGCGAGCCCATCAAAACATCAATCTCACACCCTTCATCCCCTGAAATTAATTCAAAAAAATCCAAATAAGCACAATATAAACATAAAAAACCTATAAAATGAAGTACATAGGATTCTATCATCCCCATTGTATTCTGTCAAAAGACCCATTGGATGGCTCATTCCTCCAATGTCAAATTGGTTATTTCCAGGTTGCTAGTATGGTTCTAGCTTGAGTTAGTAGTGTTCCTAGCCATACTTAACCGGAATACTTCACTAATCCACATAACAAATATAAACCCTGTAGCTTCTTTGTGATGTTCATGTATTTCTAATATAATAATATAATTTATAGGAATAGAATGAGGAATAACACTTTTATAGCTCAAAGCTTCCTAAACCAAATTTAAGTATGATTTGTGAGACCTACCTCCCAAGTATTGCTTAAGACTCCAAATGCCGTAAAAGCTTTAACATTTGAGTTAAAATAATTTGAATTAGAGGGGAAAGGCATATATGACAATTAAGTACAATGCATAACATTAGTTGGAAACTGGAAAATGCATTATGCAATAAAATAATTAGAATGTAAATTAAATTACCTCCTAATACCGATACCAAGATTGTGTGATGCCCATCCAAGCTTTATCTCCAAC
This sequence comes from Asparagus setaceus, assembly GCA_012295165.1. Taxonomy (NCBI): domain Eukaryota; kingdom Viridiplantae; phylum Streptophyta; class Magnoliopsida; order Asparagales; family Asparagaceae; genus Asparagus; species Asparagus setaceus. Next base: position 61,167,270 of record CM022705.1, on the reverse strand, counting down.
CACCTTTTCCTTCGATGAATTGGTAACCCAATGAAGTTCCTTCCTCGAGCCGCATCCTCAGTACGATAGTCGTAGGCTACAAGCTGTGCGTCCTCATTGAGCCCTTCAACTTTTAAAAGCTCCTCAAATATCTCTCCTTCTATGTAAAAACGAGGACCGGTCTTCCAAATTGCAGAAGCAATTGACTCCCTTCCGCTTTTTAGCCCATCAAGCTCTTCACCCAAGTTGCTAGTGGCACCATGCTTTCTTATATCACCTTTGAAGATGTTCCCGATGAAGAACGGGTTTTGGGATCTTGTTCTTTACCTTTTGAAGGGCCAATGCATTCTACATCATTCTCTTGAACAGCTTCCCTATTATCTTCTTGATTAGTATTGATAGAATCTGATTCATCTCTTTCATTTTCTATGCGAGCACGTCTTTCTTTGACAGTTTCAGAAGCTAAACCAATGGCTCTATCTTTCCCATAAATGATTTGCAAGTTTTGAAAACATGGTACATGTTTGTAACGAAATTGTTTTGCTCCAGGATGTGCCTAATAACAAACAAAGAATTAACCCTTTGATAAATATAAACAGCTGAAACTGCCCATTTAAAATATAGCTATGAATACGTGTAGTAGACTATCCAATAGATATTAAGGCTAAGTGACAACATAATAACAGAGGGCAAATTTTAGTTAACTATATCTTACAAAAATTATTGTTAAACAGTGAAGAAGCCTAGACCAAAAGTATTATATATGCTGGCAATGAAAGAGAATAATCAAAGGATTTGGATCAGTCATTACTTGCCATCAATATTTAATTAAAAGAATCTGAACGCAAGCTGGACATATTGATGGTAGTATGTAAGACTAAATGGGGGAATGAGCAAGGACTAGAATTACAATATATTTGCAGATTCTCTTGGGCACAAAAGCGCCTGAATGCTACATTCCCAGGTAACTTATTTAAGAGATTGTTGTGTGTATCTTTGTATATACATGGACTACATTTCATGCATATTTTATATATATGCAGGCAATCAAATGGTATTTGTAATCTTGGACATACTAGAGGACTGCTAGCAAAATTCCTGCAGCAATGAAAATTATATCTAGGGTGCTCAGCTTTCGACGGTGATGTGTTTTCTGAGCAGGAGGAGGTTCAGCAGGGGGGAGATTTGGGGATGGAGATGGTGAAGGACAAGGGATTTCTCCGTCGCAATTGTTATCGGATAAATCCAACTGAGACAAGTTTGTACGGTTTCCAACTGTTTCAGGGATTTCACTGGTAAGTTTGTTCTTCTTTATGGAAAAATTTGACAGGTTTTGCATCCCATCAACCGATTCAGGGACTTATTCATCAATGAGATTGTTATCAAGCTTCAACTCAACCAAAGATGATAAGTTGGAGAATGAAATACATGTTAAGAAATACATGTTAAACGATTGAAGAATGCCATTCAAACAAAACCAATAAATGACTAATTATTCAACGTACCTTTATGTAATCTTCCCAAACTTTTGGCTCCGCATCCATCATCCTCATCACTCGATTAAATGCAAATCCACTAGAAGAATTCTGCGTGTCTTGAAATGCTGCCATATCTTTTTTAAGTGTCTTTAATCGGTTTTTAATATGATCCACTTCAACCTTTATCCCACATTTGGCGTATAACTCCGCACATGTTGCTTGATAAGCATGATATGAGAAACTTCGATCGGGCTTTTGCCCTTTGTGCACTTGTTCTCTCAATGTTTCAGTTAAACAAATATCCATCTTCTCTGTCCATACAATATTTTTTTTTGAACTTCCCTGTAGAGAAATGGGAAATGAATAGTGTCATCAAAGAACCAGGCATAATAATGTACACCCAGCAAAGAAGGCATTATTAACATGTAACTGCAACATAATTCATCGACCAAACAGATCATTCCCTGTAGCAAATTCTGCAATAAAATAAACAAGGCACTATTTGCTGAACAAGCAACAATCACTTATTGGATTTGAGCCTCCAAGCCATAAGCATACTATTCACCAAATATTTCAGCTAGTCAAAATAGGGCAAGATAAATAAATGAACAAAATTGTAATGAAAACCCAAAGAGCAAATAAAGAACATTTAATTTTTATTTCAAGAATGAAAATATTTAATGAATATATTTCTAATAATCTCTCCACATATCATCAGCTATTTGTTGTCTTAGAATCTCCCCTCGCCTATACTCTTCATTATCATTTATAGGAGTTTCTTCAACATCTATCATCTGGTTCAAAACTTCCTGATCAACTTGTTCAAGAAGTCCCTCGTCAGGATCGACACCCATTAGAAAATTATGTAGGATAGTACATGCACATATGATATCTTTTTGTGTTTTAATTGGGTAATGAGGTTCTGTTCCACTACCCAAGATTGGAAACCGCTTCTTCAAGACTCCAAAAGCACGCTCAATTGCATTTCGCAGTGAAGAATGAAGATAGTTATACACCTCACGAGGACTTTCAGGTTAGTCTTGTTGAATATTCCTTGAGGTGATAACGTGTGCTCCTAAATGATGTAAGGAATCCCGGCCTCAGCATAAAACCATCATCAACTAAATAATATTTTCCAATAATTGAACAAAATTTAACCGTTAAAATGTGTTTTATATAAACAAGGTCTTATTTGATCTTGAAAATGATTGGACCTAAGAGTTGTCACCTTGAGAATAAATATTTTGTCTTGTCGTATTAATGCATTGTTCAACACCTGCGAATCTGATGCAAACCCTTCCCAACCAGCTAGGACATATGTGAACTTCAAGTCAAAGGTGCACGCGACAAGTACATTTTGAGTTGGAACCTCTTTTCGGCCTCGATACCTTCTTGTATCTTCTTTTGGCACTTTCACTCGAAAATGAGATCCATCAATTGCGCCAATACAATTCTATAATAGATTAACAAAGTAATTAGCAACTTAACTATTATTATTATAATGTAACATTTATTACAAATATTTTATATTTTTACCTTGAAATAGGGCCAGAATCTATGATTTGTTTGGATTTCTAGTGGAACTTCGAACCCATCTGGTTGTTTAATAAATTGATCTTCAAGAGATACCTCTAATACTTTGTGAAAGTGGCGGCTAACAGTCTCACCCAAACGCATACAATAGAACTTCACTGCTCGATTCTTCCAGTTATGAGAAAGAATTTGAAGGAACTTAGCAACTTGTTCCTCCACAGAACTGTGTCTATTATCATAAAGACGTCCCGTCTCCCTAAGCAACTGACAAAGTCTAGCAAAAACATTAACACCCATGCGTAGTTGTTCACGACAATCTCTATCACTTTGTTGAGTTAAGTCGCTCCATAAGTAAGTTCCTATGTTCATCTTTTTGAGCTAAGATTGATCTATCTATATACTCCACTTGGTAGATATTAGTTGCCATAATAGCACCTGCATATGCTGCATATGCAGCCATAATCCCTGCTGAATATTTTCTCTTTTTCCTTTGTATAGCCCATTCTTCATCTTCTTTTGTCTACAAATTCAAACACTTTCTATAGTAAACACGTCACAAACTAAATTCTATTGTTCATAGTCAAAGGTAAAGAATGGATGAAATCTCACTGAATTATAACATTTATATTTTCTAACAATGTCACTACAAATTCTTAATCTCACATTGAAATACGAATTAAAAGTTGAATAATAAAAGATATTTCCTGTAGCATGTGTTCTATGTGTGGACGCATTCACATGCCATATGTCAAAGAGTTTGTCACTCATCCCTTAAAAGTAAAGAATTAAACCATATTGAAAAACCAAAGACCCAAATAGTTCAGAAGAATTTATCCAATAACAGAGACTTTCCCCTGCATACCAGCAACATATGGCACATGGGATATACAACTAACACTAGGGCTACAAGAGGTAAGCACCCTCATCCGGTGCGCTGTTAACTTTAAAAATTGTGTATTTAGTTAATTTCAAGGCACTTCATCGTTAGTTATTTCCTAAAGTTCCTTGAAAATGCAACATCATTTAGTAGCACTTGATGTAATACTTGGTCATTCTTTCATCCCAAAATGCTCTCATCTCTAGGCACTACAAAACTGGCAGAGCAGGTATAAGAAAAGCATGCATGACAAACTCATTATCATCATTAACTTTTTGGTAACAACTAACAAGGGATTTTGAACCTAGACCATCTTTTGATAGGTTTCAGGTTCCTAAGTCCACAATCACAAAAGTACACATAAAAGCCACTTTCAGTCATTTTGAATGAAACAAATGTTGAACTGACAAAATACATGCTGATCATGAAGTGATACTTAACACAAATATAAGCATAAATATGAATCAAAGGTTCACAGAACAGTCCAAATATGTATTTTTAACTTCTCTTCAATAGGTTATTATGTACGCAAATAACTCATCTTCAACAGGAAGTGCACTGTGAGATGACTGAATCAAACAGATTCTATGTCATAATAAGAATATATGCCTGAGCCACAACAAAGTTTTTGCAGAGAACCATCGGCAAAAAAGGGTAAATTGCGCTAGAACCCCGAGAAGTTTTAGTTTTTGCTAAGAACCCTTTGTAAGCTTTGACGAAGTGTGAACATCATTCAACAATAACAAATTAAATAAACAAGTAAATTTAATAATGCAAAGAGATTTAGATCTAAACAAGCCCTTTTCAGCTGTCAACATCATTTGACCTCTAACATATTAGCATTAATCAATTCACTACAATAAACAATTGACGGGGATCAAACAACAATCTCCGGTTTCTATTTCTTAAGATTCAAGGCATGTAAAAAAATCAATGTAACAACTATTCCATAACCTTTCATTCTCCACAGATCCAATTGTAATAACATCTGCATAAAAATTATCCCCTAAAATTATATATAATTCTAGAAAAAATTTCTAAAATTTTGGAAACTGAGTAGTGCAAACAAAACCATCCTAAGCTTAATCCAACCCAAATTAAACTTCAAAACCAACAAAATATGAGTAGAATTTTCCTAAAAATATGAGTAGAATTTACCTTTAACGATGAATTTGGATTCATGTTGACTAGAGAGATCCAAGAGAAATCTGTGGTTGAATCTAGAGCGGATCGGAAAGATTAGAGAGCACTAGGGTTCGATCAACAACCCACGAATCAATCGCCGTCAAATTAGGGTTTGCTCGAACTAGGGTTTGCTGGAAAGAGAGGGGAGCGACTAGGTCGGGGATGGAGTCGGGAATTTTGAAGGAGGCATCCCGCAAAATTTTCTCTCCCTCTCTCGTTTTCACTCTGGTCGAGTCGGGAAAGGGGAAAAGAACGGAGGATATACGTATCTTTCTTCAGTGATTTTGAGATTCACTTTCTTTTTGATTTTCTTCCAAACCAAACGAGGGAAAACTACTTTCTATTTCACTTTCTTTTCCTTTTCTCTATTTTTCTCCAAACCAAACAGAGCCTAAATGACCGAAATGTCGTTAAACTACAATCCAAATCCAAGCCCAATTCAAATCAAAATCAGATGACCGCAATGTCGTTAAACTACAGTCAAAACCCAAATTCAATTCAAATCAAAATTGACCGAAACGTCATTTAAACTAAAATCCAAGTCCCAATCAAATGACCATGAAGTCACTAAACTAAAACCAAATCAATATTGGCCGAAATGTAATTTAAACTAAAAATCCAAATCAAATGACCGAGATGTTGCTAAACTAAAACCAAATTAATATTGACCGAAATGTCATTTAAACTAAAAATCCAAATTAAATGACCAAGATGTCGCTAAACTAAAAACCAAATCAATATTGACCGAAATGTCATTTAAACTAAAATCCAATTCCAAATCAAATCGACCTCCATGTCACTAAACTGGACTCCAAATCAAATCAAACCCCAAATCAAATCAACCTCTACTCAAATCAACATCCATCTCTATATGTCCTGCTGGAAGCATATTTCAAGTTTCTTTTCAAATTGTATACTGGGGTATGCCCTTGGTTAAACCATGTAAAATTATATTATTTTAATAAAATATCCACATATCTATTGTAAATTTTCTTTGATAATTTGTTGACTCTTAATCGAAGGTACCTCCTAATTAACAATAGACTCTTGAGTCTATTGAGAGCCATAGACCCCGCAAAAATAAAACCCTATACTAATGGTGAATTTATGAATTTAAATTATCTATCTTAATTAGATGCTCTTACCCGCATCCAAGTTAAGGGAGGCAATTTTGATCACACACCACCCATAGCCGACACATGTAAAATATCTGCTGACTAAGCTGTCTGCTTGGACTCGGTCAAAATCACAAAACTACCCTCTTGAATCTGCTATAAATAGGCATATCGCCTACTGACCAAAGGAGGCTCAACAGTCTATCGGAGGAGCATCCACCAAAGGACCCTAAGCTCTTCAAGATCAGCCTCAAATCTCGCTGTTGAGAACTTTGACATCAACAAATACTATTTCTTATTGCTTATAGCTATAATAAGCCCCTTATATTAATTATTATAAGTTAATTATTAAGGCCAAAGACGACCAAAGTTAAATTGTTGTTATGGGAATTGTCTTTAATTCACAACAATAATAGTTGTATTTTGATGAATAGAGAAATGAATGAAGGTGAACATATCTATATCTATACTTATAAAAAGAGAACAAGTGTCAAAACTTTTGAATGCCTATTTTGCCCTTTCAACTTTTTAATGCCATTTTAATCTATATTTCTATCCTAATAATTTCCTAATCCCTAACTTCTGATCTGATCTATGTTTATTAAATTAATCGATTAAAAAGTCAAAATTAAATAATTATGTAATTAAAGGAAATCCTATTTTATAACGCTTTCTTTTATCTCTCTCCCTTCCCCCTCTTAATCCCTCTCTCCTCCGCTCCTCTCCCCCTCTAAATTCTGTTGACGCTCTATCTCCTTCTCTCAGTTTCGTCCATTTTCAACCGCTGTCAATCTATATCCTCCCCTCAGTTTCATCCGTCTGCAACCATCCAAATTGTTAACCTCCCCAATCACGTTTCACATCTCTCAATTCTTACTGGGTTAATATAATTGGTACTAATTGCCAGGGCTTTTCAATTCCCAACATTCCTTAACAAAAATTTTAGGTTATTTTGTAGTTCTATAAATTACTTACTACCTCAAGTTTGATGGAGCAAAAAAGGTGTTTATTTTCAATTGCAAGTATAAGTATTGATTATTCTTATTATTGTCATTATTTCCTTATTTTTATTTCTTATTCTTAATTCTTTGGATTGGATTTGGATTACACATAGTTAGTTCTTACTTACTTTTTTTTTTCTTTTTTCATGATGTCAGAGATCTAAGGTTGATAGGAGTACCGAGCTATCAAGGTAAATTAAATTACTATTTTATCTCCTTGCCACTTATTCCTACTTCCTAATCAAGGGCTTACATTGATGCATTTTTAGTCATTACTATTGATTAGTCAAATAATTTGCTATTTCTATGTTATCTCAAGTATATTGTCGAAGAAACCTGCATAAGATGTAAATTTCATAGGCACTAGCAACAGTCATCATTTTCGACATTTATCATTATTTACCAATTTATTTACTCTGGTCTTAATTTTTTTCCCTCCCCAAAATGTCATTGGCGTTTACATATGACAGGAATGACAGGAATCAAGATTATCGATAGCGGATAGTGTCGCGTAGCGGTGAGGCATCGCTAAGGCTATTTGGGGCTATTGCGGCAAAATAGCGGTAAAAAGCGCAAAGTCAAATAGCGGTCTAATTTAGATATGCATAAATATTTAAAAAAAATAAAGAAAAATCTATAAAATTTAAAAGTGCATATTTGATGATTTAAAGAAATCCTAAACATGAAATAGACATGTAACTGTCACATAATACCGAAGACGACTGGAAGAGTCAAAGAGTCATCTTCGAGAAGATGAGCTGAGCGGTGAGAAGACTACAGTAGTAGGAGCTCACAGCGAGAGGAGGAGAAAGGAAGTGCTGAGGGAGGTGTCGAAGGCTATGAGAGGTGGCGGGAGTACACCGGAAATTGCGAGAGACAGTAGGATGCAGTGGTTGCGAGTGGGGTTTAATTTAAAAAAATAAACCTCAAGCCGCTTTTAAACCGCGGTCAAGAAATCGCGGGAGGCGGTGGGATGCAGTGGTTGCGGGTTAGGTTTAATTTAAAAAATCTCAAACCGCTTTTAAATAGCGGTCAAAAACGGATTTTGCCCGCTATCGTTCGCTATTCACCGCTGTGGCACGCTTTTGGCCGCTTTTGCGAGCGTAAAGCGCATATTTTGCAATATGTCACCGCTATTGGGCGATAGCGGCCGACAGCGTCGCGGGAAGGGACCGCTAATGCTATTAGCGCCGCTATTACGGGGCTATTTACCGCTATTTATAACAGTGACAGGAATCATATCCGCCTTATGTTGATACATAGATGAATAGCTTCAAAAATATTGATGGCAATGGCATGGGCCTGAGCAAAGGCTGCTCATCATTAAGGCTGATTTTACTAATCCCAGAACTTATTTTATCCTTTGTAGAGGCCAATGCAAATAAGCTTTGAGCTGCTTTTCTCTGTGTTCCCTTTAAAATTTATAAAAGAATGGCTTACATTACTCTTTAAAATATTTATATGCTATATAGAAGATAATATAATTTTGCACAGTGGTAAACAAATACCTAAAATTTTCATACAAATTGTGCTACACAAACCCTATCCCATTACTGTACAACTTAAGACACCACAATGAGCAATTAAGTATACACAAAGCAATCTAATTTCTTTTTCCCAAACAAACATCTAAATTCAGTCTAATATTTTCCAATGCAAAATTGACAAGAAGCATCCAACTAGTTTCAACACATGAAGCAATTACCACTATAAAGTACTATGACGCAATATACAACTCTACATTTCAAGCAATAAAAATATTGGATAACATAAATAAATAATTCAAATAACAGTAATCATAAGTCAATAAGGATTCCTAGTGCATACACATGTAAATATTTTCTTCGTAAGTTCAAAATATGTTACATATTTTGAACTATATCCAAGACTATCATCACAAAATACACATTTATTAGAAGACTAACCATGTCATATCGTCGGTTAAGACAAGATTTTCTCGAAAAGTTGGGATGATTGTCATTGCTTGAACTGCTACAAACTTCACATAAACGAAATTCGAAAAAGATTGCCTTTTATAAGGCTTACAATGAAAATCAAAGAATTACAACTTTAACCCTAAACAAACACGAGGATCTCTATTTTACGGGGTCCCGGCTTGCGTCAGGATTCTTTGCCTATGCCGGGATGTATTCCGTGGACCACCACATTCCTTTCCCAAGTGTTGATCGAATGAGATCCGGATTCGGATCTAGATCTAAAATCCTCCTTTTTACGGGAATTCTTAGATCGACGATCGAGATCTAAACGAATCACGGAGATTAATTCGCCAAGGAACTAATCAACGTAGTGAACGAGATCGGCCAAGCGAACTCGTTATTTCTTCGGATCAAGGCCAAGCTTGATCCAAAGGATGGTTTGCCGTTGTAGATCCGATCCGAAAACTTTGGATCTCGAGTCGCAAATCTCCCTGCAAGTCTAGATCTTGATCTCCTCTCCTTGGAAATTCTCTAACTCTAGGCACACACAAGAGTTCTGGCTATCTCCTCTTTTATCTCTCGACCCTCGAAAATGAAACCCTAGCCGCCCAATATATAGGGGCAGCGGATGCGGTAAATCGGGCAAAGCCCGCCGCTCGCCTGTGTCTTTCAAGCGACACCTCTGGTGTTCGCCGGGCGAGACACCTCGGTGTTCGCCGGGCGACACTTCGGTGTCTGCTAGCCGACACCTCGGTGTTCGCCGGGCGAGACACCTTAGGTGTTCGCTGCCGGAGACACCTCTCGGGTGTTCTGTTGACCGAACGCCGCGGCTTCTCGCTGATTTTTCGAGCTTGATTTGGTTCGACCGACTTGTCATCCCGCTTAATTTGAAGCTTCAAAATCGGTTTATCCTTCGCCGCACTCATGGCACATCGGTTCACCTGTGTTCGAATCACCGACGGTTCGAAGGAAAGAGCTCTCTTTCAAGGCCGCCGACTCAGGCGCCGCCTCTGACTGCTAACCGGCTAGCGGACCGCCAAAACTCTGCAGGCGTTTGAGGAGAGCGCTATGCCGCTGCTCACTTGTTGTGTCGTCAACGATTTGCCATTACTTCATCGGATGACTTGTCGATTATTCTCGTCATCACGAGCTACGTTCGGGGACTTATAGGCAATTTTCAACGCCTACAAGTATGAAGATGGATTATAGCAGAACATCAACATAACAAAGTTTACACTTTACAGAAGATAAGAAGCATGATAAACAAACTTCCAAAGATGTACAATGATGAATATTAACAATATAGCAAGCTGCATTTTGAAGATCCATATTGAATATAGAGTATAGAAAAGACTCAATAATATCCAAAGTAGCAAAACCCAATATAAACACAATTATTACAGAACATAATGTTGTTCAGTTTTCATCTAAGGTTGGGGATGTTAACTGAGTCATATATAACCAACCATTTTCAGGGTTAATGCAAAAAAGGGGGCTGGGGTCTTACCCTGAGACCCCATCCTTACTCTATTAAACACATGCATGCACGCGAGAGCACACACTCTCTTATAACAGGTGCAGAACCAAATATAGTAATGCAGACCACAAAAGTTCACAACAATAATAAGGCTCAAACTCCAACAGAGACATTCTACAATTAGTCACAGTACAGATCAACAGAATACAATCAGGTGTAAGTGAAATTGTACAAGAAGTCACAGTACAGACTAACAGGATAACATCAAGAGTATGTGATGACTAGTTTGAATAGATGAAGCAAAAATACCATCATAAAGTACTATGAAGCAAAATGCAACCCTCTCCTTCTCGCAATAAATAGATTGGATGACATAAGTTCATAATGCAAACAACAGAAAATGAGAGTCAATAAGGATGCCTACTGCATTAGACATGTAAAATTTTCAATTCAATCAGTTTGTAAGATCAAAAGAAACCAATTCGAAGATATGCTAGTATGCTACATACTTACATGTTTGAAATAGATTAAATTATATCCAAGACAAATCATCAGAGAATCCACATTTAGTTCGAAGACTACCCATGCCATATTGTCAGTCACGACACAGTATAAAGAAACTATAACAGAACATCAACCTAACAAACCTTATAGAAGATAAGAAAAGTGATAAACAAACTTCCACATATGTACAACAATTAATATTAAAAATATAGCTAGCTGCATTTTGAAGATCTATATTGAATATAAAGTATAGAAAAAACTCAATAATATCCAAAGTAGGATAACCTAATATAAACACCATTATAACAGAATACTCTGTTGTTCAGTTTTCATCCTATGGATGGGGATGTTGACTGAGTCATACTTAGCCAATCATTTGGGTGTTAATGCAAAAGGTATCACTATCAAGACTACGTGCAAGAGCTACATTTAAATAATCAGAAAGATAGACGATTAATTTCTCTTATCAAATATCAAATAAGTTATCACTATCAAACTCCCGGAATTCCAAAGAGTCTGTCTCTGTTTTTAGTATCAGCATCCTCGAGACTCTGGTTCTTAAGGTCTTTAACTTTTTCCTCTAAATGCAGTCCAGTAAAAATGCCTAACCAAACTAGAGAACCAAACTCATATGTGAACTTGATTTCTTCTAGTCTTGATCCAGAAGCAATTGTAAAACTGATACAAGAAGAGCTAGAAATCATTACGAAATTATATATCCTATAGGCTATATGATATCCCTCTCTGTGATCTAAGAACAGACTCCCAAAGTCATCCCATAACCAAAAACACCATGTCTTCTCTCATGTCTCTTGAAAAATACGATTTGGGTTCTTCAGATTTGGAGAAGAAAGGGTTATACATAGAGATGGAAGACAGGAGAAACTTGTGCATATGCTTTGTGAAAAATTGAAGTTGTGGGTATTCCAAAATCTAAGTTTTCGACCTAAGACAGATCAACATGAAACATTATATAGCAAAGAATTGAACAATAACACTTTAACTAACATCTAAAAGTGGGGGAAAAAAGCTTGAAACTCTAATATGATACAAACTATTAGACTCAAATATATAAAAATTAAAAAGTTCTCTAACACTAATATTTGCATAAGCTGTCGATCTTTCCCTTCACATACTATCTACTATATGAAACAATATGTCAAAAGAAAATGCTATGCAGTTCTAGGCATGAAGAGAAGCACCTAGCAGCTAGGCTTCCTAGATCTGCTGAGGCAATCACATAGCTGAAATGTCTTGAATACTAGATCGCTTAAGCTGACACCTAAGTGCATTCCTAGGCCCTTTTTACAACATTAATGATGATCTCTCTCGTGTGTTACTTCTAGAAGGTGTCACCGTCAGGTCCTTTTTTTTGAAAAGAAAAACCAACCCTTTAATTATAGAATGTACTGTACCTTTCAGTGTGCAGGCAGCAGATTATGTGGTCATCTCCAAAATAAAAACGCTTACCTTTGCATTTTGAGTGTGGCATGAATCCCCATTGGAATGGTTCAACAAATCTCCGATTGATGGATATCTCATATGAACATACCCTGTTTTGCTTCAGCCAGATATGTCTGCACTCTCCTGCATTTTCAACATTAGGTTGACATAATATTATGAGATGCCAGGTTGGAGTACCTAAGAGTCAATATGCAAACTGAAAACCTACAATTCAATTGAATCACAACCTTCAAATTTGACTTTGGGCCCCTTTTCTACAGGATCTTGTAAAATTTATACCAAGCCAATAATCTTGCAAGAGATCCCCTTATTATGATCTATCCTTCTCTCATTCAGACTTCCATACTTGAATTAAATTAACTCTGCCACCTCACAGAGATTCTAAGCTGATGCTCATTGATTCTAGAGTCCATTCGTTTTGATATGTTGGTTATATTTGCTATCTTTCTTAAAGGATTGTCAATCCCAGTGTAATGAACACTAGCAGTGCTCTTGCTGGAACTCCACCATCTCCTACTCTTGCCATCAGAATAATAAGCTCAAACCTGAAAGTACTTGCTTCTCTGCTGGTCTTTCTTTACTCAATGATGCATCATTGGGGGAAGTTGGAGTTCGCATTTGCCTATCTGAGTTCATAAAGGGAGAGAAGGTTTGGGAGTTGGGATCCAACGAGATGTTGCAGTAGCTTTCACACTAAGTGCATCCATATGAGGTTAGGTTCTCAATTCATCAGTCCTCTTTGCACAATCAGTATTGAATCAGAGACTCCAAACTCTGCAGTATGATGAATTTCAGATGAAAGTCACAGTCTGCAGCATTGAGCTTGTGCATATTTTGTCCTGTGTAATATAACTATAGATGTGTTTTTATTTCAAAATATAACACGTACAAGATTGGAAAGATCTAACTTATTAGTAGTAGTTCATAAAGATTGACTATCAGTCAGTAGGACTACAAAATTAGAGCCTGCACACAGAATACACTATTATATTTACAGCATGAGCATGCTCAAAAAAGATGGAAGGACTTCAAGATCATTCAATGGTCTTTGCTCAAGAGCATTTCACACACACACACACATTCACACGCACACACGCACACAGTTACACAAGCTCGAAAAAGATGAAGGACGTCAAGATCAGGCTATGGTTTTTGCTCAAGAGCATTTCACACACAAAAAAGACGCACTTCAAGATCAGGCTCGAAAACTTAGAAAGGATTAAGATATTTAAAAAGATTTATGAAAACTTGAACAGGGTTTGAGAAGTTGTAAACCTTGAAAACAGAAGTGAAAGGTCAAAAAGTTTGAAATTTTGGAACATTTAAAAATTGAAGTATGAGAAATGGGAACATTTGAAAGATAAGCAAAATGAAAACTTGAAAATGGTTTGAAAATTAAAAATGTCAAAAATTTTCAAGAATTGGAAAGTTTCAAAATATGTATATACGTAAAATGGATAAGAATTTGGGAAATTTGAAAGTTTGAAAACGAAAATAGGTAAAAAGTAGAGAGTTTGAGAAATTGGAAAGTTCAAAAAATTGAAAATATAAAAAGCAAATTGAAATTTATCTATATAAATGGAATTTGAAATCATGAGAAACATATTTTTATAATTTAAACCGTTGAAAACTTTTGAAGATTAAAACTTTTTCTACAAAATATAAAGGCTTGAAAACGGTTTAAAATTTAGAAAGTTCAAAATTACAATATGAGAGATTGAAACATTTCAAAAGTATGAGAAATTGGAACATTTGAAAGCTGTTTAAATGCCAAAAAGTCAACAATGTTAAAGAGAAAAAGATATTTGACAACCTCATAGAGTTATGAAAACTTGAAAAAGTTGAAGAAATGGTAAAGTTTGAAAATTAGAGTGAATTGTCGAAAATAGTTATGAAATCAAAAGGTTTTAAAATGAAAATATGTGAAATTGGAAAGAGTTTGATAGATTGGAAAGTTTGAAAATGGAAAGAGTTTAAGTAATAGGAAAGTTTGAAAAATATATAAATAAATAAGGAAAACTTAGTTAAATTATTCAAAATTTTGAAAATTTAGAAAAGATTAAGAAATTTATAAAAAATGAAAACATGAAAAGTGTTTGAGAAATTGTAAAGTTTGAAATTTTGAAAATAGGTAAAAAGTAGAGAGTTTGAGAAATTGTAAGTTTGGAAACTTTAAAAAGAGAGAAAACTTTAAAGTTGTTAAAACTTGTATGAAATTTAAAATTTTAAAATTTTAAAAATGTCAAAAGTTTCAAAATTAAAAGTTTGAAAAATGTATATATGTAAAAATATAAAAGAGTTTGAAAATCGGAAAGTTTAAAACTATTGAAAATATGTAAAACTGGAAAGAGTTTAAAATTTTGGATAGTTTGAAATGTAAATATCTAAAAGAGCATTTGAAAAAGTGGGAAACCTACTTACATAATTTAAACCGTTGAAATCTTTTGAAGATTAGAACTTCTTTCTATAAAATAGGAAAACTTAAAACTGTTTGAAAATTTGGAAAGTTTGAAAATTAAATTATGAGAAATTGGATAGTTTGAAAAGTATGGGAAATTGGAACATTTGAAAGCTGTTTAAATGCAAAACAAGTCCACTATGTTAAAAGTGAAAAACAAGGTTTTATAAGGTTTTGAAAACTTTTGAAAAATTAAGAAAAAGGAAAGTGAAATTATTTGAAAATGGAAAGAGTTTGACAAATTGTAAAGTTTTAAAACTTAGGAAAGATTAAGACTTTTCAAAAATATTATGAAAACTTGAAAATAGTTTGATAAGTTAGAAAATCTAAAATGTAAACAAGTAAAATGGTATTTAAAATATAGAAAAGTTAGTTCATTTATTTTGACCATTGAAAACAAAAGATTAAGACTTTTTTAAGAAATATGAAACATGTAAAATGTTTCAGAAATTGGAAGTTTGGAAATTATAGCGAAATATCAAAGGAGTTTGAGAAATTGTAAGTTTGGAAACTTCAAAAAGTTTGAGACAGCTTTGAAGTTATGATAACTTGAAAAGTTTGAAAATTCAAAATTTTAAAATGCTGAAAATGTCAAAAGTTTTAGATATTGGAAAGTTTGAAAAATGTAATTATATAAAAGTGGAAAAGAGCATGCAAAATTAGGAAGTTTGAAATTTTGAAAATATACTAAAGTGAAAAAAGATATTTAAAACCTTATAAAGTTATGAAAACTTGAAAAATTTAAGAACCTTATAGAGTTATGAAAACTTGAAAAGTTTAAAATTTTGAAAATTAAAATTGTCAAAAAGTTTCAGAAATTAAAAGTTTGAAAATTTGGAAAGTTTGAAAAATGTATATATGTAAAATGGAAAGAGTTTGACAAATTGTAAAGTTTTAAAACTTAGGAAAGATTAAGACTTTTCAAAAATATTATGAAAACTTGAAAATAAAAGTGAAATGCCTAAAAGTTTAAAATTTTGGAAATTTAAAATTAAAGCATGAGAAATTGAACGTTTGAAAGGTAAGCTAAATGAAATCTTGAAAACGGTTTGAAAGTAAAATTGTCAAAAATTTCAGAAATTGAAAGTTTAAAACATGTATATATGTAAAATGGAAAGAGTTCGGAATTTCAAAAGTTTGAAATTTTGAAAATAGGTAAAATTTAGAGTTTGAGAAATTGGAAAGTTTAAAATTTTGAAAATATGAAAAATGGAAATATCTATAAAATGGAATTTGAAATCATGAGAAACCTATTTTTATATTTAAACTGTCGAAAACTTTGAAGATTAAAACTTTTTATAAAATATAAAAACAAGAAAAAGGTTTAAAATTTTGGAAAGTTTGAAAATTAAAGTATGAGAAATTGGAACATTTGAAAGCTAAGTGAAATGCAAAAAGTCAACTATGGTAAAGAGAAAGAAAAAGATATTTGACAACTTTATAGACCTATGAAATTTGAAAAATGTTGAAGAAATTAGAAAGTTCTAAAATTAAAGTGAAATATCAAAATAGTTATGAAATCAGAAAGTTCGAAGTGAAAATATGTGAAAATGTAAAGAGTTTAACAAATTGAAAAGTTAGAAAAATGGAAAGAGAGAAATTGAAAGTTTGAAAAAGTATATGAATATGTAAAGGTAATATTTGAAAATATGAAAAACTTAGTTTAATTATTTAAATTTTAAAACTTAAAAAGATTAAGAATTGATACAAAAATAAAACATGAAAAGTGTTTTAGAAATTGAAAAGTTAGAAAATTACTGTGAATGTCAAAAGAGTTTCAGAAATTTGAAATTGAAACTTGAAAAGTTTGAAAACTTGAAAAGTTTGAAAACTTGAAAAGTTTGAAAATTGGAAAGTTAAAAATTTTGAAAATTAAAATTGTCAAAAAGTTTCAGAAATTAAAAGTTTGCAAAAAAAAGTAAAATATGTAAAATGGAAAGAGTTTGGAAAATTGGAAAGTTAAAAATTTTGAAAGTATGTACAAATGGAAAGAGTTTGAGAAATTGAAAGTTTGAAATGTAAAATCTAAAAGAGCCTTTGAAAAGTGGAAACCTACTTACATAATTTAAACCTTTGAAATCTTTTGAAGATTTTTCTATAAAATAAGAAAACTTAAAACTAGTATGAAAATTAATGATGAGAAATTGGAAAGTTTTAAATGCATGGAAATTGGAACATTTGAAAGCTAGGTGAAATGCAAAACAAGGCAACTGTGTTAAAGTGAAAAAACAAGGTATTTGAAAACCTTATAAGGTTTGGAAAACTTTACAAAAAAAGATATTGAAAGTGAAGTGTCGAACAAAGTCGAAATCAGAAAGTTTAAAGAAAGTGAAACTATGTGAAAATGTAAAGAGTTTGACAAATTGGAAAGTATGAAAACTTAGTAAAGATTAAGACTTTTCAGAAAATATTACTTAAAACTTGAAAATAGTTTGAGAAGTAGCTAGTTTATTTATTTTAAACCATTGAAAACATAGAAAGAAATATGAAACATGAAAAGAGTTTCAGGAATTGGAAGTTTGGAAGTTATAGCGAAATGTCAAAGGAGTTTGAGAAATTGAAAGTTCGGAAAGTTCAAAAGTTTGAGAAAACTTGTAAAGTTATGAAAACTTGAAAAGTTTGAAAATTCAAAATTTTAAAAGCTGAAAATGTCAAGAAGTTTCAGATATTCGAAAGTTAATGTAAATATATAAAGCAAAGAGTTTGTGAAATTTGTAAGTTTGAAATATTTGAAAATATGTAAAATGGAAAGAGTTAGGAAATTGAAAGGTTTGAAATGTAATATCTAAAATGACATTTGAAAATGTGGGGAACCTATTTTATAGTTTAAACCGATGAAAACTTCAAGATTAATTCTTTTTCCATAAAATATGAACCTTGCAAACAGTATGAAAACTTGGAAAGTTTGAAAACTAGAGTATAAGAATTTGGCACGCTTAAAAAGTATGAGAAATTAGAACATTTGAAAGCTAAGTGAAATGCAAACCAAGTCAACTATGTTGAAAAACCTTCTAAAGTTATGAAAATTTTAAAGGTTTAAGAAATTGGAAATTTTGAAAATTAAAGTTAAATGTCAAAAACAGTTGAGAAATCATAAAGTTTGAAGAAAGTGAAAATATGTGAAGATGGTGTTAGAAATTTTGAAAGAGGCTACTTTAAGTTGGACTAAGTATTATGTAAAGAGGATGGAATTATAGAGGAATAGTGAAAGCAAGATAAAGAAAAACTCTTTTCATTAAAGAGAAGTTGTTTCTATAATTTGATTCTCTATAACTTGGTTTTACTCAACTTAGTTTCTCTACTACTTCATTCTTGTACAACTTCATTACTCTACTCCTTCATACTTAACAAGCACTCCCTTATGGGGTATTTATAGACACCATGAGGTGCTTCCATAACCTACTTCCACACATAACAACAATCTTCATGATTTTCTTACGCACTTCTAGAAAACACTCTAGAAGCATCTATTGAGTCTTCTAGACACAATATTTCTTATGACAAACATATGACTCTCTAGAACATTCTATATTTCCCGAAAAAAATTTCACTCTCTAGAAACTTCTACTAAATCAATAATACATATTTCCAAAATTAAGTTTAATCTCCAATACTTCACCTTAAACTTAATTTGTTGAGTCTCCAGCATATCTTCAACTTATAGGCATCGAAGTTGGTATAAACATCCCCGAGTTATTTTCAGGCTAATGGAGATAATCGTCAATCTTTCTTGTTCTTCAGAATGTTGTTGAATGGAATGAAGCAGAAAGTTGATTATTTTTTGGATGATGTCTGACCAAAGTAATTGTAAGTCTCCTCAGAACTTGATTTTCTTTTGCCGCATAACTCGATTTAATTTGACTCCTTCAGACAAAGAAATTAGCACCATCTTGTTATTCTTCAACCAATCCTTGGATATATCTTGATGGTTATCTTGATCCTCTCCTTTTCTCCTACAGTTCCCAGGTATGTTGGTGCCGTGCAGCTCCAACAAGACATGATATCTTCTCTTCTCCATTGAGGCTGGTTTGAAAATTGCCATCATGTCTCACATCCATTTCTTCTGTTATAATCATGTTTTGATCCTTTTCTTCTTCTTACTTCTTAATGTTTTGCTCCTGAACATGCTCAAATTCAACCAAAGACTCTTCCTCAAGCACTTGACTTTCTTTAGCTTCCTTCTTTTCCTCATTCAACTCTTCGCTTTCTATAGTTATCTTTTATTTCTTTAAAGTTTTGATTTGTTGCGGCACCTTGTCTTTCTTTTCTAATTCCTCGTGAACTTTCTTCACCATTTTCTATACTCCTTTGATCAAGTGGATTATGATACCATCAACTAGATTTCTGTGATGAAGTTGAATATCTTCTACTCTGCTTTTAGGAGTTGTAGCTGAAGTGACCGTACCATCTGTAGCTAAAGCACTGATTCTGAAATCTTTACTCTAGCAAGTATGCTCCACATCTTCCTTGAGCATCTCATCCTCCTCGTCTACGTCCTCAAACAAATGATCATTCACGATCTGGTTCACTTCCTTGATGTTCATGATTTCTTTGGTTCATCCGCAACTCATGTGCTTGCAGAGAACATTGTAGCTCTTCAATCGATTTTTGAGAGAGATCTTTGGATTCTTCAATTGCAGCGACAACTTAATCGAACTTGGAGACTGGTGATCTTATTATCATTTTTATTATTCTAACATCATCAAGAGCCTCGGCACCTTGGTAGGCTTTCTTCATAATCTCCCATGCATGTTTAGAAGATTTTGCGTCCGGCACCTTCTCAAATCCGGCCTCATCTACTCCTTGATATATGAGGCATATAGCTTTTTTATCTTTCTTCTTGTGCTCCTTCAACTTGCTCTTTTGAGCATTCGTCAAAGCTGCTTCGACAGTAGCTAACTTTGGCTCAATATATCCATTCTCTACAATCTTTTATAAGTCTCGCAAGGCGAGCAAGACTCATGTGGATGCTCCAATTGTCATCGCTGACCTTCATAAGATTCCGCCATCTCGTACACAAGCTTCTATATGAAGGTGGATGGATTGAAGGCTACTCTGATACCACTTTGTTAGAAATTTTGGGATATGCTACTTTTTGGTGGACTAAGTATTTTGCAGAGAGGATGAAATTGTAGAGGAATAGTGGAAATAGTATGAAGAAAAATATTTTTGTATCAGAGAGAAGTTTCCACAATTTGATTCTCTATAACTTGGTTGCACTCAACTTAATTTCTCTACTACTTTCTCTACTACTTCATTCATGTACAACTTCATTACACTACTCCTTTATACTATACAAGCATTCCACCATGGGGTATTTATAGGCACCATGAGGTTCTTCCATAACATTCTTCAATACATGACAATCTTCATGACTATTCATACACACTTCTAGAAGATTCATGACTATTAGTAACAAATTCTCATGACAAACTTAGGACACTCTAGAATATTCTATAATTCCAAAAAGATTTCACTCTCTAGAAACTTCTACTTAACCAATATTACATATTTCCATGATTAAATTTAATCCCAAGCAAACGGAAAGAATTTCACAAATTAGAAAGATTGAAAAAAATGTAAATATGCAAAAACGGTATTTGAAAATACAAAAAGTAGTTAAATACCTTTGAAAACTTAGAAAAAGATTAAGAAGAGTTTGAGAGATTCAAGTTTGAAAGATTGAAAAAAGGTTTGAGAAAACTTTTAAAGTTATGAAAACTTTTGAAGATTAGAACTTTTTCCATAAAATTTTGGAAGATTAAAACCGATAAAAACTTTTGAAGATTAAAGCTTCTTCAATAAAATATGAAAACTTGAAAACAGTTTGAAATTTTGAATGTTTGAAACCAAAAGTATGAGAAATTGGAACATTTTAGAGCCAAGCAAAATGCAAAATAAGAGAACTATGTTAAAGTGAAAAAGATATTTGACAAAAGTGAAAAAGATATTTGACAACCTTATAGAGTTATGAAAACTTAAAAAGTTGAAGAAATTAAAAGATTGAAAATTAAAGTGTACATGTCAAAATAGTTAATAAATTAGAAAGTTTGAAGAAAGTGAAAATATGTGAAAATGGACAGAGTTCGACAAATTGGAAAGTTTGAAAATGGAAAGAGTTGGAGAAATTTGAAAGTTTGAAAAATAGTAAATATGTATGAAAATGATATTTGAAAATACGAAAAGTTAGTTTAATCATTCAAAACTTTGAAAACTTAGAACGATAACAAGTTTTGAAAATTATTGTGAAATTTCAAAAGAGTTTGTAAAATTTGAAGTTTTGACACTTGAAAAAGTTTGAGAAAACTTGAAAAAGTTTGAAATTTAAAATGTCAAAAAGTTCCAGAAATTAAAAGTTAGAAAAAATGTAAAATATTAAAATGGAAACAAGTTTTGAAAATTGAGGAGTTTAAAATTTTGAAAATATGCAAAAATGGAAGCAATTTGAGAAATTAGAAAGTTGAAATGTAAATATCTATAAAGGGCCTTTAAAAAGTGGAAACCCTACTATTATAATTTAAAAGTTGAAAACTTTTCAATATTAAAGCTTTTTCTATGAAATAAGAAAACTAAAAACACCATGAAAATTTAGAAAATTTTGAAAGTTTGAAAATTAAAGTATGAAAATTGGAACATTTGAAATCTAAGTGAAACAAAACAAGGCAACTATGTTAAAGTGATCAAATGGTATGTGAAAGCCTTATAAAATTTTGAAATCTTGAAAAAATTTAAGAAATTGAAAAGTTTGAAAATTAAAGTAAAATGTTGAAAATAGTTGAGAAATTAGAAAGTTTGAAGAAAGTGAAAATATGTGAAAATGGAAAGAATTTGACAAATTAGAAAGTTTGAAAATATAGAAAAGATTAAAACTTTTAAAACTTACTTAAAACTTGAAGAGAGTTTTAGAAGTTGGAAAATTTTGACCCAAAAAAAGGAAAATGGTATTTGAAAATACAAAAAGCTAGTTTACTTATTTAAACCATTGAAAATCTAGAAAAGATTAAGACTTGTTCAAAAATATGAAAACAAGAAAAATGTTTGAGAAATTGGAAGTTTGCAAATTATAGCAAAATATCCAAAGGAGTTTGAGAAATGGAAGTTTGGAAACTTAAAAATTGGAGACAACTTGTAAAGTTATGAAAACTTGAAAAAGTTTGAAAAATTCTAAAGAATTGGAGAAATTGGGAAGTTTGAGAAAATTGAAAATACGTTAGATCGGATAGAGTTTGAGCAATTGCAAAGTTTTAAATGAAAATAACTAAAATGACATCTGAAAATGTAAATATGTAAAATGGTATTTGAAAATATGGAAAAGTTAGAAAAGATTAAGAAAACGTTGAAAAGTTAGCAAAGATTAAGACTTTTAAAAAATATGAAAACATGAAAAGTGTTTGAAATGGGAAAGTTTGAAAAATTCTAGTGAAAAGTCAAAAGACTTTGAGAATTGGAAGTTTGGAAACTTAAAAAGAGAAAACTTGGGAAGTTTGAGAAAATTGAAAATATGTTAAATAGAACGAAGTTAGAGCAATTATAAAGTTTTAAATGAAAATAACTTGTAAAGTTTGAAAACATGAACAAAGAGGAAACTTGTAAAGTTATGAAAACTTGAAAATTTTGAAAATTAAAAATTTTAAAATGTCAAAAGTTTTAGAAATTGGATAGTTTGAAAAATGTAAATACGTGAAAATGGAAATATCTAAAATGTAATTTGAAAATGTCAAAAGCCTATTTTATAATTTAAACCATTAAAACTTTCAAAGATTAAAGCCTTTTCTATAAAATATGAAAACTTGAAAATGGTTTGAAAATTTGAAATTTAAAGTATGAGAAATCGAATGCTTCAAAACTATGAGAAATTGGAACATTTGAGAGCAAGCAAAATGCAAAAAAGTCAACTATGTTACAGTAAAAAAGGATATTTGACAACCTTATAGAGTCATGAAAACTTGAAAAAAGTAGGAAGGAATTGGAAGTTTTGAAAATTAAAGTAAAATGTTGAAAATAGTTGAGAAATTAGAAAGTTTGAAGAAATGAAAATATGTGAAACTAGAAAGAGTTTTACAAATTGAGAGTTTGAAAATGGAAAGAGTTTGAGAAATTGGAACATTTGAACAAAAAATATGTAAATATGTAAAATGGTATTTGAAAATATGGAAAAGTTAGTTTAATTATTTAAACCTTTGAAAACATAGAAAAGATTAAGACTTTTATTTAAAAAATGAAAACATGAGAAGTGTTTGAGAAATTGGAATGTTTTAAAAGAGTATGTAGAAATGTGAAAAGAGTATGTAGAAATTGAAGTTTGAAACTTTTTAAAAAGTTTGAGAAAACTTTAAAGTCAACTTGAAAAAGTTTGAAGTTTGAAATTTAAAATGACAAAACTTTCACAAATTAAAAGTTTGAAAAATTGTACACATGTTACAATGGAAAAGAGTTTGAGAAATTGGAAAGTTAAAAATTTTGAATGTAAAATGGAAAGAGTTTGAGAAATTGGAAAGTTTGAAATGCAAATATCTAAAAGGGTGTCCGAAAAAGTGGGAAACCTACTTTTATAATTTGAACCGTTGAAAACTTTTGAAGATTAAAACTTTGTCCAATAAACTAAGAAAAATTGAAAACAGTTTGAAAATTTGGAAAGTTTGAAAATTAAACTATGAGAAATTGGAACATATGAAAGTTATGTGAAATGCAAAACAAGTGAACTATGTTAAAGTGAAAGAAAGGTATTTGAAAACCTTATAAAGTTTTGATAACTTTAAAAAATTATGAAATTAAAAAGTGAAATGATCTAAAAAATGTTGAAACCTTAGAAAATGTAAATAAAGTGAAAATATGTGAAAATGAATGGAGTTTGACAAATTGGAAAGTTTAAAACTTAGGAAAGATTAAGACTTTTCAAAAATATTATGAAAACTTGAAAATAGTTTGAGAAGTTAGAAAATTTGAAAGAAAAATGTAAATAAGTAAAATGGTATATGAAAATACAGAAAAGTTAGTTTATTTATTTTAACCATTGGTAACATAGAAAAGATTAAGACTTCTTTAAGAAATATGAAACATGAAAAGTGTTTCAGAGTTGGAAGTTTGGAAATTATAGTGAAATTTCAAAGGAGCTTGGGAAAATGGAAGATTGAAAACTTTAAAAAGTTTGAGCCAACTGGTAAAGTTATGAAAACTTGAAAAAGTTTGAAAATTCAAAAATTAAAAAGTTGAAAAGTCAAAAGTGTCAAATATGGAAAGTTCGAAAAATGTAATTATACAAAATGGAAAGAGTTTGCGAAATTGGAAAGTTAGAAAATTTTGAAAATATGTAAAATGGAAAGAGTTAGAGAAATTTGAAAGGTTTGAAATACTAATATCTAAATATGACATTTGAAAATTCATGAAAGCCTCTTTTGTTTAAACCGATGAAAACTGTTTCAAGATAAATTCTTTTTCTAAAAATATGAAAACTTGAAAACAATTTGAAATTTTGGAAAGTTTGAAAACTAAATCATAAGAAATTGGAATGTTTGAAAAGTATGAGAAATTGGAACAATTGAAAGCTAAGTGAAATGCAAAACAAATCAACAATGTTAACGGAAAAAGGTAATTAAAACCTTATAAAGTTAAGAAAACTTGACAAAAGTTGAAGAAATTGGAAAATTAAAATTAAAGTGATATGTTGAAAAAGTGGAGAAATCATAAAAGTTTGTAGAAAGTGAAAATGGAAAGACTTTGACAAATTGGAAAGCTTGAAAATGGAAAGAGTTTGAGAAATTGGAAAGTTTAAAAATGTAAATATGTAAAATGGTATTTAAAATACGGAAAGTTAGTTTAAATATTGAAACCTCACTGCAAACATATAAAAGATTAAGACTTTTAAAAATATGAAAATATGAAAAATGTTTAAGAAATTGAGAAGTTTGAAAATTATAGTCAAATGTCAAAAGAGTTTGAGAAATCTGATGTTTGGAAATTTGAAAAAAATTTGAGAAAACTTTTAAAGTTTCAAAAAACTTGAAAAAGTTTGAAAATTGGATAGTTTAAAATTTTGAAAATATGTATTGTAAAATAGAAAGATTTTGAGATGTTGGAAAGTTTGACATGTAAATATCTAAATGGCATTTACAAATGTAGCAAACCTACTTTTATAATATTTAAATCGTTGAGACTTTTGAAGATTAAAACTTTTTCTACAAAATATGAAAACTTGAAAACAGTTTGAAATTAGAACAAATCGAAAATATGTGAAAATGGAAAGAGCTTAAGAAATTGGAAATTTGAAAAAATGTAAATATGTAAAATTGTGCTGGAAAATAGTAAAAGTTAGTTTAATTCTTTAAACCATTGAAAACTTGAAAAAATTAAAATATATAAAAAGTGAAAACATAAAAGTGCGAGAAATTGGAAAGTTTGAAAATATAGTGAAATGTCAAAAGAGTATTGAACAACCTGGAAGTTTGGAAACATGAAGAGAAAGTTTGAGAAAAATTGTATAGTTATTAAAACATGAAAAAGTTTTAAAATTCAAAAACTAAAATGTCAATTAGAATTTGGAAAGTTTTAAAAATTGTAAACATGCAAAATTGAAAAGAGTTTCAGAAATTGGAAACTTTGAAAAAATTGAAAATAGGCAAGGAAAGAGTTTGAAGATTAAAACTTTTCCATAATTGTGAAAACTTGAAATGTATTTGAAATTTTGGAAAGTTTAAATTGAACGCTTGAAAAGTATGACAAATTGGAACATTTGACAAACAAGAAAAAATGCAAAACAAGTCAACTATGTTAAATTGGAAAAGAAAGATATTCGAATACCATATAAAGTTATGAAATTTGTAAAAGTTTAAGAAATTGAAAAGTATAGAAAATTAAAATGAAATGTTCAAAAGTTGAGAATTGAAAGTTTGAAGAAAGTGAAAATACGTGAAAATGGCACTTTGACAAATTTGAAAGTTTTAAAATCAGAAATTCAAGAAAGCATGAAGAAAATGAAAATATGTAAAAGTGGAAAGAATTAAGAAATTGAAAATTTTGAAAAAATGTAAAATGTAAATTTTATTTGAAAATACGGAAAAATTAGCTTAATTAATTAAACTATTAAAATTAGAAAATATAAAGACTTTTAAAATATTAAACGTGAAAAGTGTTTGAGAAATTGAAAAGTTTGAACATTATTATATTTTAAAGTCAAGAGTTTGAGAAAATGGAAGTTTGGAAAGTTAAAAAAGAGTTAGAGGAAACTTGTAAAGTTATGAAACCTTGAAAAGGTTTGAAAATTTATAAATGTCAAAATATTTGAGAAATTCGAAGTTTGAAAAAGTGAAAATATGTAAAATATAAAGAGTTTGGGAATTGAAAGTTTGAAACATAAGTATCTAAAAATAACATTTGAAAATGTGGGAAACCTAGTTTAATAATTTAAAGCGTTGAAAACCTTTGAAGACTAGAACTTTTTCAATAAAATATGAAACCTTAAAAACAATTTAAAGATTGAAAATTAAAGTATGAGAAAATGGAATGTTTGAAAATATGAGAAATTGGATCATTTGATAGCCGTTTAAACGCAATACAGGTCAACTAGGTCAAAGTGAAAAAGAAAAGATACTTGAAAACCTTATGAAAACTTGAAAAAAGTTTAAGAAATTGGATAGTTTGAAAGTTAAAGTGAAATGTCAAAAACTGAGAAATTAGAAAGTTTGAAAATATGAAAATATGAGAAAATGTAAAGAGTTAGACAAAATTGGAAAGTTTGAAAGCTTAGAAAAGATTAAGACATTTTTAAAAATTACGAGAACTTGAAAACGGTTTGTAGAAATGGAAAGTTTATGGAAAAATGTAAACATGAGAGAACGGTACTTGAAAATTTGTGAAACTTATTTTACTTATTTAAGCCGTTCAAATCTTTTCAAGACTAAGACATTTCCATAAATAAGAAAACTAGGTGAAATCAAAACAACTCGACTATGTTAAACTAAAAGGAAGGATATTTGAAACCTTATATAAAGTTATGAAAACTTGAATAAAATTTAAGAAAATAGAAAGTTGGAAAATTAAAGTGAAATGCCAAAAAGTTTGAGAAATTGAAACTATGAAGAAAATAAAATATGTGAAAAGTTCGAGAAATTGAAAAGTTTGAAAATAAAATATGTAACAAATGGTATTTGAAAATTGGGAAAAGTTACCATTGAAAACTTAGAAAAGATTAAGACTTTTACAAAATATGAAAACTTGAAAAAGTTTGAAAATTTAGAGAGTTTGAAAATTAAAGTGAAATGTCAAAAATTATGTGAAATTTAGCATTTGAAAGCTGTTTAAATGCAAAACAAGGCAAATAAGTTAAAGTGAAAAAATAAGTCAATTATGTTAAAGTGAAAAAAATATTTGAAACCTTATATAAAGTTATGAAAACTTGAATAAAATTTAAGAAAATAGAAAGTTGGAAAATTAAAGTGAAATGCCAAAAAGTTTGAGAAATTGGAAACTATGAAGAAAATAAAATATGTGAAAAGTTCGAGAAATTGGAAAGTTTGAAAATAAAATATGTAACAAATGGTATTTGAAAATTGGGAAAAGTTACCATTGAAAACTTAGAAAAGATTAAGACTTTTACAAAATATGAAAACTTGAAAAAGTTTGAAAATTTAGAGAGTTTGAAAATTAAAGTGAAATGTCAAAAATTATGTGAAATTTAGCATTTGAAAGCTGTTTAAATGCAAAACAAGGCAAATAAGTTAAAGTGAAAAAATAAGTCAATTATGTTAAAGTGAAAAAAATATTTGAAACCTTATATAGTTATGAAAACTTGAAAAACTTTAAGATATTGGAAAGTTTGAAAACTAAAATAAAATGTTGAAGAAAGTCAACAAGTCTGAAATTTTGAGTTATGAACTTTGAAAAGATTAAGAAATTGGAAAGTTTAAAATTATTTGAAAATTAAAGTGAATACAAGTTACAGAACCATTTGATATTAAAATTTTAAAACCATAGTAAGTTGTTGATATGAGATAAAAATATTCAAATAACTAGTCAATTGCAAGTAATACAGTAAGATGTCACCAACGCTAAAATGTCATTAAGGCGAATCGTTTGAAAAAACTTTTTAAAAGGTTTGAAAAGTCAAAAATTTACATTTCAAAAAATGTAGTTTACAAATTTCAAAAAAAATATTTTAATCTCAAGCAAAACAACTACCCTAAGATTTTACTATAAATGTACTAATTATGTGTGCTAAAAAGCCAACAAACAGTTATCAACTTTGCATCAGAAAGAATAGGTTACTAAATTAAAATACATTGCCCATAAGGCCACAATGACGTGCTCACAGAAGCAGCACAAAGTGATGGCTAACCAAAGTTTTTTAATCTCAAGCAAAACAACCATCTAAGATTTTACTTAAGTTGCACTAATTACGCTTGCTAAAAAAACCAACAAACAGTTAACAAGTTTGCATCAGAAAGAATAAGCGACTAAATTAAATACATTGCCAAGGAAGGTTTTTTTACATCTAAAGATGACAAGTTTCAGAAATTTGATCACAGTTTGTTTCTAGCTATCAACATCAGAACATGATTTCAACAGAACTGAACAAAAATAAAAAAATAACTTTGATTAAAGGGTTACGATGTTACCTTTCCCAACTTTTATTTTCTTCGAAGAAGTACTTCCTCGCCATGGATCCAGCAATGGGAACTCTGAGGATTGGAGAATTTACCTGCATTGATCGATCAAGAATGTAAGCCGCAGAAATTTCCAATGTACACATAAACAGTTAAAAAAAAAAGATCGTTACCTTGAAATTGCTTGAGATCAGCTCCTCCCTCACCATGGATCGTCGAATCTTTGATGATTTAGGGCAGAAAACCCTCTGCTTGAGATCGGCTCCTCTTCCGCCATGGATCGTCGAATCTTTAACAATTTAGGGCAGAGAACCCTGGATCTCCGCGAGAATTGAGAATATAGAGGCATCGAAAAGGGCTCGGTTAGGGTTTTCTTTCTTGGGAGAGAATTTGGAAGAAGAAAAGAGAGAGAGAGAGGCTGGGTTAGGGTTTTCGGTTTTTGGGGAAGACGAGAGATATGGAGGCACCTCTAATCTATTTAAGCCGGTTTAAGTCGGCGTCGCGATTAAGCTGAGTAACGGTCATAATTAGGGTAAGTTTTCTTCTCGATTAAGTTAAACCTAATTAGATTTGGACATGATTGCTAGCTGTCAAAGTTTAAGCCTCACTGATACGTGGGCCCACGTATTTGCAATAGGAAACCGCAGTATTTTAACTAAACCTAATGAGATTCGAACATGATTCCTAGTTGTCAAAGTTTATACCTCACTGACACACAGGGCCCACATGTTTGTAATAGGAAAGCGCACTTGATTGGTATCTTATCTTATATATCTTATTTATTTATTATTTATGTGATAGACACGTAAGAAGTTGGAGAAATGAACAGTTATAATTAAAAATACTTGTATATCAAAAGTCCATTAATCAAGTAATAAAATATTAACGAGACTTTTCTTTTTCAAATGTACATGCTATCTCCTTGTCCTCTACAATCAGTAAAAAAGAATATTTATATACACTGAAAAAGGATATTTAAAAACGTAAGCAATTGAAGCAATAAAAGCAAATCAATCCAACAATGCTCCCCTCTCAAACTATATGCATCCGTAATTCCTTATAAATCTAACCTAAAAATATTTATATACATTCGTATGAATCATTCATGACTCCACATTGAAATAATGCATAATAGTGTGACAGTTTTAAGGAAGACTTTTGCCTGTTATGCAAAAGCATACGCCTAGTTCTAGTAACTTACGAATTGTGCTAATGCTAATACACATCCATATCTGGTCATCTTTCATATATTGATGTCATCCTCCTTTCGTTATTAACAGAAGCATTGCACAAATTAAGCCAACATAATTAGAAATTAAACGCAGAAACAAAGTAAATTAACTTCAAAAATTCCTATTCTTCTTTACCAAATAAACTTCTAAAATCCACTCCTAAACTTCTCCTCTAGGAAAATTCACTACAAAGTAACATGAAGCGAAATCAACTATTTTTTTGAGTGAAACGGTGAACAACTCCCCCTGCGTTCCATTAATAAGATTTTAACGAAACAAAGTGAAGAGTACAATGCAAAAAGAAAGAAAGAGGGGAGCAAAAATAAAAACCATACAAAAAAGTCGAAAACTGTGGCGAAATAACATAAAATCTCTAGGCTAAATAGGTAAT
Source organism: Asparagus setaceus (assembly GCA_012295165.1). Classification (NCBI taxonomy): domain Eukaryota; kingdom Viridiplantae; phylum Streptophyta; class Magnoliopsida; order Asparagales; family Asparagaceae; genus Asparagus; species Asparagus setaceus. The sequence goes on along the minus strand of CM022705.1, from coordinate 61,137,041 downwards.
AATCTCTATCCCCTAGACTCATGAAGCTCAGTAACTAAATCTCCATCTCAAACTCAGAGTCCTCCTCTTGCCTCCAAAAGTGAAAGGCATAACAATATCGCCATCATCTGAAAGTTCTTGATCATCTACCAACCGCTGAATCAATCTCCCAACTCTGTCTTTAATCTCTCTTGAAACATTGGTGCACCATAATATGATATTAGAAATGCATTGATGATATACTTGAGAGGAATTAAAGCTCAAATGGTTGAAAATTCTATTGCTGTGTTCATTCCAGGGAAACCAAGAAATAACAGCACACCTAGAAGCCAAAATTTCTCATAACCATCGTGCACATGAATACAATGCCAAGATGACCACAAATATGCATATGAAGCGAAATGAACTCTCTTTTATTGCAATAATTGAATTGTGTAAATTATAACCCAAAGTTAGAGAAACCATAAGCTGACGAGTCAAAATAGTTGCAATTGATGCCAACTCCCAACTTACATTTGTCAATTTGTTAGTACAGAAGCCAATGCAAATTTATGTTACATTTTCAAACAGATATTAAGTGATATCTAATAACAATATAAAAATTCCACATTAAATTAGAGGACTACCCATGTCATATTCTCAGTTACAACTCTATCGACTATCGAGTTACATTATGGAGCACATCAACATAACAAAATCTATAGAAGATAAGAAAAATGATAAACAAAAGTACACAGGTGAATACTGATGAATATTAAAGGCATAGCAGCCTCAATTTAAAGATTATACTGAATATGGAATACAGAAAAGACTAAATAATATCCAAAATAGCATAAATCAATGTAAACACAAACCTAACAGGTGCAGGACCAAATATACCATTGCAGATCACAACGGTCACATACAACAAAAGTGCGCAACAATATAACTCAAACTCCAGCAGAGACATCGAACAATATATCACAATACAGATCATAGGATACAATCAAGAGTAATAAAATACGTAGTATCGTTGTGGTATGTTGCAGTATAAGTACACGAAATTTGCATAAAATGGCAAGATATCTTGAGCACGGTATACTAAGTGCAACAGCTACTTTTAACTAATCAACAGAATAGATGGTTAATGTTTTATTCTTATTAGATATATAATAACTCAAGAATTATTCATCTCCCAGAATTCCATTGAGTTTTCTTTATTCAGGATCCTTTACGTACTCAGGATCTCAAGGCCTTAACCTTTTTTTGTAATTGCAGTCCAATAAAATGCCTAACAAACTAGAGTACTAGGCTCATATATCAACTTGATTTCTTCAATCTAGATCCTGAACTCTCTCTCTCAAATTGAAACAAAAAGTACAAGTATGAAATCACCCATGCCATAAGTTACATTATATCCCTCTTCATTATCTAGGAACAGACTCTCACAGTCGCCCCAGAAACAAAAACATCATATATTCTTGCATGTCCCCTGAAAGATTGTGATTTGGGATCTTGACATTTGGAGAGGAGGGTTAGACAGAGAGAAGACAGAAAGCTAAATTTATAATTTCTTATACTTTAACTCATGCTTATATTCTGCGAAAAAATGAAGTTAGCGGACATTCGAAACTTTAATTTTCTTGACTTTAAACAGGTCAGTATGAAAGACTTACGTAGGAAGGAACAGAATAATAGCACTTAAGAAAATCTTGAAGTGGAAGAATAACTAGAAGCTCGTATATGATGCGAATTACTGCACACCTGGAAATTAAAAGGTACAAAGTTCTCCAACACTTTAATTTTGCATAAGGTGTCATTTTTTTCTTTCATATACTATGTTTTACAGATAGACCCTCTGAGCACAACTGCGGATAGACCCCCAGTAGAGCTATTATTGAGGAGACACCCTGAATGAACTTTTTTCGACTCTTTTAAGAGTAAAAAAATTCACTCAAGGGACTATCTGCATGTGGGCAATAATTCAGGGGGTCTATATGCACCAATAGAACTGCATGAGACCTATCAGCAGTTAGGTGACAGTTACAGGGGGTCTATCTGCAATTAACCATATATTTTATTATTAGGCAATGTTTTAAATGAGATGTGTAGGCCTTGTTTACAACAGAGCTAACGCAGCGCGGAAGTGATAACCTCGGAATCCACCAAGGGTGCTCTCTGAATCCACAAAGAACGATCTCCAAATCCACGAAGAACTTCGAATCCACAAAGAAAATATTAAAAAAACGAATTTATTGATGAAAAGATATTATTTCTTGGGGTTACATGTCTCTTCTTAAATAGAATAACAAATAAGACTCATACTAAGACTAGAATTATAAAAAAATAGAAAGTATCAAATCCTACCCTAAAAAGACTCCCTATAATAGAGGAAACAAATCATGAATCAAAATTGAACTTGTTTCCTAATCTAATTTGACTCTTAACATTGAATTTGTTTCCTAATCTAATTAGACTCTAACTTTGAATATATTTCCTAATCTAAATTGACTCTAACTTCTCCATGGATTTCTTGTTATGCGTCCTACATCATGAGCTCTCCGATGTGTTTATTCCTACAAGGTGGCACCATCAGGATCTTGTTTCTACATGCAAAAAAAAAAAAAAAACAGCGCACTAATAATTTGATAAATGGATATAGCATGCCAATTGCTGAGCAGACTGGTGTGGTCACCTCCAAAACTTCGATTACTACCATTGCTCTTCGAGTGTGGCATGGCCCATCAGAGTGTTTCAACAAATCTCCAATTGATCATATCTCATATGAATATATCCTATTTATCTTCAGTCAGATACAATGTCAGCGCTCTCCTGTCCCAATATTAGGTTGAGACAAATTATGAGATGCCGGGTTGGAGTATCTGAAAGTCAAGCTGGTTGGATGGATAATGAGCTTCAAATTTGACTATGCGCCCTTTACTACTGGCTCATGTACAATTTAATCCTGAAATTTGATTATCCGAAGATGTCAACATAGCTCCCACTTCACCTACCCTATTTGCAGAAGCAGCATGGAGTCGGAGATTCCAAGTCTGCAGTATGATCAACTTTAGGATAAAAGTCGGAGTCTGCAACATTGGGTTCGTGCATGCTTTCTCTCCTGTAATATATTTGTAGGTGGTGCTTTTATTTCAAAATATAACATCTACAAGATGGAGAAGGTCTAAACTTTTTGTAATAGTCTATAAAGATTGACCGTCAGTGAATAGCTCCGTAGCATAATAGCATGCACACAAACAGGATACACTATTACATTCACCACATGAGCATGCTGAAAGAAGATAAAATACTTGAAGATCAGGCTATGTTCTTTGCTCAAAAGCACCTTAAAAAAAGAAAGAGAGAAAGGTGATAAGAGCAATTATGGACACTAAAAGAATATAGAAATCAAACTCCACCAGTCAAATGATTACAAAAGATAATAACTCGAGCAGTAACTTCAAATATATTGACAGGACATCGAGTGATCACATAAGGTAATTACTTATGATAGTATCAATTATTAGTGAACTTCTTTTTGTGATATTTGTAAAAGAAAGGGGAAGCCCTATTTCACTCTTCCACGACAGATTCAAAACATTAGTACTTGGTTGACATTTAGTTGGTGTCCATTTCATATCCAGCCATTTCCCCCATTTTTTTTACTTTCCATAATACTATAATAGAAGGTCTTGAGAAACAAGATAGGACTTAAGGGATTTTCATTGAGAATTTTAACAATTCAAGAAAATCAATCATAAGGAAGCTCTCTTTGGATGATTAACACATTAATAAGAAGCAACTCTTTGTAACTTGACAAATGGATGCCGCGTACCGCTTGGTGTATGGAAAGTAATGTCATTATCTCCAATATTGTGACGGCAACCCTTGCACTTTGGTATTCTAGGCGCACAGGACTCTTCCAAATAAATCTCTATTTGCTGGATATTTTGTGAATACACCCTGTTTCTTTTCAGTTACAATGTCAATACTCTCCTTGTTGGTATTAGTGACAATAGAAGACAATCACACAAAGAATAGACACAAGAATTTACGTGGAAAACCCAAACGGAAAACCACGGGTTGAGCTTGGCTCGAGGATACTTTACTATAATGGAATCAACAAATGGGTACAAGCACACACGCACACCCGACAACGCCGACTTCCACACAGTCTCACACACCTTCTTTCTTGTTAACTTTGTTAACTCAACACTAGAGATCTCTACAACTTAAGAGACTCTTCTTCACTTTAACTCTCTATACATTCAAGAGAGCAAGTGGTAAAACTTGGATAATAAGAGTATGCCAATTTATAGGCCTTGATGAACCTTCTAGTCCACCTTTTCATCTTCCAAAATGCTTGGGAATACACAAATCTGTCCAGATTCGGATAGGGTACTTTGACTGACCATAACTCCCTCAATACTGCTTCGTTTCCCGTGATTCAAAGCTTGGAGTAAACTATGCATGCACCTCTACAACTTTCATGTAGATTTCCGAGCCAATTAATGACTGCATCATGCCCGAATAAACCATGCAAAACTGTATGTGCATGCAGAAAAACTGCAGCAATAAATGAGTTGGAAATTGAGCCAACTCCAACAATCTCCACCTTGGCGAGATATCCGACGCCACTCGAAATTATCAGATGCATCTTCAGGGCATTAGTCATCGGAATAGGAGTTTTCGGAATGTCAATCTTCATCTGAATCATGAACACTTGTCACCGAAACATGGATCTTCAGAATCTAAGAAGTTAAGACTCCGGAACTTCAAAACAAGTTCTGCTCTAGCTCCAGCTGCTTCACCTTGATGAGCATCAACTCATCTCCCCGCACCTCGGTGACTAGGTGCACTCATGAGCTAACATGTCATCATATTTAACAGACTCAAGCAATGCTTGTTCTCCATGATAACCGGTTTAGTGAGAAAATCTGGTGATTCTGCCTCAGATGAACTTTCTTCACATCGACTTCTCCATTCATGAGCCAATCACGAATCCAATGATAGCGTGCTCGATGTGTTTTGTCCTTGCATGAAATACCGATTCTTTGCAAGACAAATAGCACTGGTTGTCACATTGAATTTTAACAGAGTTTTGATTTAGACCCAAATCACTTGCTAAGCCCTTGAGCCATATGGCTTCCTTCGCATCTTCTGTTAATGCCATGTACTCGGCTTCTGTGGTAGACAAGGCACTAATGGATTGTAGCATGGATCTCCAAGATATGGGTCCTCCACTGCAAGTGAAAACGTATTCTGTTGTGGATCTTTTCTTGTCTAAATCTCCTGCAAAATCAGAATCGACGAAACCAGTGATGCACGCCTCTTCATGTTGTCTTTCAAACATAATCCTTTATTTCTGGTGCCCTTCAGGTATCTGAGAATCTATTTGACAGCTTGCCAATGATCTTTACTTGGATTTGACATATATTTTGACACCACGCTCAAAGCTTGGGCGAGATCTGGCATTGTGCATATCATTGCATACATTAGGCATCCGACTGCGTTTGCATACTGAATCTTCTTCATTTCTTCAGACTTTTAACTTCAGATGGCATCGCTTTGTACTTAAGTTGAAGTGAGTAGCCAATGGAGTGGACACGTGCTTGAATTGATCATGTTGAATCTTTCAAGGACCTTTCCAATATACTTGCTTTGAGATAAATCGATCTCTTATTATCCCGGTCTCTTTTAATCTCCATTCCGAGAATCCTTTTGGCGGCACCAAGATCTTTCATGTCAAATTCTAAACTCAGCATTCCTTTGAGTTCGTTTATTTTTGACATATCTCGACATGCAATCAACATGTCATCCACATACTGACATTAAAATAATCATGTGGCCATCATCAAAAATGCGTGAGTAAACACAACAATCATCCTCACCTCTCTTGTAGCCAATTCGAGCATGAAGGAGTCAAGCGTTTGTACCATTGTCTTGGGGATTGCTTGAGCCCATACAAAGACTTCTTCAATTCAATCTTCTTTTCCTTCTTCCACAAATCCTTCGGTGAGCCATATAGATGGTTTCCTCCAAATCTCCATGAAGAAAAGTTGTCTTCACGCCGAAGTTGTTCTAGTTGCATGTCATGTCAGCTACAAGAGATAGCAACACCGAATGGATGTATGCTTGACCAAGGAGAGAACATGTCATCATATTTAACAGACTCAAGCAATGCTTGTTCTCCATGATAACCGGTTTAGTGAGAAAATCTGGTGATTCTGCCTCAGATGAACTTTCTTCACATCGACTTCTCCATTCATGAGCCAATCACGAATCCAATGATAGCGTGCTCGATGTGTTTTGTCCTTGCATGAAATACCGATTCTTTGCAAGACAAATAGCACTGGTTGTCACATTGAATTTTAACGAGTTTTGATTTAGACCCAAATCACTTGCTAAGCCCTTGAGCCATATGCCTTCCTTCGCATCTTCTGTTAATGCCATGTACTCGGCTTCTGTGGTAGACAAGGCATTGATGGATTGTAGCATGGATCTCCAAGATATGGGTCCTCCACTGCAAGTGAAAACATATCCTATTGTGGATCTTCTCTTGTCTAAATCTCCTGCAAAATCAGAATCGACGAAACCAGTGATGCACGCCTCTTCATGTTGTCTTTCAAACATAATCCCTTTATTTCTGGTGCCCTTCAGGTATCTGAGAATCCATTTGATAGCTTGCCAATAATCTTTACCTGGATTTGACATATATTTTGACACCACGCTCAAAGCTTGAGCGAGATCTGGCCTTGTGCATATCATTGCATACATTAGGCATCCGACTGCGTTTGCATACGGAATCTTCTTCATTTCTTCAGACTTTTAACTTCAGATGGCATCGCTTTGTACTTAAGTTGAAGTGAGTAGCCAATGGAGTGGACACGTGCTTGAATTGATCATGTTGAATCTTTCAAGGACCTTTCCAATATACTTGCTTTGAGATAAATCCAGTCTCTTATTATCCCGGTCTCTTTTAATCTCCATTCCGAGAATCCTTTTGGCGGCACCAAGATCTTTCATGTCAAATTCTAAACTCAGCATTCCTTTGAGTTCGTTTATTTTTGACATATCTCGACATGCAATCAACATGTCATCCACATACTGACATTAAAATAATCATGTGGCCATCATCAAAAATGCGTGAGTAAACACAACAATCATCCTCACCTCTCTTGTAGCCAATTCGAGCATGAAGGAGTCAAGCGTTTGTACCATTGTCTTGGGGATTGCTTGAGCCCATACAAAGACTTCTTCAATTCAATCTTCTTTTCCTTCTTCCACAAATCCTTCGGTGAGCCATATAGATGGTTTCCTCCAAATCTCCATGAAGAAAAGTTGTCTTCACGCCGAAGTTGTTCTAGTTGCATGTCATGTCAGCTACAAGAGATAGCAACACCGAATGGATGTATGCTTGACCAAGGAGAGAAAATTTCATCATAATCTACTCCTTCCTTTTATGAGAACCCTTCGCAACTAACCTTGCTTTGTAGGTAGGAGCCTCTGCTTCATTTATGCTTTCTTTCTTCCGATAAACCCACTTGGAGCCAATGATCTTTCAATCTTGGTTTGAAATAACTCTCAACACTCCTCCTCAAGATGGGCGAAAGATATCTATTAAGCCCATCTTGTCACACCTCTAGCTAGGTCTCTTGAGCTAAGTCCTTTAGTCAAGCGTCTGCTGACATGATCCTTAGTTGGAATATGGCCTAACTCCGGTAGCTCCTTTGTTCAGCTTCTCTTTGATGAAGAACCCGTCAATCTCGATGTGCTTGGTTACGTCATCTTTGCTTGGGTTGTTGGCAATCTTGATAGTGACTTGTTGTCGCACTACAATCTAATCCTGGCCCCTTGATCTAGCTTTAGCTCCACCAGCATGCTTTTCAGCCACATCAATTCCGCAACCCCCACGGCCATTGCTCTGTACTCTACTTCAGCTGTTGATCTTGCCACCACAGATTGCTTCTTGCTTTTCCAAGAGACTAAGTTGCCTCCTACACATATGCAGTACCCTGAGGTAGACCTTCTATCATCTCCGCAGCTAGCCCAATCTGAGTCATAGTAGCCTTCAATATTCACATGGTCACTCCTCCTGAATATCAGCCATTTATCAGGGGCACCCTTCAGATACTTCAGGATCTGATATACTGCATCCATATGACCCTTCCTCGGGTCATGCATGTAGCGGCTCACCACGCTCACCGCAAATAAAAAATCTGGACGTGTGTGACTCAGATAGATCAACCTACCAACCAACCTCTGATATCTCTCACGATCAACTGGTTCTCCTGCCTCAGAAATCAGCTTGAACCTCCGATCGATCGGTGTAGTAGCAGGTTTGCACCCCAACATTTCTGTCTCTGCAAGAAGATCCAGTGCATACTTCCTCTGGGAGAGAACAATCCCCTCCGCTCCATGAGCTATCTATATTCCAAGAAAGTATCGAAGCTGACCCAGATCCTTCACTTCAAATTCTTTGCTCAATCTCACCTTGAGCTGGGCAATCTCTTTCTCATCATCCCCTGTGATGATCATGTCATCTACATGCACTGCAAGCATAGTGATGTGGCCCCCACTTCTTCGAAAGAACACAGTATGGTCGGCATTGATCTGCTTGTATCCCATACCAATCATAGCCCTCCGAACTGCCGAACCATGTTGGAGGCTGCTTTAGCCCATCTGAGACTTCTTCACTGCGGACTTTATCCAGCATGCGTCACGTGCCAAATCCTGGTGGTATCTCCATATACACCTCCTCCACTAAATCCCCATGAAGAAACGCATTCTTCACGTCTAGTTGGTATAGTTTCCATCCACTATTTACTGCGAGAGAGATTAGTGTCCGAACAGTGCTCATCTTTACCACTGGTGCAAAAATCTCATCATAGTCAATACCGTATGTCTGGCTGTACTATTTTACCACCAGTCGTGCCTTGTAGCATTCAACCTGTCCTTCTAGATTCTACTTCACAGTAAACACCCATTTACATCCCACTGCTCTTTTCCCTGCTGGCAGTATCACCAGCTCCCATGTGTGGTTCTTCTAGAGAGCCCCCAGCTCCTCGTGCATGGCTGCCTTCCACTTTGGGTCCTTCTTAGCAGCCTGCCAGTTGTTAGGTATAGTAACAGAATCTAATGATGCAATGAATGCTCCATGTAAAGGGAATATGTTAGAATAGAAAATAAATTGAGCAAGATCCCAATCACATCTGTCAGGAGGATTACCCGCATTACTGCGAGTAGTTTTCCTTACAGACACTGGTGTGGGCAGAGGGATAGCAGTAGAAGGAATGATATCACCTGAAGTGGAGGATGGTGTAGATTTCTCAAGAGTTGGAGCAGAGCGGGACGAGGGACTCGGCACCGGGACTGTAGGCACCTCTGGCACTGTAGGCACTTCATCGCCTCTCCTTCAGATGCACGTAACTCCCACCGCTGTAGTAACTCCCCCTGAGCTGTAGGCCGAGCACCCCTTGTCTCCTCCTCCTCTTTGTCTTCATCCTCCTCCTCCTCTGAGTAAGGGACCGAAATTGGATTGACCCCCTTGAGCTCTCACCATTCTCCCCCTCTCGCCTCATACCTCCAGTATCGGGTGAGTCTCCAAAGGGTGAAATTACCCCCAATGTGTAGTATGGCTTGAGCTCTCGAAACCGCATATCCATATTGACAAACAGCCTTTTTTTCACTGAGCTCCAACAGACATATCCTTTTTGTGTGCCAGAGTATCCCACGAACAAACACTTCACTACCATGGGGTCTAGTTTCCCAACATATAGTCTGTTGTCCTTCACAAAATACACACAGCCAAACACCTTTAATGGTAGGGTCCCCCCGTTATCTCCCTTCAGTGTCTCACGCGGAGATTTTCATTTCAATACACTCAAGGCATCCTATTGATTAAGTGAGTACCGCCAAAACTGCTTGTCCCCACAACGTTTTTTGGGACATTCATTGCCATCATCATACTCCTAGCAACTTCTAGGAGATGTCTATTCTTTCTCTTTGCTACCCCATTCTGAGCTGGGGTGTATGTGCATGTAGTCTGGTGTTGTATCCCTTGGTGACGGATACTCTCTAAATATTTTGTTGGTGTACTCTGTCCCATTATCTGACCTCAACACCTTTACCACTGCACCATACTGAGTCTGGATGTGCCTATGAAAGTCTTTGAAACAACCAACTACATCATTCTTATTTTTCATTAGGTACACCCAAGTGACTCTAGAAAAATAATCAATAAATATAACAAAATACTTGCATCCACTTATAAAATTTATTAGACAAGGTCCCCATACGTCAGAATGTATCACCTCAAAACTACAGAAACTCCTATTATCCGAACCGATATAAGAGTTTCTAGTAAGCTTCCAAAACTCACAAGTATCATCAAGCTTCTAATTTACTTTCTCAAATAATATTGGATCCCTTTATCGGGGCACCCTTCGATACTTCAGATTCGATATCAGATCCATATGACCCTTCCTCGGGTCATGCATGTAGCACTCACCACGCCACCGCAAATGAAATGTCCGGACGTGTGTGACTCGGATAGATCAACCTACCAACCAACCTCGATATCTCTCACGATCAACTGTTCTCCGCCAACAATCGGCTTGAACCTCTCGACGGTGTAGTAGCAGGTTTGCACCCCAACATTTCGTCTCGCAAGAAGATCCAGCATACTTCCTCGGGAGAGAACAATCCCTCCGCTCCATGAGCTATCTCTATTCCAAGAAAGTATCGTTTGACCCGGATCCTTCACTTCAAATTCTTTGCTCAATCTCACCGTGAGTCGGGCAATCTCTTTCTCATCATCCCTGTGATGATCATGTCATCTACATGCACCGCAAGCATAGTGATGTGGCCCCACTTTTCGAAGAACACAAGATGATCGGCATTGATCCGCTTGTATTCCATACCAACCATAGCCCTCCGAACTGCCGAACCATGCTCGGGAGACCGCTTTAGCCCATACAGACTTCTTCAATCTGCAGACTTTATCCATCACCGCCCTGTACAAATCCCGGTGGTATCTCCATATACACCTCCTCCACTAGATCCCCATGAAGAAACGCATTCTTCACGCCTAGTTGATGTAGTTTCCATTCACTATTTATCGCGAGAGAGATTAGTGTCCGAACAAGGCTCATCTTTGCCACCGTGTAAAAGTCTCATCATAGTCAATACCGTATGTCCGGTTGTACTATTTTACCACCGTGCCTTGTAGCATTCAACCTGCCCTTCGATTCTACTTCACAAGAAACACCCATTTGCATCCCATCGCTTTTCCCTGGCAGATCACCAACTCCCATGTGTGGTTCTTCTAGAGCCCCGGCTCCTCGTGCATGGCGCCTTTCACTTTGGGTCCTTCTTAGCGACTGCCGCTTGTTAGGTATAGTAAGTAATCTAATGATGCAATGAATGCTCCATGTAAAGGGAATATGTTAGAATAGAAAATAAATTGAGCAAGATCCCAACCATATATGTCGGAGGATTACCCACATTCTTGCAGGTAGTTCTCCTACGAACTTGGTGTGTAGGCGAGAGGGAGTAGAGGAAGGAATGATATCACCAAGTGGAGGATGGTGTAGATTTCTCAAGAGTTGGAGGAGATGACGGAGACGAGGGACTGGACCTTGGGGCTCAGGCACCTCGGCATTGTAGGCGCCACTGCCCCCTCCCATGTATGTCACAGTAACTCCCCTAAGCATGAGGCAACTCCCCCCAGCCGTAGGCCGAGCACCCCTTGTCTCCTCCTCCTCTTTGTCTTCATCCTCCTCCTCTTTGTCTTCATCCTCCTCCTCCTCGAGTAAGGGACCAAATTGATTGACCCCTTGAGCTCTCACCATTCTCCCCTCTCGCCTCATACCTCCAGTATCGGGTGAGTCTCCAAAGGGTGAAATTACCCCCAATGTGTAGTATGGCTTGAGCTCTCAAACCGCATATCCATATTGACAAACAGCCTTTTTTTCACTGAGCTCCAACAGACATATCCTTTTTGTGTGCCAGAGTATCCCACGAACAAACACTTCACTACCCTGGGGTCTAGTTTCCCAACATATGGTCTGTTGTCCTTCACAAAATACACACAGCCAAACACCTTTAATGGTAGGGTCCCCCCGTTGTCTCCCTTCAGTGTCTCACGCGGAGATTTCCATTTCAATACACTCGAAGGCATCCTATTGATTAAGTGAGTACCGCCAAACCGCTTGTCCCCACAATATTTTTGGAACATTCATTGCCATCATCATACTCCTAGCAACTTCTAGGAGATGTCTATTCTTCCTCTTTGCTACCCCATTCTGAGCTGGGGTATATGTGCATGTAGTCTGGTGTTGTATCCCTTGAGCTGACAGATACTCTCTAAATATTTTGTTGGTGTACTCTGTCCCATTATCTGACCTCAACACCTTTACCACTGCACCATACTGAGTCTGGATGTGCCTATGAAAGTCTTTGAAACAACCAACTACATCATTCGTATTTTTCATTAGGTACACCCAAGTGACTCTAGAAAAATAATCAATAAATATAACAAAATACTTGCATCCACTTATAAAATTTATTAGACAAGGTCCCCATACGTCAGAATGTATCACCTCAAAACTACAGAAACTCCTATTATCCGAACTGATATAAGAGTTTCTAGTAAGCTTCCAAAACTCACAAGTATCATACTGAAGCTTCTGTTAATTTACTTTCTGAAATAATATTGGATACATTTTACCCAGAATACTAAATGAAGGATGTCTCATCCGTTTATGATGTAGCATCAACTCATCCTCTGCGCACACCTCAGTTCCTTCTGCTCCCGTCCTCTCAACCATAGATGTCAGCGCTGAGTCCATCCCATTACGGTCCAGGTACCACAGCCCACTACGCCATGTGCCAGTCCCAAGTCTTCATCCTGTCCCCTTCTCCTGAAAGATCACTTTAGAAATATCGAAAGAAACAATACATTTCAGTTGAAGGATAATGGCACTAATGGATAACAGGCTAACAGGAAATGAAGGAGCATGTAAAATATTAGATAGTGTTACAGAACCTGTACAATTAACAGTGCCCTTACCGACCACAGCATGTGCTGTACCATCCACAATCTGGATACTCGCTGGCTCTGCCAGGTGAGTATAAAACGAGAACTCACTGGCATTGCCAGTTACATGTCTGGATACTCTAGAATCCATTATCCAGTCTGTGGATCTAGTGGCAGCCATGGATGCAAGGGCATGTGTGTCGTTCATACCTTTGTTTGGGTGTGCGCGAAGAGCGTAACTGGCATAGTCTCCTCCAGAGAAAGCAGTAGATGCACCATCGGACACGCCGCTCATCGCTTCGCTTCCTTCGCCGCCAAGAGAGCTCGATCCTCCTCAGTAAAAAATATCTCAGCTTCTTCCTCCTCCTCTGTCATCGACAGATTCGCCCGATGGCCTCCTCTTCCCCCCGCTGCCTCCACGATTGTGGCCCGCGACCTCCGGCTGTCCACGTCCACCCGGTTCCTCTCCTTGGATGGCTTAGAGCACATCCGCCTCGGATGCCCTACCTCTCCGCAGCTTAAAGCACCGCTTAATCTCCCCTCACGAATCGGTGTTACGGGTTTGAGACCACCGCTAACTTCTTCCCCAAAATCCACACGTCGGACGTAGCACGTCACGCTTCTCTTCTGTATCATGATCGAGACTGCCTCCTCCAGAGATGGAATCTTCGTCTGGGCTAGTAGCATCGCTGTCCTCTGCTTAAATAATGGAGCCAAGCCTCAGAAGAATAACATGGTTCTCTTCTGCAAAGAGGCGTCGCGCTCCTTGCACTCAGGGTCCTTGCAACTTTCTAGGAACGAGAAGTGACCGTGATCCAGCCACAAGTGCTCTAGTTCCGTGACATACTCTTGTACAGTCCTCTCTCCCTAGACTGTAGCGATGATCTCCTTTTTGATCTGGAATACCCTCAGGTTATTCCCCACCCCATCATAGGTCCTTCTCAGCCTCTCTCAGACATCCTGCACCTTCCCAAGGCCATCTATCGTGGCGTAATTGGTGGACTACTGGTGAGAAGCGGATATACACCAACATATGAGTGGACTTCCACTCATCTCTTCTCTGGAGCCCTCACCGGTTCAGCTTCTCTCCCGCCGATATCCCTCCGCATTCCTCCGCAAGGGTATATCTCACCCGCGACCAACTCGGATATATCGGCCCTTGAGCTTCCGTCGATAGGTGGAAGCTCCACCTTCTTGGACTGTAGCTTTGTTGAGCCCTCTCCCTGTCATTCTCATGAACTGCATCATAGTTGAAACATCCTCCGGGTTCAACTTCTTGATGAGTTCCGCCATCGGGTTTGTGCCGGTCTCCATCGATCTAATTTGTGTTCGGGTTCCCTCACACCGTTCCCACAAATCTAGATCCCACACCCGGCCTTCAACTTTCCTCGTCTCCAAACATTACCCACTTCTCATCATCCACCTTGTCCCCCCCCCCGTTCATCTCATCTCCTCAACACGAGGGGGGCTACACGATCAAGGGGATTATTTCACGAAGAAAATAATCGCCAAAGTGAGTGAAATCGACCAAGCGAAATCACCACTCTTCTCAGGATCAAAATAAGGTTTAATCCAGAGGGGTCAAGTCCAGAGGGGATTATTTCACGAAGAAAATAATCGCCAAAGGAATGACGGCTAGGATTAGGGAATTATTTCACGGAGGAAATAATCTCCAAAGGGGATTTTTTTTGTCGGCTAGGGTTTTGGAGGCTCTGATACAATGTTAGAAACAGGGCAAATCAAGAGAAATGTGTAATTTTATTCATTAGTATTGGGGTCTATATATACAAGAGGAGTGGTCTCATTCTTCTACTCTATCCGATGTGGGACTAAACAAAAGGTCTATTCCTATCTAACATAAAAAAATAACTCTCAACAGGTACTACTGCCACTACGTCCTCCTCTTACCATCAGAATGGAAAGCTCAAACCTGAAGTGCTTGATTCGCTACCAGTCTTTCTTTACCCTCTGATGCCTCAAGGAGAGAAGCTGGAGTGTGCAGTTTGCCTAGCTGATTTCAGAGAGGGCGAGAAGGGCCGGTTCTCCCAAGGTGTCTCCATGGATTCCACACTGAATGCATTGACATGTGGTTAGACTCCCACTTCACCTGTCCTATTTGCAGAGTCAGAGTCACACGAGTCTTCAGACTCTGCAGTATGATAACCTTCAGGCTGAAGCAGCTAACAGGATCAAGTTTGTGCATATTTTCTTCCGTGTAATATATTTGTAGGTTTGAGCTTTCATTTCAAAAGAGAACATGTACATGATGAGAAAGGCCTTATTTTTTGGTAATATTTTACAAAGATAACACAGTTAAATTCACTCCACAAGCATGCTGAAAAAGATAAAGCTTCAAGATCAGGCTAGGTGTTTGCTCAGAAGTAATTTAAAAATGGATAGAGAAAATGTGAAAATAATTTAACAGAGTTAATCAAAATCTGCCAGTCAAATGATAACAGTAGATTGCAAGCTTGTGCTGTAACCTCAAATCTAGTGACAGAGTTTTCAGAAATTGCCTATGGTGAAATTCTTTTTATGATTCATTAGGAAAGAAACGGGAAGCTATATTTAGCTTGTCCGTAGTGGAAAAGATTTTCCATAAATTGATTTTCAAATATTAGTAATTGAATGATATTTACTTATGAAGTTCATTTCAAATCAACAGTCAGTTCCAACTTCTTCCTTCCAATAAGAGGTTTTGAGAAAACAAGATAATGAATTTTCAGTTTTAGGATTTGAAAGTTTTAAGCCAAATTAATGAAGGGGAAGCTCTCTTTTTTTTACTATTGACAAGTTTAGCCAAAAATCTTTTCAGGGATAATGTGCTGTAATACATCAGTTCTATCCGGCAATGTTAACAGTTAGTTGTTGGCTGACATGATCTGCCACTTAGACTTTAGCTCCAGACTCTAACTGGAGTTCTTTCTTGCTCAAGTAGATCTCATACGAGCAGGCTAATGTCAATGCATATACCTCCTATGCATTATGTGGACAGGCTCACGCTCATGAATGAATAAGAACTTGCTAATTGACCGAATAGGCTCAGTTTGCATACAAACTAGTACACAATCATGAAGGCACGTCATTATTGCTTAAGAATTCGATTACTTTAAGAGAATGTTTTCATTATTAAAAGAACAAGTTCTTTTCTATAATGATAAATGAAATCTGCAAGGTAACAGTAAAGAAAAGACGATTAATAAAAAGCGGTTCACATGAGCTGCCATAAGCAAACCCTGAAAGCAACTGAAATAGTTACGATCAGTACAGTGCGCATTTATATAATCTAATACTCCTAGAGATATGCATTCATGGTAATCATGCATGACTGAACATGAAAAGAAAATGTGATAAGTTGGCGTATACTTGTGCCTACTAATGCCAATGCAGAAACCAAAATCTTGTAACTTTCTTACAACTTGCGCTAATGCTAATACACAGACCTCTATCTTGTGAACTTCCACATGTTACTGCAATTCACCCTTTGTTATATATTAAAAACAAAGGCACAAGTAAGCAAACATAATGAGCAATTAAGAAAAAGATCAAAGAAATTATTCCACTGCAAGGTTAATATCTAAAAGTATAGAAATCTACAAGATTCTTTGTTATCAGACAAATTACTATAGCCTATTACTGATACTAACTCATGCAGGAAAAGCAAATTGGAACTGATTTGTAACTACTGGTTTCAGTAGATGATGCAATTCAGTATAAAAGAATACAAAACAGTTTGACCCAACTCCTTTAAGCCATGTCCAATAAAAATAAATAAATAAAAAACTCCTTTAAGCAATAAATATATACCTAATGTATAGCGTATACAATCTATCTTCTTTTATTTTTAATACTATGACGTATAATAAGGGAATCATAAATTGACAAGTCAACAAACATTAGCTCCGTGTATGCACATAAATTAGCAACTCAACCAATTTATAAGAGTAAAATACAACAATTCCAAGTTATTACATTTTTGAGAAGATATTTAATCATAGACAAAACAGTATAATCACAAATTCCACTTACAATTCTAAATCAGAGGACTGCCCTTTCATATTGCCACTTACATTTAATATAGACAGACATTGTTGAAGAACATAATATTTATCATAGAAGGTAAGAAACATGACAAGCAAACTCTTAACTTATGAATCAATGCCTGTTAAAATATAAATACACTCCATCTTGTAATTCATATAAGAACACAGATCCCAACAAACATATAAAACTAGGGCGCCAAGATCATTTCAAATTGAAATGAGAAATGCTAGAACGTCTTACAGATCTTCCTTAATTAGATGACATTCCTCTTCATTATCTAGGACGAAGCTCATAATACTCGCTCTAGCACAGATAATATTGCAGCTTCTGTTTAATCTACTGGAAGATTATGATAAATAGCTGAAACCTTAGAAACACATGAAAGCCTTGAGACTTGGAAAAGAACGGGCCGGATACAGAGATCATAGAAAGGCGAAACAGATTTATCCATGATGTTGTATCATTTACACAGATATATAAACTTGGTGGATAATGGAAGTAGTGAGTACAACAAAATCTAATTTTCTCAACTTTAAAGGATCACCATGAAGATTATTGGAATTTGGTGACACGTTTCTCACCATGACAGATCGTGGATGGAGGAAGAGAACAGTAGCATTATCTCTCAATGCAAATCTCTAAGTAGAAGAAAAATAACAACTCTAAGATGACACAATTTCTTGACAATGAGAAAAATATTAAAAGATTTTCTCCCACTTTAAGATTTGATTATGTGTCAGTGACGATGTCATATTTATCTCGCTACTCAAAATAAAAATTAAAGGCTGCTCAAAAAGAGGATGGCATCTTTCCATCCTATACTATGTTCCACAGCGACTTGCACATGGTATTTTTCGTAGATGGTTTCACCATCACATCCTTTGCTCAACATATGAAGTAAGACACAGCCTTTTCTAACGTGAGACATGTATGTGGCATACCCCTTTGCGTGCAGCCTTTTCTAACGTGAGACATGTATGCCTTTTCTAACGTGAGACATGTATGTGGCATACCCCTTTGCGTGCAGCCTTTTCTAACGTGAGACATGTATGCGGCATACCCCTTTGTGTGCTGATTGCAGTGTGCCGTGGTCATATCGAAATATTTTACAGCAACATTTGTACTAGTGTACCTTCAGATAGGTTTGAATACGATAATGTTAGACGCTAGCTTTGGATACAAGAAAGTCAAAATGCAAAACGATAACCTGCGATTGGCTGGAATAATGAATTCATAATTTGACTTTTGGGCCCATTTCTACTAGACTACTTCTCAACATTCTCACGAAACAGAAGCGCCCGTACGAAGATCAATCTCCCTCTCCTCTAAACTTCCATCTATAACCCTTTCATCCTTCAAAGAGAATCCAAGTCTATGCAGGATAATTTCACCGAGTCACCGAGCCCCCATACTTCTCACCAATCACCTCAATATGCGGTGCTAATATCCGCTATTATGTTTATCTTATTTGCTACCCTCTTAGCCTTAGCTTTGTGTTATATCCGCAGACTTCCGCAACAAAATAGTAGAAATCCCCACAATAAATAGCACCAGCAATGCTGCTTCTGCAGATTTTACTGGTGCCACATCCTCCTCTTGCCATCCGAACGGTAAACTCAAACCTGAGGTGCTCGCTTCATTACTGGTCTTTACTTACCCTTTGATGCCTCATGGGGAGAAGCTGGAGTGTGCAGTTTGCCTTTCCGAGTTTAGAGAGGGCGAGAAAGGCTGGGTTCTCCCAAGATGTCGTCACAGCTTCCATACTGAGTGCATCGACATGTGGTTAGACTCTCACTTCACCTATCCTCTTTGTAGAGTCAGCATCCAATTTGAGTCACCAGACTCTGCAGTATGATGAGCTTCAGAAAGAAGGTTAAATTGCAGCTTCAAGTTTATGGTTACTTCTCTGTCATATATTCGTAGATTATGCCGAGTTGTCGTTGAAAAGATTGCATTTACATGGTTGTACAGAAGAAAGGATTAGATGAAAATTTTAATTTGCCACATGTTACAGGGGCTATGTTTAGATGTGAAAAATAATACAATTATTTTCTAATTTTTCTTAAATCCCTTAGAGAGGCTATGATTGAAGTGGAAGGTTATCACAACAATTTTCTTAACATCGGTCTTCAACTCATCGAACTCAGTTTGAGAAATAGGGGCTTCATCACCTGTCATCGGATTGGAGGAACAAGGCTCTGATACCAATTGGCCTTGTGAAGTTGAAACCTCGGAATCCACAGAGTGATCTCGAATCCACGAAGAAAATATAATAAACACAAATTTTATTGATGAAAAGATATGCCTCTAGGGCTTACAAGACTCTGTTTAAATAGAAAACAAATAAGAATCCTACAAGGACTCGAACTCCTACTAAAAATAGAAATAAGAACTCTAATTGACCGAACTTTGCCAAAATAGAAATAAGAAAACTATCCTCAAAAGACTCCCTACGATTAGGAAGTAAATCGGTCAAATTTGGAATCAAACCGATTTGCTTCCTAATCCAAACAGAACTCTAAAACATTACTAAAAATAGTAAAAATGAGAAAAGATATCTCTCAATCCGGAAGGAATTTGGCGAACGAACGGCGAAAGCAAACCGAACGTAGGTTGGTATGGTTGGCTCCGTCTCGAAAAAATACGCGATTTAAAAAAAAATCGTCCAAATCCGACTTACGGATTGAAAGTTACGACCCGTTCTTCGTTGCAACCTATTTTCCTCGACCGGGTCCGCGTTTGGGCTTGTTACGATCCCGTTTCTCCATGAAGGTATCCGCAATGTGTTCTACATCATGCATGGATAGAGACCTCTCCCATTTCTCTACATATTTTGTTCTCCTTTAAAATGTTACGAAAATTAAAAGGTGAGAAAAGACTCTACAAGTGTTTCAGAAACCGGTCATTGTAATATAGAGGTTATCGAAAAGTTCATTCTAGTAGCCACTGAAATACTGCAAGTCACTTCCACCCCCTTTTAATGGAATAACTTTCCTGATATTAATAGAATTGAAGTTTTCTTGGGTGCAGTAGGGGCGCTCAGTTATTAATATCTAAAAGTAATAACTAATATGCCACGGAACCGGATGTGATCCAGTTCGCAGTGGCCTTCATGAAGTTCTTCGGTAGACCCATCACAAACTTTCAATTGCAATTCGGGTTTTGCCCAATTGGCTAATGCAGCAAATGGTGTCACAACCTTTTGCAGCCGTATGTTGTATTTAGAAACTAAAGCCCAATGGTCTACATGGATTGTGATTATTAGGGCAGGCTTGTATTAGAATAACTACACCCCCATCATAATATCACCAACTACTAAGAAACAGCCAGATAGAAAGTCTTACCAAGGCAGTTAAGTTGAAAAAAATTCTCAACTGCAAGAGTAATCGAATGGGATGGAGGACACTTAACTAAAGATGAATCTTATACGCATTAACAAAAATAAAAACAAACTAATTTAAAAACATCAGCACATCTCCAACTACATGAAATTGTCAAAGCTAACTATATAGCCATCGTATGTCTCAAAAACCAAAAGTTATTCCATTAAGAAAATGGTGCTTACTACCATTAAATATATCAATTAGCTGTTTCATTGCCAGCTCACTTTTGACAATTCAAAACATAAATAGATAGAATATAAATATGCTTATCTTAGAAAAATTCTCATAATTAAGGTCCATGGCAATTGGTGATTGATCTTTCCCTAAGCCTCATAGGGCATCACATTATAAGGGGAATATTATGTTTACAACCTTTAAATAGGGCAGAAATGAACCAAATATTTAACAAATACTTTAGTATTTATTTGTTTAAATATTCGGTCACATTCGATTCAATAGTTCATTTAACAATAAACTAATAGTTTTTAAAATTCGGTCCATAAAAGAATAGAATTTAACCATAGGTATATTCGACTTGTTTGTTTAATGAACTATTCGAAAAAAATTATTTACTTATGACTTGTACTAATTATACACGTGATATTATGTTCTTGACCCACCTACATTTTTATTTTAGTTGTATACTAATTTTGAGAGGATTAACAAGTCCCAAATTCATTTTTAACCCAATAACACATTACAGATTTAGGTATCATAAATGTAAAGGAATGATTTTCAATTATGAATTTAAATGTTATCTAAAATATGAAATTCTTAGAACAATGAAAATACTACTTTAATTAAATAAAAGTATCTACTTAAATAAATTGTTTAATATTAATAAAACATAAATTTTAATTAAATAAATATACTTTAATATTTGATAAATATTCGTGAATATTTAGCAAATATTGGTATTCAATTCAAATTTGAAGAAAATTAGAGAACAATACTCTAATTTAAAAATTTAAATGAATACAAATACAAATATCTCGATATTCTATTCATATTCGGTTCATTTCCAGCCCTACCTTTTAAGTACGGATAGCTTCAAAATCTCTCACGACTTAAAAAACACCCACCCACCCATATACATGAGTTGTCTATGCTAAAACTTCCAATTGGATAGTAAAAGAGATAATAACACTATCAAAACTTTTAAATTAACAAGGATTTGGTCAAAAAACGTAGATATGAATTTGTGCAAAGACATTAATAGGGTTTGCAATACTTTTCTATTATGTGTTATTGTTGATGCATTTTAAATGTGGGTTTTTCGATATTAGTCCCCAAATCTTTTACATGTTTTGAAATTAGTCCCCAAATTCTTTCAGCCACCTGCTAGCTAAAATGACTCATCTAAGTTAGGGAATAATTTCAAAATATAAAGATTTGGGGACAAATTTCAAAATATCAAGATTTTTATGACTAATATCAAATATCAAGATATGGGGACTAATTTCAAAATATGTCTGTATTAAATATTTTTGAAAACTAATTATCTCAATCTATGTTTTTTCATTAAATTATTTTTTCAATTTCAGAATTTAAAAACTATTGCTTAATGATGGATAAACCAGTTTTTATTCCAAAATTATCTTAAATATAAAAGGGCATATAAAGGAGTTAATTTATAATATTCTTTATAATTTACGAGGCTATTGAATATATTTAATAATTACATAATATTAAATCATTAAATACCTAAAACTATATATAAAATCAAGTTAATATAGATTAGGAGCATTTGTTTGCACTTAATCTGAACATTAAATGCTAAATTACATTCTAAATAAGCTAAAATATATTAAACTTATACTTAGGTGCTTATTGCAATAATATTTAAAAAAATTTCAATGTAACTATCCATATGAATATATGTATCTCAATTAGCTAATATCTTAAATGCAAGACAATTTTTGAAGCTAATTTTCAAATTTTGTATGAAAAAATAATAAGCTCACAAATAAATTAAACTATTGTTCTGAACAAAGTCTTCATTTAATATTTAAATTTAGAATGTATTGTCTAGAATAACTACCCAAAATGTTTGATTAAAGGAACAGCAAAAATATTTTAATATAGTTTTATTTATTAGAAAATTTTATATTTCTAATTTGCATTTTCGAATTTAAGAAATTTTATAAAAGAGACAAATTGAATGAGGGGATTTTTATCTTTTATTGCCCACACCTGCTTCATTTGCTATCATCTATGAAAATAATAATAATAATAATAAGGAGAAAAAAGCAACGCACTCTCATTGGGGAGAATCACCGTTTTCGGATGGTGTATTTCTCCACAAAGTATAAATTTTTTTAATGACACGCCGAAATATGCTTATACTTGGATCTAACCAACACCAATATTACCCTATGGCTATAGTCAACAAACGCATGCTTTACAAACTATACATGCCTGCTTCTTTGATTTTTTACGTACTGTCAATAGTTTCTTGATTATTTTTTCTTCTTTGGGGCAAGGGAATTAAAACTAAATTCATTGTTGATTTCGTAAGGGCATGAAAATGCTACTTAACTCGGTAAATACTTGGCTGGCGGGTAGAAGAGTATTTTGGAAATTTGCTATTATGTTCTAATTCCATACCCTCTTATTATAATTTCAATTTTCCAAACATGATATTTGAAAGTTTAAATTTGAACTCACCACGCGCAATTCTCAAAAATATATTTCTACAGAATATAATGCAAACCTTTGAGGTGAACGCTTTCATGGCTCCACACTGTAAGATGCTAATAATGGGTGACGTTTTTGAGGAAAATTTATGCACGATAATGTGTTAGTTCTAAGGAAATTATGTCGCTAATGCCGATGCTTAAACCTACTTGTAAATTTCATACAATTTGTGCTACACAAACCACATCCCATTACTGTTCAACTTAAGCCACCATAATGAGTAATTAAGTATACACAAAGCAAACTAGTTTCTTTTTCTCAAATAAACATCTAAATTCAGTCTAATATTTTGCAACGCAAAATTGACAAGAAGCACTCAACTAGTTTCAATACATGAAGCAATACCACTATAAAGTACTATGATGCAATATACAACTCTACTTTTCAAGCAATAAATATATTAGATAACATAAATTAATAATTCAAATAACAGGAATCGTAAGTCAAGAAGGATTCCTAGTTAGTGCATACGCATGCAAAAATTTTCTTCACAAGATCAATAATAGGTTATATATTTTGAACTATATCCAAGACAATATCATCAAAGAATACACATTTATTAGAAGACTACCCACGTCAGACTGTCAGTTAAGACGCAGTATGGAGATGTATTATAGCAGAACATCAACATAACAAAGTTTACACTTTACAGAAGATAAGAAGCATGATAAACAAACTTCCAAAGATGTACAATGATGAATATTAACAATATAGCAAGATGCATTTTGAAGATCCATATTGAATATAGTGTATAGAAAAGACTCAATAACATCCAAAGTAGCAAAACCCAATATAAACACAATTATTACAGAACATAATGTTATTCAGTTTTCATCTATGGTTGGGGATGTTAACTGAGTCATATATAACCAACCATTTTGGGGGTTTATGCAAAAAGTGGGGATGGGATCTTACCCTGTGACCCCATCCTTATTCTATTAAACACACGCATGCACGCGCAAGCACTGTTATAACAAGTGCAGAACCAAATATAGTAATGCAGACCACAAAAGTTCACAACAATAATAAGGCTCAAACTCCAACAGAGACATTCTACAAGAAGTCACAGTACAGATCAACAGAATACAATCAGTTGTAAGTGAAATTGTACAAGAAGTCACAGTACAGATTAATAGGATACCATCAAGAGTATGTGATGACTAGTTTGAATAGATGAAGCAAAAATACCATCATAAAGTACTATGAAGCAAAATGCAACCCTCTCCTTCTCGCAATAAATAGATTGGATGACATAAGTTTATAATGCAAACAACAGAAAATGAGCGTCAATAAGGATGCCTAGTGCATTAGACATGTAAAATTTTCAATTCAATCAGTTTGTAAGATCAAAAGAAACCAATTCAAGATATGCTTCATACTTACATGTTTGAAATAGATTAAATTATATCCAAGACAAATCATCAGAGAATCCACATTTAGTTAGAAGACTACCCATGCCATATTGTGAGTCATGACACAGTATAAAGATAACTAAAACAGAACATCAACATAACAAACTTTATACAGGATAAGAAAAGTGATAAACAAACTTCCACAGATGTAAAACAATTAATATTAAAAATATAGCTAGCTGCATTTTGAAGATCTATATTGAATATAAAGTACCGAAAAAGCTCAATAATATCCAAAGTAGCATAACCTAATATAAACACCATTATAACAGAATACTCTGTTGTTCAGTTTTCATCCTATGGATGGGGATGTTGATTGAGTCATACTTAGCCAATCATTTGGGTGTAAATGCAAAAGGTAAGGTAGGGTGGGGTGGGGTCTTACACTGAGACCCCATCCTTGTTCTGAAAAAAATTAATGCAGACCAAATATACTATTGCAGACCACAACAGACATATACAACAAAAGTGCACAACATTAAGGTTCAAAATCCAACATAGACATTGTATAATAAGTCACAGTACATATTAACAGGATAAAGTCAAGAGTAAGCGACAAACGTGCATTAAATGCTTAGTTATTGTTGTTGTATGGCACAACTAAGAGCACGAAAAATGGCATGATGCCAAGATATCTTCAACTACATGCAAGAGCTACATTTAATAATCAGAAAGATAGACGATTAATTTCTCTTATCAAATATCAAATAAGTTCTCACTACCAAACTCCCGGAATTCCAATGAGTCTGTCTCTGTTTTTAGTATCAGCATCCTCGACTCTGGTTCTTAAGGTCTTTAACTTTTCCCTCTAAATGCAGCCCAGTAAAAATGCCTAACCAAACTAGAGAACCAAACTCATATGTGAACTTGATTTCTTCCAGTCTAGATCCAGAAGTAATTCTAAAACTGATACAAGAAGCTAGAAATCATTATGAAATTATATAGCCTATATCATTATGAAATTATACATCCTATAGGCTATATGATAACCCTCTCTGTGATCTAGGAACAGACTCCCAAAGTCATCCCATAACCAAAACACCATATCTTCTCTCATGTCTCTTGAAAAATACGATTAGGGATCTTCAGATTTGAGAAGAAAGGGTTATACATTGAGATGGAAGAAAGGAGAAACTTGTGCATATGCTTTGTGAAAAATTGAAGTTGTGGATATTCCAAAATCTAAGTGGAAAAAAAAGCTTGAAACTCTAATATGATACAAACTATTAGACTCAAATATATAAAAATTAAAAAGTTCTCTAACACTAATATTTGCATAAGCTGTCGATCTTTCCCTTCACATACTAACTACTATATGAAACAATATGTCAAAAGAAAATGCTATGCTGTTCTAGGCATGAAGAGAAGCACCTAGCACCTAGGCTTCCTAGATCTGCTGAGGCAATCACATAGCTGAAATGTCTTGAATACTAGATCGCTTAAGCTGACACCTATGTGGATTCCTAGGCCCTTTTTACAACGTTAATGATGATCTCTCTCTTGTGTTACTTCTAGAAGGTGTCACCGTCAGGTCATTTTTTTGGAAAAAAAACAACCCTTTAATTATAGAATGTACTGTACCTTTCAGTGTGCAGGCAGCAGATTATGTGGTCATCTCCAAAACAACGCTTACCTTTGCATTTTGAGTGTGGCATGAAGCGCCCATTGGAATGGTTCAACAAATCTCCGATTGATGGATATCCCATATGAACATACCCTGTTTTGCTTCAGCCACATATGTCTGCACTCTCCTGCATTTTCAACATTAGGTTGACATAATATTATGAGATGCCAGGTTGGAGTACCTGAGAGTCGAGATGCAAACTGAAAGCCTACAATTCAATTGAATCACGACCTTCAAATTTGACTTTGGGCCCCTTTTCTACAGGATCGTGTAAAATTTAATACCAAGTCAACAATCTTGCAAGAGATCCCCTTATTATGATCTATCCTCCTCTCCTTCAGACTTCCATACTTGAATTAAATTAACTCTGCTGCCTCACAGAGATTCTAAGCTGATGCTCATTGATTCTAGAGTCCATTCGTTTTGATATGTTGGTTATATTTGCCATCTTTCTTAAAGGATCGTCAATCCCAGTGTAATTAACACCTGCAGTGCTCTTGCTGGAACTGCACCATCTCCTCTTCTTGCCATCAGAATAATAAGCTCAAACCTGAAGTAATTGCTACTCTGTTGGTCTTTCTTTACTCAATGATGCATCATTGGGGAAGCTGGAGTTCGCATTTGCCTATCTGAGTTCATAAAGGGAGAGAAGGTTTGGGAGTTGGGATCTGACAAGATGTTGCAGTAGCTTTCGCACTAAGTGCATCCATCTGTCCTCTTTGCACAATCAGAATTGAATCAGAGACTCCAAACTCTGCAGTATGATGAATTTCAGATGAAAGTCACTGCAGAATTGAGCTTGTGCGTATTTTGTCCCCTGTAATATAACTGTAGACGTGTTTTTATTTCAAAACATAACACGTACAAGATTGAAAAGATCTAACTTATTAGTAGCACTTCATAAAGATTGACTAATCAGTCAGTAGGACTACAAAATTATAGCCTGCACCAATGTTACAAAAGGCGCTAAGGACAAGGCTGCCGAGGGGGCTAGCTTTAGAAGCTAGACGTTTGCCTATTTTTTAATTTATTTAATTATAATAATTCACAAAAATATATATTAACTATTAAGTTCATATCAAATTGTAAAAAACATAAATAACAATCTTAGATCCATAATTAACCATGCATAAATACTAAATAACTAAAATAGTAACCAAATACTAAGAAATATCACAATGTCCAACATAATGTTAATCACAGTGAAAAAAATAAAACAGTGAAAAAAAAAATGAAAATAGGTTAAGAGTTAGTAATGGGTTCGGGTTTGGGTTATGGGTTCGGGTTTGGGCTGGGTTTTAGTTTAAAATTAGGTTTTTTTTCTTTTTTTTTGTTAAACAAGCTAGGCGGGGCTAGGCGGACCTAGGCGGTGTCTAGGCGGACCTAGGCGGCGCCTAGGCGGAGCGATAGCCTAGACTGGCTGCCTAGGCCAAATCTAAGTGGCTAAGGCTCCACCTAGGCCTAGGCGTCCGCCTAGGCCGCTTTTTACAACACTGACCTGCACATAGGATACACTTATATTTATAGCATGAGCATGCTCAAAAAAGATGAAGGACTTCAAGATCAGGCAATAGTCTTTGCTAAAGAGCATTTCACACACAAACGCGCGCAAAGAGTCGCACAAGCTCAAGAAAGATGAAGGACGTCTAGATCAGGCTATGGTCTTTGCTCAAAAGCATTTCACATGCAAAAAAGATGAAGGACTTCAAGATCAGGCTATGGTCTTTTGCTCAAGAGCCTCCTTTGTCGTCAGATCCGAGGGACGCCGATGATGAACAACGTCGAAGTGGGTATTGTCTTCTTCACCCTTCTTTAAATTAGGGTTTTCAGCCATTTTGCACTTTTTTTAAAATAAAATTTTGAGGGATTTTGTGGAGGGTTGAGTTCAATTCTAGGATTTGTTTTGGGTTCTCTTGAGCTTACAGGAGTCTGAGCGAGAGAGAGAGAGAGAGAGAGAGAGAGAGAGAGAGAGAGAGAGAGAGAGAGCACGTCAATTTTTGGGGGAAGGGTTAAGGGTATAGTTTTTGGGAAAAGGTAGAGTTAGGGGAGAGGAGGAGAGAAGAGGAGAAAGGAGCAGTTAGGGGAGAGGAGGAGAAAGACACAAAGAGGAAGAAGAAAAGGGAAGGGGTATTTTTGAAATTTTTTTGGGTTAATTTTTGGAAGAGTGTGAAAAAGGGCTGGATCATAATTTGTTGGGTCTTTTGGGGTTTAAGCACATAGGAACAACTTCATGGGCGGGACCACAAGAGGTTTCTTTTTTTGGGGCCTTGACACATTTTTCCAAATATATAACTTCAGTATATATACATATATAAATATAGATAGTTATAATTTGTAACTTTGTATATATATATATATATATATATATATATATATATATATATATATATATATATAGTAGGTGGCTGAATTAAGTTGATGATATTGTGCAACTTTTCTAACCACTCATCTTGCTTTGGGATCAGTGAAGATATAAAGGCCACTTTGAGATTTGTGCATCACAAATCTCAAGGCAAGATGAGTGGATTAAAAAGTTGGTGCACCACTATTCATTATGAACTTAAGTTCATAGAGCTTTACTCTATATATATATATATATATATATATATATATATATATATATATATATATATATATATATATATATATATCGAATTTTAGAGGTTATTACGGGATTACATAATCCATTAACATGAAATAGGTGGGATTATTTAGGCCCAATTTGACATTGCTTTTTGAGAGTGCTTCTACATCATTTTTTTCAAGAAAATAATTAATAATGGTGTTTGGTAAAACTTTTTAACGTGCTTATTAAAATTATTTTGCTTTTTTTGGGGTGCTTTTAGAAGCAATCAAGATACTTTTAAAAGAAACTTCGCTTTTTTTAATAAGTTTATATACTAGATATGCCCTTTATCTTTTAACAATGATCATTAAGCACCGTTCTACCAAACACATTAACTACTTTTTAAGCAGTTTTTGATATTTAATTAACAAACGGCTATTTTCAGCACCTTATATAAATTGCTTCTCTAAGCTGCTTTTATAAGCAACTTATTAAGCTCCGACACTATCAAACGGCCCTCAGTTAGGGGTGTTAAACGGTTCGGATCATATATCCGAACCGACCGCAACCGTATCCGATAAGAATGCGGATATGGTAGCCATAATCTAAAATCTACCGGATACGATTTCGATTTCGGATATGGTTTTGAATTTTAAGGGATACGGTATTGAATCCGGTTATTAGGTCCAACTTGCGGAGATGGTTCGGGTATTCGGATACCTTTTTGAGAAAAATTATGATATAAAATGAGTTCACTAGGTGTCGAACACTGGTCTATTGCTTGAAAGGCAACAACCCCAACCACTAGGCTACAACTTTTAAGAGATACTAGGATATTTTAACACTTAAGTTACACTTGGGTTTGTTCCACTCGTTTAAGTAGCCCATTACCATTGACAACTAGGGACCAAAGTTTTAAATATCGATTATCGGGGATTTATTGGACGGTCAAAATCCATATCGGATAGCGGATATCGGAGATATATCTGGAATAAGTAGTATTTATTGGAGTGACATTACCAGATAGTGATATACATAATATAATATTCTAAAATGTAGTCTAACCATACTTAATGAAATAAACATAATAAAATGTAAATAATTATGTTTAGGATCACTAATCAATGGTAGAAACTCGGGTCGGTCGGGTTTGAAGTACATTGAATAGGTGCCCGTTGCCCGAAATCAAAATTCAAACGAAAGGCCGATAATTCCGATTTTTGGGCCGACAATATCGGCCAATAACTCACTTTATCGCCGCATTATCGGCGATAAACATCCAAAAACGATAACCGATTTAGAATCGAACTTATGATAGCGGAAGGCCCCCAAAATCGATAAATCGTCGATAATATCGGTTTATCGGCCGATATTTAAAACATTGCTGGGGACCCGCCAAGCTCCATTACTATTTGGGACTTACAACATAGTCTCATTAAATCCTCAACCTAACTTTATTATGATTATGATTATATGTAATTGGGTTATCGGACAGAGAGCAAAGTTAAACTTCATGTCTCTAGCATAACACTTTAACTGAAGAATAAAATCCTTCAAAGAATTTTAAGAAAGGGATCTCGAGGAATCAGTATGTCAAGGTGATTCAAAACCTTATTATGCTGGTACAAACTCAATTTATGTTTTCTGTTCATGGTGACTAACTTTTAAAATGTCACTAATATCCCATTGCTAAATGCTAAAAGGGATTGTTAGTATAGACACTTGTTCTATGTGTAGGGTAGATAAATGATTCCATATGCATATACTATTTTATTCTATGTGATTATACATATTATTTGACATATCCGAGTGAAATCCGTTTTCTAAATATCCAATATGTATCTGTGAACATATCCGTATTCGTTTCTCTAATATCCGAACCATATCCGTTTCCATTTAATGCAGATATGAATATGACTTTTCCTAACCGAAGAATATCCGTATCCGTATCCGTTTTTAGAAAGCGGATATGGATATGATAAGTGTCATATCCGGACCGTATCCGAACTGAATGCACCCCAACCCTCAGTCCATTAAATTGAAATGGTCCAAAAGTTTGGGACTAAATAGTTGGAGGGGGTTTATCTCTTTATTGCCCACACCTGCTTCATTTGTTGTCATCTATTAAAAATAATAATAATAAAAAGCGGGGAAAACAACGCACTCTCATTGGGTAGAATCACCACTTTCGAGTGGTGGATTTTTCCACAAAGTATAAAATTTTTAATGACATGTCGAAATATGCTTATACTTGGATCTAACCAACACCAATATTACCTTATGCTATAGTCAACAAGCGCATGCTTTACAAACTACACAAGGCTGCTTCTTTGATTTTTTACGTACTGTCAATAGTTTCTTGATTTTTTTTTCTTTGGGGGAAGGGAATTAAAACTAAATTCATTGTTGATTTCATAAGGGCATGAAAATGCTAATTAACTCGGTAAATACTTGGCTGGCAGGTAGAAGAGTATTTTGGAAATTTGCTATTATGTTCTAATTCCATACCCTCTTATTATAATTTCAATTTTCCAAACATGATATTTGAAAGTTTAAATTTGAACTCATCACGCGCAATTCTCAAAAATATATTTCTACAGAATATAATGCAAACCTTTGAGGTGAACGCTTTCATGGCTCCACACTGTAAGATGCTAATAATGGGTGATATTTTTGAGGAAAATTTATGCATTATAATGTGTTAGTTCTAAGGAAAGTTATGTCTGCTAATGCCGATGCATAAACCTATTTGTAAATGTCATACAAATTGTGCTACACAAACCGCATCCCATTACTGTACAACTTAAGCCACCATAATGAGCAATTAAGTATACACAAAGCAAACTAATTTCTTTTTCCCAAATAAACATCTAAATTCAGTCTAATATTTTCCAATGCAAAATTGCCAAGAAGCATTCAACTAGTTTCAATACATGAAGCAATACCACTATAAAGTACTATGATGCAGTATACAACTCTACTTTTCAAGCAATAGATATATTAGATAACATAAATTAGAAATTCAAAAACAGGAATCGTAAGTCAATAAGGATTCCTAGTGCATACACATGCAAAAATTTTCTTCATAAGTTCAAAATTATGTTATATATTTTGAACTATATCCAAGACAATATCATCACAAAATACACATTTATTAGAAGACTACCAATGTCATACTGTCAGTTAAGACACAGTATGGAGATGTACTATAGCAGAACATCAACATAACAAAGTTTACACTTTACAGAAGATAAGAAGCATGATAAACAAACTTCCAAAGATGTACAATGATGAATATTAACAATATAGCAAGATGCATTTTGAAGATCCATATTGAATATAGAGTATAGAAAAGACTCAATAATATCCAAAGTAGCAAAACCCAATATAAACACAATTATAACAAAACACACTGTTGTTCAGTTTTCATCTATGGTTGGGGATGTTTACTGAGTCATATATAACCAACCATTTTGGGGGTTTATGCAAAAAGTGGGGCTGGGGTCTTACCCTGTGACCCCATCCTTATTCTATTAAACAAACACATGCACGCACAAGCCCACTGTTATAACAGGTGCAGAACCAAATATAGTAATGCCGACCACAAAAGTTCACAACAATAATAAGGCACAAACTCCAACAGAGACATTCTACAATAAGTCACAGTACAGATCAACAGAATACAATCAGGTGAATACAATCAGGTGTAAGTGAAATTGTACAAGAAGTCACAAGTACAGATTAACAGGATACCATCAAGAGTATGTGACGACTAGTTTGAATAGATGAAGCAAAAATACCATCATAAAGTACTATGAAGCAAAATGCAACCGTCTCCTTCTCGCAATAAATAGATTGGATGACATAAGTTTATAATGCAAACAACAGAAAATCAGAGTCAATAAAGATGCCTAGTGCATTAGACATGTAAAATGTTCAATTCAATCAGTTTGTAAGATCAAAAGAAACCAATTCAAAGATATGCTACATACTTACATGTTTGAAATAGATTAAATTATATCCAAGACAAATCATCAGAGAATCCACATTTAGTTAGAAGACTACCCTCGCCATATTGTCAGTCACGACACAGTATAAATATAACTATAACAGAACATCAACATAACAAACCTTATAGAAGATAAGAAAAGTGAAACAAACTTCAACAGATGTACAACAATTAATATTAACAATATAGCTAGCTGCATTTTGAAGATCTATATTGAACATAAAGTACAGAAAAAACTCAATAATATCCAAAGTAGTATAACCTAATATAAACACCATTATAACAGAATACTCTATTGTTCAGTTTTCATCCTATGGATGGGGATGTTGACTGAGCCATACTTAACCAATCATTTGGGTGTTAATGCAAAAGGTAGGGTAGGGTAGGGTGGGGTCTTACACTGAGACCCCATCCTCGTTGTTAAAAATTTAAAGCAGACAAAATATCCTATTGCAGACCACAACAGGCATATACAACAAAAGTGCACAACAATAAGGTTCAAACTCCAACATAGACATTGTGTAATAAGTCCCAGTACATATTAACAGGATAAAATCAAGAGTAAGTGACAAACTTGCATTAAATGCTTAGTTATTGTTGTTGTGTGGCACAATTAAGAGCATGAAAAATTGCATGATGCCAAGATATCTTCAACTACATGCAAGAGCTACATTTAATAATCAGAAAGATAGACGATTAATTTCTCTTATCAAATATCAAATAAGTTCTCACTATCAAACTCCCGGAATTCCAATGAGTCTGTCTCTGTTTTTAGTATCAGCATCCTCGACTCTGGTTCTTAAGGTCTTAACTTTTTCCTCTAAATGCAGCCCAGTAAAAATGCCTAACCAAACTAGAGAACCAAACTCATGTGTGAACTTGATTTCTTCCAGTCTAGATCAAAAAGTAATTCTAAAACTGATACAAGAAGCGCTAGACATCATTACGAAATTATATAGCCTATATCATTATGAAATTATACATCCTATAGGCTATATGATATCCCTCTCTGTGATCTAGGAACAGACTCCCAAAGTCATCCCATAACCAAAAACACCATATCTTCTCTCATGTCTCTTGAAAAATACGATTTGGGATCTTCAGATTTGGAGAAGAAAGGGTTATACATAGAGATGGAAGAAAGGAGAAACTTGTGCATATGCTTTGTGAAAAATTGAAGTTG
Source organism: Asparagus setaceus (assembly GCA_012295165.1). Lineage (NCBI taxonomy): Eukaryota > Viridiplantae > Streptophyta > Magnoliopsida > Asparagales > Asparagaceae > Asparagus > Asparagus setaceus. The sequence goes on along the minus strand of CM022705.1, from coordinate 61,103,126 downwards.
TGGATATTCCAAAATCTAAGTTCTCGACCTAAGACAGATCAACATGAAACATTATATAGCAAAGAATTGAACAATAACACTTAACTAATATCTAAAAGTGGAAAAAGCTTGAAACTCTAATATTATACAAACTATTAGACTCAAATATATAAAAATTAAAAAGTTCTCTAACAATAATATTTGCATAAGCTGTCGATCTTTCCCTTCATATACTATCTACTATATCAAACAATATCTCAAAAGAAAATGCTATCCTATTCTAGGCATGAAGAGAAGCACCTAGCACCTAGGCTTCCTAGATATGCTGAGGCAATCACATAGCTGAAATGTCTTGAATACTAGATCGCTTAAGCTGACACCTAAGTGGATTCCTAGGCCCTTTTACAACAACATTAATGATGATCTCTCTCGTGTGTTACTTTTCTAGAAGGTGTCACCGTCAGGTCCTTTTTTTGAAGGAAAAAAAACAACCCTTTAATTATAGAATGTACTGTACCTTTCAGTGTGCAGGTAGCAGATTATGTGGTCATCTCCAAAACAACAACGGTTACCTTTGCATTTTGAGTGTGGCATGAAGCGCCCATTGGAATGGTTCAACAAATCTCCGATTGATGGATATCCCATATGAACATACCCTGTTTTGCTTCAGCCACATATGTCTGCACTCTCCTGCATTTTCAACATTAGGTTGACATAATATTATGAGATGCCAGGTTGGAGTACCTGAGAGTCGAGATGCAAACTGAAAGCCTACAATTCAATTGAATCACGACCTTCAAATTTGACTTTGGGCCCCTTTTCTACAGGATCTTGTAAAATTTAATACCAAGTCAACAATCTTGCAAGAGATCCCCTTATTATGATCTATCCTCCTCTCCTTCAGACTTCCATACTTGAATTAAATTAACTCTGCTGCCTCACAGAGATTCTAAGCTGATGCTCATTGATTCTAGAGTCCATTCGTTTTGATATGTTGGTTATATTTGCCATCTTTCTTAAAGGATCGTCAATCCCAGTGTAATTAACACCTGCAGTGCTCTTGCTGGAATTGCACCATCTCCTCCTCTTGCCATCAGAATAATAAGTTCAAACCTGAAGTACTAGCTTCTCTGCTGGTCTTTCTTTACTCAATGATGCATCACTGGGGAAGCTGGAGTTCGCATTTGCCTATCTGAGTTCATAAAGGGAGAGAAGGTTTGGGAGTTGGGATCTGACAAGATGTTGCAGTAGCTTATCTGTCCTCTTTGCACAATCAGTATTGAATCAGAGACTCCAAACTCTGCAGTATGATGAATTTCAGATGAAAATCACAGTCTGCAGAATTGAGCTTGTGCGTATTTTGCCCCTTGTGATATAACTGTAGACGTGTTTTTATTTCAAAACATAACACGTATTGAAAAGATCTAACTTATTAGTAGCAGTTCATAAAGATTGACTAATCAGTCAGTAGGACTACAAAATTATAGCCTGCACACAGGATACACTATTATATTTACAGTATGAGCATGCTCAAAAAAGATGAAGGACTCCAAGATCAGGCAATGGTTTTGCTTAAGAGCATTTCACACACACACGCACACAGAGTCGCACAAGCTCGAGAAAGATGAAGGATGTCAAGATCAGGCTATGGTCTTTGCTCAAGAGCATTTCACACACAAAAAAGATGAAGGACTTCAAGATCAGGCTATGGCCTTTGCTCAAGAGCATTTCACACAAAAAAGACTGACTTCAAGATCAGGCTATGGTCTTTGCTCAAGAGCATTTCACACACAGCCACCCACTCCACCCACCCACCCCCACCCATCCACCCACACACACAAAAACAAGAAGAAAGGTGATAAGAGCAATTACGGCAACTTAAAGAATATGGAAATCAAACTTTACCAATCAAATGATCACAAATGAATATGGATTATAAACATGAGCAATAATTTCAAATATTGACAGGGAATCGAGTGATTTGCATAAGATAATTACTTATGATATGGTCAAAGTTATGAGCCATATATGCAAACGACCCTTTTAAATCATAGTTCTTAATGCTAAAACGAACTAGACCCTTATCGAACAACTTACAAAAATGGATGTGAACTGTAGGATATATATATGCAAGAAGTGTATGACGAGTGTTTTAAATTAAATATGCATTGTATAATTGAGTACATGTCTGAACAAAATATGCATATATTTAAAGAGTGCCCAAGAAGTGTCTGCATAATGAAAATGACACGATCTGCACCGCATGACTCCATATTAGAAGTACTAAGATAACATAGCATCTCGTTGTTCTTCAAAGTCTAAAAGGACAATACAAGAAACTATCAGCCTTGGGATTCAAAAAGATGATTTTTTGAGTTATTAAAAATCCATAATTAAAATGATTTAGTAGGAAAAAATATGGATATGCTAATTATAGACCTAGAAAAATTCAAACTTTTGATAAAAAGTATACCGAATATGATCTTATAGTAATTATTAACTAAAAGGTTACAAAAATATTTTGAAGGTCTAGAATGACCATACGAGGAACTCAGGATACCCACAACGCCCAATCACTGCACTGGCACGCACGCTGAGTGCTGCCGCGACCCAAACGCCAAGGACACGGGAGAAAAAAAAATCCCACACGTGGGAGCAATTTAAGAGGGGGAGAAATTGGTTACTTTGTTATCGGGTCTCTTTTTTTAACCCGATAACCCATTCTGCTTCTTTTAAGTCATCTTTTAATGCGATGTTACCTCTGTGTCGCTTCTTTCTCACTTGCAAACCGGTCAGAAGACCTCTTGACAGAGAACAAATAATCCAAGTAGCGGGAGGCTTGGTCAAAGAAGGCTAGCTTTTCTCTTTTGGGTTTACTGGAGAAGAAGAATGAAGAAGAAAGTGTTTGTATTTTAAGAGAGGCTTTATTGGGTTAGTGGAAGATGACATGGGTGATGATGTCATCCAAAGAAAGATCACATGGGAGGGCATGGTTACTAGGGATTTGTTCTTTTGTCCTTTAGTGCAGGGAAGGATTGGGATCTTTGTTTTTCCTTAATTTTACAAATTTACCGGTTCCGCATCACTCTTCAAGACCAAGACTGCATCATGCAACTTAGCGAGGAACTATACAAGTATTCAAGAATTTAAGTGAACTTTTTTATCAAGATTACAACGTCAAGAAAGATTTCTACAAAATCAAGAAATTAAAAAAAGTATTTCAAGAAATTCAAAAAATTGACAAGGATACAATCAAATCACCACTTTATTTCTTCTAAAAGATTAGTAGAGAACATGGTTTCATGCTTTCTGAAATCTTCAAAATCTATTAGTGAATCTTACAACCCAAATTTTTTTAATCTTCTAGATAAAAGTAGCATGGAATATAACATTACTGGAACAAAAAAAATTACACAGCACCAATGTAATCAAATATTCCAGTCTTACATATCATTTTGTGTCTCTTAAGAAACATACTTAGAAATTTCCAAATTCTAAAACTGTTCTAAATTATGAGTCAAAGTCTACCAAAATTAAAGAAAAAAGAATCAGAACAAGAAATTTCTAGTTTAAAGATTGCAACAAAACAACACTGTTCTCAAAAACAATAATCTCCATAAGAAGCAAGAATAGCTGAAAAGTCGAATGAAATTTTGTATGAACCCAGAACTAATGAAGCCGAACAAAATTTAGTACTCCACTTGACATAATTTTAACGCAGAAATAAGCATAAACTAGTAGAACTAGTGTTAAATTTTACATGACAAAAGCCAGTGAGTGATATCCAATGATAATAAGCTTAAGGTGACAGCTGATGATATGAAGATATCTAAAGTGCATGCCCTCACGATGCAACTTAGTAATAAGTGCAACTGCATACTGATAAAATGGCAATACACACTGCGAAGGAGCGCAGAAACGATAGATGACGATATCGGTTATATAGAACTACAAAGTAAATATTTAGTGCAGAAACGATGGACAACGATGGATGAAGTTTGAGAAATAGACGTTTGATGCGTAAAAACTACGAGAAATGCACACGATTAACATGCCAAGATAAATAATATGCAGAGGTGGAGTAGGGGGAAGCAAGGGTGCAAAACGGTCTGTATATATCCGATCCGATCTACAACAATACCCGAAACAAATGCGGATACGGATATCGGTTCAATTTTCGGATACGGTCAAGATATCCAAATTCGGATATGGATCGGATATAGATTTAGATATGAATTCGGATACGGATACGGTTACAGATATGAATATTATTAAATTTTTTATTATCTTGATATCAATTGCATGTGGTTTGAGATATCGTCATGTTTTTGGTTTATTAGATCATGCTTTTATTGAGGTAACCAATTGTACATTTTAAACTTATTTATAATCAATTTTATGTTATACTATAATTTGATTTATTTATTTTATCAATGGATATAATAAAATGTGAGGCCTAGAAGAAAATTTGCAGCACTGTGTTATAATTCTTGTATTGTACTTTTTTTTAATCAATAACATGCAATTCTTAGTTTTGTGAGGTTTGCTTAGGTTAGTGTGGTTGAAATTTTGTGAGGTTTTACTGTCTAAAATAATTTTTTTAACTAATAACTTTTATTGTCCAATTAACATGATATTTTTGTCATATCCAATTTATATCCAAATCATATCCGTTTTTCAAATATCCGATTTGCATCTGTGATGGTATCCGTATCCGCTTCCCTAATATCCAAACCGTATCCGTTTCCACTTAATGTGGCTATGGTTATGACTTTTTTCTCACTGAAGAATATCCATATCTGTATCCGCATTCGTTTTTAGAAAGCGGATATGAATATGGTAAGTGTCATATCCAAACCGAAATCACCCCTAAGGGAAAATCATCCATATCAAGTTCAAATGACAAACAATATGAAGGCAATAAATGATCCTTGATATGGAAAATTTTGGATAATAATGTTCAACTACAATATTAAGCGCATGCGAGATTAATGTAAGGGGTAATATGTGAAACTATAAGAATGGAACAAAAAGCGAGCTGATCACACCACTTTTGTTTTTTCAAATAATTTCAAACCAAGATATCTTTAAACTCTATGACAAAAATATCTTATAACTACAATATTACCGTAATTAAAAAGCAGAATGAAAAAAATATATAGTTTTGGATTCAAAATTCCACAAATTTCTGAAAGTCCAGAAAGCTCTAAGGTTGAATTGTTTTTTCTCGAAATAGAGATCAAAGATTTCATTACTAGGAAAATTTAAATAAAGTGATAGACCAAATCTTTAAAAAACATCACATTATACAACAACAAATCCTTTTATCCCTAATGTTTGGGGTCGACTACATGAATCCTATTCTTTCAATTCCGTTCGGTATTCGGCCATCTTCTCCGTTAAGTTAATCATTATCATATCCTTTTTAATTTGCTTCTATCCAAGTTCTCTTAGGTCTAGATTTCTTTCCCCATTAACTAGAATATTATCACTTTTCCTAACTGGTGCATTAAAAGGTCTCCATTGTACACGACCAAACCACCTTAGTCGATTCTCTCTCATTTTATCCTCAATTGGAGCACATCACATTATACTAGAAAGTAAAAAAAACAGGCAATGTATTTACAAGTTTGATTTATTATAACCTATAGAACATAAGTTTGTTGAGAATAAAAGCATATGGATAGCATTAAAATTTTTGATACTTTAGAATTTAAAAGTTGGGAAGACTTTTGATAATATTGAACTCAAAACTAGAAAGAAAAACAAAGAGCAAAACTTCATTTGTTTTATAAAATTTTATGATCAATTAGAGAAAAATTTAACCAAGATATCAAAATCTTTTGATAAAATGTCATATTACTGTAATTTAAAAAGTACAATAAAAATAAAGCTTAGACTTCAAAAATCCCACAAACTTCTCAAAATTTCAGAAAGATCTAGGAAAATTTTTGTGTAAAAAGAGTTTAGCTAGGAAATTTAATTAAAAGAATTAACAAAATAACTACATATAGTTTCAAAAGTTTAGCCATAAATTTTGTGAGAAAAAGAGGAAAAATTAAATTAAAAATTATACCAAGTAATTTAATAGGTCCCACATTTTCATAAGCATAGGACTCAAGAAGAAAATTTCACATACTTTTAGATTCGGAGAAGAAACTTCAGATTCATATTAATCTAACTCAAAGAAAATAGGCAAGTTCAAATGTGAATACCACAATATTCAATTAGATTCAATCTGGTTCTAACCCGAGGCTATAGGAAAGAGTTGATGAAGCCCCTTGATACAAGCTCAAGGGAGTGCCAATAAGTGAACATATACAACCTCAATAAATGCTTACACTGAACAAACTGCAATAAGGATAACCCGAAAAGTGCACATCATAATAAGAGATTAATATTTAGAGTGCACGAGATGCATACATTAGAGTAGAATTGATGTGCCCATTGTATCAAATTCAGATTAAGATAAGCAGTAAGTGTACATCTAAGTAAGTCCAACTGGATGTAAGATGTCACCCAAAAGACAGTACAATAACAAGCCTAAAAAGGAGATGCTCACGCAAGGTAAGCATCTAACGTGCATGTGAATCACTCATGGGTCATGATAGTAGAATTGATGTGGCACAAGGTATCAATTAGATCACTTAAGGAGATTCACAGTTAGTTAAATAGTTAGTGGCTATGAAGCACGGACACGGACACGGCGACACGGACACGACACGGACACGGCAAAACCCAAAAAAATAGGATACGGCGACACGGCTAGATTTTTTTAATATTATTATTATATAGATCAATATTGAATTAAATTCATATTACATTTTCATATTTTTTGTTATGTGAAGTGAAGAATATAAATAAGAAACTAAAAGAAAGTGTGTTTGTTGCACTTGCGGTGTGAATTAAGGCGTCGGGATGAGAATGATCTCTTGGAGAATTGAAGACAACAATGTTAAAGAAGACAAAAAAGAGAAGATGAACATATAGAAAAATAGAGCAATATCTATGTTATATTATTATGTAACATTGGCTTGAATTATTATGTAACATTGGCTTGTATAATCAATGACAAATGTAAGTTATGTAACTGATTAGTCGATTTGAAGATAATACCAAATTTTAATTCTCATTACTTTCATCTTGAGCATATCAAAATACAAGAGAATAAAGTTCAAGTTACAACTAGTTCCATGGCTACAAAATACTAAGTTACTAACATTGCGAGAGATATAATAATTACAACCAAAGCGTATATTAAAATAAAGTTTTCAAGTTGAAACATCAAAAGATCTTTCTATGGTTTCAACTCCTTCATCCTCCTCAAACACAATGGCCTCCAGTAGGCTCGTCAGAGAAAGGCGACAACATCTAAAATCAAGGCACCTTGAAATGAGTCAAGGTATCTCCACCAATATCCCACATTTTGATTCCCTTCCATATACTCTTCGAACCGAGAAAGTAAGCGAAGGTTGGTGTGAACATAAACAAGATCCTCCGCCGCGTGTCGGGGTTAGCTTGTTCCTCTTAAGGAGTGAATGAAACCATCGATACTCAATTCGTTCACAACAAGAAGAGGAACAAGGTTGGCCTAGAAGCTTCTGACTAATGCTTGCAAATTTGGAGTACTTGCACCATAAAGAAGCCACCATGACTTAGGATCCATATGTCCTCTATCTAAAGAGAATCCGATCACTAAAAGCCTCCAAAGACCCGCAAACTTAGCATATTCCAAGTTCACCGCCCGTCGTTCATCGGGATTAGGATAGTATCTTCTTAAGCACTTTGCTCTTTCAGTAGAGATCTCAAGATCTTGATTTGGAGCTTCCGGTAGCGTTCTCATTGAGCCATACTGAATGATAGTACCTATATTCGTTAATAACATGAATTAGCCCACAAGGTATTAAGTAATAGAAATATTCGCATTAAAGAGTGAAAGTTGAAATATTACCTTGGAACTAAAGAGTGTGCAAGCAGGCCGAGGGTGTTATTGTTCCATCGATCCACCAAGATCTTGTGAACCACCTCATAAAAGGAGATTCCTCGTTATCCCTTTTACCCTCATGCCTATAAATAGCTTGCTTCACCTTCTCAATCATTGTATCCCACATATCATACACCAAATGAAGACATGGTGTATCGGTGTCATTGACCCTTATCATTTCATAGATTGGACCGGTGAAGTCAAGAATAAAATCTATCTTGTCCCACCACAAATCATCGAGGACTTTCTCTTTCACAAATTGAGCTTTCCCACATCATCTTCTATACAAGCTCCATCGATCACTAAGGACCATGTCTTGAGGCCTCTCTTGGCGACCTTAAACCTCTTCAACATAATAATTCATGAGGCAAATCTTGTGTCGGCAATGGATAAGAGCTTCATCTTGGAATAATCATTGAACATGGCAAGCCGCATAGAGTGGTTCATGACAAAATTCTTCATAAACAATGCATCATCGGAGATCTCGTAATCCATGTAATTGTGCATAAGCCCGGCATTTGCTTAGTGTTCTTAGATGCACAAATATTCTTGATAGCAAGATTGAGTGTATGGACTACACAAGGAGTCCAAAATATGTGAGGCCAGTGCCCTCCACAAGCCCTGACCGCATCTTAGAAACATTATCGGTTATGATTTGGATGACATTTTGCGGTCCCACCTCGTGATGCACTTTTCTAGCCGCTTGGATAAAATATTTATTCTTGACTTCTCCCTCGGCATTCCGGCATTCAAGAACATTGGCTTACCCTCACATACCGCCATAAAATTGATGATGGGCCTCCTTTGTGCATCCGCCCACCCATCACTACAAATGGAGACCCCCGTTGCCATGTGCCCCGATGGGCTCCATCAATCTCTCGCGTGAGTTTTCTCACGTTGTAAGATAGTGGTCCTTATGGAATTGTAGGGAGGCTTGTAGCCGAGATGGATTGCTGCGGCATATGCAAAGCAGCGGCATAATATGGGTTCCTTGTCAAATTGAAGGACAATCCGGTGAAGAACATCCTACCAATCAATGCATCCATTCCTCCCTTGCTCCCATGTTGAATGCTTGTTCGGTATTAGGCCCCTCCTCCTCTTAGATTCACTTGTGCGAGTCAATGCACCTACCGGTCGTACTTGCGGTCGAAGATGTAGGCAAAGCTGGCGTCTTAGGCCAAGCGTCAACCTGCCTAAAGCGATTCAACGTCCTTTGAAATTCCCTTAAGTTTTCGGGTGATGACTTAGAACACATCTTAATTCGGTCAGCTTATCCTCAAGAGATGATTTTTAACTCTTGAGTGTGAACGATAAACTCCTCTGCAATAATTACATCTCCATCTCAATTTCCTCTGCTAGTTCCCCTCTTTTTTCCAATTTGGTAACATATTTTCAAAGCGGACATTTATCATCTTGTACTCCACTTTGCCACTAGAACTCCCTTCTTGTTCCATTTCAATACAATAAATACAATAAACAAACAATTCATAGTAACGTAATTTTAAATAAATCGGTCAGGTAATTAACAAAATTAATCGGTAATTACTCATGGGTAAATTATGCAAAGGAATAAAGCAACATCAAATTAAGATAGAAAGCTAATTGAAGAAAGATCGAAAAAAGCAAGATCGAAAAGAATCGATCAGAGAGAAAGCCGACGAGAGAGCGAGAAAAGAGATAGAGAGAACGGCGAAATCCGATCTCGAAGAGACCGGAAACCGAAGCGAGAAACGATAGCGAGGGCAACGGCAGATCCCGATCACGAGAAGCACCAGCGAAGAGAAAGCAGCGAGAAGCTTTGAAAGATAAGCAGCTCAGCACGAGATCGGGTTTAGGGGTTTCGCCGGAGAAAAATCTCAAATTAGGGTTTAAGCGATGTTTGATGTCCGGGTATGGGTTTGGGTTTGGGTTTGGTTTTAAAATCAGCTTTTCGTTTTTGAATTCGTGGCGGAGCAGCGTCGGGAGGCAGTCGAGACGCAATAAACGCCGTGTCGGCGTTGACCGATGTCGTGAGGAGTTAATGGCGTGTCCGCGCCGTGTCGCAGCGTGTCGAGCGATGTGTCAGCGTCGGCCAGCGTCGGTTTCTGGACTCGGGACCTCTTTAGGCGTGTCCATGCTTCATAGGTTAGTGGTGGCTAATTAAGCTTGATTGCAAATCGATTCGATAAATTTCAATGAGTAAGATAAAGTAAAATGTACTGCCGCCGAGTCTAAGCAATTGTATATGCTCCTGAATGAGGTTCAGAAAATAACTTAGGATAGTGATAAGAAGGAAATATATAATCTCATAAAATAACTTAGGGTAACTAAGAGGAAACTTATGTAGTGAAACCCTTAGTGTATCAAATTTTGGTGGGTAATGATAAGCAAGAAATATATAATCTCAATAACCTTAAGGGGTTAGATGGGGCTACAGGATCTAGATCGATATTGAAGTGCATGCAAAAATTGGGCATGGATAAAATTAATGAAACCCGTCTACAAGTCTCCGGATCAACAACTAGGTCGCGGATAAATATTTGTGAGACTCTAGAATTGGCATCAGTTTCAGTTACTATTCAGTTAGTAACTGAAAGTAGGCAATATAGTAACCGAAAGTAGGCAATATAGACTATCTGGAAATCTAAAAGAAATGATCTGATGTTGGATCACTTTAAACTGTATTTTAAACATTCACAAGGGATAAATAGATGAAACACACTTGCAAGTTTCCGTGGGCATGAATAGGGCAACAGAATGTATCAACATGCCTAATGAGACAAATATTATTGATGACTGACTTCTCAAATGTGTGAGATCACCTTGAGGGTGGAATTAATGAAGCACTTGATATCAAGTTCACATAACTTGGGAAACCTACAACGATGGTAAGGCCAGAAAGACCCAAAATGTCTCCAACCCACGATATGTTTCCAAGATATGTTTCAAAAGTGCAGATACACCAGGACATGACAACATGTGACAACTTCAGTATACACTATAATTATGTTCATGATATTGCTTAACGGAATGTCTGTGCTAGATGCTGGAAAACAATGAGCTAATTAATATTTCAAATTTATAACATATTTTTATCTAACATGATAATTGAGAAAGAAATTACAAATCTTTTAAGTATTTAAGAATTATACAGTATGCAGTGTTTAGAAATAATTTAGAATCCAAGAATTTGAGAAAAAATTCCAAAAACTAAAAGATAACTATAAAAACTTGAAAGTCAGAATTCAGAAAATTATTTAGAAAAATAAAATATTGTTTACAAGTTTAACATGCCTATATGTTGTTTTTTATTTTATGAGAAAATAATATTGAAAAAAGTTGAAATTCTAACTTTTTGGAAAAGGCACTATAAACAAATCTATTATAAAAAATTTCATAAGCCAAACAAGAAAGGTAGTCCAAATTTTCTGAGAGCAGAATAGATTTATCCATGATAAGCCTGAGGTGGTCATACTATTTTTTCAAAGACAGCGTGAACTTATAGATTTGAAAAATTAAGCATTTTGAAAATAGAACTACAGAGGGAAAATGGTAGGACAGAATGTAATAATTAATCTGCAATCTTAAAATTCCAAAATTATTATCTGCTTCTAGAGAAAATAATCTTGAAGTTTTCAAAATGCTGAAAGTTTCATCGAGAAAAAAAAACATGGAGTCCAACACTAGCCAAATTAAAACAAAGAAATAATTCATATTTCAAAATTGTAAACAAAATACACGCGAACTGTTTCTGGAAATAACAATCTCAACAGTTTGAAACCGTAGCTGGTAAGCAAAACACAAATTGATATGGTACTCATATATTGCAAAAAATGATTCCGATTAGCAATTATACAGGGGCGAATTGCAGGGATCATTGTCATTAATCTCTAACAAGCCAGAGGTGATATATGATGTAGAATCAATTGGAACCTCGGTAGCAAGTGCATTTTAAAAGGCAAGAAATCATCCTAAAGAGGATAAATTAATGAAAAATCAGTGAGTCCAAGGCAAAACTAAGATTGGATCAATATCTAAAATGCACACAATTCATTTACTGGACTACGACCATTATGGTTCATGGCAATCCATAAAAATAAAAAAAAATACGTTAGTGAGCCCAAGGTGAAAGATGTTGACATAAAAAATTGGTTAACCAACATTTCACATTTTTTACAGTAATTATCAATGGGCAGAAAGAATGTCAAGGCCTATGGAAATAGGCATTATAATGCAGAAGATTATCCTTAGAAATGAACAAAAGATAGACTAATAATATAAGTTAATTTAAGACGTCTAGGAAATAAATTGGTGAAACCCACAATATCAATTATACATGGGTTATAGGTTGACAATATATAATCTCAATAAGCTGCAGGAGATTATAACAATTAAGTAGGCAATATACACTGCCAGTAAGTGCAAACGAGATTAATGAGAATTTTGAATGAGATAAAAATTGTGTCGGGGAAAAATAAACAAATGAAGATAAATAATGTCAATAAGCTAAAGCAGTAGATGATAGGAATAAATTATAAAGGTTAAGTAAGTTGTTCCAGTCCTTGATACCGCTGGCATATAATGAAGATAAATAATGTCAATAAGCTAAAGCAGTAGATGATAATAGGAATAAATTATAAAGGTTAAGTTGTTCCAGTCCTTGATACTGCCGGCATATCTATGATTAGCTTGATGCAAAGGCCTAGAGGAATAAGGCAGTCTACGATTAGTGGCAATCATGAAATTGATGGAACATTTATAAGTCATGAGGAGCACAGCAATTATAAGGTACATGCGTGACGGTCACTAAAAAAACATGAATGTTAAAACCGGAAACATGAGGAACTAGAATGTTGTAGCCATCCATATTAGGTTTTAATGAATATCCGATGATACAGAACCACACTAGATAATCATAAAATACACATGAACACTAAACAAATTAAAAGGCTTAGATGGTTACAATTAATTGGTGTAGCCATCGTTATAAAGCTTTAGTGAGTAAGCAGGCAATATATACAATCGAGAGAGGACGGCCAAGCTAAAAGATATGCTTCAGATACTTACAAGGATTTTCTTCATTAAATCAAGAAGGAACATAAATCAAGAAGGGATTTTTAGATAGGTTATAATGAGTAGGCAATATGCAAATATGAAAAGCCTGGGGAAACCAGCGAGATCAAGGAACAATCTCTAAAGCACACAAGACAAATTAGAAGGATAGAGTTGATGCAAATTATGATGATTAATGAAAAGTATGTAATGTACAAGTCAATTTAAATGCTTTAAAGAAATACATTATTTAGAACATAATTATAGAAAACCTTTCTCAGAAATAAAAGGAACGAGTCCAAAACAAGTTAAAACAAAATCCATAATTAAAAGGAACAAGTTAAAACACCATACTTGTTCCAGTTTTTCAAAGTTATTGAAATCAACTGGAAATTTCATAGATCAACGTTGTTTCAAAGTTTGTTCCAGTTTTTCAAAGTTATTGAAATCAACTGGAAAGTTATTGAAATCAACTGGAAATTTCATAGATCAACTGGTTTTAAAAGATTCTGATAAAATTAATAAATGCAAAAATTACTTTCAAAAATTAAAAGGCAAAGACTTCAATTGAAATTTCAAGAAATGACTGTTCTTTCAGAGAATTGTTTTTGGAAATTTGATAATATTCAGAACTGCAAAACTAGAAAGAAAACAAAGAGCAAAAACTACATTTGTTTTATAAAATTTTATGATCAATTAGAGAAAAATTTAACCAAGATATCAAAATCTTTTGATAAAATGTCATATTACTGTAATTTAAAAAGTACAATAAAAATAAAGCTTAGACTTCAAAAATCCCACAAACTTCTCAAAATTCCGAAAGCTCTAGGAAAATTTTTGTGTAAAAAGAGTTTAAGCTAGGAAATTTAATTAAAAGAATTAACAAAATAACTACATATAGTTTCAAAAGTTTAGCCATAAATTTTGTGAGAAAAAAGAGGAAAATTAAATAAAAAATTATACCAAGTAATTTAATAGGTCCCACATTTTCATAAGCATAGGACTCAAGAAGAAAATTTCACATACTTTTAGATTCGAGAAGAAACTTCAGATTCATATTAATCTAACTCAAAGAAAATAGGCAAGTTCAAATGTGAATACCACAATATTCAATTAGATTCAATCTGGTTCTAACCCGAGGCTATAGGAAAGAGTTGATGAAGCCCCTTGATACAAGCTCAAGGGAGTGCCAATAAGTGAACATATACAACCTCAATAAATGCTTACACTGAACAAACTGCAATAAGGATAACCCGAAAAGTGCACATCATAATAAGAGATTAATATTTAGAGTGCACGAGATGCATACATTAGAGTAGAATTGATGTGCCCATTGTATCAAATTCTGATTAAGATAAGCAGTAAGTGTACATCTAAGTAAGTCCAACTGGATGTAAGATGTCACCCAAAAGACAGTACAATAACAAGCCTAAAAGGAGATGCTCACGCAAGGTAAGCATCTAAAGTGCATGTGAATCACTCATGGGTCATGATAGTAGAATTGATGTGCCCATTGTATCAAATTCTGATTAAGATAAGCAGTAAGTGTACATCTAAGTAAGTCCAACTGGATGTAAGATGTCACCCAAAAGACAGTACAATAACAAGCCTAAAAGGAGATGCTCACGCAAGGTAAGCATCTAAAGTGCATGTGAATCACTCATGGGTCATGATAGTAGAATTGATGTGCCCATTGTATCAAATTCTGATTAAGATAAGCAGTAAGTGTACATCTAAGTAAGTCCAACTGGATGTAAGATGTCACCCAAAAGACAGTACAATAACAAGCCTAAAAGGAGATGCTCACGCAAGGTAAGCATCTAAAGTGCATGTGAATCACTCATGGGTCATGATAGTAGAATTGATGTGCCCATTGTATCAAATTCTGATTAAGATAAGCAGTAAGTGTACATCTAAGTAAGTCCAACTGGATGTAAGATGTCACCCAAAAGACAGTACAATAACAAGCCTAAAAGGAGATGCTCACGCAAGGTAAGCATCTAAAGTGCATGTGAATCACTCATGGGTCATGATAGTAGAATTGATGTGCCCATTGTATCAAATTCTGATTAAGATAAGCAGTAAGTGTACATCTAAGTAAGTCCAACTGGATGTAAGATGTCACCCAAAAGACAGTACAATAACAAGCCTAAAAAGGAGATGCTCACGCAAGGTAAGCATCTAAAGTGCATGTGAATCACTCATGGGTCATGATAGTAGAATTGATGTGGCACAAGGTATCAATTAGATCACTTAAGGAGATTCACAGTTAGTTAAATAGTTAGTGGTGGCTAATTAAGCTTGATTGCAAATCGATTCGATAAATTTCAATGAGTAAGATAAAGTAAAATGTACTGCCGCTGAATCTAAGCAATTGTATATGCTCCTGAATGAGGTTCAGAAAATAACTTAGGATAGTGATAAGAAGGAAATATATAATCTGATAAAATAACTTAGGGTAACTAAGAGGAAACTTATGTAGTGAAACCTTTAGTGTATCAAATTTTGGTGGGTAATGATAAGCAAGAAATATATAATCTCAATAACCTTAAGGGGTTGGATGGGGCTACAGGATCTAGATCGATATTGAAGTGCATGCAAAAATTGGGCATGGATAAAATTAATGAAACCCGTCTACAAGTCTCCGGATCAACAACTAGGTCGCGGATAAATATTTGTGAGACTCTAGAATTGGCATCAGTTTCAGTTAGTAACTGAAAGTAGGCAATATAGTAACCGAAAGTAGGCAATATAGACTATCTGGAAATCTAAAAGAAATGATCTTATGTTGGATCACTTTAAACTGTATTTTAAACATTCACAAGGGGATAAATAGATGAAACACACTTGCAAGTTTCCGGTGGGCATGAATAGGGCAACAGAATGTATCAACATGCCTAATGAGACAAATATTATTGATGACTGACTTCTCAAATGTGTGAGATCACCTTGAGGGTGGAATTAATGAAGCACTTGATATCAAGTTCACATAACTTGGGAAACCAGCAACGATGGTAAGGCCAGAAAGACCCAAAATGTCTCCAACCCACGATATGTTTCCAAGATATGTTTCAAAAGTGCAGATACACCAGGACATGACAACATGTGACAACTCGAGTATACACTATAATTATGTTCATGATATTGCTTAACGGAATGTCTGTGCTAGATGCTGGAAAACAATGAGCTAATTTAATATTTCAAATTTATAACATATTTTTATCTAACATGATAATTGAGAAAGAAATTACAAATCTTTTAAGTATTTAAGAATTATACAGTATGCAGTGTTTAGAAATAATTTAGAATCCAAGAATTTGAGAAAAATTTCCAAAACTAAAAGATAACTATAAAAACTTGAAAGTCAGAATTCAGAAAAATTATTTAGAAAAATAAAATATTGTTTACAAGTTTAACATGCCTATATGTTGTTTTTATTTTATGAGAAAAATAATATTGAAAAAGTTGAAATTCTAACTTTTTGGAAAAGGCACTATAAACAAATCTATTATAAAAAATTTGATAAGCCAAACAAGAAAGGTAGTCCAAATTTTCTGAGAGCAGAATAGATTTATCCATGATAAGCCTGAGGTGGTCATACTATTTTTTTCAAAGACAGCGTGAACTTATAGATTTGAAAAATTAAGCATTTTGAAAATAGAACTACAGAGGGAAAAATGGTAGGACAGAATGTAATAATTAATCTGCAATCTTAAAATTCCAAAAATTATTATCTGCTTCTAGAGAAAATAATCTTGAAGTTTTCAAAATGCTGAAAGTTTCATCGAGAAAAAAAAACATGGAGTCCAACACTAGCCAAATTAAAACAAATAAATAATTCATATTTCAAAATTGTAAACAAAATACACGCAACTGTTTCTGGAAATAACAATCTCAACAGTTTGAAACCGTAGCTGGTAAGCAAAACACAAATTGATATGGTACTCATATATTGCAAAAAATGATTCCGATTAGCAATTATACAGGGGCGAATTGCAGGGATCATTGTCATTAATCTCTAACAAGCCAGAGGTGATATATGATGTAGAATCAATTGGAACCTCGGTAGCAAGTGCATTTTAAAAGGCAAGAAATCATCCTAAAGAGGATAAATTAATGAAAAATCAGTGAGTCCAAGGCAAAACTAAGATTGGATCAATATCTAAAATGCACACAATTCATTTACTGGACTACGACCATTATGGTTCATGGCAATCCATAAAAATAAAAAAATACGTTAGTGAGCCCAAGGTGAAAGATGTTGACATAAAAATTGGTTAACCAACATTTCACATTTTTACAGTAATTATCAATGGGCAGAAAGAATGTCAAGGCCTATGGAAATAGGCATTATAATGCAGAAGATTATCCTTAGAAATGAAGAAAAGATAGACTAATAATATAAGTTAATTTAAGACGCCTAGGAAATAAATTGGTGAAACCCACAATATCAATTATACATGGGTTATAGGTTGACAATATATAATCTCAATAAGCTGCAGGAGATTATAACAATTAAGTAGGCAATATACACTGCCAGTAAGTGCAAACGAGATTAATGAGAATTTTGAATGAGATAAAAATTGTGTCGGGGAAAAATAAACAAATGAAGATAAATAATGTCAATAAGCTAAAGCAGTAGATGATAGGAATAAATTATAAAGGTTAAGTAAGTTGTTCCAGTCCTTGATACCGCTGGCATATAATGAAGATGAATAATGTCAATAAGCTAAAGCAGTAGTTGATAATAGGAATAAATTATAAAGGTTAAGTAAGTTATTCCAGTCCTTGATACCGCCGGCATATCTATGATTAGCTTGATGCAAAGGCCTACAGGAATAAGGCAGTCTACGATTAGTGACAATCATGAAATTGATGGAACATTTATAAGTCATGAGGAGCACAGCAATTATAAGGTACATGCGAGACGGTCACTAAAAAAACATGAATGTTAAAACCGGAAACATGAGGAACTAGAATGTTGTAGCCATCCATATTAGGTTTTAATGAATATCCGATGATACAGAACCACACTAGATAATAATAAAATACACATGAACACTAAACAAATTAAAAGGCTTAGATGGTTACAATTAATTGGTGTAGCCATCGTTATAAAGCTTTAGTGAGTAAGCAGGCAATATATACAATCGAGAGAGGACGGCCAAGCTAAAAGATATGCTTCAGATACTTACAAGGATTTTCTTCATTAAATCAAGAAGGAACATAAATCAAGAAGGGATTTTAGATAGGTTATAATGAGTAGGCAATATGCAAATATGAAAAGCCTGGGGAAACCAGCGAGATCAAGGAACAATCTCTAAAGCACACAAGACAAATTAGAAGGATAGAGTTGATGCAAATTATGATGATTAATGAAAAGTATGTAATGTACAAGTCAATTTAAATGCTTTAAAGAAATACATTATTTAGAACATAATTATAGAAAACCTTTCTCAGAAATAAAAGGAACGAGTCCAAAACAAGTTAAAAACAAAATCCATAATTAAAAGGAACAAGTTAAAAACACCATACTTCGTTCCAATTTTTCAAAGTTATTGAAATCAACTGGAAATTTCATAGATCAACGTTGTTTCAAAGTTTGTTCCAGTTTTTCAAAGTTATTGAAATCAACTGGAAAGTTATTGAAATCAACTGGAAATTTCATAGATCAACTGGTTTTAAAAGATTCTGATAAAATTAATAAATGCAAAAATTACTTTCAAAAATTAAAAGGCAAAGACTTCAATTGAAATTTCAAGAAATGACTGTTCTTTCAAGAGAATTGTTTTTGGAAATTTGAGAACATTAAGGTCGTGCTTGAAGCAAGAACATAAAAGGCCTACGAGGAAACTTAAAACAAAATAATACACCATGTGATATAGAGTTTTAAATTGCTTATAAAGATTTTACTATTTTGAAAATTTGAGAAAACCATATGGGTACTTTGATTCAAATTAGAAACCTTTTATAAAGTTCAAATTTCCAAAATTAACATAGTAGTTAAAGTTTCACAAATATAATGCCATTTATGAAAATAAACTTTTCAATTTTTCGCTCAAATTTTTCCTAAAAAATAGTGTATATTTATTACTAGAAAAAAAAAAAAAAAAGAAATAAACCAAATAATTATAGTTTCAAATTTTAAGTTATTTTTTTCTAGAAAAAGAGTATTAAGTTAAAATTAAGACAATACACCAACCAGTTTAACAATTCAAAATTTATCAAAAACATTACATTTTATTTGAAAGTAAATAAAACATATACAAAATTCAGGTTAAATTTCTAAATTTCAAATTCACAAAACAAGTCAGGAACATAGATACTATTTCCTAAAAATTTGAAACTATTTGATAATGGTAACACAAACAAATTTAGAAGTTCGATATGGTTGTTGAAAATAATAGGTAGTAGAAAAAGAAATACCAAAGATAAAAAGAGTATTAAAAACAATTAAATAATTTCAAATTCAAGAACTTGGGAAATTTTTTAAAATTATATCCATCATAAACGAATAAATGAGTAAATGAGTGGAAATACAAATTTTGAAAAATTTTAAAAGGTACAATGAGATGTAATTTAAAATTTTGAAATGTTAAAGGACACTTTTCTTCTTGAGAAAAAAATCTTGGGAAAAAGAGGAAATTCTAAAAGGCAATATAAAAGAATCTATCAATGGCAAAATTTTATAAACCAAAGAATGTCATACAAGATCTCTTTGGACGGGTTAGGATTAGAAAAGTCACTTGTAACAAGCTTTCTTATAATTAGTAATAAGTAACCAATACACTTTTCCCAGTAGGCCTATAGAAGGAAATTGATAATTTAAGAGGTACATAAAAGTGCAGCTCATCTATACAAGAGAGAATATTTAATGAAGCTCAACATCAAGTTTTGTATAGAAATGATACGCATGGAACATACTTTTCTGTTAAGTTCAAAATATTGGTCGATAATAGACAATCTCAATTCTCAACAAGCCTAAAAAGATAATAGTTGGTGACACAGAATAAATATCTCATATGCATGCATCAAATTAGCAAGGTCATAAGTGAACCTAAAATTGGAAAGGTAATGAGCGTAAAATTGGAGAAGTAATCGGTCCATATACAAAGAGATGGATGGTAATTTTGAATCAAGATTAAAATTGATCTCAACAAGCCTAAAGAGATAGCTGGTAAGACAGAATAAACATCTTATATGCACGCATCAAATTCACGAAAGGTCATAAATGAACCTTAAATCGGAAATATAATCAGTTAATATACACTGCAAATAGGTGCAAAGGAGATGGATGGTAATATTGAATCAAGATTAAAATTCTCCTGCAAATAGTCCAAAACATTTTACAAGCTTAAGAATTTTTACCAAGCTTCTCAGTTCAAGATATTGGTTGATAATATACGATCTCAACAAACCTAAAGAGATAGCTGGTGACACGGAATAAGTGCCTCATATTTGGAAAGGTAATCAATCAATATACAAAAGATGGATGGTAATATTGAATCGAGATTAAACTGATCTCAACAAGCCTACAGAGATGGCTGGTGAGACAGAAGAAATATCTCATATGAACCTTATATTGGAAAGATAATCAGTCAATATACACTGCCAATAGGTGCAAAGGAGATGGATAATAATATTGTAAAGAGATTAAATTATTCTGGAAATAACCCGGAACCATTTTGAAATGAGATTAAAATTCTCCTGGAAAAAGCATTTCATATTTGGAAAGGTAATCAGTCAATATACAAAAGATGGGTGGTAATATTACCTTTCCAAAAAAAATATTTGTCAAACATATAACATAAAAATGAAATCATGATAAAATGATGTTTGAAATTATGTAAAAGTTATTTTAAAACTTCAAACTGTTGAAAAGTTTTCAAGATTTAAGACTTTGGAATATGATAAAACACTGTCAAAATGAAAAATAGATCTGAAAAGTACGTACAATCATGGCGCTAGGTTCACATGAACAAAGCCCAAAGAAAAACAAGCAACTAAGTAGAAATAAATAAAAATAATAATTACAGCATTTTTAAAGCATAAATGTCTCAATACGGCATTTGAAAACTTGAAAGCTTGCAAACCTGACAAGTTTGAAAAACTCGAGTTATGAGAACTTGAAGAGTTTCAGAAATTGGGAAGTTTGAAAATCATTTGATTATTAAAGCAAAATTTTAAAACCATGGTAAAGGAACCATTTGAGATTAGAAAATAGAAAATATAGTAAAATGTCATTAAGGCCAGAAAACATGAAAGTGGAAAAAGATCTTTGAAAACTTAAAAGCTTTAAAACCGTGAAACAGTTTGATAAACTTGAGTTCTGAAATTTTGAAAAGATTAAGAAATTGGAAAGTTTGAAATTGAAAATTAAAGTGAAATGTAATTTATAGAACCATTTGATATTAAAATGTTAAAAATATAGTAAATTACCAATTTGAAATGAAAATATTTAAATATATAATAAATTGTATAAAAAAAGGAAAATATCACTGAGGTAAGGCTAATTGTTTGAATTTTTTAAAGGTTTGAAAAGTACAAAAATATAGTAAAAAGTCTTCCAAAACAAATATTTATAGAACCCAAGGGTAATAAAATGAAAATGAAAATATATGAAATGATGTTTGAAAACATGTAAATAATATTTAAAACTTAAAACTATTGAGAACTTTTCAAGATTAAGACTTTAGAATATGAGAACTAAGCAAAATACTGTTAAAATGAAAAATAGCCTTGAAAACTTGAACGCATGAAAACCTGAAAAGTCCTAAGAAACTAGAGTTATAAAATCTTGAGAAGTTAAGAAATTGGAAATTTTGAAAATCATTTGAAAATTAAAGCGAAAGTTTAAAACTATGGTAAATGAACCATTTGAGATTAAAATAATCGAAAATATAGGAAAATGTCATTAAGGCCAGAAAACATGAAAGTGGAAAAAGATCTTTGAAAACTTAAAAGCTTTAAAACCGTGAAACAGTTTGATAAACTGAGTTCTGAAATTTTGAAAAGATAAAGAAATTGGAAAGTTTGAAATTGAAAGTGAAATGTAAGTTGGAGAACCATTTGATATTAAAATTTTAAAACAATAGTATTACCGATTTGAGATGTAAATATTCAAATATATAGCAAAATGTAACCTAAGCTAAAATGTCATTAATGCTAATTGTTTGAAAAACTTTTAAAAGGTTTTAAAATTACACAAATATAGTAAAATGTCTTCCAAAATAAACATTAATAGAATAGAATCCAAGGATAATAAAATAAAAATAAAAACATGTGAAAATGGTGTTTAAAAATTTATTTCAAAACGAAACCGATTTTAAATCTTCAAGATTAAGACTTTAGAATATGAGAACTAAGAAAAATATTTTAAGGTGAAAAATAGATTTGAAAACATGAAAGCTTGAAAAATCAAGTAAACTTGAAGCTAAGAAAAATATTTTAAGAGAAAAATAGATTTGAAAACTTGAAAGCTTGAAAACCTGAAATCTCTGATAAACTTGAGTTCTGAAATTTTGAAAAGATTAAGAAACCAGAAAGTTTAAAACTATGGCAAAAGAAACATTTGAGATTAAAATAATGAAAATATGGTAAAATGTCATTAAGGTCTGAAAACTTAAAAGTGGAAAGGAAGTTTGAAGTCTGAAAAACTGAGTTATGAAATTTTGAAAAGGTTAAGATATTAGAAAGTTTGAATTTTTATTTTTAAATTGAAGTGAAATGTAAGTTAAAAAACATTTGATATTAAAATTTTGAAAACCGTAGACTTTAGAATATGCTAACTAAGCAAAACACTGTTAAAGTGAAAATAGATTTGAAAACTTGAAAGCTTGAAAACCTGAAATCTCTGATAAACTTGAGTGTTGAAAACTTGAAAGGTTTGAAAATTATTTGAAAATAAAAGCGAAATTTTAAAACTACAGTACCTGAACCATTTGAGATTAAAACAATTGAATATATAGTAAAATGTCATTAAGGTCTAAAACTTGAAATGAAAAAAAGATCTTTGAAAACTTGAAAGCTTTAAAAATGCGAAAAAGTCTGAAAGCTTGAGTTATGAAATTTTGAAAAGATTAAGAAACCAGAAAGTTTAAAAATTAAAGTGAAATGCAACTTAATTTGATAGTAACATTTTAAAACCTATAGTACATTACCTATTAGAGATCAAAATATTCAAATATATATGTAATACCCATAAAATATAGTCCCACATCGGATATTGATTAAGAGATTGAATAGTATAGAAGTGCAACATTGACTAGTTAATTTTAGAAGTGGATTGAGCCAAACTATGTTTTGTATTAGTGGTCCCTATAGCTTACATCGCGCTAACTGGCTCGCGGGCTCGGGGCTTGATAAATGGTATCAGAGCAGTTAGCCAGTCGGAAGTGTGGAGCTAAGTGCTATGTGGTGCTACACCGTGTGAGTGCGGTTGGAGCCACATCTTGAGCCCATAGGAGCAATCTCTAGAGTCCGCATGGTGGTAATACTGGGATGTATCATGCCGCGATGAGGATGTTGCGTATATAAGGTGGGGGTGAATGTAATACGCTAAAACATAGTCCCACATCACATATTGATTGAGAAATTGAATGGCAATGAATTAAGTGCAACATTAAGTAGTCAATTTTGGCAGTGGATTGAGCCAAATCATGTGTTGCACTCAGTGGGACCCACGGCTTACATCGCACCCAAGTTACCTGGGTACTGCTAAAATGGAGCTGTACCAGTACCCGACACTTCTCGTATACTCCTTAAATATATGCATACATTTATTCACACCACTCAATTATACAATGCATGTTTGATTTAGAATGCTCGTCATAAACTTCTTGGATATATATCCTACACATCCATTTTTGTAACTTGTTGGATAAAGCTTGAGTTCATTTCAACCTTAAGAACTACAATGTAAAAGGGTCGTTTACATACAAGATTACAGAAAGCGCTAGACGACCTAGGCGTTAGACCCGACGCCTAGAGCCTAAGTGCCTAGGCGGAAGCCTAGGCGTTTTCTTATTTTTAGTATTTAGTTACAATTTCTAATAGTCAATGCCAATGTCATGAACGCTTAAGCGCTGAACTAACGCCCAAGTAGATTTCTTAAGTGGTGGGTGGTGGAGGTTTTGCTAAAGGTCGAGAGATAGAGGTGCTCATAGTTGGAGGAGGTTGGAGGACGTGGAGGCTGCAATGGAGGAAATCACGATCAATGCCTAAAGGGTGCAGTCCATGTAGGCAAACAACGCTCCTCTAGACACTCCCAAAATTTAGGTAGGCAGCCTAGGTATTACCTAGGTGCTAGGAACTAGGTAAGCGACCAAGCTAGCGCCTAGGCCTAGGCGTACACCTAAGCGGGCTAGGCAGAGGCTTTTTAAAACATTGATTACATCTATAGCTCAGGACTATGATTATATCCCATGTTCAATCGTGTCCCCGTACCCTACCTTTTACAAATTTGTTGTGTCCCGTACCCGCACCTGTGCAACTTAGCATCGTGCCAACAGGCTCACAAGGTCGGGGTGTGACAATAGGGTAAATTGTAAAGAACATCGAAAAATGTCAACAAAGCAAAACTATCATTAAGGCGAATTGTTTGAAAATTTTTCTTAAAAGGTTAAAAGTACAAAAATATAGTAAAATGTCTACAAAAATAAATATCTATAGAATCGAAGACTAATAAAATGAAAATAAAAACATGTAAAAATGGTGATTGAACTTATGTAAAAGTTATTTTAAAACTTAAAACCATTAAGAAGATTTTAAGATTAATACTTTTAGAGTACATAAACTAAGCAGCATAATAAAGTGAAAAATATATTTGAAAACTTGAGAGCTTGAAAACTTGAAAATTAAAACTTGAGTTATGAAACTTAAAACTTTAAGAAATTGGAAAGTTTGAAAATTATTTGAAATGTCAAAAGAGTTTGAGAAATTGGAAGTTTGGAAACTTGAAAAGAAGTTAAGAGTAAGATTTTAAAGTTTTGAAAACTTGTAAAAGTTTGAAATTTAGAAATTTAAAATATCAAAAGTTTCAAAATTAAAAGTTTGAAAATTTGTAAAATGTAAAATGCAAAAGAGTATGGAGAAACGAAATGTCTAAAATATTTGAAAATATGTAAAAGTGGAAAGCATTTGAGAAATTGGAAAGTTTGAAATGTAAATATTTAAAATGGCCTTTGAAAAAGTGGGAAACCTACTTGTATAATTTAAACCATTGAAATCTTTTGAAGATTAAAACTTTTTCTATAAAATAGGAAAACTTAAAAACAGTTTGAAATTAGGGATGTTTGAAAATTAAACTATGAGAAATTGGAATGATTGAAAAGTATGGGAAATTAGAACATTTAAAAGTTAAGTAAGATGCTTAAACAAGTCAACTATGCTAAAATGGGAAAAAAGATATTTAAATACCTTATAAATTTTGAAAACTAAAAAACAATAAGAAATTGGAAAGTAAATGTCAAAAAGTTGAGAAATTAGAAAGCTTGAAGAAAGTGAAATATGTGAAAATGGAAAGAGTTTGACAAATTGAAAGTTTGAAAACTTAGAAAGCTTGAAGAAAGTGATGGAAAGAGTTTGAGAAATTGGAAAGTTTGAAAACTTAGAAAAGATTAAGAAATTTTAAAGATATTACTTAAAACATGAAAAGTGTTTTAAGGGATTGAAGTTTGAAAGAATAACATGTCAAAGGAGTTTGAGAAATTGATGTTTGAAAACTTTTAAAAACTTTTAGAGACAACTAGCTAAGTTACTTAAAACTTGAAAAGTTTGAAAATTCAAAATTTTATAATGTTGAAAATGTCAAAAGTTCTAGATATTGGAAAGTTTGAAAAATGTAATTATATAAAAGTGCAAAAGAGTTTAGAAAGTAGGAAGTTTGAAAATTTTGAAAATATGTAAAAGGGAAAGAGTTAGAGAAATTGAAAGGTTTGAAATATAAATATCTTAAAATGACATTTAAAATGAATGGAAACCTATGCTAATAGTTTAAACCGATGAAAACTTTTCAAGATTAATTCTTTTTCAATAAAATATGAAACTTGAAAACAATTAGAAAATTTGAAAGTTTGAAAAGTAAAGCATAAGAAATTGAACCTTGAAAAGTATGAGAAATTGAACATTTGAAAGCTAAAACAAAAAGTAAGAAGAGAGTGAAAACATGTAAAATGAAAAGAGTATGATAAATTGAATGTTTGAAAACTTAGAAAAGATTAAGAAATTTTAAAGATATTACTTAAAACTTGAAAAGGTTTGAGAAAGTGAAAGCTCGAAAATAAAAGTGAAATGTCAAAAAGTTTAAAATTTGGAAAGTTTAAAATTAAAGTATGAAAAAGGAACATTTTAAAGCTGTTTAAATGAAAACTTGAAAACGGTTTGAAATTTAAAATGAAAAAATTCAGAAATTGGAAAGTTTCAAAATATGTATATAAGTAAAATGGAAAGAGTTTGGGAAATTCAAAAGTTTGAAAAATTGAAAATAGGAAAATGTAGAGAGTTTGATAAATTGGAAAGTTTGAAAAACTAATAATATCAAAAAATGAAAATATCTAAAATGGAATTTGAAACCATGAGAAACCTATTTTATAATTTTATAATTTAAAGTGAAAATATGTGAAAATGGAAAATGTTTAACAAATAGGAAATTTTGAAAATTTAGAAAGATTTAGATATTTTTCAAAAATATCACTAAAGCTTTAAAATAGTTTGAGAAATTGGAAAGTAAATGTCAAAAAGTTGAGAAATTAGAAAGCTTGAAGAAAGTGAAAATATGTGAAAATGGAAAGAGTTTGACAAATTGAAAGTTTGAAAACTTAGAAAGCTTGAAGAAAGTGAAAATATGTGAAAATGGAAAGAGTTTGATAAATTGGAATGTTTGAAAACTTAGAAAAGATTAAGAAATTTTAAAGATATTACTTAAAACATGAAAAGTGTTTGAGCCATTGGAAGTTTGGAAAGAATAACATGTCAAAGGAGTTTGAGAAATTGGATGTTTGAAAACTTTTAAAAACTTTTAGAGACAACTAGCTAAGTTACTTAAAACTTGAAAAGTTTGAAAATTCAAAATTTTATAATGTTGAAAATGTCAAAACTTCTAGATATTGGAAAGTTTGAAAAATGTAATTATATAAAAATGCAAAAGAGTTTAGAAAATAGGAAGTTTGAAAATTTTGAAAATATGTAAAAGGGAAAGAGTTAGAGAAATTGAAAGGTTTGAAATATAAATATCTTAAAATGACATTTAAAATGAATGGAAACCTATGCTAATAGTTTAAACCGATGAAAACTTTTCAAGATTAATTCTTTTCTATAAAATATGAAACTTGAAAACAATTAGAAAATTTGGAAAGTTTGAAAAGTAAAGCATAAGAAATTGGAACCTTGAAAAGTATGAGAAATTGGAACATTTGAAAGCTAAAACAAAAAGTAAGAAGAGAGTGAAAACATGTAAAATGAAAAGAGTATGATAAATTGGAATGTTTGAAAACTTAGAAAAGATTAAGAAATTTTAAAGATATTACTTAAAACTTGAAAAGGTTTGAGAAAGTGAAAGCTCGAAAATAAAAGTGAAATGTCAAAAAGTTTAAAATTTGGAACGCTTTAAAATTAAAGTATGAAAAATGGGAACATTTTAAAGCTGTTTAAATGAAAACTTGAAAACGGTTTGAAATTTAAAATGTAAAAATTTCAGAAATTGGAAAGTTTCAAAATATGTATATAAGTAAAATGGAAAGAGTTTGAGAAATTGAAAGTTTGAAAAATGTAATTATATAAAAATGCAAAAGAGTTTAGAAAATAGGAAGTTTGAAAATTTTGAAAATATGTAAAAGGGAAAGAGTTAGAGAAATTGAAAGGTTTGAAATATAAATATCTTAAAATGACATTTAAAATGAATGGAAACCTATGCTAATAGTTTAAACCGATGAAAACTTTTGAAGATTAAAACTTTTTCTATAAAATATGAAACTTGAAAACAATTAGAAAATTTGGAAAGTTTGAAAAGTAAAGCATAAGAAATTGGAACCTTGAAAAGTATGAGAAATTGGAACATTTGAAAGCTAAAACAAAAAGTAAGAAGAGTGAAAACATGTAAAATGAAAAGAGTATGATAAATTGGAATGTTTGAAAACTTAGAAAAGATTAAGAAATTTTAAAGATATTACTTAAAACTTGAAAAGGTTTGAGAAAGTGAAAGCTCGAAAATAAAAGTGAAATGTCAAAAAGTTTAAAATTTGGAAAGTTTAAAATTAAAGTATGAAAAAGGAACATTTTAAAGCTGTTTAAATGAAAACTTGAAAACGGTTTGAAATTTAAAATGTAAAAATTTCAGAAATTGGAAAGTTTCAAAATATGTATATAAGTAAAATGGAAAGAGTTTGGGAAATTCAAAAGTTTGAAAAATTGAAAATAGGAAAATGTAGAGAGTTTGATAAATTGGAAAGTTTGAAAAACTAATAATATCAAAAATTGAAAATATCTAAAATGGAATTTGAAACCATGAGAAACCTATTTTATAATTTTATAATTTAAAGTGAAAATATGTGAAAATGGAAAAAGTTTAACAAATAGGAAATTTTGAAAATTTAGAAAGATTTAGATATTTTTCAAAAATATCACTAAAGCTTTAAAATAGTTTGAGAAGTTAAAAATCTTAAAGAAAAAGAAAATAAGTAAATTTGTATTTGAAAATATGAAAAGTTAGTTTATTTATTTAAACCAATGAAAACATGGAAGAAATTAAGGCTTTTAAGAAATATGAAACATGAAAAGTGTTTGAGCCATTGGAAGTTTGGAAATTATAGCGAAATGTCAAAGGAGTTTGAGAATTTGGAAGTTTGGAAACTTTAAAAAATTTGAGGCAACTTATAAAGTAATGAACTAGTTAGAAATTTCAAAATTTTAAAAGCTAAAATTGTCAAAAAGTTTCAGCTATTACAAAGTTAAAAAATGAAATTTATATAAAATGGAAAGAGTTTGAGAAATTGGAAAGTTTAAAATTTTGAAAATATGTAAAATGGAAAGAGTTAAATTGAAAGGTGTGAAATGTAAATATCTAAAATGTCATTTGAAAATGCATGGAAACCTATTTTTATAGTTTAAACTGATGAAAACTTTTCAAGATTAATTCTTTTCTATAAAATAGGAAACTTGAAAATAGTATGAAAATTTGCAAAGTTTGAGAACTAAAGCATAAGAAATTGGAACATTTGGAAAGTATGAGAAATGGGAACATTTTAAAGCTGTTTAAATGCAAAACAAGTTATCTATGTTAAAGTGAAAAAAAGATATTTAAGAACCTTATAGAGTTATGAAAACTTGAAAATAGTTTAAGAAATTGGAAAGTTTAAAATTAAAATAAAATGTCAAAAATATAAGAAAACATAAAGCATATAGAAAGTAAAATGAAGATAAAAGAGTTTGATAAATTGGAAAGTTTGAAAACTTAGAAAAGATTAAGAAATTTAAAAGATTTATGAAAACTTGAACAGGGTTTATGAAGTTGTAAACCTTAAAAACAAAAGTGAAAGGTCAAAAAGTTTGAAAATTTGGAACGATAAAAGTGAAGTATGAGAAATGGGAACATTTGAAAGTATGAGAAATTGGAAAGTTTGAAAATTTGGAAAGTTTGAAAATTTGGAAAGTTTGAAAATTTGGAAAGTTTGAAAATTTGGAAAGTTTGAAAAAATGTATATATGTAAAATGGAAAGAGTTTGAGAAATTGGAAAGTTTGAAAACTAAAATAGGTAAAAAGTAGAGAGTTTGAGAAATTGGAAAGTTTGAAAAAAATTGAAAATAAGAAGTATTGTTTTTTGAAAATATATCTATATAAAATGGAATTTGAAATCATGAGAAACCTATTTTTATAATTTAAACCGTTGAAAACTTTTGAAGATTAAAACTTTTCTATAAAATATAAAGGCTTGAAAACGGTTTAAAATTTTGGAAAGTTTGAAAATTGGAAAGAGTTTGAGAAATTGGAACATTTGAAAGTATGAGAAATTGGAACATTTGAAAGTATGAGAAATTGGAAAGTTTAAAATTAAAAGTTTGAAAATTGGAAAGAGTTTGATAAATTGGAAAGTTTGAAAATCAAAAGGTTTTAAAATGAAAATATGTGAAATTGGAAAGAGTTTGATAGATTGGAAAGTTTGAAAATTGGAAAGAGTTTGATAAATTGGAAAGTTTGAAAATATATATAAATAAATAAGGAAAACTTAGTTAAATTATTCAAATTTTGAAAATTTAGAAAAGATTAAGATATTTATAAAAAAATGAAAACATGAAAAGCATTTGAGAAATTGGAAAGTTTGAAAATTATTATAAATGTCAAAAGCATTCAAGAAATTGGAAGCTCGAAACTTGAAACAAAAGCTAAGAGAAAACTTTTAAAGTTGTTAAAACTTGTGTGATATTTAAAATTTTAAAATTTAAAATTTTAAAATTTAAAATGTCAAAAATATAAGAAAACATAAAGTATATAGAAAGTAAAATGAAGATAAAAGAGTTTGATAAATTGGAAAGTTTAAAATTTTGAAAATATGTAAAATGGAAAGAGTTTAAACTATTGGGAAACCTACTTACATAATTTAAACCGTCGAAAACTTTTGAAGATTAAAACTTCTTTCTATAAAATAGGAAACTTGAAAAAGTTTGAAAATTTGGAAAGTTTGAAAATTAAATAATGAGAAATTAGATAGTCTGAAAGTATGGGAAATTGGAACATTTGAAAGTATGAGAAATGGGAACATTTGAAAGCTGTTTAAATGCAAAACAAGTCAACTATGTTAAAGTGAAAAACAAGGTTTCGAAAACCTTATAAGGTTTTGAAAACTTTTAAAAATTAAGAAATAGGAAAGTGAAACTATTTTAAAATGGAAAGAGTTTGACAAATTGGAAAGTTATAAAACTTAGAAAAGATTAAGAATTTTTCAAAAATATTATGAAAACTCGAAAATAGTTTGATAAGTTAGAAAATCTAAAATGTAAACAAGTAAAATGGTAGTTAAAAATATAGAAAAGTTAGTTCATTTATTTTGACCATTGAAAACATAGAAAAGATTAAGACTTTTAAGAAATATGAAACATGTAAAATGTTTGAAATTGAAGTTTGGAAATTATAGCGAAATATCAAAGGAGTTTGAGAAATTGAAAGTTTGAAAATTGGAAAGAGTTTGAGAAATTGTAAGTTTGAAACTTTAAAAAGTTGGATACAACTTTGAAGCTATGATAACTTGAAAAAGTTTAAGAAATTGAAAGTTTGAAAATTTTGAAAATATGTAAAATGGAAAGAGTTTGATAGATTGGAAAGTTTGAAAAAATGTAATTATATAAAATGGAAAAGAGCATACAAAATTGGGAAGTTTGAAAATTTTGAAAATATACTAAAGTGAAAAAAGATATTTAAGAACCTTATAGAGTTATGAAAACTTGAAAAAGTTTAAGAAATTGGAAAGTTTAAAATTAAAATAAAATGTCAAAAATATAAGAAAACATAAAGCATATAGAAAGTAAAATGAAGATAAAAGAGTTTGATAAATTGGAAAGTTTGAAAACTTAGAAAAGATTAAGAAATTTAAAAGATTTATGAAAACTTGAACAGGGTTTATGAAGTTGTAAACCTTAAAAACAAAAGTGAAAGGTCAAAAAGTTTGAAAATTTGAACGATAAAAGTGAAGTATGAGAAATGGGAACATTTGATAGATAAGAAAATAAAACTTCAAAATGGTTTGAAAATTAAAAATGTCAAAAAGTTTGAAAATTTGGAAAGTTTGAAAAAATGTATATATGTAAAATGGAAAGAGTTTGAGAAATTGGAAAGTTTGAAAACTAAAATAGGTAAAAAGTAGAGAGTTTGAGAAATTGGAAAGTTTGAAAAAAATTGAAAATAAGAAGTATTGTTTTTTGAAAATATATCTATATAAAATGGAATTTGAAATCATGAGAAACCTATTTTTATAATTTAAGGAAAGTTTGAAAACTTAGAAAAGATTAAGAAATTTAAAAGATTTATGAAAACTTGAAAAAGTTTGAAAATTTGGAAAGTTTGAAAATTGGAAAGAGTTTGAGAAATTGGAACATTTGGAAAGTATGAGAAATTGGAACATTTGAAAGTATGAGAAATGGGAACATTTGAAAGTATGAGAAATGGGAACATTTGAAAGTATGAGAAATTGGAAAGTTTAAAATTAAAAGTTTGAAAATCAAAAGGTTTTAAAATGAAAATATGTGAAATTGGAAAGAGTTTGATAGATTGGAAAGTTTGAAAATTGGAAAGAGTTTGATAAATTGGAAAGTTTGAAAATATATATAAATAAATAAGGAAAACTTAGTTAAATTATTCAAATTTTGAAAATTTAGAAAAGATTAAGATATTTATAAAAAAATGAAAACATGAAAAGCATTTGAGAAATTGGAAAGTTTGAAAATTATTATAAATGTCAAAAGCATTCAAGAAATTGGAAGCTCGAAACTTGAAACAAAAGCTAAGAGAAAACTTTTAAAAATTAAAAGTTTGAAAATTTGGAAAGTTTGAAAATTTGGAAAGTTTGAAACTTTTAAAGTTGTTAAAACTTGTGTGATATTTAAAATTTTAAAATGTCAAAAATATAAGAAAACATAAAGTATATAGAAAGTAAAATGAAGATAAAAGAGTTTGATAAATTGGAAAGTTTGAAAATTTTGAAAATATGTAAAATGGAAAGAGTTTAAACTATTGGGAAACCTACTTACATAATTTAAACCGTCGAAAACTTTTGAAGATTAAAACTTCTTTCTATAAAATAGGAAACTTGAAAAAGTTTGAAAATTTGGAAAGTTTGAAAATTAAATAATGAGAAATTAGATAGTCTGAAAGTATGGGAAATTGGAACATTTGAAAGCTGTTTAAATGCAAAACAAGTCAACTATGTTAAAGTGAAAAACAAGGTTTCGAAAACCTTATAAGGTTTTGAAAACTTTTAAAAATTAAGAAATAGGAAAGTGAAACTATTTTAAAATGGAAAGAGTTTGACAAATTGGAAAGTTATAAAACTTAGAAAAGATTAAGAATTTTTCAAAAATATTATGAAAACTCGAAAATAGTTTGATAAGTTAGAAAATCTAAAATGTAAACAAGTAAAATGGTAGTTAAAAATATAGAAAAGTTAGTTCATTTATTTTGACCATTGAAAACATAGAAAAGATTAAGACTTTTAAGAAATATGAAACATGTAAAATGTTTGAAATTGAAGTTTGGAAATTATAGCGAAATATCAAAGGAGTTTGAGAAATTGTAAGTTTGGAAACTTTAAAAAGTTGGATACAACTTTGAAGCTATGATAACTTGAAAAAGTTTAAGAAATTGAAAAGTTTGAAAATTTGGAAAGTTTGAAAATTTGGAAAGTTTGAAAATTAAAGTATGAGAAATTGGAAAGTTTGAAAAAATGTAATTATATAAAATGGAAAAGAGCATACAAAATTGGGAAGTTTGAAATTTTGAAAATATACTAAAGTGAAAAAAGATATTTAAGAACCTTATAGAGTTATGAAAACTTGAAAAAGTTTTAGAACCTTATAGAGTTATGAAAACTTGAAAAAGTTTAAGAAATTGAAAAGTTTGAAAATTAAAGTGAAATGTCAAAAATCTAAGAAAAAGAAAAGTTTGAAGAAAGTAAAATATGTGAAAATGAGAAGAGTTTGATAAATTATAAAGTTTGAAAACTTAGAAAAGATTAAGAATTTTTCAAAAATATTATGAAAACTTGAAAAGGGTTTGAGATTTTATAAAACTTGAAAATAAAAGTGAAATGTCCAAAAGTTTAAAATTTTGGAACATTTAAAATTAAAAGTTTGAAAATTAAAGTATGAGAAATTGGAACATTTGAAAGATAAGCTAAATGAAATCTTGAAAACGGTTTAAAATTTTGGAAAGTTTAAAATTTTGGAACATTTAAAATTAAAGTATGAGAAATTGGAAAGTTTAAAATATGTATATATGTAAAATGGAAAGAGTTTGAGAAATTGAAAGTTTGAAATTTTGAAAATAGGTAAAATGTAGAGAGTTGGAGAAATTGGAAAGCTAAAAAATTTGAAAATATGAAGAAAAATGGAAATATCTATAAAATGGAATTTAAAATCGTGAGAAACCTATTTTTAATTTAAACCGTCGAAAACTTTTGAAGATTAGAACTTTTTATAAAATATAAAAACAAGAAAACGGTTTAAATTTTTGAAAGTTTGAAAATTAAAGTATGAGAAATTGGAACATTTGAAAGCTAAGTGAAATGCAAAAAGTCAACTATGTTAAAGTGAAAAAAGATATTTGACAACTTTATAGAGTTATGAAATTTTGAAAAAGTAGAAGAAATGAGAAAGTTCTAAAATTAAAGTGAAATATCAAAATAGTGGCTTAATCAGAAAGTTCAAGTGAAAATATGTGAAAATGTAAAGAGTTTAACAAATTGAAAAGTTAGAAAATGGAAAGAGTCTAAGAAATTGGAAAGTTTGAAAAGTATATGAATATGTAAAAATTAATATTTGAAAATATGAAAACTTAGTTAAATTATTCAAAATTTTGAAAACTTAAGAAAATATTAAGAATTGATACAAAAATGAAACATGAAAAGTGTTTGAGAAATTGAAAAGTTAGAAAATGGAAAGAGTTTGAGAAATTGAAAGTTTGAAATTATAGCAAAATGTCAAAGGAGTTTGAGAAATTGAAAGTTTGGAAAGTTTAAAAAGTTTGAGACAACTTGTAAAGTTATGAAAACTTGAAAAAGTTTAAGAAATTGAAAGTTTGAAATTATAGCAAAATGTCAAAGGAGTTTGAGAAATTGTAAGTTTGAAATATTTGAAAATATGTAAAATGGAAAGAGTTTGAGAAATTGAAAGTTTGAAATTTTGAAAATATGTACAAATGGAAAGAGTTAGGAATTGAAAGGTTTGAAATGCAATATCTAAAATGACATTAGAAAATGTGGGGAACCTATTTTTATAGTTTAAACCGATGAAAACTTTTGAAGATTAGAACTTTTTATAAAATATAAAAACAAGAAAACGGTTTAAAATTTTGGAAAGTTTGAAAATTTGGAAAGTTTGAAAATTAAAGTATGAGAAATTGGAAAGTTTGAAAATTAAAGTATGAGAAATTGAACATTTGAAAGCTAGGTGAAATGCAAAACAAGGCAACTATGTTAAAGTGAAAAACAAGGTATTTGAAAACCTTATTAAGGTTTGGAAAACTTT
Organism: Asparagus setaceus; assembly: GCA_012295165.1. Taxonomy (NCBI): domain Eukaryota; kingdom Viridiplantae; phylum Streptophyta; class Magnoliopsida; order Asparagales; family Asparagaceae; genus Asparagus; species Asparagus setaceus. The sequence continues at coordinate 61,067,905 of CM022705.1, read as the reverse complement.
ACCAAAAAAATATATATATTAGAAAGTGAAGTGTCGAACAAAGTTGAGAAATCGAAGTTTGAAGAAAGTGAAAATATTTGAAAATGGAAAGTTTAAAAAGTTTGAGACAAGTTGTAAAGTTATGAAAACTTGAAAAAGTTTAAGAAATTGAAAGTTTGAAAACTTAAGAAAATATTAAGAAAACTTGAAAAGGGTTTGAGAAGTTATAAAACTTGAAAATAGTTTGATAAGTTAGAAAATCTAAAATGTAAACAAGTAAAATGGTATTTAAAACTACGAATAGCTAGTTTATTTATTTTAAACCATCGAAAACATAGAAAAGAAATATGAAACATGAAAAGTGTTTGAGAAATTGTAAGTTTGAAATATTTGAAAATATGAAAACTTAGTTAAATTATTCAAAATTTTGAAAACTTAAGAAAATATTAAGAAAACTTGAAAATAGTTTGAGAAGTAAGAAAACTGAAGAAAATGTAAAAAGTAAAATGGTATTTAAAACTACGAATAGCTAGTTTATTCATTTTAAACCATCGAAAACATAGAAAAGAAATATGAAACATGAAAAGTGTTTCGTGAATTGGAAGTTTGGAAATTATAGCAAAATGTCAAAGGAGTTTGAGAAATTGAAAGTTTGGAAAGTTTAAAAAGTTTGAGACAACTTGTAAAGTTATGAAAACTTGAAAAGTTTGAAATTTCAAAAATTAAAAAGTGAAATGTCAAAAGTTTCAGATATTCGAAAGTTAATGTAAATATATAAAACAAAGAGTTTGTGAAATTTGTAAGTTTGAAATATTTGAAAATATGTAAAATGGAAAGAGTTAGGAAATTGAAAGGTTTGAAATGCAATATCTAAAATGACATTAGAAAATGTGGGGAACCTATTTTTATAGTTTAAACCGATGAAAACTTTTGAAGATTAATTCTTTTTCCATAAATTATGAAACTTGCAAACAAGATGAAAATTTGGAAAGTTTGAAAACTAGAGTATAAGAATTTGGCACGCTTAAAAAGTATGAGCAATTAGAACATTTGAAAACTAAGTGAAATGCAAACCAAGTCAACTATGTTGAAAAAACCTTCTAAAGTTATTAAAACTTTAAAGGTTTAAGAAATTGAAATTTTGAAAATTAAAGTGAAATGTCAAAAATTTTGAGAAATCATAAAGTTTGAAGAAAGTGAAAATATGTGAAGATGGTGTTAGAAATTTTGAAAGAGGCTACTTTAAGTTGGACTAAGTATTATGTAAAGAGGATGACATTATAGAGGAGGAATATGAAAGCAATATAAAGAAAAACTCTTTTGTATTAAAGAGAAGTTGTTTCTACAATTTGATTCGCTATAACTTGGTTTTACTCAACTTAATTTCTATACTACTTCATTCTTGTACAATTTCATTACTCTACTCCTTCATACTTTACAAGCACTCCCTTATGGGGTATTTATACACCATGAGGTGCTTCCATAACCTTCTTCTACACATAACAATCTTCATGATTATCTTACCCACTTCTAGAAAAAAACTCTAGAAGCATCTATTGACTCTTCTAGACACAATATTTCTTATGACAAACATATGACTCTCTAGAACATTCTATATTTCCCAAAAAAATTCACTCTCTAGAAACTTCTACTTAGCCAATAATACATATTTCCAAAATTAAGTTTAATCTCCAACACTTCACCTTAAACTTAATTTGCTGAGTCTCCAGCATATCTTCAACTTGTAGGTATCGAAGTTGGTAAAAACATCCCTGAGTTATTTTCAGGCTAATGGAGATAATCGTCAATCTTTCTTGTCCATCAGAATGTTGTTGAATGGAATGAAGTAGAAAGTTGATTCTTTTTGGATGATGTCTGACCAAAGTAATGTAAGTCTCCTCAGATCTTGATTTTCTTTTGCCACATAACTCGACTTAATTTGACTCCTTCAGACGAAGAAATTAGCACCATCTTGTTATTCTTCCCAACTGTTTTGACTCTTTCATGCATGGTTCTTCTTCTTTTGTTCATGAAACTGTTTATAACTCTTGATTTTTCAAGTAACCCTTCTTTTTAGCATTTTCTTCTGACATGTCTCCTTTTATATTTTGTTTTATAGCAAGCAAAAGTATGCATGCCTTTGCCTCCAAGTCAACGTCTTTGGGTTTCAACCATTCCCTAAATATATCTTGATGGTTATCTTGATCCTCTCCTTTTCTCCTACAGTTCCCAGGTACGTTGGTGCTATGCAGCTCCAACAAGACATATCTTCTCTTCTCCATTGGGACTGGTTTGAAAGCTACCATCAATTTTCACATCCATTTCTTCTGTTATAATCATGTTTTGATCTTTTTCTTCTTACTTCTTAATGTTTTGCTCCTGAACATGCTCAAATTCAGCCAACGACTCTTCCTCAAGCACTTGACTTTCTTTAGTTTCCTTCTTTTCTTCATTCAACTCTTCGCTTTCTATAGTTATCTTTTCTTTCTTTAAAGTTTTGATTTGTTGTGGCACCTTCTCTTTCTTTTCTAGTTCCTCATGAACTTTCTTCACCATATTCTATACTCACTCCTTTGATCAAGTGGATTATGATACCATCAACTAGATTTCTGTGATGAAGTTCGATCTCTTCTGCTATGCTTTTAGGAGAGTTGTAGCTGTAAGTGACTGTACCATCTGTAGCTAAAACACTGATTCTGAAATCTTTACTCTAGGAAGTACGCTCCACATCTTTCTTGAGCATCTCATCCTCCTCGTCTACGTCCTCAAACAAATGATCATTCACGATCAGGTTCACTTCCTTGATGTTCATGGTTTCTTTGGTTCATCCGCAACTCATGTGCTTGCAGAGAACCTTGTAGCTCTTCAATCGATATTTGAGAGAGATCTTTGGATTCTTCAATTGCAGCGACCACATAATCGAACTTGGGGACTAGTGATCTTATTATCATTTCCATTATTCTAACATCACCAAGAGCTTCTCCATTTCCTTTTAATTGGTTTGTAACTATTTGTACTCTTTTAAAGTAATCCGAGATAGACTCCCTAGCTTTCATCTTTTAAGTTTTCAAACTCTGCTCTTAAAGCTTGAAGGCACACGTATTTTGTTCTGTCGGCACCTTGGTAGGCTTTCTTCATAATCTCCCATGCATGTTTAGAAGATTTTGCATCCGACACCTTCTCAAATCCGGCCTCATCGACTCCTTGATATATGAGGCATATAGCTTTTTTATCTTTCTTCTTGTGCTCCTTCAACTCGCTCTTTTGAGCATTCATCAAAGCTGCTTCGGCAGTAGCTAATTTTGGCTCAATATCTCCATTCTCTACAATCTCTTAAAAGTCTTGCGAGGCGAGCAAGACTCATGTGGATGCTCCAATTGTCATCGCTGACCTTCATAAGCTTCCGCCATCTCGTACACAAGCTTCTATATGGAGGTGGATGGATCGAAGGCTACTCTGATACCACTTTGTTAGAAATTTTAGGATATGCTACTTTTAGGTGGACTAAGTATTTTGCAGAGGATAGAATTGCAGAGGAATAGTGGAAGTAGTATAAAGAAAAATATTTTTGTATTAGAGACAAGTTGTTTCCACAACTTGATTCTCTATAACTTGGTTGCACTCAACTTAATTTCTCTACTACTTCATTCTTGTACAACTTCATCACACTACTCCTTTATACTATACAAGCACTCCATCATGGGGTATTTATAGGCACTATGAGGTGTTTCCATAACATTCTTCAATACATGACAATCTTCATGACTATTCTTACACACTTCTAGAAGATTCATGACAATTAGCAATAAATTCTTATGACAAACTTAGGACACTCTAGAATATTCTATAATTCCCAAAAATATTTCACTCTCTAGAAACTTCTACTTAACCAATATTTCCATGAGTAAATTTAATCCCAAGCAAACGGAAAGAATTTCACAAATTAGAAAGATTGGGAAAAATATAAATATGCAAAAGCGGTATTTGAAAATAAAAATTAGTTAAATACCTTTGAAAACTTAAAAAGTTGAAGAAATTAAAAGTTTGAAAATGTAAAGAGTTGGAGAAATTGGAAGTTTGGAAACTTGAAAAAGTTTGAGAAAACTTTTAAAGTTATGAAAACTTTTGAAGATTAGAACTTTTTCAATAAAATTTTGAAGGCTAAAACCGAAAAAACTTTTGAAGATTAAAACTTCTTCAATAAAATATGAAAACTTGAAAAAGTTTGAAAATTTGGAATGTTTGAAACCTAAGAGTATGAGAAATTGGAACATTTTAGAGTGAAGCAAAATGCAAAATAAGTCAACTATGTTAAAGTGAAAAAAGATATTTAAGAAAAGTGAAAAAAGATATTTGACAACCTTATAGAGTTATGAAAACTTAAAAAGTTGAAGAAATTAAAAGTTTGAAAATTCAAGTGTAAATGTCAAAAAGTTGATAAATTAGAAAGTTTGAAGAAAGTGAAAATATGTAAAAGTGGACAGAGTTTGACAAATTGAAAAGTTTGAAAATGTAAAGAGTTGGAGAAATTGAAAGTTTAAAAATTAAAGTAAATATGTATGAAAATGATATTTGAAAATATGGAAAAGTTAGTTTAATCATTCAAAACTTTGAAAACTTAGAAAAGATAACAAGTTTGAAAATTTGGAAAGTTTGAAAATTATTGTGAAATTTCAAAAGAGTTTGTAAAATTGGAAGTTTGGACACTTGAAAAAGTTTGAGAAAACTTGAAAAAGTTTGAAAATTAAAGTAAAATGTTGAAAATAGTTGAGAAATTAGAAAGTTTGAAGAAATGAAAATATGTGAAACTAGAAAGAGTTTTACAAATTGGTGAGTTTGAAACATGGAAAAGAGTTTGAGAAATTGGAACATTTGAACAAAAAAATGTAAATATGTAAAATGGTATTTGAAAATATGGAAAAGTTAGTTTAATTATTCAAACCTTTTAAAACATAGAAAAGATTAAGACTTTTATTTTAAAAATGAAAACATGAGAAGTGTTTGAGAAATTGAAATGTTTTAAAATTATTGTGAAATGTCAAAAGAGTTCAGAGAAATTGGAAGTTTGGAAACTTGAAAAAGTTTGAGAAAACTTTTAAAGTCAACTTGAAAAAGTTTGAGTTTGAAATTTAAAATTTTAAAATTTAAAATGACAAAAACATTCACAAATTAAAAAGTCCGAAAAATTGTAAACATGTTAAAATGGAAAAGAGTTTTAAAATTTGGAAAGTTTAACAAATTTGAATGTAAATATGGAAAAGAGTTTGAGAAATTGGAAAGTTGAGAAATTGGAAACTTTCACAAATTTAAATCGTTGAAAACTTTTGAAGATTAAAACTTATTCCTATAAACTAAGAAAAATTGAAAACAGTTTGAAAATTTGGAAAGTTTGAAAATTAAACTATGAGAAATTGGAACGTTTGACAAGTATGGAAATTGGAACATTTGAAAGTTATGTGAAATGCAAAACAAGTGAACTATGTTAAAGTGAAAAAAAGGTATTTGAAAACCTTATAAAGTTTTGAAAACTTTAAAAATTATGAAATTGAAAAGTGAAATGTCAAAAATGTTGAAACATTAGAAAAATGTAAATAAAGTGAAAATATGTGAAAATGAATAGAGTTTGACAAATTGGAAAGTTTAAAAGCTTAGGAAAGATTAAGATTTTTCAAAAATATTATGAAAACTTGAAAATAGTTTGAGAAGTTAGAAAATTTGAAAGAAAAATGTAAATATGTAAAATGGTATTTGAAAATATGGAAAAGTTAGTTTATTTATTTTAACCATTGGTAACATAGAAAAGATTAAGACTTCTTTAAGAAATATGAAACATGAAAAGCATTTCAGAGTTGGAAGTTTGGAAATTATAGTGAAATGTCAAAAGAGTTCAGAGAAATTGGAAGTTTGGAAACTTGAAAAAGTTTGAGAAAACTTTTAAAGTCAACTTGAAAAAGTTTGAAAACTTTTAAAGTCAACTTGAAAAAGTTTGAAAATTTGGAAAGTTTGAAAATGGAAAGAGTTTGAGAAATTGGAAAGTTTGAAAACTAAATCATAAGAAATTGGAAAGTTAGAAAATTGAAAATATATAAAATGGAAAGAGTTTGAGAAATTGGAAAGTTAGAAAATTGAAAATATATAAAATGGAAAGAGTTAGAGAAATTTGAAAGGTTTGAAATATAAATATCTAAAATGACATTTGAAAATGCATGAAAGCCTATTTTTGTTTAAACCGATGAAAACTTTTTCAAGAGTAATTCTTTTCTATAAAATATGAAAATTGAAAACAATTTGAAATTTTGGAAAGTTTGAAAACTAAATCATAAGAAATTGGAATGTTTGAAAAGTATGAGAAATTGGAAAGTTTGAAAACTATAGTGAAATGTCAAAAATGTTGAAACATTAGAAAAATGTAAATATGTAAAATGGTATTTGAAAATATGGAAAAGTTAGTTTAATTATTCAAACCTTTTAAAACATAGAAAAGATTAAGACTTTTAAAAATATGAAACATGAAAAATGTTTAAGAAATTGAAAAGTTTGAAAATTAAAGTAAAATGTTGAAAATAGTTGAGAAATTAGAAAGTTTGAAGAAATGAAAATATGTGAAAATGGAAAGACTTTGACAAATTGGAAAGTTTGAAAATGGAAAGAGTTTGAGAAATTGGAAAGTTTAAAAATATGTAAATATGTAAAATGGTATTTGAAAATATGGAAAAGTTAGTTTAAATATTGAAACCTCATTGCAAACTTAGAAAAGATTAAGACTTTTAAAAATATGAAACATGAAAAATGTTTAAGAAATTGAAAAGTTTGAAAATTCTAGTCAAATGTCAAAAGAGTTAAGAGAAATTTGAAAAAAAGTTTGAGAAAACTTTTAAAGTCAACTTGAAAAAGTTTGAGTTTGAAATTTAAAATTTTAAAATTTAAAATGACAAAAACATTCACAAATTAAAAAGTCCGAAAAATTGTAAACATGTTAAAATGGAAAGAGTTTTAAAATTTGGAAAGTTTAACAAATTTGAATGTAAATATGGAAAAGAGTTTGAGAAATTGGAAAGTTGAGAAATTGGAAACTTTCACAAATTTAAATCGTTGAAAACTTTTGAAGATTAAAACTTATTCCTATAAACTAAGAAAAATTGAAAACAGTTTGAAAATTTGGAAAGTTTGAAAATTAAACTATGAGAAATTGGAACGTTTGACAAGTATGGAAATTGGAACATTTGAAAGTTATGTGAAATGCAAAACAAGTGAACTATGTTAAAGTGAAAAAAAGGTATTTGAAAACCTTATAAAGTTTTGAAAACTTTAAAAATTATGAAATTGAAAAGTGAAATGTCAAAAATGTTGAAACATTAGAAAAATGTAAATAAAGTGAAAATATGTGAAAATGAATAGAGTTTGACAAATTGGAAAGTTTAAAAGCTTAGGAAAGATTAAGATTTTTCAAAAATATTATGAAAACTTGAAAATAGTTTGAGAAGTTAGAAAATTTGAAAGAAAAATGTAAATATGTAAAATGGTATTTGAAAATATGGAAAAGTTAGTTTATTTATTTTAACCATTGGTAACATAGAAAAGATTAAGACTTCTTTAAGAAATATGAAACATGAAAAGCATTTCAGAGTTGGAAGTTTGGAAATTATAGTGAAATGTCAAAGGAGCTTGGGAAAATGGAAGATTGAAAACTTTAAAAAGTTTGAGGCAACTTGTAAAGTTCTGAAAACTTGAAAAAGTTTGAAAATTAAACTATGAGAAATTGGAAAGTTGAGAAATTGGAAAGTTGAGAAATTGGAAAGTTAGAAAATTGAAAATATATAAAATGGAAAGAGTTTCAGAAATTGGAAAGTTAGAAAATTGAAAATATATAAAATGGAAAGAGTTAGAGAAATTTGAAAGGTTTGAAATATAAATATCTAAAATGACATTTGAAAATGCATGAAAGCCTATTTTTGTTTAAACCGATGAAAACTTTTTCAAGAGTAATTCTTTTCTATAAAATATGAAAATTGAAAACAATTTGAAATTTTGGAAAGTTTGAAAACTAAATCATAAGAAATTGAATGTTTGAAAAGTATGAGAAATTGGAACAATTGAAAGCTAAGTGAAATGCAAAACAAATCAACAATGTTAATGTGAAAAAAGGTAATTAAAACCTTATAAAGTTATGAAAACTTGAAAAAGTTGAAGAATTGGAAAATTGAACATTAAAGTGAAATGTTCAAAAGGTGGAGAAATCATAAAAGTTTGCAGAAAGTGAAAATGGAAAGACTTTGACAAATTGAAAAGTTTGAAAATGGAAAGAGTTAGAGAAATTTGAAAGGTTTGAAATATAAATATCTAAAATGACATTTGAAAATGCATGAAAGCCTATTTTTGTTTAAACCGATGAAAACTTTTTCAAGAGTAATTCTTTTCTATAAAATATGAAAATTGAAAACAATTTGAAATTTTGGAAAGTTTGAAAACTAAATCATAAGAAATTGGAATGTTTGAAAAGTATGAGAAATTGGAACAATTGAAAGCTAAGTGAAATGCAAAACAAATCAACAATGTTAATGTGAAAAAAGGTAATTAAAACCTTATAAAGTTATGAAAACTTGAAAAAGTTGAAGAATTGGAAAATTGAACATTAAAGTGAAATGTTCAAAAGGTGGAGAAATCATAAAAGTTTGCAGAAAGTGAAAATGGAAAGACTTTGACAAATTGGAAAGTTTGAAAATGGAAAGAGCTTAAGAAATTGAAAATTTTGAAAAAAATGTAAATATGTAAAATTGTGTTGCAAAATACTAAAAGTTAGTTTAAATATTGAAACCTCATTGCAAACTTAGAAAAGATTAAGACTTTTAAAAATATGAAACATGAAAAATGTTTAAGAAATTGAAAAGTTTGAAAATTCTAGTCAAATGTCAAAAGAGTTAAGAGAAATTTGAAAAAAAGTTTGAAAAACTTTTAAAGATCTGAAAAAATAACTTGAAAAAGTTTGAAAATTGGATAGTTTAAAATTTTGAAAATATGTAAAATAGAAAGATTTTGAGATATTGGAAAGTTTGACATGTAAATATCTAAAATGGCATTTACAAATGTAGCAAACCTACTTTTATAATATTTAAACCGTTGAGACTTTTGAAGATTAAAACTTTTGCTACAAAATATGAATACTTGAAAACAGTTTCAAATTAGAAAGCATGAACAAATTGAAAATATGTGAAAATGGAAAGAGCTTAAGAAATTGGAAATTTGAAAAAAATGTAAATATGTAAAATTGTGTTGCAAAATACTAAAAGTTAGTTTAATTCTTTAAACCATTGACAACTATGAAAAAATTTGCAAAAATTAAAAATATGAAAGGTGAAAACATAAAAGTGTGACAAATTGAAAAGTTTGAAAACTATAGTGAAATGTCAAAAGAGTATTGAACAATTAGAAGTTTGGAAACATGAAGAGAAAGTTTGAGAAAATTTGTATAGTTATGAAAACATGAAAAGGTTTTAAAATTCAAAAACTAAAATGTCAATTAGAAATTGGAAAGTTTAAAAATGTAAATATGCAAAAATGAAAAGAGTTTCAGAAATTGGAAACTTTGAAAAAATTGAAAATAGGTAAAATGGAAAGAGTTTGAGAAATTGCAAAGTTTGAGATGTAAATATCTAAAATGGCATTTGAAAATGTGGGATATTTATTTTATAATTAAATTGCTGAAACTTTTGAAGATTAAAACTTTTCTATAAATGTGAAAATGACATTTTGGAAAGTTTGAAAATTAAATTATGAAAAATTGGAGCGTTTGAAAAGTATGACACATTGGAACATTTGACAAACAAGAAAAATGCAAAACAAGTCAACTATGTTAAATTGAAAAGAAAGATATTCGAATACCTTATAAAGTTATGAAATTTGTAAAAGTTTAAGAAATTGGAAAGTTTGAAAATTGGATAGTTTGAAAATTAAAGTGAAATGGTCAAAAAATTGAGAAATTAGAAAGTTTGAAGAAAGTGAAAATATGAAAATGGGACTTTGACAAATTTGAAAGTCTAAAATCAGAAATTTCAAGAAAGCATGAAGAAAATGAAAATATGTAAAAGTGGAAAGAATTAAGAAATTGAAAATTTTGAAAAAAATGTAAATATGTAAAATTGTATTTGAAAATACGGAAAATTATCTTAATTAATTAAACTGTTAAAATTTAGAAAATATAAAGAATTTTAAAATATTAAACATGAAAAGTGTTTGACAAATTGAAAAGTTCGAACATTATTATATTGAAAAGTCAAAAGAGTTTGAGAAATTGGAAGTTTGGAAAGTTTAAAAAAGAGTTAGAGGAAACTTGTAAAGTTATGAAACCTTGAAAAGGTTTGAAAATTTATAAATGTCAAAAAGTTTGAGAAATTGGAAAGTTTGAAAAAGTGAAAATATGTAAAATGTAAAGAGTTTGGGAAATTGAAAGTTTGAAACATAAGTATCAAAAATAACATTTGAAAATGTGGGAAACCTAATTTAATAATTTAAAGGGTTAAAACTTTTGAAGATTAGAACTTTTCAATAAAATATGAAACCTTCAAAAATTTAAAGTTTGAAAATTAAAGTATGAGAAAATGGAATGTTTGAAAAATATGAGAGATTGGATCATTTGATAGCCAAGCGAAACGCTAATACAAGTCAACTAGGTCAAAGTGAAAAAGAAAAGATACTTGAAAACCTTATGAAAACTTGAAAAAGTTTAAGAAATTGGATAGTTTGAAAATTAAAGTGAAATGGTCAAAAAATTGAGAAATTAGAAAGTTTGAAGAATATGAAAATATGAGAAAATGTAAAGAGTTAGACAAATTGGAAAGTTTGAAAACTTAGAAAAGATTTAAGACATTTTACAAAATATGAAAACTTGAAAACGGCTTGTAGAAATGGAAAGTTTGAAAAAAATGTAAACATGAGAGAACGGTACTTGAAAATTTGTGAAATTTATTTTACTTATTAAGCCGTTCAAAACTTTTCAAGACTAAGACATTTCCATAAATAAGAAAACTAGGTGAAATCAAAACAACTCAACTATGTTAAACTGAAAGAAAGGATATTTGAAACCTTATATAAAGTTATGAAAACTTGAATAAAATTTAAGAAATTAGAAAGTTTGAAAATTAAAGTAAAATGTCAAAAAGTTTGAGAAATTGGAAACTATGAAGAAAATGAAAATATGTGAAAAGTTCGAGAAATTGGAAAGTTTGAAAAATAAAATATGTAACAAATGGAATTTGAAATTTAGGAAAAGTTACCATGGAAAACTTAGAAAAGATTTAAGACATTTTACAAAATATGAAAACTTGAAAAAGTTTGAAAATGTAGAGAGTTTGAAAATTAAAGTAAAATGTCAAAAAGTATGTGAAATTTAACGTTTGAAAGCTAAGCGAAATGCAAAACAAGGCAACTAAGTTAAAGTGAAAAATAAGTCAATTATGTTAAAGTGAAAATATATATATATTTGAAAACCCTATATAGTTATGAAAACTTGAAAAAACTTTAAGATATTGGAAAGTTTGAAAACTAAAATAAAATGTTGAAGAAAGTGAACAAGTCTAAAAATTTTGAGTTATGAACTCTTGAAAAGATTAAGAAATTGGAAAGTTTAAAATTTATTTGAAAATTAACGTGAAATACAAGTTACAGAACCATTTGATATTAAAATTTTAAAACCATAGTAAGTTGTTGATTCGAGATAAAAAATTCAAATAAATAGTCAATTGCAAGTATATAGTAAGATGTCACCAACGCTAAAATGTCATTAAGGCGAATCATTTGAAAAACTTTGTAAAAGGTTTGAAAAGTCAAAATCTAGCATTTCAAAAATGTAGTTTACAAATTTCAAAAAAATATTTTAATCTCAAGCAAAACAACTACCTAAGATTTTACTATAGCTGTACTAATTATGTGCGCAAAAAGCCAACAAACAGCTATCAACTTTGCATCAGAAAGAATAGGTTACTAAATTAAATACATTGCCCATAAGGCCACAATGATGTGCTCACAGAAGCAGCACAAAGTGATGGCTAACCAAAGTTTTTTAATCTCAAGCAAAACAACCATCTAAGATTTTACTTACGTTGCACTAATTAAGCGTGCTAAAAAACCAACAAATAGTTATTAAGTTTGCATCAGAAATAATAACTGACTAAATTAAATACAGTGCCAAGGAAGGTTTTTTTTTACATCTAAAGATGACAAAATTCAGAAATTGATGACAGTTTGTTTCTAGCTATCAACATCAGAACATGATTTCAACAGGACTGAACAAAAATTTAAATTAAAAAAAACTTTGATTAAAGGGTTACGATGTTACCTTTCCCGACTTTGATTTTCTTGGAAGAAGTACTCCCCCGCAAGTGATCAGAACTCTGAGGATGGTAGAACTTACCTACATTGATCGATCAAGAATATAAGCCGCAGAAATTTCCAATGTACACATAAACAGTAAAAAAATTAAGATCGTTACCTTGAAATTGCTTGAGATCAGCTCCTCTCTCACCATGGATCGTCGAATCTTTGAAGATTTAGGGCAGAAAACTCTCTGCTTGAGATCGGCTCCTCTTCCGCCATGGATCGTCGGATCTTTAACGATTTAGGGCAGAAAACCCTGGATCTCAGCGAGAATTGAGAAGATAGGGGCATCGAAAAGGGCTCGGTTAGGCTTTTTTTTCTTGGGGGAGAATTTGGAAGAAGAAAAGAGAGAGGAGAGGCTGGGTTAGGGTTTTCGTTTTTTGGGGAAGACGAGAGATAGATAGGCACCTATTTAAGCCGGTTTAAGTCGGCGTCGAGATTAAGCTGAGTAACGGTCATAATTAGGGTAAGTTTTCTTCTCGATTAAGTTAAACCTAATTAGATTTGGACATGATTGCCAGCTGTCAAAGTTTATGCCTCACTGATACATGGGCCCACGTATTTGCAATTGGAAGGCGCACTATTTTAACCAAACTTAATGAGATTCGGCAATGATTGCTAATTTTCAAAGTTCATAACTCACTGACACAAGGGCCCACGTATTTGCAATAGTAAAGCGCACTTGATTGGTATCTTATCTGTGTGATAGACATGTAAGAAACTGGAGACATTAACAATTATAAATCAGAGTAAAACTAAAATAGCTACAATTTGTGGAATGTATATCAAAAGTCCATTAATCAAGTAATCAAATATTAATGAGAATTTCCATTTTAAAATATGTGTTATCTCCTTGTTCTCCACTGCAATCAGATTTTAAAAAATTTGAGAAAAGTAAAAAAAGAATATTTATATACAGTAAAAATATTTAAAAATGTAAGCAATTGAAGCAATAATAGCAAATTAATCCAACAATGCTTACGTAATTCCATATAAATCTAACCAAAAATATTTATATACATTCGCATGAATCATTCATGACTCCATATTGAAATATGCATAATAATGTGACAAATTAAGGAAATCTTTTGCCTGTTATGCCAATGCATGCACCTACCTTTTGTAACTTACAAATTGTGCTAATGCTAATACACAAATCCATATCGGATCGAACTTTCACATTTGATGTCAACCTCCTTTTGTTAATAACAAAAGCATTG